>CAJQZP010000978.1:6095000-7295000 GCA_907164705.1 Parnassius apollo | reverse complement strand
CATTTTCTTTCGCGATCGCATTGAATCTGAATAAATATTCAGAGATTCCACCATGTCCTGTCATAATTTGAACTATTTTATTTTATTTTTATGTAATGGAAAACCAACAGCTTACAAATCTTAAATAAATAACATGTTAAATTTACAAGAAGCCAATAACAGGTTCTCACAAATAGAAATACACTAGCATAATCTTTCGTCGTGTTTTTTAAAGACATAGCACAATTATGAGCAACAAAATATGGAGTCTAATTTAAATGCACAACATCATAAATTTAATAAGTGAAACTAACAATAATAGCCACAAAGGAAAAGAAAAGCAGGGCTAAACGCACAACATAATTGTTCTTAAAGTAAATTAAATTACGACACAAAAAACTTTCGACTTAATGCCCGCCTTGCCGATATATAGCTAGTATTAAACAAATCAAAATCATGCTTTTTGCATAGATTATTAAAAATATTACTAGACCGATATAAGAAAGTATTTCTTTCGTAATTAGTTGATGAAGCTGGTAAGTAGAGTAATGCATTCGTTCTAAGGTTAACCGTAGGTGTTCTCAGTGATATTTGTGATAGCAAATCTAAGCAGTCAACATTGCCAGAACAAACTTTCAATAAAAATACAATGTCAGCAATCTCCCGACGCTTTATCAAAGGTAACAGATGATGCTGTTTGCATAAAGATATATAATCTTCTGAACGGTATTTTCTATGGGTACGATAGCAAAGATATCGTATGAATTTACGTTGAATACTTTCAATCCGTGAAATGTATGTATCATACATTGGATTCCAGACTTGCGAAGCGTATTCAAGCGTACTGCGGACGTAAGTGCAGTACAATATTTTAATTTTTTTAATGTTATTAAACTCCTTAGCAGTACGCATGACAAAACCTAACGCCTTAGATGCCCTAGCTATGATATTGTCAACATGGTTTGTTGAATAATAACTTAGGGTCGCAGAAAATTCCTAGATCACGTACAACTGATTGTTTTTGTAGCTTCTGACCTTTAAGGTGATAGCCGAAATTAATTAAGTTTCACTTGCGTGAATATGTAATGAGGGTACATTTTGATGGATTTAGTTCAAGCTTATTAATAGTACAGTATTCCTCCAATCTTAGTAGATCTTCCTGCATTAATTCAGCATCAGCCTGCGATGATATTGTGGAAAATATTTTCATATCATCAGCAAAACACAGTAGGTGTGATGATTTAAAACAGGTTTCAATATCGTTAACAAATATCAGAAATAGCAACGGTCCCAGCAAGGACCCCTGTGGTACGCCACTTGGTATTGACACCCAACCTAATATAAAATTGTTAACAACTACAGCTTGCGAGCGATTGTCGATATAAGAGGAGAACCACCGCAGTAGGTTTCCACAGATACCAACATACTGAACTTTTTTTAAAAGCAAATTATGTTCAATTCGGTCGAAAGCCTTACTATAATCTGTATAAACAACGTCGACTTGATGACCATCACCCATGGCTTTAGTCAAGAATGAATTAAGAAGCACCAAGTTGGAAACGGTGGATCTACCCCTGAAGAAACCATGTTGAGACTGGCTTATGCTTTGTTTGAGTAGCGGATACACCTGCTCAATAACTTTTCAAAGACTTTGGAAATAATGCACAACTTAGAAATTGGCCTATAATTAGTGACATCAGTCCTAAGACCCTTCTTGTGCACAGGGGTGATATATGCACGTTTCCAAATATCAGGGACTGAGCATTCATCCAACGATTTACGAAATAGCAAACTTATTGGTAGTGCTATCGTCTCTGCACAATTAATAAGAAAAATGTCTGGTAGGTTATCAGGTCCAGCAGATTTAGATGGATCAAGAGCTTTCAACAACCGACATACGTATTTAGGGTTAACTTCTATTTTTGATATATTTGCAGTTGATGTTGATGTCACATTAGAAATAGTGAGAGCGCCCTAGTATAAAAAATTTGACTTGAAATAAGTTGCAAACGCGTCACTAATAGATTGACCTGTGTTGTAGATTACACTACCTAAATTGAGACTACTCGGAATAGAGTGAGTTTTTGATTTACGTTTAACATATGACCAGAAATATTTAGGATTTTTTTCTATTGAACTTTCAACGGTTGATATGTAGTTTTTATGACACAAATCTTCCAAATATTTGACACGAGTGCGTAGTATTTTATACGATTCTTTATCGGATCTATTACCGTAGGTCCTGAATTTACAAAGATACTTATGTTTTTCTTTAATTGCTCTCTTTAATGCTGGGGAATACCATGTATGGTAGGACACCGGTTTAATTATTTTTGACGGTATATGCTTATCTCTTAATTTCTCAAATATTTCATAAAAATATTTAATGGAATCTTAAGAGATTTCGAAGAGAGTTCGATTCGCCAATCAATTTCAGCATATTTTTCATTAATTAATTGATAATCACCTTTATTAAAAAGAAACTTAATAAACGGAGTTGTTTTAAGTATGGTTAGCTCATAATAACGTACTTCCATTACTAACGCACCGTGAAAGGGATCTACTGGTACCAGAGAGTCGTCACTACAATCGGATACGGCTACATCATAGTTAGATAATACAAGGTCGAGTGTCTTACCATATTTATTGCGTATACCATTATAGTGGCAAAAGTTAAGCGCATTAATTTCGTCAACTAGTAACCGTTCGTGGTGCGCACTATAGTTAATTGGCTCATAGCAATAATTACAACAGTTGGAACGGTTGGAAACGGGTATCCATTTTATGTTGCTTAAATTAAAGTCACCCACTATAAGATACTTATCCTTGGGATATTTAAGACTGTATCATTTAATTTCGTAAAAAAATTCAATAACTGGTCCGAAAAACTAAAGTTTCCATGTAAATTACATAAATATAAAACATAAATGTACAGAAAAGTAGGCATTTTACTATCGCTTTTTCTGACAGTCAGCGTGAGCCAAAAATCTTCAGCACTGGAGTTAAAGGTCGGTTGAGGTACAACAGACAGCTCTCTGCGTGTCGCAATGAGCACACCTCCCTCGTACGCTTGGCCCGTCCCAGCGTAATCACGATCGCGGCGCCACACAACATAACGACTATCAAATAACTCTACTATACTAAAAAGGCTTTTCTATCCAAAAAACCACCAAAGAAAAGTAAATCAAATAGTAGCACCAAAAAGAAAATTAGAAGTTCCCCACGATATTCAGATGTAAATATAATAGCCACACCGCCCAGGGCATTCAGTGACAACAAGACAGAGGAATTCTCTAACAGGAACATCCTAACCCTCGAGCAGAATCTTAAAGATCTCGAGCTGCAACTGAAGTCAGCCAAAAAAGAAATAGCGGACCTTAATAATCAAATCATAACCCTTCAAAAGGTAGTCTAAGATAAAGAATTCGAAGAATCCTCGCTAATTCAGCACACGATTAATTTAAACTCAGAAATTGATAAAAGTAAGGGACCCAAATTGTGTATCCTGACTAACAGCTCATCCTGGGGTACGCTGTCAGCTGTTGATGCTACGTTCAATAAACAGTTTGACTACATCCGCTATTTCTCGCCGAATAGTAATATTAAATATTTACTCCAGAATATTGATAAAAAATTGCATGGATACGATATGTGTGACTATTGTATTTTTATGATAGGTGAAAGAGATTTTAGAACTACATGTGATTGTATAGAGTTAGTAAAAACCATAAGGGAAGCATTACACCATATTTCTCATACTAATATAATTCTATGTGCTCCTACATACGTATGTGGATCACCAATATATAATTATAAAATAGAATTATTTAATAAATTAATGTATTTGGAATTTAAAAAACAATCATTATGCATACTTTTATGATTCCAATCTCTTAACTTCATTTGACATGTACTCATTTAAAACTGGAAAAATCAATAAAAAGGGAATACAACATATTTACAAAAATATACTAGATAATATAAATATCGACTATAACTACTATGGTTATACTAAAATAATCACACCTCGAAAGACCAATCCTCAAGTAGAAAGTACTAAGTTTTTTCTCGTATAGAACAGCCCGCAAAAAAAAGAATAAACGTAGTAATAAAGTACGATCTAAAAAAATACTATTGTACTATCAAAATGTAAGAGGTCTACGCACAAAAACTGTTACTTTCCATAATAATATGTCTTTAATATCAAGTGATCTTGTCATCCTTACTGAAACTTTTCTCAACGAATCTGTGTATGACTCTGAACTGTTCCCTCCCGAGTATATTGTGCTAAGGAAGGATCGTGCAGGTAACGTCGGATGGGGTGGTGTTCTCTTAGCAGTAAAGAATAGTTTTACTGTTAAAAGAATTACGAACATAGATGGTTTAACTGATGATAAAGAATTGTTATTTACTCTTTTAACGTTGAAAAATATTAAACTCTTAGTGTGTGTTGCATATTTACCACCAAACTACAATGACAAGCAATATCTTGATGCATTAAATTGTATAGAAAATGCCATTAACACATATTCTGACTGTAAATTCTTGATTGTTGGTGATTTCAACTTACGGTCTTGTAATAAATCAGTTCAAACTCAGTTCCATAATTTCTTAAAATGTTGCAACTTACAGCAATGTAATAATGTTTGTAATAAATATGGATGCATCTTGGATCTGGTATTGACTAATCTAGACTCCGGAAGTTGTACTGTGTCATTCGAAGTTGAACCATTGGTACCTATTGATGCTTATCACCCTCCGTTAGAGATCGTGCTTACACTACCAACAAGAGCTGCAATAAACATACCATTTCCACCATGTCAGAACCTTTGCACAGAATGGAATTTCCGTAAAGCAGATCTCGGTGGCTTGTACACTGATATAAATGACTTGGACTGGACGGACCTAATGCACCAACAGGACGTAAATGTAGCTTTAGAGATCTTATATAATAAGCTTAACAAAGTCATTAGTAGACGAGTTCCCTATAAATCCTTAACTACCAATCATAAATATATATATCCAAAATGGTATACTAAAGAAATCATAAAATACATAAAATTGAAATATTTTAATTTAAAAATGTTTAAAAGTCGTGGCTTGGAATTTAATAAGGCGTTATTTAAATATTAAAGAACCAAAGTAAAAAAAAACTTATTAATACAGCATCTATAAATTATATGATAAAAGTTGAAAATGATATAGCACGCAAACCTTCAAATTTTTGGAAATACGTGAAAGAAAAATGAAAGAATAGACAACAGAATAAGGAATTTGTGTATAATAATGGAATTTTAGAAGGGCAGCAAGCTTTTGATGCATTCGCGCAGTATTTCAGCTCAGTTTTTCAACCTGATACTCCATTGTTAAATGCAGAGGCAGCGGAGCGCGATGCAATGTACGCAGACTGTGTAACCAAAGTCAGTATTAATATTATTAAAGCTTCAGATCTAGGATGGGCAATACGCCGTCTTAAGGCATCGGCAGCTTGTGGCCCTGATAACATACCTTCGTTTTTAATAAAGGACTGTATGGCAGTTTTAGAGGAACCATTACTGTATGTCTACAATCTCTCACTTCAACAATGCCTCTGTCCCAATGCATGGAAAGTGTCCAGGGTAACTCCTGTACCTAAAAGTGGTTCGTCCACTGATGTAACTAACTTCAGGCCTATCGCGGTGTTATCAGTATTTGCCAAGGTGTTTGAATCCATTATAAACAATTCCATTTATAAACAAATAGGTGGGCTTCTAGATAACTGTCAACATGGATTCCGGCCGGAACGTTCTACTTTGACGAATCATATACATTTTGTGGACTACGTGACCACTCGGGTTAAGTCAAGTTGTCAAGTCGACGCAGCCTATTTTGATTTTAAGAAGGCGTTTGACCTTGTTGATAATGATATCCTTTTATTGAAATTCGCAATGCTTGGATTCTCTACACCACTTTTAAAATTTATGGCAGATTATCTTAGAGACCGAAAGCAATTTGTTAAGCTAAGAGGTTATATTTCTCAAGAATGTTACACACGCTCGGGTGTGAGTCAAGGTAGTACGCTCGGTCCAACTCTATTTCTAATAATGATTAACGATCTGCCCAGTAATATCTCAAGGGCAAAATGTTTAATGTTCGCTGATGATATAAAACTTTTCCATGCAGTGACCGGAGCTGAGAACTGTATGGCATTACAGCGCGACATTGACGCAGTGGTTGAATGGAGTGTAAAAAACAAGTTGCCCCTTAATAATTCAAAGTGTAAGACTCTAACTTTTTCTCGGTCACGCAATCCAATCACAGCGACATACCAGCTAGCAGGCACTCCATTAGGACGTGTCTATTCAATTCGCGATCTAGGCCTAATCATGGATAGTAAATTGAATTTCCATGAACATATTATTAAAACATGCAAAGAAGCGAATAAAAGTCTAGGTTTCATAATAAGAACTTCGCATCAGTTTAAAAATGTCCGTGTGATAAAACTCCTGTATAATGCCTACGTGCGAAGTAAGCTAGAGTATAACGCCCTAGTATGGAACCCCCGAGAAATCATGTATACAATGATGGTGGAAAAAATCCAACGTAAGTTTGCCAGATATCTGTATAAACTACCCATTTCTATATCCGTCAACATTTGTATCAGGCATGGTTGGTCTGGATACCCTATAGTGTAGGCGGGAACTTACGCATATAATGCATTATTATTTCTTGTTAAGTAACAAAGTAGATAATCCTGCAGTTCGTGAGACCATACATCTTTATGTACCGGACCATTATGTGCGAGGTGTTGGTAGACGTAAACGTAGACTCCTCTCCTGTCCGCGTACGTGGCGCTCCGCACACGCAGATAACAGTCCCACTTCCAGAGCCGTTAGACTAATAAACTGTTTTCTCAGGGCCAATCCAGACGCAGATATATTTTTTGACAAACCCAGCGTAATGTATAAAAATGTATTAATATTCTTAAACAACTTTGTAAGATAGTAGAATAGTATATGTTTAGGTAAATAAGTTTAATTTATGATATAGTAAATAGATCTCATTATACTTTTTTTTTTATAGAATAGGCTGACAAACGAGCACACAGTCCACCTGATGGTAAGTGGTTGCTGCGGCCCATAGACATCTACATCTATCTTCCATTACAAATCAAAATGCAGATGCGTTGTCACCCGTGAGGACTGAGATGGAATGCCTCATTTCCAGTAAAAAGGGTCTCCGGTTCTCTATACTCACCATACGAAATATAGCAGCATTAAGCTACTATTTCACGCTGGTATTCTGTGAGAGCGTGGTCCTTCCCCGGTCGAGCCGACCCATTCGTGCTACAACTATACTACTAATATAACTGCAGCATGGCTCTACCACGTAAAAATGTGTGGCTGTAATTTATATTGTGTATGGAAATTTAATAATTGGTGATTTTTTTTGTGTATTTTATCTTACTTATATAGATATAAGCGATTTGGTTGTATATACTGTAAGCTTATATTTTATCAATAAATGAATGAATGAAATATACTATCACTATCAAATAACTATAATCGGAACCATGTTTATTTTTTTGATTATTTGATAGGCGGCAATGACGTCTAGGAAAATATTTTAGTATTCGAGGAAATATTATATAAAATATAAATAAATAGAAAAAATGTAATAAATAGAAAACATTATAGAATATTTAGGAAATGCAAAAGGATAGTAGTAGGCAAAACAGTGGTACCTTAACAACCGGCACAGGAACCAGGCAAGCAGTTAACTGCACTTCACCGGGATACCCACCGGGAGTAGTATTAAAAGGGGTAGGTGAAGTGGGCAGAAAAGGTATCAGCGTCCATATGTAAAATATCGCAGAGGATTTGAGATAATTTCAATTTAAATGAAATCGAATTTTCGCAAGGAAGTTTAAGAGGTTCAAGTTCAAGGTAGTATTAAGATTTATACGAGAGTTAGACGAGACATCACTTCAAGCCTTTTGTTCATTGTTTTGTACCATTTATACAATATAAAAACGCTCTCACTACATTATCTTCAAAAGAGTTTTGGCGGGAAGTTAACCGCCAAAACGGGTTGCTTCTCCTGTATTATCGTCTATTTAATGGGTCGAAATGTATTTTATTAAATCATTTGTATTAAATGTCTGCATGTGAAATATTATTGGAAACGATAAAAGTGATCTGATATCCGACGGTGATATGAAACTCAAGTTATTTTGTCCGCTTAGTTAAAAAGTCAGACCGGGATAAAAATATAGATGGAACACTGCCAAGTACCAACATGATGCTAAAAAAATCTGTGTTACTGAATCCACTCGATTTTCCCATCCTAATTAAATTTCCCTATAATTTAGCTAATTAGTGCAATATTATTCTTGGAACATAAACTGTGTCTAAGACAATTTAATACAATTATTATTGAAGAAGATTAGAAGAAAAATTTAATCGAAGAATTCAAGGCCCAACTACATAATGTGAAATTATTTTACTATTTTAACCGACTTTAAAAAGGAGGAGATACTTAATTTGACTGTATGCTTTTTTAATTTATTATTTATTTATTAAAACTTCCTACAATGTAATGTATAGGCGGAATTTAGATCAAAATTTTTATCTTTGTGAACCGATTTTGATGATTGTTTTTTTATTTAAAAACTTCTCGTGTAGTAGTTTTTGAATTATCCTTAATTATTTACTTAATACGTATTTAATTGACTTCGAATACATTGATGAAGTTTTCGTTTTATTTATATTGAAGTCGGTTGTACATAATTTTCATTTTGCCATTTGTTAGTTGCTTAAGTCGGCTTTTTTAGCAAAAGATTTTTCACCCTTTTGAGTGTACCAATCAAAACCAAGCAAGTAAGCGAGCATTCTCAATGTTTACTAAATAGTTTAATGAGAAAATTCCTCACCTGTTTGCCACCCTTGGGGATGTAATTTCTTTAAAAAAATATATAGACCCCTGATGAATAAGCTATTTAATAAAAAAGTAATAATACTTTAATAAAAAATAATAATTGGTAAACAAGTGACAAAGATACCGTGTAACATACATCCCAAGCAACACACAAGCAATATGAACATCAATATACCAGCCCACATAGAACTTTTAAAAGGGTGTAAAAGTGTAGAAAAGGGGTTGAATCCTTATAAGAGTCGTTTATTATACAACTCAAGCTGTATAAAGTCTATATTATGGGCTCTACTACTACTACTACTGTACTACGAAAACTCTAATATACAACTTCAAGAATTTTGTAACACTAGATCTGATTTTATTATTAAATCTGTATAGAAGCTGTTTTTCATGCTGTTACTTGCTTATTACAGCCCTAAGTGTTATTATAGTATCACTCAAATCTTATTTCGGAACAATGGTATAAGTGAACTGCCTTCTAAAACTTATTTTTATGGTGTGTTTGTACACTCTTATAAATACAGTAGTTTTATTACTTCTGTCTATGAGGGTGATATGAAACTAAAAAAAAAATAACAGTCATAGTGCAATCTATGTGCCGTGTAGTGGTGGTGGAGAACATCCACCACCCCATATCTTCCCGTGGGTGTCGTAAAAGGCGACAGAGGGAGACAGGCAGGAGATGGGCAGCAGCATCTTCCTGATAACAACTGTGACGTAATAAAAAACTGCGGTTGCCAACCCGCTCGCCAAGCGTGGCAACTATGGCAAATACCCCCCAATGAATAAATACACAAACAGACGGCCCCCAGTCCCCGGCGGCCCCCCCTATTCCTGGCTACGGTGGCGACCATGGTAACGGCGGGGCAGGGGATGCTAAGAATCTCCGGTGGAGGTTCGGTTGCCACCTACGACGACTCGACCTGGCAACATATAACGCACGCACCCTGAGGACTGACGAGAAGATACTAGAGCTGGAAGAAGAGGTAGACAAGTTGCGCTGGCATATTATTGGATTATCCGAGGTCCGAAGAGAGGGGGAGGACACGGCAATCCTCGAGTCCGGCAACTTGTTCTATCACCGGGAGGGCGACCATCTGTCCCAAGGAGGTGTCGGATTTATCGTCCACAAGTCTCTCGTCAACAACGTTGTAAAGATTGGGAGTGTGTCGAGGAGGGTCGCGTACCTGATACTCAGAATCACCAAACGGTATTCGCTGAAGGTCATTCAGGTTTACGCACCAACCTCGGCACATCCCGATGAGGAGGTGGAGGAAATGTATGAGGATATTTCCAGAGCCATACATTCCTCCAAAACCCACTACACGGTGTTGATGGAGACTTCAACGCAAAACTAGGCACAAGAGAAAGCGGTGAGCTGAAGGTAGGGAAATTTGGAGTAGGGCAACGGAACCGAAGGGGCCAGTAGCTGGCCGACTTTATGGAGAAAGAGGGACTCTTTATGATGAACTCTTTCTTCCAGAAGCGGCCCCACTGGAAGTGGACCTGGTCGAGCCCCGACGGTTCGACAAAAAATGAGATTGACTTCATTATGACGACCAGACGCCAACTGTTCAGTGATGTCTCAGTGATTGCAAGGGTGAAAACTGGCAGCGATCACCGAATGGTTAGAGGCACACTGAACCTAAACGTTAAGTTGGAGAGGTCTCGTCTAATGAAGTCAACGCTCCGTCCCCCTCGTGCTCTAATCCAGAATCCCGAAACCTTTCAGCTCGAGTTACGTAACCGCTTCCAGTGCCTAGAAGATTGCAATGCAGTGGACGATATGAACGACAAGCTCGTGGAAACTGTCCATGCGGTCGGAGCTAAGTTCTGCAAGACCCGCCGCAGAAGAACACAAAAACTCTCCGATCACACTCTTAATCTCATGGCTGTTAGACGGGAGATGAGGCTGCAATCGTCAACAGATTTGACAGCATACAGGCAACTGAACAGACAGATCTCCAAATGCATGCGGCGAGACTTACGCAACTTTAATACTTCTCGTATTAAAGAAGCGATCGAGCGGAACCAGGGCTCCAAAGTCTTTGCCAGAGATCTGTCTGCCAGAAAGAGCCAACTGTCAAAGCTGAAGACTGAGTGTGGCAACATCGTTTCCGGGACACCTGAGATTTTGAGTGAGATTGAGAGGTTCTATGGGCAGCTGTATACATCATCGTTGGAGCCACACGCAAGTGTGAGTAACGATCAAAGAGCAAGTCTTATCCGACACTATTCCGATGATATCCCGGACGTCAGTCTGAGCGAGATTAGAATGGCTCTCCACCACCTTAAAAACGGCAAGGCCCCGGGCGAGGATGGAATTACAGCGGAGCTTCTGAAAGCGGGTGGAAAACCGGTACTTGAAGTCCTTCGGAAGCTCTTCAATTCCGTCCTCCATGGTGGCACTACTCCGGAGGCATGGAGCAGAAGCGCGGTGGTTTTGTTCTTTAAGAAAGGCGACAACGCTCTCTTTAAGAACTACAGACCGATTTCCCTTCTGAGCCGCGTCTACATGCTATTTTCGACAGTCATTACGAATCGTCTCGCACGCAGACTCGACGACTTCCAGCCTCTCGAACAAGCCGGTTTCCGAAAAGGTTTCAGTACCATAGACCACATACATACCCTGCGGCAGATTGTACAGAAGACCGAAGAGTACAATCTGCCACTTTGCCTGGCATATGTGGACTATGAGAAAGCCTTTGATTCCGTCGAAATTTGGGCGGTGCTACAGTCCCTTCAGCGGTGCCAAGTTGACTGTCGGTACATCGAAGTGCTGAAGTGTTTGTACAGTAGGGCTACGATGGCTATCCGAGTACAGAACCAGAGTTCGAAACCTATCCAACTGCAGAGAGGTGTAAGACAGGGTGATGTTATATCCCCGAAACTCTTCACCGCTGCGTTGGAAGACGTTTTTCAAGCTACTGGACTGGAAAGGATACGGTATTAACATCAATGGCGAGTACATCACTCACCTTCGATTTGCCGACGATATAGTCATTATGGCAGAATCGCTGGAGGACTTAAGCATTATGCTCAATGACCTCAATAGTGCCTCCCAACGGATAGGTCTTAAGATGAACATGGACAAAACAAAGATCATGTTTAATGTCCATGTCACACCTATGCCGGTAGTTGTTGGGAGCACTATCCTCGAAGTTGTTGACGAGTACGTTTACCTGGGACAAATAGTCCGACTAGGTAAGTCCAACTTCGACCGAGAGGTCAATCGACGGATTCAACTCGGCTGAACAGCGTTCGGGAAATTACGACATATCTTTTCGTCAGGTATACCTCAATCTCTAAAAACTAGATTGTACAACCAGTGCGTGTTGCCAGTGATGACTTACGGATCTGAGACGTGGTCCTTCACTGCTGGCCGTATGAGGACGCTTAAGGTCGCTCAGCGAGCTATGGAGAGGGCTATGCTTAGAGTTTCTCTGCGTGATAGACTCTGAAATGAGGATATCCGCAGTAAAACCAGAGTAACCGACATAGCCCAACGGATTAGTAAGCTGAAGTGGCAATGGGCCGGCCATATAGCTCGAAGAACCGATAACCGATGGGGAAGAAAGGTTCTCGAGTGGCAGCCTCGTACCGGTAGGCGTAGTGTAGGGGGACCCCCCACTAGATGGAGTGACGACCTGGTAAGACATGCAGGAAGTCGATGGATGCAGGTGGCTCAGGACCGTGCTTTGTGGCATTACTTGGGGGAGGCCTATGTTCAGCAGTGGACTTGTGAAGGGCTGTAATGATGATGATGATGATAGTGAAATCTAAAGCTGTGTAAGTGATAGAATATCGCCATTTTGCACGCGTTTTGTATTTATACTGTGCTAATGAACAAAATAATTTGTTATCAATGTGTTGAAAAAAAAAGATTTGGTGCAGTTAGAAGATCATGTTGAATCTAAGTAAAAGTTAATAAACTCTGTTCCCTAGGCAAGGTTATTCATCTTTTATACCTATCGCTAAAGATAATTAATAATGTTACGTTGAAAAAAACTGCTATACAGCGTAAGCAATAAAAATATTCTATTATACAACTGATTAAAAACGAATGGCTGTATGACAGAATCCATAACATTCATAGTACAACTACTAAGACTATAAGATCTTTAATATACGGTTTAGGCTATTTAGAAAAATGTCGCCATTTTAGGACCCATATAACAATTTAAAATAAAATTTTTAATATTAGATATTAACTTAGCCTATACTATTATTTTCAGTTTGACTAATGATCACTGTGCCCCAATGTGCGTCCATATCATTAAATAAATGTATTTTATTATTCTAATCTACACAACCGATATTTAATTACCATATATAGTATTATTTGGTTATTTTACTTGTGCGACAATTTTTTGATAAAAACATGTATAAGTTGACCGTAAATCTAATTTTGCACCATCAATTCACCAACGCTCACTGCCAAAATTCAAATCCAATTCGATAATATATATATATATATATATATATATATATATATATATATATATATATATATATATATATTTACTCTAATAACAATTTCCTTGCACACCAAACAACACCTGTAATGCAATTGTTAAACAGGCTCTTTTAGGCTTGTACAGCTACTGTACAGCGTTACTAACGCATAAATCTGTATGATTTGTGCCAATTATTACTTATAAGAACTGTACAGCCAGAAAATACAGTCGCAAAATACATCTAGAAAATACAGCCTTTAGTATAAAAACGAACTTCAGTACAGATCGTATACAGCTTGCATTCTGCTTGAGATACAATAAAAATGCATTTAGTCGTACTGAAAATATGCTTTTTTGCTGTCAACTAAAAATAACTGTGGACTTAAAAATTACAGATGTAGACTTTTATGCGGTCTTTAAAAGTCCCGTGCAGTCAGTAAAGTATCTCCGTAACCTCTATATAATGTAACCTCTTCTTTTATAAGTGGTAGAGCTATCTTATAGCTGTAGCATGAATTTGTCGGCTCGATCACGGTAAGACCACGCTCTCACAGAATACCAGCGTGAAATAGCTGCTTAATGCAGCTGTTTTTCCTATAATGAGTGTAGAGAACCGGAGTCCCCTTTTTACTGGAAAACAGGCATTCACATTATTCCTCAAGGGTGACAACGCATTTGAATTTGATTCTTAATCGAGGATTGGTGTGGATGTATATGAGCTACAGCATCCGCTTACCGTAAAGTTAATTGTGTAGTCGTATGTTACCCTTATTCTATAAAAAAAAACTATGGCGCCGCAAGACCGCGGTTAGGAATCGCGCACGGAATAAGTATTTGTATGGCCTATATATTTCTCCAGACCGAGCTATTTGCAGTTTACCCATAATGAACTCTGTCACGATCAAATAGATGTTTTAGCCGTATACAGTTATCTATAATCAGAAATTTGGAAATAAATTAGTTACACGATAATATTTTTTCGTAATACCTTATGATACCATAAACAGCTTCTTCTTTCTTAGTTGACTTTAAGTTTTATATATATTCGTATAAGTTAACTTAATATTTATATATATTTGAATATAATATGTATTTATTTTTATATATGTGTATATATGCGCATTGTGTTAATATGAATTCAGTTATACGTTTGTATATAGACATTCCGTGCTGTTTATCTCTGCAATACTCTAAGGTAGACTTGTACATAATGCCTAGCCCTAGGGCATTAAGTCCGCCTATAAACATTTTAGTGTATATTGAGTTACGGCGCTTAGAGTTGCGGGTTCGAATCTCGTACGGAACAGGTACGGCTACTAATAATTGTTGTCTGAATGTTTGTATTTGTGCAATTTTGCCTCCACGATAGAGAAAAGTGGCTCAGATTGTTAACGCTCGCTGTGAATATAACAGAACGCGAGTAACCCAGGTGCGATCCCCGCCGGCACCAATGAAATTGTTAATTGCAATTTTAAGTGCTGATTTACCACGTTCTCGGCGGTGAAGAAAAACATCGTGATGAAACCTGCATGTCTGAGGAATAAGAAAAAAATATTTTGAAGGCGTGTGAAGTTCGCCAACACGCATGGGGGCAGCGCTGCGGACACTTCCTTGCCCTAAAACTCTCTCAGAAATGAGGGGAGGCCTGTGCCCAGCATTAGGACGTATATAGGCTGTAACTTTACTTTACTTTTTTATAGAGAAAAAGCTCCTAATGTGGGTTTAAAGTTTTTAAAAAGAGAAAATCAAAAACAAAAAACCAAGACCATAGTGAATTCGAATTTAATAGTAAGCTCTGTTTCATATTTTATACGGATTGATTCATACTTCGGTTAGATTGAACAGGTGACCGCCTCTCGCGCGGAGCACATGGTACCAGTAAAGGCGGTAACGGTACATAAATAATAACCGCGCTACAGATGATAATATACACTGCGAGTAGATCTATTCAACCGTGAAAATTTAAGATATTAAATTTATAAACAGTTTAAACAGATCACGACTCTAAATAAAGTTTGGGCGGTTAATAAAACTACGTCTATTTTGTATCTATAGTGTTTGATTTTTAATATTAAATTTAAGTTCCATCATGTGGTTATGATATAAATTAGCCCAGAGATTATAAAAAATTGACACAATATATAATCGACTTTAATATAAATAAAAAAGGAACATCAACAATGTAGTTGAAGTCAATCAAATACGCATTACTAAGGTAAATCCAAAAACTACTTGCCAGATTTTAATCAAATTTATATGGGACCACATAAAAAGCATCGGCTTTTATAAAAAAAGAAGTCATCTAAATCGGTTTGCATAAAAAAGTTCTGAGGTAACACATTTTTGTGTGTGTTAGCTATTATTTGAAAAAAAAAGTAGTCCCGCTGGGTTTCTTGCTGGTTGCCTTTCAATAAGTATTATTTATAATTTACATTGAATAAAAAAGTTTCTGTTTCTGTGTTACCTCAGAACAATTTTTTTTAAATACAGTCTAATTGAGTACCTCCTCCTTTTTGAAGTCGGTTAAAATACAACTACTCTGGTGATGCCTTGAGGGAAAATCGATCGGTTTTATAATTTGTGTTACGAGCTTAGGGTTCGTGACAATAAAAACTGCCAATTTAAAAACTGACAACCAATTGGGAAGATAGGTTCTCGTACCGGTAGGCAAAGTGTTGGGCGACCCCCACTAGATGGAGTTACGACCTGGTAAGACATGCAAGAAGTCGATGGATGCAGGTGGCTCAGGACCGTGCTTTGTGGCATTCCTTGGGGGAGGCCTATGTTGAGCAGTAAGCTTGTAGAGGAATGTAATTAATGAATGAAATGGTCAACAAACAGACTGAATCAAACCAAAGTAATTTTTTTCTTAAGTATCTTCCTTGTTATTTTTCTTGCTGGTTCTTCTCAGAATAGAGGTATTTTTCGAACCAGCGGTAATAATAGAAGACTTTCAATACGTATTAAGTACTAAACCATATTGAATAAAAAGGTATTCTATTCTGTTCTACTACTCAATATTGATAATCTAAGAGCGTTTTGCTATCTGATTATATTACGGCGGTAATTTCTACCTGCTGCGTAGTAACTGGCAATATAGACGGGGGGCCAAAGTCAAGCGAGTTGTATCGGATCAATTCACCGCATCGTCTCTTTTCTTCCACTTTCATTATCTGTTCATCTCTTATCACCTCAAACGCAATTGTAGACAAGTTTCACGGCTTGCGGCTTACTAATCCAGCCCTTTAGTAAAGTTGCAGCTTTTTTATAGAATAGGGGTAACTAATGAGCCACATTCCACCCGATGATAAGTGGATGCTGGGGCTTGTACACATCTACATTTATCCTTGTTTATGAATCATTACGCGGATGCGTTATCATCCCTGAGAACTAAAAAAGATATCCGGTTGTCAAAATTCACCATACGAAGCACAACAGCGTTTAGCTGCTATTGTACGTTGGTATTACGGAATATTATATAACGGAATAAAACATGAAGTAAATTGAGGCAGAATACTATATATAATAATATAATATAATTTAGAAATTAATTTCAAAATTATTTAAAATAAAAAAATATTACTCTGCACTTCTGAGAACTAAGATGCAATACCTCGTTTTCTGTGAAAAGAGTCCCAGTTCTCTCATACAAAACAGTGAAGATTTGTGATAACTAAGATCCCAATAGTGCGATGGAAGGGTTCTGTCGCGTAATGATAGTTAATGTAATATCCTCTAGACCGAATTTCGGTTAAGATGGCCAGTCTCAACGGAGACTAGCCACCTGAGCTGGACGGGATTATGCACTAGTGTATGCGTAAACACAGATGCACTCTCTATTTCTTCAACCTCATAGTCTAATGAGATGGCAGTCCGATAGAACTGAAGGGAGATCAGGGCAGGACCAATGGTATTACGTACTTGCCGAGGCACTTTAATTTTATTTTTATAGAAGAGGGGGCAACGAGCATGCGGCTCACTTGATGGTAAACGTCGGCGGCCGCTCATGAACAACTGCAATACCATGGGAATCACAGGTGCATTGTCGGCCTTTTAAAAAAGAACCTTTTTTTGAAGGTTACTAATTCGTATAGGTCCGGATAAATCGCTAGTGGTAGTCGATTAACAAAGAAATTGTGCGAGGAAGAAAAGTTCTTGTAAATCGCATAGTGGTGGGCCGCCAATCATCCAGATATCGCGAGTTATGTCGCAATGTGCGATGGTGAAATTGAGCGGCTGAAATTAGTCCGAACAATTACTCAGAGCACTAAACGTGGTAGATGCGTTAAAATACGCAAAAAAGATAATGCCAGCGAGTCAAGCTGATCAGAAAGAGCTCGGTCGCTGACAATTCGAATCACTCTAGTGATAAAATTCAAGGAGGATTCCAGTGCCAGACTGGGCAACTCTGGCCCAGAGATGGGAACAGTATTCCATGTGAGGCCGAACCGGCGCGGCGTCTTGTAAAGTGCTGGCATGCTGGCATGACATACTGTCGCACTCTGCTATGCCAAGCTTTTAAAAGGTTTTAAAAATTTCATTTTGTATTATATCGATATTCTTAAATTTTATGTTGTTTGGAATTCTGTGACGTCATAGCCTCGAAAACAGAACTCGTGGAAGAGCTCGACACATCCAACGATACCTCATTTGTTAATATATATATATATATATATATATATATATATATATATATATATATATATATATATATATATATATATGTGTGTGTGTGTGTATAATAGTTATATGTATGTATAGTTTAGGACATCTGAGGGAACACATAAAGATACTTACATCAATATTTTCAAAGCTTTCATACAATCATTATCCTCCTATTGGCTATGCCGTTGTCGGGTACAAAATTAGAGAAATTATTTTTTGGATTTTATTTAAAATAACAGCTGTTTTGACTCGCCGTTCACTTAGCGGTCAGCTACCGCAGAGTTTATTTCACCTGAGAATGTCTGGTTTAGAGGCGAAACGCGTGTCATATTATTGACGGTAGTGTGTCTCTCCTAGTGTTGTGGTGTTGGGAGTAGTGGTGACGGGGATAGTGCATGCATTTGAAGGAGGGAAGAAAGCGAGGCGCTCTGCAAAATGGGTTAGGCACATCAGATTATTTTAATAAGCGGATCTTAACTAAAACCGCGTAGTGACGGCGTAAGGACTCATGCGCAATACGCGGTTACCCGCAATGCGGTCAGCCGTATGGTTGACCGCAAGTAAAAATATATGCGTAATATTTATGTAATGTGCGTGAATGTGGTAAATAGCTGCAACTTCTTCCACGTCCGTCTTTCAAATGCATCGATTTAACAGCAAATTGCAACGGTTCTTCAACCACAGATTGCGGCTACGAATTCGGCTGCCCGCAATTCGTTTGGCCACTTTTTTTTTGCAACGAAAATTTGAAACAAGTGATAGGTGGCACCTTCTTCATGATAACAACTCAAAATTATAAAACACCGCGGTTGCCAACCCACTCGCTAAGCGTGTTAGCTATGGCAATATATATCTGTGACCTGGTGCCAAAATGGCCTTTTTTACATAGTAAGTATCTTTAGAAAGACTATCAATATACGTACGCTCTTTTAGCACAAACAAATTTCATAAATGGCTTTAAAGTTTAGTAGTTTAGTAGTTCAGCACCAGGTCACAGACTATATATTGCCATAGCTATATATATATATATATATATATATATATATATATATATATATATATATAGCTAATTAATTTTTAATATCTTTAAAGGTGAAATAATGTTTCAAACTTTATTTTAGAATTATTTCCGCGGGACTCGCCAATCTCTTGAATACGATAGAGTAAAAAACGAAGCAGTACTAAGCGAAAAGGTGTTACAGTGTACATTATAAAATTCAAGTTCAAATCATCCATTTTGCTACAAAAGTGTGTTTACATTGCGCGCGCCTGGTCGGACGGGCTCGCGTCAACGCACGCGCTTCGTCTTTTACGACACTGACTCATTCGATTTTATATCCAGAGTTTTAAACTTCTGAAGAGCTTTAAAAATATGACCTTTGAGTATTTTTTATAGAATAAAGGTGACAAACAAGCACACAGTTCACCTGATGGTAAGTGGAGGCTGTGGCCCATGGACATCTATGTATATCCTCGTTTAAGAAATAAAGTGCAGATGCGTTGTCAACCCTGGGGCCCAAAAAGGATGCCTTATTTCCAGTAATAAGTGTCACCGATTCTCTACACTCACCATAAGAAACACAGCAGCGTTGAGCAGTTGTTATACGCTGGTATTTTATGAGAGCGTGGTCATTCCTAGGTCGAGTTGACCTATTTGTAGTATGTGTGTAATGTTTAACAACAAACATATTTACTCTGAAGAATGTCTTGGCTTCGTATTTGAATAATACCACCTTGGTAGCTCAGACTCCTTCAGTGCACGTGACAAATATCGTTACTATCCACAAAATCTGGAAGATTGGCTGTCCACTACTGTGCGATTTACTAGGAGTTTTCTTCCTCGCATGACTTCTTTGTGGAATTGTCTACCACCAGCGATTTTTTCGGACCGATACTACTTGGGGACCTTCAAGGTCCGATTTTGCACTAAACCTTTATCAAAAATGCAAATTTTTACAAAAATTTGCTTTCTAAAATACACCAAATTACACTAAGTTATGTCCTGTAAATGTATAAGGAAATAAGAAAAAATGCAATTATTTAAAGACATCTTCATTTATTTAAGTAATACTAGGTACTAAAATCCACTAAATTAGATAATTCCACTACGTCTTCATAGTCATCATCACCTCCAGATACCGATGATGAGCCTACACCCGCTTCAAATCTTTTTTCACAGAGTTAGTAATTTGTCGAGGACATTTTTAGGTAAGTCTTTATGTGTGGTACCTTTGCTTAAGATTTTTTTTTATTGACAACGTATCATTATATATGAGTTAATTGTTTAAGCTGACATCCACTTATGTAGCTTACTTTTACAATGTTCATAACGCCGAAAATCCGCTACACTTCGACGTTTGAATGTTGAAGCGACAGCACGCTGATAGTTTAGTCCACTAATCCCCGAAAAGCGGTCATCCTAGCCGCATTTTTGTATCAGGGGACTTGAACCCAAAATTTCACTATGTCATCACCATCATCTTTTTATTTGACTTACTGAATTCCATGCCATTTGATCCCACTCAAATATAATTTCTGGCTATAAGTCTTAAAATTTTCACGAAACAAACAGAACTGAGCTAAAAGACTAACACGAAACTCGAAAATGGCAAAAACCAGTTGTTCTCAGCTATTAAAATTTAGATGATTAATATAATGAAAAGCAAAACAGCTACATCGAGATGAAACAATTAACGCATCAGCAATATTTTGGCCGGAGAATACCCGAACGATAATCGCTAGTGTTTTTTATTAGTGGTGCCAACTAATATCAAATTTTCCGCCAGATTCCACGAGATATTTTTTAGCGCTTAGATATTAAAAAAAGCACTATAGACCCTAGAATTGCACTAGATCTAGAGCCAAATGCACTAAAACGGCAACACTGCTTTTCTCCTATTTAAAAGGCTGGCAACACTGCAATTTTCTGGTGTTGCAATTGTTCATGGGTGGCGTTTGATACTTACCAGGTGAGCCGAATACTCGTCTACCCCCTTTTCTTTAAAAAAAAGGAGGACGCTAGATATATTTTTCATGGTATGCGGGCAACAGAAGTCGATCACTGGCGGTCGATCTGTTGTTTTTGCAATTTTAGGTGGAGGAGGTGAAGGAACTCATGAATGTTGTGAAGTGCGCTAATGAGGGATCCATGACTTTTTCTGCCACCAGGGCGGCACCACAGAGAAAAAATATTTGACAGGTTTCATATAGGGGAAGTTTATTTGTTAGTAAAGCTTAGAGATTATTATTTCCTTCTGAAATATTAATTATATATTATATAAATTAGATTAGAAAGGGAAAACTGAGTTATGAATATTCTTGAAAATAGAATAATTTAATTTAATTTTAAAGGTGTTAAAAATTAAGAATACAGCACAGAGGCATTGTTTTGTATATATATATATATATATATATATATATATATATATATATATATATATATATATATATATTTGTATGCGTGCGTGCGTTAGTGCGTGTGGGCGTGGGTGTGGGTTTGGGCGTGGGTGTGGGTGTGGGCTTGGGCGTGGGTGTGGGTGTGGGGGTGGGTGTGTGTGTGTATGTGTGAGTGTGTTTGTGTGTGTGTGTGTGTGTGTGTGTGTGTGTGTGTGTGTGTGTGTGTGTGTGTGTGTGTGTGTGTGTGTGTGTGTGTGTGTGTGTCGGGCCTTAAGCTAGCAAGCTAGCTAGGCAAGTAGGAAGTGAGAAGTGAGAGTTTTATTCACATTTATCACTTGTCACTGCCTGTTCACACGCACTAAGCACTTATCATTTGTCAGTTGCACTTGCCACTCGCATATGTTACTTCTCAAAATGTAAACCGGGCCTAAAGCTCAAAGCTAAAAGCGTGGTCCTTTCCTGATCGAGCTGATCCATTGAGGCCCGTTTTACATTTGGGAAGTGATAAGTGCGAGTGGCAAGTGCAACTAACAAATGACAAGTGCTCAGTGCGTGTGAACAGGCAGTGACAAGTGATGATAAGTGGGAATAAAATACGTGTGTATCGCATGGTGAGTGTAGAGAACCGGAGACTTTTTTAGTTAAATAAAAACGAGGCATTCCATCTTAGTCCTCAGGGGTGAAAAAGTATGATGTAGATGACTATGGGCTACATCATCGTGTTAGCCTCAGGTCGTGTGTTCGTTTTTCACACTTATTCTATAAAAAGAATCATGATTATTATAGTCAAAGATCTAGCAACACCGAACTTTGTTCTCATCCGAAAACTCTTCTAAATTTCAAAGATCTAGCAACACTGAACTTTGTTCTCATCCGAAAACTCTTCTAGATTTCAAAGATCTAGCAACACTGAACTTTGTTCTCATCCGAAAACTCTTCTAGATTTCAAAGGTAATATAAGATGACATGCTCGAAATGTACACATAAATCACATAATGTTTTGAAATGGATAACCTTAAATGTGAATCTTTTGAATAAAACTTTGTTGTTGTGAGAGACAATAATTTTAATTTGGGAAACCTTACAATATTTCTCAACAATATGATACTAAAGTTTTGATTTAATATACCTTTTTTTCTTTGCGATAAAAATGAATTAATTTTTAATATTTTAATTTTAACTAAAACTAATTTTAATTTTAAGAAAAATCACAACCATGTTGTATCACGTATTACGGAAGTTTCAGCAGTATTAGAGAATAAGGGTAATAAAATAAATAATTTAAAAAATCAAAAACCCGACTGCAAAAAAAAAAACAAATTAAAATCAATGCACTAAAAAGACCAGATGAAACAAGATTGAGTAAAGAAAACAAAATTAAAAAAAAAAACTATAAACAAAGTAATTTCTACTTCGGTTTAACAGACTATATTATGAGCTGAATGCCTAAGTAAAATATTAAGTTAAGTAGCAGACGGGACCCATTAATTTTCTTTCAGTTTATAATTTGTAATTGGTATATATATATATATTTGTGATCCCCTTTTAATTTCTTTTATTTTGATATCCTATTCGATAGGTTCAGTTAAACTATTTGTATTAAATTATTTTCATTTTCCGCCAAAAATCCGCCATTTTGTTTATTTTTAAAAAAAGCTATCTAAGAACACTTGGGTTAATAAGAAAAATAAAACGATACCTTAATTGTTGAAATCTATCCAGCCGTTTGGAAGATACGAGGCAATAAAGAAATTTACTTCTTCTCTTCTTCTCTTCGGCTTTTAAAAAATAAAAGCTTTTAAATTATGATGAAAACTTTTATAGGACTATAGCTATAATTGAATTTTTTTTGGTATATAATATTGTTTAATTTAATTTACTTTTTTTTAATTAATTTTTTTTTTTAGTTGTACTTTTGATATCTAATATAATTAGATGGATTTTTTTTTCTAATTTTGATTGATTATTTTTATAAATTTTCTGAATATTTGTAGGAGTGTTGTAGTATATATATATTACCATACTAAGAGCTTAATAATTTAAAACATACAAGATCGCGCGAAAAACATAACCCTTCCTTGGCAGTCGGGTAATAAACGAGCACACAGTTCACCTGGTAGTAAGTGGATGCTGTGGCCCATAGATATATTTATTTATCTTTTTTTCGATTCGATTCGATTAAAAACCAAAGTGCGGAAGCGTTGTCACTCCAGAGGAATAAGATGGAATGCATCGTTTCCAGTAAAAAGGGTATCCGGTTCTTTGCACTAACCACACGAAACACGGCAACATTCAGCTTCTATTTAAGGTATTCTGGTATTCTGTAAGAACGTGGTTCTATCCCGGTGAAGCCGACCTGTACGTGCTGATATAGCTGCAGCATGACTCTACAACATAGAAATAACTACTAAGGATACTTACTGCATTTGCCATCCGGCCCTAAATTTTCTCTGAAATTGAATTGATATTCAGCAGTGGGACTTATAGTTACCGACTGTTCAGCAATCATTTCACGCGGGTTGTTGTAATCATTGTAGATAATAAACTTGGGATATCTCTTACTTAACCGATATGGTCAGTAGCGTCTACCTGATAACAATACAAAATATTAAGGGAACATACTCACTCAGCACGATTAAACTGACATATTTGCAGACAGTGTGACACGTCTGCTGACTATTTTCTATACAAGTATCGATGATATGACAATTAATTATATATTTTAACTTAATTTCCTTGACTATGTACTACATATTACTTTGTATCTAACATTTACATGTTAATTATGACATATTAGTTTTAATTATGGACATATTAGGATTGTAATTAGCTTTCATTGACATTGTATTATTAAATACAATGTCAATGAGGTCATTAATATACAATGAGGTATAATCATACAATATTTCCTAGCCTCACATTGTATGATTGCGAACTTCCTTTTTTTTAAATATTGTACAATTATTATTATTTAATTTTTCAATTGGCTTTATTACTGTTATTAGTTAATTTCTAGACACGGGCTGCAAAAAGCTTCGAGATTTATATTACTATTATATGATAATTATTCAATCTATAATTATTAATTATTATTGTTTGAAATAAATGCAATTTTTTTATTTTTTGCATTTAAATTTAACCTTGTGTGAATTTTTAAATTTTCTGTAAGGCACAAGAGCTTTTCATTTCATTAAATAAATAAACTGCGGTTACCAACTCGCTTGCCAAGCGTGATAACTATGTGAAAATCCGTTTCATGAGGCAATCTATGGAGTAATGGAATGGAATAGAATGATCTCTTACTAACTAATACAGAAATGGGTGTCGAATAACAAATGATTATCTTGTCGTTTGTAAAGCTCGTTACTGAATTAAAAAGGTAATCATGTCTGAAAGCTTCGCGCTCTTAAAAGCTTTCGCAAACTGATGTTGGATAGTGACGGCCTTGTTTAGCAGCTGTACATACAAAACAAAAGCTCGGGAGATTTGCACATTTATTATATTTATGGAGTTGATACATCAGTGTTCTATGCAGAATGCCACTTTGTCTTCTATATCTATGATGGTTGAGAGTTATTTATGAATTAATGATACATATATACTGAGTACTACGCATACATCTCTGCCATAACTCATATACTCACGCCTATCACCAATAAGGGTAGGCAGAGACTACGGACTACCATTTGATACGATCCTGGAACACCTCTCTTGACTCTTTCACGTCCATACCTACACATATACGAATATGCTCTTCGGTTAAATGTTCTCTTCATTTAGCTCATCTTCAGTATATAACCAATTTGATCAATAAACTCACTCTTTAATGACCGCATTTATACGTTACTAGTTCTACCCTTATGCTTCTTCTGCCACACTCTACTTTTACATAAATACTTGAATACTTTCACTTTCTGGTATCCAGACACAATAGTAAGACATACTCGTAGTAATGACACGGGACAGTGAACGTGTTAAGGTAGGGACTAACACAACATTGCGAATTGCCATACGTGCCTTTTTTAACAAATTCCGAATTTCTACATTAGTGTAAAGAGACCTTTTCACTTCGAGTACTGCATTTACTCTTTATTTTATATCCTTGTCATATTTACCATCCCTGTTAAAGACACATCCAAAGTGCACAAACACATCCACTTGCTTAAACAAATCACCTTTTTTTCTTATTTCACATAGGTATCGTTTTACTTTCTTTTCTTTCAAAAACTATCACTTTTTTAACTTTCTTTCACTTTTCTTCCCCTTCCTTTTAATGAACTGTCATTTATGTAATCGTCATTTGCAAATCGCCTTCTGACGACGTATGAGTCACTTTCAAATTTTCCTAACAACTGTATTCAGTATATTCTGGCAGTATATTGAATAGTCACGAGGATGCTACACAAATATGTCTGACACCTTTATTACTACGGATTAACCGTGTGGCTGACGACAGTAAATTCCATATTGACGTCGTGCGCGGCAGTATATTTTGGGAGAAACACACTTTAGTATACTACAAACAATTGAGCGTATGAACTCTGTGTTCATTTACCTAGCCGAAGGGTGTTGCCATTATGAGCACATTCATTTTTTACTACTTAATGACAGTGCTTAACTTCCCACTTGTGATGTAACCGAATATAACATACTAACTTAGCTTAGTAGAACCACTTTTTTATGAAGACACCGACATAGTGATTTGATAGAGAGATACTCGTAAACATACAAACACATTACTATATAAAGAAGAAGAAGCAGGTGACCTACGGCTTATATACAGTATATAAGTACGACGGCTCCGTGGCCCAGTGGCGTAGCAATGAGTTACAGCGCTTAAGGGCTGTGGGTTCGAACCCCGCACGGAACAAGTATTTGTATGGCCTATAAGTAATTGTTACCGGACTGGATGTTTGTCCTTGTGAAATTTATGTTTGTAAACTGCCCTCACGATACAGGAGAAAATCCTAGTGTGGAGGTAACTTTAAAAAAATAGGTATGTAATTTATGACAGTGAAATTTTTTGGTAGTTTCATAACACAGATTACCTCCTAATAGATTCCGCATACAGGGCCACAAACGCGCGCAACAATTACTTGCTGTAGCTAGCAAATGAAGTGACGCTAAGAATCACGATATCATTGTCGACCAAGTTTGTGACCCGTAGGCACGTTCGAGTTTTTGAAAATTTAAAAATAATTTTGGTATCCAAAATACATTACAAATGGCTTCCTATGCAGTAAAATGGTGTGGCAAGTCAGCTAAGACATCCATAGTTTGCTACTGTGGGTAAATATTTGTTTCAGAGAGCACAAGGGATCTGTGACAGAATACATCTGGCTGCCAAGCTTCAGCATGTCAATCAAGTATTGCAAGACAACAAGCTTTGGGTCCCAAGCCTACGTCACAGCAACCGAGTGAAGCCGGCCACAGTCGGTGGATGGGTGCTGCCATCTGCTTGGGATCCTATAATTAACAAAATCTATCCAAAACCAAGCATACCACTGCAAGACTTCAAGATACTGTAAGCTCGTTTTATGTAGATCGTGACCAAAAATCAATATTCAAAAAGTGAAGATAGCCGGGCTAACTATGATATTGAGATGTCAAACATTTAACACCCCCCCATCCGTGACCATAAATTAATTAAACGCGATAAAATCCATATAATTATATAGTTTTATTCAATGTGTAGTGTTCGCGTAAATTTAAGAAATCATTAGATTACATGTACAAATATATATATATATATATATTATTCTTTTTTTATATACAAGATGTAACATAATTAACGCAATTTGAGAAAGTAGTTTGTTCAGAATCGTCTACTGAATCGATTCCTATCATTTTTAATATAGGTAATTTTTTATCCCAAAAAAAAAATTAAAACTACGTAAATTACAGTCACACTAAATCTATACAGTCGAAACAAATTGAAATGGACCGTAACTTAAGGCAATAAGACTTTTAAGAGTGCAGTTTTATTTGTATTCCTAATTCTTCTGAATTGTATTACTAATTCTGTCATTCAATAAAAATAAAGAAAAATGAACTTTATTTCAAGAACGTTAAAGTCTTTGCATTCGTGGATTTGTACTGTGACCACAACATTCTTCCGGAGTTAGTATAACTAATTTGATAAATAAAACTAAAGATTCAGTGTATGTATTATGATTATAACATAATACACTAATTGTGGTGTCTGAGGGTGTGCGTTAATTACGTTACATATTGTATATACACTGTTTTTTTTAAATAAATTTAAAATAAAAATTGATCAATTTCAATTTAATTTTTTTAATTCAACCCAACCCTGTCCCATCACTATGATTCGGAGCATTCTAAATTCAACCTTGAATTATCCAATCACAGCGCATTTGACACGTCCCCCCCAACCCGAAATTTGGTGAAATCGAAACAGAACAAATACTCCATGATGCGGTATCTATTAGGAGGTAATCTGTGTTTCATAGTAAGTAACTAAACTCAATTCAATCTTTTGAAAAATTGTTATTTACATCTGAACGAGGTCTCTTATTTCTCGGAAAAGACAGAGATAATAAACCCACATACAATTTGCAATTAAAATGTTTTTCTTGATTTTTTATGGTGGAGTTTTCTGAAGTAATTTCTATACGTTCGAGTACTGATTCTGATAAATGAACTTAATGGAAACCTCGGAGTTTTTGTTACATATGTATATGCATGCAGTAGAGGCGTGGCAGTTCAAGAGTTAAACGCTTGTCGTAAATTTCACAGTACGCAAGCAACCCAAGTTCGATCCCTGCTGGCAATCGTTTATTACAAATTTAAGTACCAGTTAATATAATCAATTTTTATTACCGTGTTGTGACGGTGAAAGAAATCATACACAACCAAATTTATGTATGGTTATGTATGATTTCTTTTTGTTAATCTATAGTATTTTGATAGTTTATTTTGTTTAAAAAATTAATAGGAATATAATATGTACAAACATTATCAAATCGTTAAAATGCAGTATTATCAAAATGAACTAAAACGAAATTTGGGTAATTCAAAATATATTTGGAAATTAATAAAAGACGTATGTTATTTAAATCAACCTAGAAATACATCCGCTGAACTGAGTAAAATTGCTGAAACCCCAAAAGTATCTCTCAACATAGTTAATAATTTATTTATATCAATTGGAAGTCAATTAACCAATACTATCCTAAAAATTAAATAAAACTGACCTTCAACTTGCCAGGGAAGCTAATCAAATTGGTCCAGCCTAATCTATGTCGTTATTTTTAACAGATCCGGAAGAAGTTAGACTCATAATTAGTAGCCTTAAATCCAACTGTGCGGGATAGAACGACATCTCTGTAGGTTTTAAAAAAATTAACTCTTTGTTAGCACCTCACATAGCCCATATATGTAACTTAAGTTCTCTATCTGGTGTTATTTCCAGATCAATTTAAACAAGCAATATATATAATAATATATATCAGTCACTCTGGTTCTACTGCGGATATCCTCATTTCTAAGTTTATCACGCAGATAAACCCCGAGCATAGCCCTCTCCATAGCTCGCTATGTGATCTTGAGCGTCCCCATACGGCCAGCAGTGAAGGATCACGTCTCAGATTCGTAAGCCATCACTGACAACACGCACTGGTTGTACAATCTAGTTTTCATGTTATGAGGTATACCTGACGAGAAGATGTGTCGTAATTTCCCGAACGCTGTCCAGCCGAGTTGAATCCGTCGATTGACCTCTCGGTCGAAGTTGCACTTACCAAGTCGGACTATTTGTCCCATGTAAACGTACTCGTCAACAATTTCGAGCATAGTACTCCCAACAACTACTGGCATAGGTTTGACATGGACATTAAACATGATCTTTGTTTTGTCCATGTTCATCTTAAGACCTATCCGTTGGGAGACACTATTGAGGCCATTGAGCATAGTGCTAAGGTCCTCCAGCGATTCTGCCATAAGGACTATATCGTAGGCAAATCGAAGGTAAGTGATTTACTCGCCATTTGATGTTAATACCGTATCCTTTCCAGTCCAGTAGCTTGAAAACGTCTTCCAATACAGCAGTGAAGAGTTTCGGTGGTATAACATCACCCTGTCTTACACCTTTCTGCAATTGGATAGGTTTCGAACTCTGGTTCTGTACTTGGATAGCCATCGTAACCCTACTGTACAAACACTTCAGAACTCCGATATACCGACAGTCAACTTGGCACCGCTGAAGTGACTGTAGCACCGTCCAAATTTCGACGGAATTGAAGACTTTCTCATAGTCCACACAAGCCAGGCAAAGTGGCAGATTGTACTCTTCGGTCTTCTGTACAATCTGCCGCAGGGTAAGTATGTGGTCTGTGGTAACTGCCTCGTTGGTCTAGTGATTGTAGTAGTGCAACTGCTAATTATGAAGTCCTGGGTTCGAATCCCTGGTCGGGCCAAAGAATCAATTATTGAGTTTTTCTGTCAAGAAATTATCAGTAGTTGCCCGGAGTGAGGAATTTGCCGGTGTCGGTCGGTTTACCGTCCCATCGGATTATGAGAGTGAGGGAATAGAGAGCACACCTGTGCTTGCGCATACACTTCGGCACTATAATCCTGTCCTGCGCCGATGGCTAGCCTTCGTTGAGGCAGGCCGCCGTGGCCGAAATTCGATCTGGAGGACATTATTATTATAGTACTGAAGCCTTTTCGGAAACCTACTTGTTCGGAAGGCTGGAAGTCGTCGAGTCTGCGTGCGCGACGATTCGTAATGACTCTTGAAAACAGCACGTAGACGTGGCTCGGAAGGGAAATCAATCTGTAGTTCTTCAAGAGAGCGTTGTCGCCTTTCTTGAATAACAAGATCATCTTACTTCTGCTCCACGACTCTGGAGTAGTGCCACCATGGAGGACGGAATTGAAGAGCTTCTGAAGGACTTTAAGTACCGGTGTTCCACCCGCTTTCAGACGCTCCGTTGTAATTCCATCCTCACCGGGGACGCCGTTTTAAGGCGCTGGAGAGCTTTTCTAATCTCGCTCAGACTGACTTCCGGGATATCATCGGAATAGTGTCGGATAAGACTTGTTCTTGGATCGTTATTCATATTTACGTATGGCTCTAACGATGATGTGTACAGCTGCCCATAGAACCTCTCAATCTGACTCAAAATCTCATGTGTCTCTGAAACGATGCTGCCACATTCAGTCTTCAGCTGTGATGGTTGGCTTTTTCTGGCAGACAGATCTCTGGCAAAGACTTTGGAGTCCTGGTTCCGCTCAATCGCTTCTTCAATACAAGCTGTATTGAAGTTGCGTAAGTCCCGCCGCATGCATTTGGAGATCTGACTGTTCAGTTGCCTGTATGCTGTCAAATCTGCTGACGACTGCAGCTTCATTTCCCGTCTAACAGCCATGAGATTAAGAGTGTGATCGGAGAGTTTTTGTGTTCTTCTGTGGCGGGTCTTGCAGAACTTAACAACCAGACAGAACGCATGGACAGTTTTCACGAGCTTGTCATTGATATCGTCCACTGAATTGCAATCTTCTAGACGCTGAAAACGGTTTTGCTCGAATTGAAAGGTTTCGGGATTTTGGATTAAAGCACGAGGGGGACGTAGCTTTGACTTCATCAACTCTTTCTTCCAAACCTTCAGATGTTCATACATAAAAATCTCTTTTTTCTTGCCCCAAAATCCTCTTGCCAAGCGTGGCAACTATGGCAAATATACCCCCATATGAAGTAATCTGCTGCCTATGTCCAGCAGTGGACTTTAATAGGCCGTAACGGTAACGGTTATATAATTAATACGAGTAGAATCAGGCGTTATTTTGCCGAAATCCATTATATTAAATATGTTAAAAATTAATAAGCTAAGATTCGCATAACAAAATAAAATGATGTGTCTCACCTAGTTTCAGGAGCACCTCCCTTCCTCGTTGGCTCACTTAGCATTCAGCCACCGAAGAGTCTATCTTTTTTATAAAATAAGGGTGACAAACGAGCACACAAATGATAAGTGGATGCTTTGGCTCATAGACATCTATTTTTATCTTCAATTAAGAATCAAAATGGAGATGCGTTGCCAGCCCTAAGCACTGAGATGGAATGCCCCGTTTCTGGTAAAAAGGGTCTCCGGTTCTCTACACTCAATGTACGAAACAACATGCTGCTGCATTAAGCTGCTATTTTACGCTGGTATTCTGTAAAAGCGTGGTACTACTCCAGTCGTGCCGATCCATTCGTGCTGCAATCACAATATAGCTGAAGCACGGCTCTACCACGTAAGAAAAACTTATCTGAGGATGCCTTATTTACAGGCGAATCACGTGTCGTGTTATCGACGGTTGTGTGTCTTTCTTAGCGTAGCATGCAATTGAGGGAGGGCAGGAGGCGCTCTTCAAACTAGGTAAGGCACATAATTCTTTATAACGCGGATTTTAGCTAATTAATTTTTAACGTCTTTATTATCTATATTATATAATGGTTTTCTTCAAAGTAATGCCCGATTCTATTAATTACTTTATACAGTTTTGAAAGTAAATTTACTAGATGTAAGCCGCGTAAAGACCGATTTACACTTCGACAAGTACAGTAGCGAGTTTAGTTACAGGGCAGTTGACAGTTAACGGTTAAGTGGGCAGTGACGTTAAAACAATGTCTTCGTGGCGAGTTTAGTTAAGGACATTAGTTCATAGAGTTCGTTGGAGTATGACGTTTCAAGACTACAGAATTTTTCTGGCTTTCGTTTAAGATGGTTCTAGGATTAAGTCAAGAATTAAATGATCCAGTCAGAGAAGTATTAATGGTTGTTGTTAAAAAAGTTTTTAAGAATTTTCTTGAGTGCGGCATCTCGAGCAGGTTTAATTTTACAATTTGAACTTCTGCTATTATATAAACATTCGTGTTCTAAATACTACTGTACAAATTTATACGTGATATCTTCCGTCCATTTTATTATTAAAACTCAATATAAAAAGTATAAATATTCAATAAACAGTATCGTACAAACTTTGCGGCGAGTTTAATTGTAAAGGTACAATTGTACGTTTTGGCGCGCAAACGTTGCGTCCCGTCAACTTATGCACTGAACTAAACTCGCTCGTTCACATGCAGTGTTGCCGTTTTGTAAATGAAAAAAATGCTAGACTTTGGCGGTGATAATGCTAAAAAAGTGCTAAATCACACTTGAATATGCTAGAAAAAATGCCAGCTGCTAAGTCTTGTTTAAATGAATAAGAAATGAAAATAAATTGCAAGTAGGTAGTGTAACTAAAAACGCAGTGCTATTTTAAAGTAAATTTATTCATCAAGATAAATCAAATAATATTTGTAGATCATCAATATTAGCTTCGTCGTGTACTTGTGCTTGTGATGTTGAAGGGCCATCTTCAAAAGCAATAGTCATTGGCATCACAAGCGACTCTTTAATCCCTCTAATCTGTTTTAAAACATGTTCGGGAACGTTATAGGAATGACAACATTTTCCTGATCTTTTAAGGCCATATCTGATGTGTAGGATCGAGTTCAGAGTATGTAGTGACATACGATTTCTTAATTTTGTTTTTACGATATTCATTTGGCTGAATACTCGTTCTATCTCAGCATTCGAGTGTGGCTAAGAAAGAATAGATATGGCCAAAGAAGCTAACTCCGAAAATGGATTATTATCCGCCGAGTCTTTGTATTTATGAACCTCCGACCAAAATTCGACAGTTGAACATTTATTTTCCCAGTCTGTATGTTGAATATTTCTCCACTGTATAACTATACGTTCAATTTCATTGGCCTGGCAGCCGAATTCTTGTGCGAGTTCTATTATTGGTGGTTTTGTAGCTTTTAAAGTTTCTTGTACAGAAATCATATTCATTGTTCGTAATATCTTTACATTTGTTGGCAACCTTGATCGCATTTCTTGTACAAGTTTAAGTGTAAACTGCTTACAGCGGTGCCGCAGATTACGTTCGGCTTCAGGTAAAAGTTCATATTCAGTCAGCTTCAGTTCGAAACCATAGCCCATGTATGGAGATGGGTCTAGATAGCTTTCAAGATTTGTAGCTGTCAACACATCAATTCGCGCTGTTGGCAATATGATTCTTCTGGCGACTGATTCAACCAGTTCAACCAAATCATTCAGCAGTTTAGTCGGGTCTCGGTCGTTGCTTTCAAAATTTTTATTTACCCTTTGCACTTCATCTAACATAGGCAATAAATATAGCAGATACAGATGATTCACAGGATCGTTATACATAGAATAAAGCATTTCAGCTATATAGCAATTTTCTTTTTGTTTGACAATTTCGAAATGCGTTTTTAATTCCAGCCATTGATCTATAACCCGGCGGACAGCAGGCTCAGTAGACAACCATCGCGTACTGCATACCTGAGTTATTTTCAAAGGTTCTTTTCCACAGTTAATGGTCTTGTATAGCTCCTTGTAAAACAACTGTCGGTTGGAGGAATGGCTAAACCAATTATATGTTTCTCGGATTAAAAACTCAATATTTCTCGGAAGTGACTCCTCAGACGCATGTGTGATAGCTAATTGCAGGGAATGGCAAAGGCACCGCACCAAAACCAGATTTTCATTGCCAGTTTCAGTTTTTAATAAGCTGTGAACACCGTTGTTGACACCAGTCATAGAACTGGCATTATCAGTTCCTATACCTATTAAGTTTTTCATATTTAGTTTAAGCTCTGCAAAAAGAGTCTTGAGGCCGTTTACTATAGCATCAGCTGTCCCGTTTTCTATGTCAACCAATCCTAAAAATGTCGTGATAATATTTTTATGTGAACTGTCATAATATCGGATTGATGTGCCGAGAATTTTTGTGACTGAGATGTCTGTGGATTCGTCAACCAGTATACTAAACTTATTATGGCCTATGTCTGCAACCAGTTCTGAAATAAAGTGTGGTGCCAATGCATATTTAATGATGTTGGTACATTTCGTTCGGTGTAATTTAATATCGGCACTTCGACTATCAGAAAATGTTTTTTTTACACATTTCGGACAAGTGGTCCACTGTTAAAGTAGATGCATGTTCACTTATAAATAACGCAAGTGAACACTCTGCTCTTTGGGTATCTAGTTGAATATGCACCTTAGGAAAATCAATTTTTTTTGACTTTTTTTCGGCACAACATGTTTCGCATGTTTTGATGTACCAATGTGTTGTTTTAAACAGGATACTTTGGCTATAATGTTGTACTTACAGTATTTGAAGTAAGCTTTGGTCGAATCTTCTTTAGCTCGTGTAAGCCATTGTTTAAACTCACTCATCTTCTCCCATTCTTCTCGATAATGTTGTTCATATTTTGGAGGCATATTATCCCTCCAAAGTCAATTGTAAACTACTTTTAAAGCACACACACAAAACAAAAGCACAAACGTTTATTTTAAAGCTATTAAAAGTTTCGGTACTTGCACTTGTTGAGTAATGGTCCGAATGCGAATGAATCAAAACATTACACATTGCTTACTCGGAAAATAAACAAAATCTTTCACTATTCGGGAAAGTCCCCAAATCATAATAGAGTTGCCATAATAATTAATCACAGTAACAATTTTAAATTTTTTGTCTATGGGTTTAGTTCAATCTTTTGCACAGAGTAAATATTGAGTGAACAGTGAGATATGGCAGTTAGTGTAAACAATTTGTCTATCCCATAAAAAGAATTGAAATCACTAGTACGTAAAATTCGAAAAAATGCTAAAATATGCAATATGCTAAAGCCATTTCTTTCATGCCAACAGGTTTAAAAATATACCAAATTTAGCATTAAAAATGCCACATCGGCAACACTGTTCACATGAGCGGCGAGTTTAGTTGCGGGTGGCGGGAGACGCGAGGGAGGACAGCACTTCGCACTTAACTCGCCGAAAAATAGCTCGGCCGGCTATCCCGTTCAACTTAAGTAACTGACTCGCTTATTGCCGTTCAAACGAGGTTCAAACTTAACTCGTTAGGTTCGCAAGTTAACTCGCTACTGTACTTGTCGAAGTGTAAATCGGTCTTAACGCTATGAAAGTTATCTATATATTAATTCAGTGACGTATTCATTATAAAACTTTTTAACAAGAAAATCAGTTTTGAACATAAAATCACGGAATGGAATTCGTTTATACTTCTCGGGTGAGATTAGTCATTTTACTGTTGATAAGTTTTGTGAAATTGTTGCTTCCATATTTTGGTCTCCCTTCGCAAAATGGCGAATATTCACACAATGATTTATAAATTTTATGGATTTAAACTTTTTTTTAATTTCCAACTTTTCGGGCCCTTTTCGGCGCCACTTCACTTTATTTTTTTAATAATTATTCTAAGCCAGTGCTTAATTACAATCCCACGTGATGGTAAGTGGTGATGTAGCTTAAGATGGTAAAGCGCACTGACTTAACAAAAGCCTATCCACTCTTACCTTGAAGACCCACATTCTAATTGGATGGAAAGACAGATGCTGGCAACTTATTCCACTTCTTTGCTGTATGTATAAAAATCAAAACGTTTTGTTTGTCAAAAACGAAAGGGTGGAGACTGGCCGAACGTCTGAATATCCGATGATGAAAGGGAGAGGAGGAATCAAATTATGTAATTCCTGCGCACACTCTCCGAAATGCATCTTGTAGAAAATCGAAAGGCTGGCTACTTTGCGCCTGTGTTCGAGGCTGGTAAGATTGGTTTTATCCAAATTCGAGTCAAAAATAAGCCTCTTAACACGCCTTTCCACTGAGTCCAAAGGTGGCATTTTGCAGCACTAACCCATATATTGCAGCAATATTCAATGCACGATTTTTTTTTTGTCGCCCGAAGCAAATATGGGCAACCCTCCGGAAAGCGGGGGAGGGAGGTTGGGAATGCTCATAGCATACCACGCAGCCGGCTGCGTGGTTATGTGGTGACTGTTACCCACTAAACCCAACCTTTTTAGGAACTGGCTTAACGATCTGACTAGAGATCTCTAAGCCGTATACGAACGCGACCCTCCTTGGCAGAAAGGAGGGCGCAACAATGCACGACCAGACTTGCGCTTTATATAAAGAAGCAGCTGTCCTGGCGTGAAGTATCGCCACACCTTTGCAAGGACTTTTAGCTCCCTTGCAGCTGCTTTGGTCTTGGACTCAATGAACCGCCCGAAGTTTGTATTTGAGGATATCTCCGTGTTTTTGGTATTTGTTATTATTATCCGTGCAGTGGCGGTGTAAGAATATCCCCTACCCCGTATGGTCCCGTGGGTGTCGTAAGAGATGGGCAGTAGCATCTGCCTATTACAACATCTAACAACTCAAATTAATAAAAACTGCGGTTGCCAAATCGCCTGCCAAGCGTGGCAACTATGGCAAAATACTCCCTATGAGACAATCTTTGGAGAGGTCTACGTTCAATAATGGACTTAAAGAAAGGCAAATGTCTATCAGCAATTAGTCTGCTCTTTGGTATTACTTTGTCATGGTAGAGCCGCGTTACGGTTATAGCACGAATTGGTCGGTTCGACCGGGGAAGGACCACGCTCTCACGCATAGAAATCTAAATAATAATGCACTAAGTGCCTTATTATTTAGATTTCTATGCGTGAGGGCGTGGTCCTTCTGTGCTCCCACATAATGTCAGCGTAAAATAGCAGCTTAATGCTGCTGTGTTTCGTATCGTGAGTGAAAATAACCGCAGACCGTTTGCACTGACATTTTATCTTAATCCTTAGGGGTGACAACGCATCTGAATTGTGATTCTTAATCGAGGATAGATGTAAATGTCTATGGGCCACAGCATCTACTTACCATCAAATGGACTGTGGGTTCGTTTATAGCGTTTGGTCAAACATTTTCATTCATTCAAACACAAAAAAACATTTTATCACTTGGCATTAACTGAGATTCCTTTAAGTAAAATAAAAAAGGGCCTGTAGAAATAATTACTTACCGGTCTTGTAGCGTGTTGGATTAGATTACCTACAGATCGGATAAAATAAATCGTCAGGTCGCTCTGTCTCGAATAAGAAAGTAATAAATTGTTTTATTTGCGTGCGTATTTGTAAATAAATAAAATAAGCGTTCTTATTTCTTTTACATGATGCTTCTTCGGACGCACACAAATACGGCTTGAGATTTGGATGGAAGTAACGATACTGATAAAAAAATCGTTTATCGCACGTTTTACGATCATTTGTTACTTTAAAATAACATTACAATATTTACGACAGCAACAAATAAGTGACATTTACAATATTTTAGTAAATAAGTAGCTTTAATTATACTAATTTTTTTTGCTGTTTTTTATAGAATAAATGTGACAAACGGGTACATAGTCCACCTGATGGTAAGTGGATTCTATGGCTCATGGAAGATTAAAAATCAAAATGCAGAGTCGTTGTCGCCCCTGACGTATAAGAAGAAACACTTCATTTCCAGTAAAAACGGTATCCGGTTCTTTACAGTCACCATACAAAACACAGTAGCATCAAGCTGCTATTTTATGCTGGTATTCTGTGAGATAGTGGTCTTCCTTGATCAAATCATTCGTTCTACAACTAATAAAGCTGCAGCATGGTTCTGGTACGTATAAGTAATCTTCTTCTTCTTTGTCAGACCTGAAAAGTCTACTGCTAGGCGATAGGTTAGGATAGGTTTTCTTCTATTTTTGAAAGTATTGTCTTAATCGTCACGTTTCGCAGACGCGTTGACGTTAGCAGTACTAGAAGTTTTGCTCCGTTGACGATGCATCCCGTAACCGGGCCGAGTATCTTACGCTTGGCGTTGAGTTGATTATACCGTAATCTATCGTAAACATATCCCATTGTTGCGCTTACACCTACGGGACGAAAGGTGGTGATGGGTTCTTTTACGTTACCACACATCATGCATGGCATTTAATGGTAATGTATGATGTATGAAATATGATGATGATTAGCAGCGCGAGGTAAAGCTTTGAGCTCCACTTGTCCATTTTGGAGTGTACAAATATTTTTTAAAGATAGTTTCATAGTTTGTGAGATCTTGAAACGGCCTATATATCCACCAGCAAGGGATTGTAAAAGCTGTAAAAAACGTTTTCTTTTAAGCTATTGCATAGCTTCTATCGCGGGCCTTGAGTGCGGGAAAATCCAGAAATTTCGTAACGAAAAAAACCTCACGCTCTCCGACGGGCACGGAGGTGTGGCTTGAAGGCCGTGCATTGTCTAACGATGGTCTAACGTCGTTTCTTTTCCTCAGTCTTCGACACGGTGTTTATGTATAAAGTGTTTTGAAATTTTGAATATGAATGATCAAAGTGCATTTATTATTAAGGCTGCTCTCTCGCAAAAAGCTTGATAAAAGCGTGCAGATGAACCAACTTTTCGTCGACACTTACAGAGAAATTACATATGAAAAAAATAGCTAGTAATCTACATGATCTGATACGTAATTTGGTTTAGCCATAATTTTTCTATCGGTGTCACATAATAAATAAAAAAATACCCAAATCACCTCCAAATCGTTGAGATGAAACCACTTTACTCCTTCATTGTTTATCAAAGGAATATAAAAAAAATATCTACTGCTTTGCAATACAAAATAAAATAATTTGGTTTGGTTACTTTTTAGAAATATGTATTATTTTTATGATAATAAATTAAAAATGCGTCCCGATTGAATACTGCGTCTATATCACCCCCGCATTCGTCCACGAATTCAGTGCGGGGCGCATCGTGTTACTAGGTGGACGTACGCCGCGTTGCGAGAGCTCAGCACTACGAAATAAAATCGTAAAATATTACTGCAAAAATTTAATTTTGTTAATAGTGGAGTAGGTTTTTATATATTTTTATAGAGTAAGGGTGACAAATAAGCATACAGTCCATTAACTTGTAAGTGGATGCTGTCGCCCATAGATATCTACATCAGTTATCGATTAAAAATCAAAATGTAGACGCGTAGTCACCTCCGAGGACTAAGATGGAAATGTCTAATTTCTAATACCAAACAGTTTCGTTTCTCTTCTTAAGCATATCATGTTCTGTTGTTCTGCTGCTCCTCGCCGGTCCGAGTATTTTAATTCTTATGTAAACTAAATAGGTGTAAACAAGATGGGCATTGGCTTTATGCCATCTATCGGAAGTCATAAAAGTTTTCTGTCGTTGACTGTTATCGTCTTTTACGACACCCATGGGATCCAAAGGGGTGATGGCTCATGGTTCTATTACACCGCCACCACGTGGCTCAACAAAAGTATATAGGTGTATAGGTATTTATGTACAACAGTGAATAGCTGTACTTGTAAAATTTGTGTATAAAGTGTTTTGAATATGAATGAACAAAGTGCATTTATTATTTATTTATTTAATAAAAGAAAAAAATTTGTTTTCTTATCGGTCACCACGCTCAAAAAGTGTAACTTGAATTAATATCAAAGAAAAAGAAATACTGCATGAATAAAATAAATAAATAATTATAATTGCATAAGTTGATACAAAATGCTATGCAATAGCTTTACCGCGGCAGTCCCCGAGTGCCACACGTCTTTTTTTACTTTCTATAAGTCAGTGCTTGACGACAACCCCACCACCACCATCACCTCTTACCACTGGGGTGGTAAGAGTTGATGTAGCTCTAGATGGTAAATCGCAGTGTCGTAGCGTAACAAATGCCTATTCACTCTTGAAGACGCCCAGATTGTATTCGAACGGAAAGTCAGACGCCGGCAAATTATTCCATTCCTTTTCCTTTGTTGTACGCATTACGAAAGACTAAATAAACCGTTTCATTCGAATGCATGGGTTATCGACATCAAAGGAGTGAAAACCTACCGACTGCTTGTGGTTGTCTGATGGTGGAAAGGTGAGGGAAGAATTAAGAGGAGTATTACAATAACACGCGAAATTACAAGGATTTCCTCGTTGAAATTTTAAATTTTTCGTTCGTTGCTTGAAGTAACAATTACTTCATAAAAATAGTGCGTTTTCTTTACTAAAATAAACACAGAGCAAATTTTAGGTAACTTATTTATTTATTAAGTACAAGGGTGACACTAAAAGTTGTTAGAAAATCAGAAAAATTCTTAGAAAAAAACTGAACAAACTAGCAAGTTTTATTATATCTTTTCAAAATAATGTCCATTTACATCAATACATCGCTGCACCTGATGGAACCACTGAGAAAAGCACTTTGCCCACTCGTCCTTAGGGGTCTCTTCGACGGCATTTTGAAACGGTGAGGTCGGGGTTATAGGACGGGTGACCCAGTAATTCCACGTTTGATATCGCTAAGTAGTCGATTGTTTGCTTGGCGGTGTGCGACGAGGCGTTGTCGTGGTGGTTTCTCCCGAACTTTTTCCAAGACAAGTGGCAAACAAAGAGCGGAACCCCGCTCTATAGCGGTAGTTTTTTTTGATTGCATAAATAATATTGTAGCTAAGCTTTCTTACCACTTAGAATGGTGAAAAATAAATACAAGTATCAATGTGCCACTGAACGTAAAAAAAGAAATATCCTATCTCTGAAGAAATAATAATGGAGAATAAAAATGACTGTTAATTGTAAAAAAATATAAGTTACATTTGGTTGTTTTATTTATTAAATCAGGTTGCAACCGTACTATTTATTTATTTATACCACTATGCTACCGTTAGCAGATATAATCGATTTTTATTTTTTAACCAACATCGGTTAACAATCGATTACTGCGTAACAATTAAAATATTTATGTGTACTTATTTCAACACTAAGGTTCATGAATAATGCAAAATAGATTATAATAAATTAATTAGATAACATGAAAATGACACACCAAAAATTTTCAGTCCACTGAACTCCATCCTAAGAAAACTTGTATAATGGAAGATCAAGATTATTTAGTCCCTATACTCACAGTATCATAGTTAGAGCGAGTGAATAGATATGAAAGAAAGTATTGCTCGTGTAGTTCGTTGCCCGTTCGGTGCGTAAATTACCTAAATTTGCGTTCCGCAGAAATGTAAGAGGGCTCTTAATTAAGAGAATCCGTTATCCAAATAAATAAAAATCCATTTCACGCGAGTGTTCTGTCCTACCCCGGTCGAGTATACTCATTCATGCTACAACTATCTGCAGCATGGCTCCACCACGTATAACGTGCTTAGATCATGAAAAGATCGATCCTGAGATTGATCCTTTTAACAACCTTACCACACAATAAAAGCATCTCTAGAAAAATTCATCGGTACTATTTAGAGAGAAACAAAAGATTAGACTGAGATGATACAATTGCTATTTTGATTTCCGAGGAGTTTTTAAAATACCACAATTTAATGTGCCTTCTGGGTACTTCTGCTAAAAAAAACTACTAACATACATGCATAACACTAAAATAACAAAATGTGGCAACAGTGATAACTGATAAGTGTGTTGCTAGATGATTTTTTTTAACATTGAAAATGGAACAGGTATTTACAATTTTTCATTTTATATTGATAGGCTGCAATGGCCAGATAACAATAAATATAAATTATTTGCGATTTCCATTATGCAAAGGTTTTTCGAAACTGGGCATGATCAAAATGAGATCGATTCCAAGAAACATGAAAAAGAAAGTTGTCAATGAATCTACAACATTATTTTGAATTCTATACAGGTGAATATATCAATTATTTCAGTACTGTTTTTGCAGTACTGAAAAAATGTTTACAACAAGTAATAATAATGCGGTGAAGAGACTTTTATTTCATTACCTTAATTTATTTTTAATAATGAATCAAATCAATTTCAAAACTAAATTATTATTAACTTAACATCTAAACTAAGTTTAATACTCCTTTTTTGATATCATAACAACTTTTGAATTTGATAATATAAAATAAATTAATATGATTGTATTCATAATTTTGTTCATAAACTTTGACATTAATACTTTAAATTGTTTCAAAAAGTTTGCTAGTATTAGACGTTTACTTAAAAAATGAAATTTTGACTTTTACTACAAAAACAGGCTTTTGTGTCTTTGCCTTTGTCTAAATCTTTTTTTAAAGTACAGCAATAACTTTATTATAGTACATTGATAATTCAATTAAAAAAAAACCACTTGAATAAAAAAACTCCAATAAGTTAGTAGTTATGATGTTATTACAACATCACTTTTAAAAAGTTACACAATGATCTCGTAAGTTAATAATCCTGGAACATATTGTTTCCGCATTTTCAGTAAGTTTTATATTCCCATATTGCTTACATTCAAAATCATTTAACTCAACGCCAACATCAAGATCAGATTCTGCAAAAAAATTACTTTCATTTGATACATCAACCACTTAAATATTTCAACGCGTTCCTGGGTTATAACACAAAAACAGTAAATCATTTTTTTCTGTAAAATTTAAGTTTTATGATTACCGACTTTTTGCTCGGAGGCGTCGAAATGTATATGTTCCCGAGTTCAATTCCCGCGCACCGCTGCAGTTGTTCATAATTTCAAATGTTTATTTATCGCATGCTTAGCGGTAAAGCAAAACATCCTATGGAAGCCAGATTTCCTGAGATATTTAGAAATATTATGAGAGCATGTGAGGACCGTCAATACGCTGAGGTTCCTAAAACTTTTTTTATAGAGTCGGGTGACAAACGAGCACACAGTTCATGTAATGGTAAGTGGGTGCTGTGGCCCATAGATATCTACATCTATTCTCAAAAAATAATTCACATTGAACATACATCGATACTTAGGTGCCGCTGCCCACATGCGTAAGCGACGTATTACGAGGGCTATGTCGATATTTTTATCGATAAACTTTAAATCTTAGATCGCATAGAGTTCAGCGTTGGTAAAAGTGATTTTTAGTGCTTTTTCATTAATTACAGATTTGAATGACGACGTAATACGAATAAGTATATGTAAATAATATTATATACCAAATAATAGTATTTACATATACGTATTCGTTCGTACTGGTAAGCAGGGTAGTAATAATAATGTCCTCCAGACCGAATTTCGGCCACGGCGGCCTGTCTCAACGGAGACTAGCCATCGGTGCAGGACAGGATTATAGTGCCCAAGTGTATGCGCGAGCACAGGTGCACTCTCTATTCCCTCACTCTCATAATCCGATGGGACGGTAAACCGAGACGACCGGAGAGAGGTCAGGCACAGGCCCAACGGCTTTACGTGCTTTCCGAGGCACGGGGGTGAGACACCGCCAACTTCCTGACTTCGGTCAACTACTGAGAATTTCTTGACGTAAAAACTCAATAATTAATTTTTTTGGCCCGACCCGTGATTCGAACCCAGGACCTCATGATCAGCAGTCACACTACTACAACCACTAGACCAACGAGGCAGAGTACAGAGAGACTCTTTACTAGATGGAGTGACGAAGTCATTAACAATGTAGTGATGGTGTAAGAATAGCCCCCCCTCCCCCCTCCTACCCTAGATCAATAATAGAGAGAAACAAACGTAGATAGGGAGAGACATGAATGGCGAATATTCACATAACGATTTCTAAAATTTACTCGAATGTTACATATTGAGTAAAACTAATTTTACGGATTATATCGCATTTATTTTAACTATTTCTAATTTTACGCTATTTCGGGCCTACTACACTTTACTGACCGTGGAGTGGCGGTGTAAGAATATCCACTATCCCATATTATCCCGTGGGCGTCGTAAGAGGCGACAGAGGGAGTCAAATCAGGAGATGGCGGCAGCACCTTCCTAATAATTCATACGTGGTAAAGCCACGCTGCTACTATATTATGATTGTAGCACGAATGGGTTAGCCCGACCGGGGAAGGACCACGCTCTCATAGAATACCAGCGTAAAATAGCAGCTTGACGCTACTGTCTTTCGTATGGTAAGTTTAGAGATCCGGAAATCCTTTTTACTTGAAACGAGGCATTCCATCTTAGTACTCAGGGGTGACAACACATCTGCGTTTTGATTCTTAATCGAGAATATATGTAGATGTCGTGGACGGACGTGTCATCACGTGGACTGTGCGCTCGTTTGTCACCCTTATTCTATAAAACAACAACTAGAAAAAAAATTGCGGTTGCCAAAACGCCCGCCAAGCGTGGCAACTATGCCAAATAATAGAGATAGAATAACCAGGGGCTTACTACGGTGAAGCCTATTTTCGGCAGTGGATTTTGATGTTAATAGATGAATTAATAGGATTATTTAAGTTTGACATATAACCTTATTTCACTTACATTTATTTACCTATTCGGTATACAAACCAGATCAGATCTCGCCTTACGGTATCATCAGGGAGTTGGGGGAATCCAGTTGATTTTGAACTTGTAACTGGCATTAAGCTCGGGGGTTATATGCATGCTATGAACATATAAACAACAACTTCAAAATTGTCATTCTGCCAGGGCTGATCTTCAGAACGGGTGATCCGATTCTGATGAAAATTTACGAACAAACAGTGATCAACGCCACGAGAGATTTAGGCTATATATTATACGAAAAACTTAGACATTTAAAAAAATAGTTTACAAAATATTTCAAATATAAATAACTCTACATTAGTAGATTCTATCAAGGCGAACTCTGGGCAGGTGGCTAGTCGTTTAATATACATTATGAAACTTTAACGTTAAATATTTACATATTTTTCTATATTCTTTTTAATAAATTTTATAAATATATTCAATAAATTTGTAAGGTAAAACCTCTCTTCGTCAGTCGCATAAGCTCATAGGAATGCAATGAAATCGAGAATAAATCCACCGCAATGAAATAAAATGAGTCGTCTTAAACCTAACGCGCCGTAACCATCGCAGAGTTCTTCAAATTAGATCGAATCGAATTTATTGTTGCCAAATGCTATTTATTACGAAAATTTTGTTTTCCTCAATTTTGATCCCCAGTTCTTTGTAACTTCATTAAGATTTATCAAAAAGGTCGCTCAATTCCTATACTAACTTATTGGGTTATACGAATATATTTTCAACAATATTGGCGTAGAAGAGGTCGAAGTGTATAAATATGATTAGTAGGATACTGATACAAATAAAGCCATGTAACCTGTAACAACTTGGTGAATGTACACATAATAATTTCTTATAAGGTAAGTGAGGGTAATATGATCACTTTATGGTTTACCGCCCTATTAAAACATAACTAAGAGGAGGATGGAAACAAAAACACAAAGTCGTGTATTATAACTAATATATTAAGAAAAAAATAGTAAACAAGCTTCAGAAATAATTTGGAACACTTCGAAAAATCAACATAAAAAAAACTAACTACACTACACAATACTAAAATCGACTAAAATATTTACTATAATGTCAACTGTCATAATGGCGTCAAGAGTTTTGATAGAGGAGCAAACCACATTAACGCGCGTCGAAAAAAGTGTAACCACTATCCATACGCGATGACGTAGCTTTGAAAATAATAACAATTTTAAATAAACATATCTATCTCACTTACACAAGTTGCGAAAACAATATCGTCGCTAAGATTAGATAAAGACAGACATACAAACATGCAATGGCGGGTTGGTGTGGCTTACTATATGAAATTTTACCTAAAATACGCAATAAAAATGAGTTTTTTTAAGCTGCAGTTAGTTTTATATTAAAAAAGTATATTTTAATTTAAAATCTTAATTGCGTGCGTCCCCTTAGAAAAAAAAGGATACAAAGCTTATCAGATGAATAGTAGTAAACATAATGATGAAATAAAACATATTTTTATAATTATTTTTATTGCACTAATAAATCAAACAATATAAAATAGGTAATAAGATATAATTAATATAAAATTTATATGAAATTATGATTAATATAAAATTATTAATATAAAATAGGTAATAAAATATATTTAATAGATAATTCATGAATATACTAAAATAAGAATAGTTAATTATTTTGTATGAATGTATTAACAAATAATATATTAACAAATAAGAGGTAACAAATTAACTTACTCCATTAATTATATAGGCTGCCATTAATGTAGGATAATTACAAATGTGGAAAAGTGGCATCATTGAACCTAAATGGCAATATTCGATAATTTTATTTAATTATTTGAGGTTTTTTTACGTTTATAAGAAAACAAGAACTAAATATTATGTGTTCAAAGTGATTCCGCTTGATTTATTACGTTATGTGACCTTGAATAGCATTCTTTCACTACGTATTTACCCATTTTTTGTCGCGGCTCAACTCTGTCGGCGTCACATTGAACACTGAACTGACGTTAGCTAGGCATATAGCTGTGGTCATATGTGCAGTAGCAACGCTTTAGCGCGGTTATTACTGATCTAGTGTAATATTTAAATCAATGGTTTTGACCCTTTGTTATTTGATTGACTGATGAAGTGCGATAATATCACAGAGCTATCTATCTATGCAAACTAGGCTGTAGTTTTTGAGTTATAAGAATGTGTCCATATTAACCGAATGACCATTATACCCTCACGTACTATATTTAATTATACACAATGCGAATGCGAATTTTACACAGTAAATGAAAATAATTTTACGGATTTTTCGCACTTTAATTTAACTTTTTATTTCCCGACGTTTCGAGTGCTTCACAACACCCATGGTTATATGCATCCTTAAATCATAGTTCAGCTTTTGAATATTAATTTATGCTCCAATCTACGCAGAACGAGCTAACAGTATCTTAAAGTCAATCCCAAGCAGATGGTAGTACCCATCTATCTTCTCAATTGAAATTAGGATGTTTTTTTTTAAATCCAATCACATACCTTATTCTCGGATGGGGGAGGGGGTATATTTCACACAGTTGTATTTATTTAGTTGTGTTTTCTGAAAGATACTGCTACCCATCTCTTGTTTCAATTTAAAGTTTAAACTTGCAACTGTTTTCTCTTAATGGAATTCATTTTTTTATACAAAGAAAGGTAGAAAACAAAGGCACAGTTATTCTGACGGTAAGTGGATAATGTGACCCATAGATAAAGACACCTACATCTATTATCAGTTGTACTCATTGACAATATGTCATCTATAATTGTTTTTATTATGACTTTGCGTTATTTACCTGTGAAGTAAATGTGCAATTGGGAGTTTTGGCGGGAACTTGGCCGTGAACGGATTGTCGCTCCTGTTTAGTCGCTTGAATAATGGTTTGAAGTGGATTTTGATTCGTAAAAGTGATGCGATTTTGTGAATTAAGTGTCCACGTGTGTGAACTATTAGAGAAAACGACGAAACAAGTGCTTTGATGTCGATATAAACCTCAAGTTATTTTGATCGCTTGGGCGCTATGAACTTGAGTGGCTGTCGTCATCAACTGTCCGCTAGGTTGAGCTACCGTCAAAATCTCCCAAGGGCTTCGCAATGTGGCTCATCAGCATATTGTGAAGTAAAGGAACATAAAGATACTACGCCGACAAGATAATGGAACGGTCGAATGGTTAACACGTACTTACCGGACATTGGCAGAATTATTGTGACATTATCACAATACCAAGGGCCATATAGTTATTTAAAAAATGTGCAATTAGAGCAATTGTAGGTAGACTTTTTTTAAATATTTAGCTCACAAGTTAAACGCTATGTGACATATATGATAAGTATTTCAAAATCGAAATATTTAAATGCCTACGTTAAATATTTCTTACAACTTTCAAAACTCCCTTTACAAGGCGTAATCCGTCACGTTATAAATGAATATTAAACAGTTTGAGAAACAAATCTTACAGAAGAGGGTCATTAGAGCAATGTATAATTTAAAACCAAAAGAGTCACTGAGACAAAAATTTAAGGAAATTAATATATTAACTCTGGCCTCTCAATACATTTATGAAAATGTAGTGTACGTACAAAAAATAAAAGTAGTTTTGCAATAAGTGATATTCATTCCGTAAATACTAGGAACAGACACAAGCTAGTAGTACCAGTTACTCGACTCCACCGAGTCAGTAATACATTTTTGGGGCGATGTATACGCTTTTACAAATAAAAAAAAAACAGAAAATATACAAAATTTGTCATACACAAAGTTCAAAAATTTTATTAAACTAAGTTTGTATAAAAGGGGTTATTATAATATTAAGGAATTTGTGGATGATAATAACCCCTGGGAAGGGTGATCGCTACCAAGCTATTTCTAATTTATCTTGTGTTGTTAATTGTAAACATGATTGTAAGCTATTATTTAAAAAAAAATTGTCCCGCTGGGTTTCTTGCTGGTTCTTCCCACGACAGAGGTTTTTTTTTGCGAACCAGTGGTAAATGACAAAATTGACTTTCAATAAGTATTGTTATAATCTACATTGAATAAAAAAGTTTCTGTTTTTGTTTCTTACTTTGTTTAGGGCACAAGAACTTGGTATCTTTTTTTAATTTGAGATCGAAATAAATGATGTGCTTTGCCTAGTTTGAAGAACACTTCCTGCCCCAATCTAATCCCAACAAGAATACACTAAGAAAGACACACCCCAGTTGATAATACGACACGTGTTTCGCCTCTAATCGACGAATCCTCAGTGGTGACAACGTATCTGCATTTTCGTTTTTAATCGAGGGTAAATGAAAATGTCTATAAGCCACAGCATCCAGTTAACATCAGGTGGACTGTGTGCTCGTTTGTCACCTTTATTCTATAAATAAAACATACAACATTTGTATTGGTATACATAATATATCCCAACAGTACGCAGTCCATCAGGTGTTCAGTGAGTGACTCATAGACATCTACATATTTTATCGATTAAGAATCAAAATGCAGATGCATTGCCACCTTATCACCCCTGAATACTACGACAGAATACCAGGCTTCATTACCAATAAAATATTCTTTTTTCTCACCATACGAAATACAGCGGAATTACTGGGATCCTGTGAGAGCGTGGTCCTGTCCCGATCGAGCTGACCTATTCGCCATAGCACACTGTCCCTGTAACCACTAATCCCAACTACTCCACACTAGGAAAGACACACAACCGTTGATAATGCGATACGTGTTTCTCCTCTAAACGAGGTGATGTTACGTAGCTGAATTAATGAAAAATGACTAGCCATTTATTTTCATTTATAAAATTTTAATATAAGACTGAACCAACATTATTTGTAATGCGTCATAGGCTCTACTCAAAGTAATACCACGCTGAAAAGGTTCGACATATTTTGAAGATTGATGGTGCTTCATCCATTACACCGTAGGCGTACGTACGCAACCGTGATAACTAAATAATATTGAAGTGGCCTAACCGACCGGAGATTTGACTGTTGTTATATTCACAGTACCGATACTTAATTACTTACTTACCCTGTTTATGGAAAATAAATGGAGTCAAAATTGAATAACTTAATACTTTGAAGTGGTAATTATGTCTGTATTCTATATATTTATATTTATTATCTATATATTTGATATTTGTGCGTGTTTGCGTACGCAAAATGCATTAAATTTACGTAGATACGCTATCTACGTCATCTTGAATGGTCTCTATACAGTTAAGTCGATATTAAGATAATGTATAGAATGAAATCCCCGACTTCTGAACTTTTGCGTATATACTTTTCAAGTTATATATTAAACAGGACCCTTTCTCATATATAAATTTATAGGTATATGTAAATACTTATTTATTCTTGCGAAGTGTTCGGAAGAGAAAACACGACTGCGAATTTCTTGCAAAACTTTTTATGTCTAAGTCTCGCTTTTGAAACTATATTTTTTTAGTGACTGCAAAAAAACCAGTGACCCCGAGTTCTTATCATACGAAACACAGCAGCATTAAGTTGCTACGCTACGTTGATAACCTGTGAGAATGTGGTACTACCCCGGTCGAGCCGACGCATTCGTGCTACAACCATAGTATAGCTGTAACATGGCTCTATGTAGCGTGTTTAAAGTTGGAGATATATACTTAGTTATTCTTAAAGAGAAAATACTATGACTTCGAGTTTGTTGCTAGCTCTTCTCTGCAGATGATCTAGCCCTTGGAAGTAGTGATTGCTTAAGCCAAAGACAATGATGGAGAATGATATTTAATTTGATGGATCTTTGGTGACATATCAACAGCAGACACGTTGGGACTTCCATTAAAAAATAAATGAAGAAAGAAAAAGATAAAGAGAAAAAGAAAAAGTAAAGATCGTTCCACCGATAGCAAAGTTGGCAGGAAAATATTCAAGTCATTTCCGCACCACGTTACAGCGATTATGTGAGCCGTACGCTCGGACTCGTGAAGTAGAATACTAAGTAAGAGCTTCTGCAAAGACCACGCTTTTTGCAATATATTAAAAAGAGCTTTTTTAATTGTCTTTATACACACTAAAAGTATTTTGTTTATTTATTTCTAACTGTATAAATCTAAGTGCTATAATTTGTTATTTAAAAACAATGCATTTGAAATTAGAGTTTGAGAAATCACATTAGGATAACATAATTTAGTAAAAACTACTACACTATATTAACTTTACTTACTGCTATAATAATACATTATTAATTTTTATATTAAACTGTTACAAAAACCAGTTAAGTGTTCACTGTCTGATGAGAACATAATTGATCAATGGGCGGATTTTAATGTGACGTATTTTAAAGGTAAAGTTAACAGTCTGACAAAGAGAATGATTAAACCTAGGAACTATATAACTTGCTCGATGGCAAATATAAATTTATATATGTTCAAATCAAATATATCCAAAATATTATGTTTGTTATAAAGATTACAATTACCTAAAATTAAATTACAATACAGCGTGGTGTGCGGATTGGCGATGCGTCACACAACTCTATTGTAATAAAACAGCGTCTAATGATTTATTATATTTACGCGAATGTAATAAAACAAATCTTATGGATTTTATTGCCTTTAATTTAAACTTTTTTACCCCATACTACTATAAGACTTCAAAATACTCTTAACTCAATCTGCGTAGAGCGAACTAAAAATAAATTTTTTTTAAAATAATTAAAGGTTATTTCCCCAAAACTCTTCACCGCTGCATTGGAATACGTTTTCAAGCTACTGGACTGGAAAGGATACGGTATAAACGTCAATGGAGAGTACATCACTTACCTTCGATTTGCCGACGATATAGTCCTTATGGCAGAATCGCTGGAGAACTTAACCACTATGCTCAATGACCTGAATAGTGCCTCCCAACGGATAGGTCTTAAGATGAACATGGACAAAACAAAGATCATGTTTAATGTCCATGTCATCATATGCCGGTAGTTGTTGGGAGCACTAAGCTCGAAGTTGTTGAGTACGTTTACCTGGGACAAACAGTCCGACTAGGTAAGTCCAACTTCGACCGAGAAGGAAATCGACGGATTCAACTCGGCTGGGTAGCGTTCGGGAAATTACGACGCATCTTCTCGTCGGGTATACCTTAAAACATGAAAACTAAGTTGTACAACCAGTGCGTGTTGCCAGTGATGACCTACGGAACCGAGACGTGGTCCTTCACTGCTGGCCGTATCAGGACGCTCAATGTCGCTCAGCGAGCTATGGAGAGGGCTATGCTTGGAGTTTCTCTGCGTGATAAATTTAGAAATGAGGATATCCGCAGTAGAACTAGAGTGACCAACATAGCCCAACGGATTAGTAAGCTGAAGTGGCAATGGGCCGGCCATATAGCTCGAAGAACCGACAACCATTGGGGAAAAAAGGTTCTCGAGTCAGCAAAGTCAAGGCAGCCTCGTGCCGGTAGGCGAAGTGTAGGGCGACCCCCCACTAGATGGAGTGATGACCTGGTACGACATGCAGGAAGTCGATGGATGCAGGTGGCTCAGGACCGTGCTTTGTGGCATACCTTGGGGGAGGCCTATGTTCAGCAGTGGACTTGTGAAGGGCTGTAATGATGATGATGATGAATTAAAAGTTGACGTGAGCCTTCCTTAACTATGACATTAGACATAAGACGTCAGTCCCAAGACGTGAACAATGTCTTTCGATTTCAAAAAAAATTAAACTTGTTTATATTATTAACGGTAAACGTTATATATATTGAATATATTTCTGCCCCCGTTCATAAAGTCTTTTTAGTGACGGTGAAAAAGGAACCACTATCTCATATCTCCTCGTGCGTCTTGCAAGAGGCCACAGAATTAAACTGAAACAGGAAATGGGCAGCATCTTTTTAGCTGTTATGTGGAGGATCCACATAACAGCTAAAAACATAACAGCTGCGGATGCCAACGCGTCTGCAAAGCATACTAACTACGGCAAACATCCAGCCTGTTTGGCAGTCTGCGGGGAAGACCTATGTTCAGCAGTGGACAGTCTGGCTGTAACGATGACGATAATGAAGTTTACTCCTCTTCGCTACTCTTAATATTTACGGTGGAATAAAAACGGACATGTAAAATTTTTGAAAATATGAATGAAATAGAAAGTATATAATAGCCCCTTTAAAAGTAAATAAGGCACAGGTCGCAGAGTGTTTATGGAGTAAAAATAATCGCAAACGCTGGATGACGGACTTCACAAATAAAATAATTTTTTTACTATTCACATATGCAGTTTTCCTAACAATGTTTTCCTTCACTGCCTGAGTAAGTGGCGTCGGCGTCGATTGAATTCAGATTGCTTGCATACGTAGTATTTACGACTTACAAGAGACTTTCAAAATTGTATCAGTGAAGTTCTACTAATAGTTAAAATAAAAATATATCTGCGCTTGAGTGGAATTTACTTAATAGGTATACTCAAGTGAGCTATGAAACCGGTTCTACCACAAAAATCTTCATACGTCTGAAAATACGAAAATTATTTTAATAAAGGACAGACTTAATTATACACATAAGTCTCTTTAAAACAAAAAATGTGAAGTGGCAGCCCACATTTGTCTCACAACTGTGTACATGGTTCCTCACTATCTACGAGCGTAGTGCTTTATGGACTGAAAAGAGTCCGCTGCAATGCTCCAATGCACATTAACGGTTTTCACATGTTTACAAATTTTTTGTAACTACTTAGATATGTAGGATTTCCATGAAGTTATTCTACACTAGTTCACCACAGAACACGTCGTTCATTGTCACTCACGGAAAAATTTCCTATAACAAGTTCATTGGTTCTCGCGGGGATCGTACATGTTTTGCTCCCGGGCCATGAAATCATACGGCAAGTTAACACGGCTATCGTATTTAATTAAATAAAATTCATAAAAACTGAATATAAGTTCATACATAATTGTGGACAACAAGGTACCTAGTAATTAGTCATCTAACGATGCCACGAATGATTTCATCAAATCGGGATAAAAATCTCACAGTGCACTTAATTTTCAATTCCTTACATCGGATATTTTAATATCAATGGAATGGTTAGTGAAATTACAGCTATACCGATATTTATCCAATAAGTATATTTAACTAAAGAGCTTTTCTTCAGTATATATAAATCATACCGATAATGGCTGGATATTCTTTTAGTATTCTTTTTTTGCATTTTATTTAATCTTAATATTATTAATTATATTGGGCGGCCTTTGGGTCACCTCAAAGCCCCGAACATTATAAAAATGTTTGCGATGAGGCATAAAGTAACGTGGATTCTGTTAAAAATAGTTTCTGGTAAAAATGCGCTATCAGCGCCGATAGCGGTGAATCGTGAAACTATTTTACGATATAATCAGCATATCATAAAATAGCATCTTTTTTTCAATTATTAATTTTTTCAAATAATGTCTTTTCATTGATTTCGTCAAGACTTATCATGATGAGCCGTGGTAGCTCAGATGGTTAACGCTCGCTGTAAATATAAGAAAACGCGAGTAACCCGGGTTCGATCCCTGCCGGCACCAATTAAATTGTTAATTGCAATTTTACTGTGTGCTGATTTACCACGTGCTCGGCGGTGAAGGAAAACATCGTGAGGAAACCTGCATGTCTCTCATGTCTGAGGAATAAGAATAAAAAAAATTTGGAAGACATGTGAAGTTCGTCAACACGAATTGGGGTAGCGCGGCGAACACTTTCTTGGCCTAAAACCCTCTCAGAAATGAGGGGAGGCCTGTGCCCAGCAGTGGGACGTATATAGGCTGTAACTTTACTTTACTTTTTTTATCACGATAACAGACAGTGTTAAATTTGACGAAATGCCACCATTTTACGAAATGATCGATTATTCATGTTACGAGTATAATCAATTCTACAATCTGGGCACGACGTATATAAAAATATCTTTACATAAGGGCAATGAGAGATTTGCAATAATGGCAGGCAAAATACTTTTAATCTCTTTATTTATAGATTGGTATTTAAACTAAAAACCTCCTGAATTTTGATGGATGTCACTATTATTTATTTAAATTAATAACTATTAAAATGAAATAACGAAAAAACCTAAAATAAATTTTAGAAATTTCATATCATTTAATAAATATAATTATTTAGACATATACATTTAAGTTCTTAATGTTATTTTATTAAATATTAACTGAAGACAAAATATAGCACTTTTTACTTTTTAATGTCAGATGTCGCTGTTTCGGAAACGTACAACGTAGACCGTTGCCGTAGTTTTGAATTATTAGTACGTAACAGTTAAAATTAAAGTTAACTTTAAATATGTCATTCATTTAAAACACTACATTGTCCTGTTTATAACTAACAGAATCATATAACATAGAAAATTAATTTTTAAAGAAAGGAAAATATTTAACCCTCCTTTTTATGTTCCTTAATCGGATAAAAGTAATATATATGTTGCCTCTGGTCACTAACTACGTACATACAAAATTTCTTGAAGATCTGTCTAGTAGTTCTTGTGTCGTGAATACACAGGCCGACAGGCAGACAGACAAAAATTCTAACAACCATTAATTTGGCTTCAGTGTCCTTTATTCAGTCCCATGGACTTGTTTTTTCCAGGAAATATTAAAATTACAGACACCGACTTTTCTACAGATTTATTATATGTATAGATGATGTCTTAACAACACTCATATAAACCAACAAAATGAACGGAGTGACCAATGGAACGTACCTAATGAAATTCCGCGTAGAGTTATTCAGTAAAAATCCCGCAAAGTAGTAACTTAGTAGGATTGATCAGCAAGTTGACCTCGTTTGACTTTTCTATTCAGTATTATTTAGTTTAGTCCAACTGTTGAACATATCATTATTTATTTATTCGTATAACATGGTCCATAATAAATTTCATTAAAATATTAAAAATGCTAAAAATTAGTAGGCTGAGAGCCGCATAATAAAATAAAATGATGTGTCTTACTTAGTTTGAGGAGCAACTTCCGCCCTCCCTCAATTGCATGCACTGTCCTCGTCACCACTAACCCTCAGCACCACTACTCTCAACACCACTACACTAGGAACCACACAGAACCGTCGATAATACGGCACGTATTTTGCCTTTTAACTAGGCATCTTCAGGTTCCTCAGATGAAGTACACTGCTGTGGTTGACCGCTAAGTAAACAAAGAGATTAGCAGTGAGACGCAAAGTAACGCCTAATTATATTTAAATCAGTTCAAAACTTGTTTACCAGTTGAGGCATGCGAAAGTTAACACTTAACTTGTTACAATCTATCAACGTCCTTTGCTGAATATAGACCTCCTCCATATATTGACTAATAAAGGGGATATTTGCAATAGTTGCCACGGTTTGGAGGCAAGTTAGCAATTATTAAGTTAGCAGTTATTAGAAAACTGCTACATTTGTATGTTTCCCTCTCTCGCCTTTAACGGTATGCGGTAGTGAATATTTTTAGAACGTTTACAGGGTGACATTTTACATGAATTCAAATACCAGGCATCTCAGTCCTCAAGGGTGAGAACATATGTGCTATATTTTCTTTGAGACCCTTTTTACTTGAATCGGAGACCCTTTGTACTAGAAACGAGGAATTCCATCTTAGTCCTGGTGACAACGCATCTGCATTTTGATTCGTAATCGAGGAAAGATGTAGATGTCTATGGGCCACAGCAACCATCTCTTTTTAACGTGGTAGAGCCATGCTGCAGTGATATTATTAGTGTATAGTTGTAGCACAAATGGGTCGGCTCCACCGGGGAGGGACCACGCTCTCATGTAATAACAGCATCAAATAGTAGCCTAATGCTGCTGTGTTTCGTATGGTGAGTGTAGAGAACCGGAGACCCTTTTTACTGGAAACGAGGCATTCCAAATAAGTCCTCACGGGTGACAACACATCTGCATTTTGATTTGTAATCGAGGATAGATGTAGATGTCTATGGACCACAGCAACCACATACCGTCAGGTGGACTGTGTGCCCGTTTGTCACCCTATAAAAAATATCCTATAAAAAAAACACTTATAAACTATCAGTTGGATGTTTGTACTCGTTTGTCACCCTCATTCTATAAAAAAAGAATTACATAATTTGAAAACTAGTAACTCTGTAACTGCACTCTTTATAAGCTGCTTCTTTCACCAGGTTGTTACTCCATCTCGTGGGGGCTGCCTTTGCTTACCCAAATTCTTGGTACTTCTTCTCATTCCGGAGTGGGCTATGAATCAATAAGTCCGCCGCGCTGTCAACCAACACGCATTGTAGTGTAGGCGGTCTTCACAGCATGTTCATTTTCTTAGATGGGAAGGTTTCTTCACGACGTTTTCCTTCACCGCCGAGTACCTAGAAAATGACACTTAAAATAACATAATGATTTTTTATATTTACACATAATATTTAATATTGAATAACACTAATTTTATGGAATTTATTCCGTTTAATTAATTTACTTATTTTTATACTACGTAGAACGGACTAGAATAAATAATTAATAGGCTCCGGGTTAAATTTGATATCGGGACGTCAATCACCTCAGTCCCCTCGAGACCATAGGTATCGAGGGGACTGAGGTGATTGACGTCCCAAGATAAAGGAACCGAAACTTTGAGAAATAAAAAATAAGTAAACAAACGCGATAAACCCGTAAAAATAGTTTTGATCAATGTGTAGTTTTCGTGTATATTCATTATTTAAATTATTTTTAATTCCCGACGTTTCGGGTGCTTTACAGCACTCAAAATCACGGGGCGAACTGAGGTGGTGTTTGACGTTCTGATTTCATAGTTATCCCGGCTCTTAAATGCTTTAAGCTCGTTAATGCGTAGATTGGACCAAATATTATAATTCAAAAGCTGAAGGTAGCCGGGCTAACTATGTCAAACAAGAAGTAGGTAAATCAGTTTTGTTCAAGTCAAAGTTGCAATTAACAATTTCATTGATACCGGCGGGAATCGAACCTGATTATTTATTTACTTTAAAATTTACGACGAGAAGCCGCTGAGCCACCACTGTTATTTTAGACATACCGAGTCAAACTGTTAAAAAAGTAACGGATTCAAAAATCCTGGAAGAAAACACCATGAGCAAATAAATCCAGGGTAAAATAATTGAAGCGTCGATTTCCAATACGTGTAACGAATGTAGGTGACGTGCGAGTGGAATGTAAACGTAGTTCGTTTACTTACGCCGTCGTGCGTCTAGATTGCCGGCGGACTCTAGCTTAATTCTCTAAAACGTGATATAACCCAAAGTCGAAGAATTTATTGAATTGATTTCTATGATTTTTGCTAAAGCAAATTTGAAGAGAGTCGGTCTCTATAACTTTTTTTGCAATCAGAATTGACAAATAAACTTAATTAATTAATTTAAATCATTCAAATTTTTTGTTTTATAACGGACACTAGGATTTTCTCCTGTATCGTAGAGGCAGTTTACATACACAAATTGCACAAGAACAAACATCCAGACCTGGAACCATTATATGTCATTAGGCCATACAAATACCTGTTCCGTGCGGGATTCAAACCAGATATCTCGAATTCGAATTTGAATATGAACCTGACAGTCCTGACTTCTTTTCTGCCTAAGTGTCCTTCTGGTTGGGTACAACTCTTTTATTAAAAACATCAACAGAGTGTAGGGATACCTTAATCCTAAATTATTTTAGTTTCCAAAAAAGTATATATACAGATTGGAACCTCTTTTATTCTATTTTCAAAATTTAAAATGTAACTAAAAAAAACAAAAGAAAAAACAAAATACGGCGGCAAAATGTTAGAGATTCGTTACGGCAAGGAAAATTAAAATTGTTCTACTGATATTTATAATGGAAATGGATTATATTGTTTTTCTTTTTTAATTTAACGTGCCGTGTAAGCTTTAAGAGTCACGTCACGTCGTCATTTGAGTCGAGATGAAATGTTACGGGTCGTGGGCATATTAGAAAATGGTGCTATTCAGCGCGTCGTTGCTGAGGTCCCACACATAAGCCAAAACGTGATATCAAGGTTGTGGTCACATTATTGCAGTGCTGGGGATTTGGCTGAACGGGTAGATATCGTGTTAATACGCAGAGACAGGATCAATTTCTCTAAATGATGACGGCGATGCAACTACTATACAGGCTCCAGGAGGATCACCAGCTGCTGCTAAGCGACCAAACCATGCGAAAGGAGGTCTCGTCTTGGCCGAAGAACCCAGCTCGTTTGGATCTAAAGCAGTATGAATGCAAAAAAATATCACCAGGAGGTAGTAGAGCCTATTATTGTCCCACACAGAATCGAAAAGCCAGGAATTTCTACTGATGTCCGATAATGCTCCTTCCCATACGGCGCGGCTGATATCGGTCGCTCTCCGAGACCACGATATTCAAGTTTTGCATTGGCCTGCACAGTTGCCCGACTTAAGAGGAGTATTACAAAAAAAAAAAAAACGCGAAATAACAAGTATTCCTCGTTGAAATTATATGTTTTTCGTTCGTTGCTTGAAATAACAATTACTTGGTAAAATAGGTCGTTTTCTCTAGTACAATAAGCTCAGAGAAATTTTAGATATCTTAATTATTTATTTAGTAATTATCATTCTCCCGATGCATGTTTAGACCAAAACTCACAGAGACGTGATTTGGGAGCTCTAATTTCTAGATTCTATTGAATATCGACCATCAAAAAAACATATTTTTATCTTTCAAATATACTTTAATTATTATAGAATACATTTTCGTTATATACCTTTCACGTGGGGAAATAATCGACATAATTCAATTAACGACCGAAAAAGCTTCGATACAAGCCTCTTCATCCTTTCAGAAATAATGGGTCAATGTGTGAAAGTGTGTGAACGTGTAAGCCCGAGACTGCTATGGATTCGAATGAAAATGGGCCTAAAGAAGTTGTTTGTTCTAGGGGTCTACGCCTTGAAGAATGCGGGTTAAGAATGGGTGAGTTAACCGTCAAATGCCTCTTGTACGCCGATGATCAAGTCATATTTGCGTCGTCGGCGGCCGAGTTACAAATGATGGTTACATTAATGAACAGCTCATTAAAAGAAAGGGGAATGAAAGTGAACGCAAGTAAGAGGAAAGTTATGGTTTTTGAAAGACAAGAAAGTAGAACGATATGTGAAATAAGAATAGAGGGGGAGTTGCTCGAGTAAAGCGCTTATTACATTATACAATTTTTATAAAATCTAATTAGGAACCTAAATTGGAAGCTAGTGATCACATTACACTAAATTGAATTCTAAATCGTGACGAAGCGCATTCGTAAAGAAATATCGACGGGGTTGCACGTTTGATCGATGGCGCCGTATTTATCAAAACAGCAGAAAATAGGACTTGCCTTAGTCGTGGTGGGAACAATGGATATTAAAAAAAGAGAAAAGAGTAATTGTCATTGAGAAAAAAAAACTGTTTAATATGAATATAATTATATATTTTTAGATTCTAAGCAGTTTTTTTATAGGATAGGGTGACAAACTAGCACACAGTCCACCTGATGGTAAGTGGTTGCTGCGGCCCATAGACATCTACATCTATCTCCGATTACAAATCAAAATGCAGATGCGTTGTCACCTGTGAGGACTAAGATGGAATGCCTCGTTTCCAGTAAAACGTGTTTCCGGTTCTCTACACTCGCCATACGAAACACAGCAACATTAAGCTACTATTTTACGCTGGTATTCTGTGAGAGCGTGGTCCTTTCTCGGTCAAGCCAACCCATTCTTACTACAACTACACTATAAAACAGTTTGATTATTGGTTAAGTTTGGTATCCAAACATATTGAAAAAGCAGTCACGATATTTCGATAAAGTGTGAGTGCCAAAGAATGTTTGATTGTGACATTACGTTTTATAGCCACCGAAATTAATATTAAAAATTAAAGTACTGCTCTCTGATATCAGAACCGCTTCTATCAAAACTTCAAGACATCCGCTTGTATCAAAGCGCGGGCGCCGACTGGTTGCTCTGGTTATTCTAAATCGTAACGTTGCGATTACACTGTCCTAAATTGTAAACAATTTAGGAAGTAGAGCGGTCGGGACCTCCAATTTGACTAAATCGGATCCTAACTGTTCTACTTCTACCTTCCTACCTTCCTACTTCCTAATTAGATTTTCTAAATATTGTATAATGTAATAAGCGCTTAAGTAGATGAGTTTGTATATGTGGGATTTGTATTCAGCAGGGACGGGAGATATGATAAGGATATAGAACGACGAGTGAATGTAGGAAATAAAGTAAACGGGGCTCTACACTAAAGTCAGAATGTGTCAAAAAAGGCACGTATGGGGCTATTCACAATGCTGTGTTAGTAACGACGAGTGAATGTAGGAAATAAAGTAAACGGGGCTCTACACTAAAGTCAGAATGTGTCAAAAAAGGCACGTATGGGGCTATTCACAATGCTGTGTTAGTCCCTACTTTAACGTATAGTAGTGAAAGTTGAGTGTGACAGAAGAAGCACGAAAGTAGAATAAATGCAGTAGAAATGCGGTCGCTAAGGAGTATGTTTGGGCTTAATCTGAGTGACAGGGTGAGAACGGTGTGATAAAAGAAGAGTGTGATTTGCAAGATGATACTGTGACCAGGATTAAGAAAGGAACGCTTCGGTGGTTTGGTTATGTAGAATGAATAAATGAGGAAAGAGTGACAAAGAAAATATATGTTGCAGAAGTGAATGGAAGATTCGGAAAGGGACGTCCTAGGCGAAATTTTATCGTCCGAATTGGCGATATATTGAAAATAGGCCAAATTAAGTAGGTATACGGATGTGGGGGAGGCGAGAGAGGTATGTCAGGATCGTGCTAAATGAAAGTCTGTAGTCTCTGCCTACCCCTCTGGGTTTATATATGTATGTATGTACAAGCCCCAATATCTCCGAAGTTCTACATCAATTTGACGTAAAATCTATACCAAAATAATTATAAATATTTGCTTAAACTATACTATTATTTTTACTTTTTAAATTGTTACTATTATTTTTAATAAATTAAATAAAATTACCGTATTATATTTCACTGCGTCAGCCACCTGCGATCATTGATCATTATGGCGCGAGCGCTTATCGAATTTGGACCTGCGTCAATTGATTTCGAGGGCTGCATTTGGTAAACTATTTATTAATCTGTGTCTGCGACGTTTCGATACTATCGTAGTGTGCGTCGATTGCCGTATAGGCGCTGTTATTTTATTCGCGCTAGAGCATCTCAACAAGAGTCAACTACGACCGCAGTTTTTGATCGTTGGAAGTATTTACTTTTGTACAGTATATTTCAATTAGTATAAAGTTCGCACATTATCATTATTCCAGATAGTTAACTCATTATAGTTATTTTGATAGTAGATGAGCTTTCTTACCAGTCGGAATAGGGAAAAATAAATACAAGTATCAATGCGTCACTAAACGTAAAGAAAGAAATATCCTATCTCTGGAGAAATAATAATGGAGAATAAAATGTCTGCTTGTCGTATGGACTGGCCCAGGTTATGCAGTAAAAGTACTAAAAATCTACAAGACGACCAATTTTGGGTTTCTAATATGTTACCCAAGTTACTAGCGTTTTATGAAAAATGTGCCTGAAACTATCGACTCGAGATAAGCTCGGTCAATGCCGATGCGGCAAATATTTTTATAATAAAAATATGGTTATTGAGTGTAAGTACCGATTAAAACAATATTAGTTACAGTTAGTTATTGTATTTATTAAAACGGGTTGCAACCGTACTATTTATTTATTTATACCACTATGCTACCGTCAGTAGATATAATCGATTATTACCAACATCGCTTAACAATCGATTACTGCGAAACAATTAAAGTATTTATGTGTACTTATTTAAACACGAAGGTTCATAAATAATAAAAAATATATGAAATAGATTATATAATAAATTAATTAAAAATAAAAATGACACACCAAAATTTTTCCATCCACTGAACTCCATCCTAAGAAAACTTGTATAAATAATATAATTGATCAAGATCGTTTAGTCGCTACACTCACAGTATCAAATCGCGAGCGAATGCATAGATATGAAAAAAGCATCGCTCGCGTAGTTCGTCGCCCGCTCGGTGAGTAAAATACCTAAATTTGCCTAACGCCGAAATGTAAGAGGTCTCTTAAATGCTATCGAGCATGCCTAGGACATGTTACAAAGAAAAGCTTTGAGAAATTTCCCGTCAAATTTGACGACGGAACAACAACTTTACGACCACTTGCAAAACACATGGGACTTCATACCGCAGCAAGACATTGACAATTTTATTTTAAGTGTGAACAATAGATGTGGATGTGTAGTTAATGTGGCAACGCTGATTATTAATTAATAGACTTTATAAGATTTTTCCAATTTCAAATAAAATTAATTATTTTATAAGAAAAAAATTAAGTTTTTTTCGGCAGGTAAATATATTCGTCTACAACTTCGAGCTTAGTGCTCTCAACAACTACCGGCATAGCTGTGACATGGACATTACACATGACTTTTGTTTTGTCCATATTCATCTCCATTGGGAGGCGCTGTTGAGGTCATTGAGCATAGCATAGTACTTAAGTCCTCCAGCGATTCCGCTATAAGGACTATATCGTCGGCAAATCGAAGTTGAGTGATGTACTTGCCATTGACGTTCATACCGTATCCTTTCCAGTCCAGTGGCTTGAAAACGTCTTTCAATCCAGCGGTGAAGAGATTCGGGGATATTACGTCATCCTGTTTTACACCTCTCTACAGTTGGATAGGTTTCGTACTCTGGTTCTGTACTCGGATAGCCATCGTATCATCAGCCATCAACTTTACAAACACTTCAGCACTTCGATATACCGACAGTCCAATTTGCACCGCTGAAGGGACTGCAGCATCGCCCAAATTTCGACAGAATCAAAGGCTTTCTCATATTGCACATACGCAAGACCAAGTGGCAGAGTGTACTCTTCGGAATTCTGTACAATTTGCCAAAGGGTGTGTATGTGATCTATGGTGCTAAAGCCTTTTCGGAAACCAGCTTGTTCGGAAGGCTGAAAGTCTGCTGGCGAGACGATTCATAATGACTCTCGAAAACAGCACGTAGACGCGGCTCAAAAGAAAAATCGGTTCTGTAGTTCTTCAAGAGAGCATTGTCACCTTTCTTGAAAAACAAGACCACCGTACTTTTGCTCCACGCGTCCGGAGTAGTGCCTCTATGGAGGACCGAATTGTAGAGCTTCTGAAGGACTTTCACCTACTTTAAGAAGCTCCGCTGTAATTATAGCCTTTACCTGTAATTATAAGGTGCTGAAGAGTCATTCTAATCTCGCTCAGACTGACATCCTATCATCGCAATTGTATTTATGGTATCTTGAACGAAGTTTTTTTCCATGAGGAGTTTAATGAGATCTTTTGTGTACCGTACTAGAAACTTTTTAGTGGAGACTTTACATTTTTGAACGTACTTAGCAATCGTGTCTCTTATAGTAGCATAAAATTCTTTTACCATAACATTAACCGAACATGAAGTTTGTATACGTTCCCATGCAACTGAATTTAAGTGTGTAATTATTTTATATTATATGCACCTTGTGAAAGTTATATCTTTTGTTTTGAGCGTTAGGTGATACTTGGTGGATCACAACACGAGAATGTTAGAACTAAGGGTGGGTGGTGAGAGTCAGAGTTACTCAGAAGAAAGTTACTACGCACCACACCATTGACTTTCACCGTGCTGGAGAGACCGATTTGTCATTTAAAATATAGTTATATTAAGTGAGATTATGAAGAGCAATAAAATCCAGCAGAGCATTATCTAGTGAGCTTTTGGTTATAAAACTGAGTAGAGAATACGTATTGCCTTTGATAATGTTACCCGAATTGGGAGAGGATAATTAAAACGAAGTAATTAACGAAGGCTACCATCAACTTTTATGATTATTAATTTTAGTCCGATCTACATCTTACAGTATCTTAAAGTCAGTAGGATGCTTGGGTTTGGATTTAATTTGATCAATTATGGGATCCTAACCAAATATACGCTTGGCAGGTGGACTGAAAATGCAGTACCTGACATTTCGCACTTTTGACGCTGCTGCCCGTCATGGTCTGGGTACTTTACGACTGACAAGTAGTTTAGTTTAGTTTAGTTTACGACGGCCTGTTTTCCGCAACTCCACGTCTAAGCGCGTATTTTGCGTGTGGGCAGGAATAATAGCTTATTCGAGTCATGATATCTCCCCGAAGAAGCTCAGCAGTCCCTTGATGTTGCAAGCAACTTCGGGGAGCGATCCCGGCGTGCCGAGATGTTTAGCCCTGTATGAAGCGACTTCTGGACATATCAGCAACACGTGAGCCGCCGTTTCTTCCTCTCCCATGCATGTCCTGCACAGGTGTTGTCAGTAACACCTATGGTGAACAAATGTTTGTTAAAAGAGCCATGTCCTGTGATAGCACTTGTTACTATCCTGATCTGTGGCTTGTTCAGTCTCATTAGAACCTTGGTTAGACGACTGTTTATTTCAGGTAGGGCCTCCCTAGCTTGTCTACAGTCTACTAAATTTTGCCAAAGCTGAGCGTGTAAATTATTGAAGTATCTACGTACCAGTGAACGAACGTAGCCAAAGGGGATTGGTTTTATTGGTTCCGGCCCTATAGTTGCTAGGGCCTATCCCTTTCTGGCCAGTTCATCTGCTGCATCGTTGCCTCTAGATCCACTGTGTCCCTTGATCCATTGCAGAGTCACATTGTTGTGCTTACATACCTCATTCAATCGTTGATGGTACTCGTATATCAGTCCCGAGTTCGTCACATTGCAACTCAGATCTTGTAGTACCGCCATACTGTCGGTTAGTATTCTGATGGAGAAGTCTTTCACCTTCCTAGCATCTATTGCTATGGCCGCTTGGATGATACCCATGCATTCAGCATTCATGGAAGACTGTGTTGTGGGTACCCAGCAGTGTGCATGTCTTCAGAGAAAGCCCCAGACCCCACACCTTCATTTGTCTTAGAGCCATCCGTGAAAACATTGCGCTCTCTTGGACCCAATCCTTCCAGATGGTCAGTTTCCTTCAATTGTATCCTGTACTTCTTATCGAATACAAATTGTTTTAGGATCCTAACATACTTGGCTTGTAAGATAGGAATTTTTGAGTAAATTCTATCGATTATATCTGTATGGGGGACTCTACTCTTACTGAAAAGATTTAGGGTCTTGAGTCTAATGGCAGCTAAAGTTGCTTCTTGTTGTATATATAGATGAAGCGGTGTTAGCTCCAGCATAGCCTCCAAAGCTGCTGTTGCTAATCTCTGGTATCGCTGAAGCTTTTGTATAGTGGTGGCTTCATTGGTTTTGGTCCACCATACCAGAGAGCCGTATGTGATCATGGGCCGAATTACAGGTTTGTACAGCCACAGTATAATTTTTGGCGTTAAACCCCATCGTTTGCCAATCATGTTTCTGCACTGCCAGAAAGTTAAACTAGCTTTGCTGATTTTGTTTTCTATGTGTTTGTTCCAGTTAAGTTTACTGTCCAAGGTAAGAACTAAATTTCACCTCGGAAGAAAGTTGGAGTTTTGTGCTGAAAAGACTTGGAAGATGATAGTTATTCAGCATTCGTTTTTGTGTGAATATTACTATAGCCGTTTTATTTGGATTAACGGTTAGGTCATATTCCCTCCACCATCTCTCCACAATACAGAGAGCCGCTTGGGTCAGGTCGCACACAATGCTTGCTGTCTTACCCAGTATTGTCAGATCATCTGCATAACCGACTGTGTAGAAATGATTAGCGTTTAATGTGCTGATGAGTTCATTAATGACCATATTCCACAGGAGAGGTGAAAGAACCCTACCCTGCGGGCATCCTTTCATGATCTGAATTGTCTGAGATTCACCAGCAATCTTTATTGTTCGTGTACTGAAGATGTTTACTATCCAATCAGTGCCGGTTCAACATTATGTCTACTTAGGGCACCTTTTATGCTGGAGAAATTTGTTCTGTCAAAAACACTTTCTATGTCTATGAAGGAGCCTAGACATATTGCTTTGTTTTGGATGGCCTCTTCAATCTTTGTTATTACCTGGTGAAGTGCCGATTCTGTTGATTTACCTAAGTTACAGGCGTGTTGTTTTTCGTGTAGCGGTAAGTTAATTAGCGCCGACCCTCTCAATTCCCGTTCACACATCCTCTCCATCTTTGTGCTAATTTCCAGTCTTCTTTTGTTGGTGTCAGTGCATCTTCATGCCGGTTCACCCTTTCAACTACACAGCAACCTGGGATGTGAGTATCAATTAGGATGCGTTGGGTTTCATCCGGCGATGTTGAGTAGCTTCCGGCGGGTTTCTTTAAAGATATAGATCCCGGCGTGTTCTGTTTAGCTAGGATTTTCCTTATCCGATTTGCTTGTTCACAGGTTTCTATGCTACCACAGAATTTGCGCCACCCAGTTAAGCGTCGATACCTGATACATTTTTTGTATTCAGACTTAGCTTTCTTATATAGAAGCCAGTCTTCATCCTTTGAGGAAACGTAAGAAGGTAAGAAAAGCCCTATTTAGGGCTTTTCTTACCTTCTTACGTTTCCTGTCTAGTTCTTTATCCCACCACTGTTGCTTTTGCTCAGCATGTTTTGGTGGAGTAATTACTGGACATGATTTATGGTAGCTATCGATCATGTCTTTAGTGACAGCTGCTACCTGTTCTTCTAGGAGCGATTGATCTGCTATGGTATTAGTTCCTCCAACACCCGCGAGCGAAGACGTCAGCCTATTGAGGTATTTTGTTTTATCCGTCTTGCGGGGATTTCTCCATGGTGGTATAGCGGGGATATGGACCTGACTGACAAGTATATAAATATTTGCTTAAAAGGATATCCCACTTACTATATAGAATGTGCGATCTTTCGAAAGAAATGGACAATTTTTCGTTTTTTCACTTTTAAATCGAATGTTTTGTGCCATAAACACATTGTAGGTTTTCCGATAAGTCCGATAATTGTTTTTCTAGAACTCACACTATTTTTCATGTTGGTCTAGCATTTTTGTAATATACCTTCAGCTCGCAAAAGTCCACTGCAGGAAAATGGTCTCTCCAGTTGTAGGAAGGACGCGAAACAGCCAACGAAAGGGTTTACCGAAATGATTTATTTCGGTAAACCATTTCGTTGGCTTACCGAAATTATTACCGCCATCTATCGGAATTCATAAGATACTCGTATCTCTGACATCTTCCTTAGTCTTAATAAATTTTCTTAATTCATAAAAATAACTGTTAACAAAAAATAAACATGATACCGCCGAGTTGGCGACAGCAGTTTCTTTATTATACGAGTATTGAGATGTTATCAGGAGGATGCTGCTTATCTTCGGTTTCATTTCAATTGTCGCCTCTTAAGACATCCACGGAATGATATCGGCTGGTGGATTCTCCCACGGCGCCACTACAGAACAAAAAACAAAATAAAAACAAGTAATTTAAAATTCCTTAATAATAAAAAAGTGCCAAATTTATCCCCAAGGCCAGGTTTAGTTTTTGTAAATAAAAATCGTTATCTTTTGCCCATTTACATACTGTAACTAATTTTCTACTACCTTCTACCATCTGTATTCTGAGCAATAAAAGACGACTTCAAAACCTAAAAAGAATAAAATAAGTTCACAGTGTGAAGCCGCTTAGATATGGTGTATAAGAATATCAAAACCACGACTTGAAAATTCGAAATTATTTTATCCTTTTTAGCTGGCTTAGCTTTAGTCGACTTTTACTTTTTGTTAAAAGTTAATTTTTTTAACAACTTTTTCTTCTTATTTTTTTCCAAATATATATATATATAAGAAAGAACCACTAAATTGGTTCGTAATTGGAAAAGATTTCGCGTAGCATACGTCATAAATAACTTAAAAAACATACAGTTGAATTGTAAGCCTTCTCGGCAAAAAGATAAGATGGTAGAGCCACGCTGCAGCTATATTATGGTTATAGCACGAATGGATTGGCTCGACCGTGGCAGGACCACGCTCTCACAGAATACCAGCGTAAAATGAGTGTAGAGAACAGGAGATTAATTACTGGAAACGAAGCTCCATCTCAGTCCTCATTTGTGACAATGCATCTGCATTTTGATTCTTAATCGAGGATAGGTGTAGATTATAGATGTCTATGAGTCACACTTACCATCAGATGGACTGTGTGCTCGTTAGTCACACTTATGCTATTAAAAAATTGGAATGTATTTTGATAAACACTCTTTTCTGATAAACATAGAGGAGGGTTCCGAGTGGATAATTCGGATTTTCATTATTCTCGACTTTACCTATTTACAAAGCTGAGCACTCGTAAACACCGCGCCCTAAATTAGCTAAAGTTCGTTTTAGAAGAATTAATTCTCTGTGAGAGAAAGTTCTATGGAGAACTGAGCAAACAGGCAGGCTTTAAGTAGGTTTCTCACTTATAGATCGTGTGTACTTAAAATTGGCTTAAAGTTCATTAATAAGAGCTATTTGTAATTCAATTATTTGTGTCTTTGTATTTTATGTAACGATTTTACTTATTATTATTGTGTGCGTGCACTACGGTAGTGTGTTTGTATGTTATTATATCTTTTTCCTTAGTTTTTAGATTCTCATCATTTCACCAGATGGTTCTGAGGCGCAGTGGCTTAGCAACGAGTTCCAGCGCTGAGGGCCGTGGGTTTGAATTCAGCAAGGAACAAGTATTTGTATGGTCTACAAATAATTACTCCGGCTCTGAATGTTTGTTCTTGTGCAATTTGTTTGTAAACTGCCTCTACGATACAGGATAAAATCCTAGTGTGGGGGTAACGTTTTAATAAAAAGAAAATATATGTATTTTGATTAAGAAGTATTACCCTTGTGGTAGCGGTGGAAAAGTTCATGGCTCCGTTACTTCCTGTGAAAGTAGATTATAGGAAATACCATGACCAATTTAGAACCTCTAAAAGTTGGCACTAGAAGCCTCTCCTATTTGTCAAATGTGCCTAAACTGGTGAATGGAATCTATTTTATTTTCAACTAGCGATCAGCCTCGGATAGGATCTAGTTCGGTATTTAGATTTAAGATATTTTTTTCTATTTTTGCTTATAAAATACACATAGATCACCCCGGCATAGCTCTCTTTCTGTTTGTAAAGTTTCATCACAATCGGTTCGGCTTCCGGAGATCAGTCTGGACAGACAGGCAGACAAACATTTTAAAAATGATTATTTATGTTTTAATAGCATGATATTACTCTTTTAGTTTTATACATGGTAGAGCACGCTGCAGCTATATAATGGTCGTAGCACGAATGGGTCGGCTCGACCGGGGTCTTCCCCGTCCTCACAGAACATCAGTGTAAAATAGCAGCTTAATGCTGCTGTGTTTCGTATGGCAAGTGTAGAGATCCGGAGACCCTTTTTTACTGGAAATGAGGCATTCCATCTTAATCCACAGGGGTGACAACGCATCTGTGTTTTGATTCTTAATCGAGAATAAATGTAGATGTCTATGGGCCACAGTATCCACTTATCATCAGGTGGACTGTGTACTTGTTTGTCACCCGATTCTATAAAAAATAGTTTAATAGAAGCTAGTTTATTTTATTACATGTATATAAGATATCCGCTTTGCGTGTGCATCAACGCATTATTTCTTTTTTGAAAGCATGCGAAACCTTTTTATAATGCACTTTCGCTTCGATAGTGTTATTTGAACTTTTAATTAAAATATAAATTGGAATTTTACCAAATATATAAAATTCAATAAAACCTCTATTGACTGGTTTCGTTATACAACAAAAAGTCTGAGTCGTTGTTTTAACTTTTCAATAATATGTAGGCATCAAACGAAAACATCATTTATTTAATATGTGTTTTAAAATATATAGTTTGTAAAAAGATATCTTCAAGTCAGCTAATTAGAAAAATAGCATTTTCTAGTTCTTAAACAATTTGTATATTAACGTATTAGTAGGTACAGTTTAAAGGGAGTAGGTTGGTTGGTAGGTTAATTGTTGGAAAGCAATTTTCTAAGCAGGATATTGTAATCGAGAGCCGTGATAATACATTGCATCGAATAAATTAAATCCATCGGTCATACGTTGCTTTAGAGTATCTACTTTTGTTTTGCTACGACGAGGATGAATACTCCATTTCTATACCTCAGTGCGATCCTAAGACCAAACAACCGCTTAAAAACTACTACTGCAAGTTTTTATTCTTACTTTATAATTATTAGGAAAGGAGAAGATAATAATCTTTTATAATTTCGTTCTCTGTTTAGCCAGTTTTTAGTTGACAAGTTAGCGAAAATTGAGACGAAAAGGTTGAGTTATATTAGAAACAATCAGGCGCAGCTTAGAGCGGACAGTTATGTACACTTGCAAGAAGTGATTGGGAGACAGGACGTTGATACTAACCAGCTGGGTCAAAAGGTGGTGTTGTCGCATCGCGCCTGATATGATGGATGAACTTATATGTGCTGAGATACCAAATACAAATGAAGATCCTATTTTATACGACATAATTAAAAACAATATGATACACGGTCCATGTGGGGTCTAATAATATTTCTCCCTGTATGAAAGATAATAAATGTAGCAAAAAATATCTCAGACAATTTTAGACAGACAGGAGACGATGGTTACCCACAGTACAAAAGACGCTGAAAGGCATTTAAATAAACAATAGGTGGGTGGTCCACTATAATAAGGTTCTGTCACGGACATTTAAGCCACATATTAATGTAGAATTTTGCATCATTCTGTTAAATCTATAAAGTACATTTGTAAGTACATTAATAAGGGTAGTGATCAGGCAGCTTTCGTGCTAGAAAACAAGGACGAAGTCAAATAATATGAGAGTGTCATACATTTAGCTGTCCACCTTGAAAATGGCCAACGAGTCTATTTTAATTCCGACAATCTCGCCGACAAAGTTAATAGCCCACAAAAACGACACTGTTAGCATTTTTTGATTTATGTCTAACAGATGAGATTGCTAAAACCTCTCATATGCTGAAGTGTCGCCATATTTTGTATGGAAAAAAAAATTGTGAAAAGGATAAGAGGAAAACTCGTATATGGCTGACCAGAGTAATGAAAGAACACGCTCTAGGTAGAGAGTACACGGTTTACCCGAATAACACAGAGTGTTACCATATTCGATTACTTTTGCACGAGGTTAGGGGTTCATCATCCTTCGATGACTTGAAGGTTGCCAACCAACTTTTCAATCAACTTGTGGCATGAAACTTGGCTTACTAGAGGACGACAAACATTGGGATTCTACCCTAGAGGAAGCAGCCTTATGCGATTCGCCATTTAAAATGCGTGAACTTTTTCTATAATGCTGGCATTCTGTTAGATTACAGACGCACTAAGTCTTAGGGTAAAATACAGGGATAGCCTATCAGAAGACTACAAACGACAAGTGGAAAGGTTTTCTGACGTTATAGATGAACATCTAGTGGATGAAATCTACAGTCAAATGCCTGGTCACAATAGGAGAATTTGTATTAGCATTAGGAGGACAAAGCCTTTAGCAGTACGGGTTGCCTTAGCCTCAATGGCTGGTTTGCCTTAACAGAACTGGTGTCAAGTAGTGAAGGCTCTCTAACCAATGAACGAAGACATATATATTACAAAATACTTTCCAGTATCGATGCAGGTGTAGGTGATGTCTTTTTTTTGGGTGCTCCTGGTGGAACAGGAAAGACTTTTCTATTAAATTTACTGTTGGCCAAAGTTAGAAGCAATCTTGATATCGCCTTAGCGGCCGCATCGCTCCGGAATTGCTGCTAGAAGGTTTATTAAATTAGCAGAAAGATATATAAATGAGCAATATTTGCTGAAGTTGCCACGCTTGGCATGCGGTTTGGCAACCACAGTTTTTTATATTTAGTCGTTATTAGGGAGCTGCTGCTGCCATCTTCAGAATTGTTTCCCTCCTTCGCCTCTTACGACACCCACGGGACGATATAGTGGATATTCTTACACCGTCACTACACGTTTCGTTATCACGGGTAACGTAGAATTGAATAATTAAGAAAAGCCCGACTAAAAGGAATTTAGCGCAAGGTCTGTCATAAAAAATTTATAATGACTTTCCTTAGTCCTTCCTACGCTTGTGTACCTACTTGTTTGTCATAGAGATAGACACAGCAATAATGGCTATTAATATAATAACGATGCCAATGAAATCCCACGGGGCTGCTCTTCCCTGCTCTGAAATGACCTATAATTTATTTAGCAGTTTTATGAGTTTGTGACTCATTGAAATTACGGTGATTGAGATTACGATGAGACTAGTCTCTAATTGAGTATAAATTGTTGTTACAATTTAATTGAAATTAGGAACAGAGATGGCAATGGCAGACGAGACGGAGTTTCTGGAGTTGTTATTGTGTTGATAGGTAGGTGAATATGTGTAGTACTTATATTTGTTACGTATCATTGCTGTATGCCTTAACGGCAAAGGAACAGGTACACGAAGCCACGACAAAGGAAAGTTATAATTAGTTCTTTATGTGACACACCTTACGACAAATCAATACTTTTTAAAACGCTTCTTGTTCTTATCTTTCGTTACTAACTTCCTTTTAGTTGGTGTTTTCTTTGTATGTATTTAATACTTTGTCGACTACAACGTTTATATCCGACGTGGATTTTTTTTAAAGTGCTCATAGTTTTACGCGAATGTTATACACATTGAATAAAACTAAACTATTAACTACTTACTACTAGCGCACACGTACGTACACACACACACGCACACACACACACACACACACACACACACGCGCGCGCGCTTGCGCCGCGTACGCACGCATGCACAGTGGTAGAGCCACGCGGCAGCTTTGCTGTTGCACGTATGGGCCGGCTCAAACCGGGGTGGTACCACGACCTCACAGAATACCGGCGTGAAGTGGAAGCTCTCCTTCCGCGTTTCGTCTGGTGAGTGCAGGTGGCCGGAGGCCCAAATCCCCCCCCCCCATCAACATGGTAGCGGAATTAAATAATGATCGACTACCCCAGGAGAGTACCAGCACCCCTGGAGAATCCCTCGCTAAGCATCCACGACCATGTTTCTCCATTCCATCCCAGATCCATTCCAGAGCAACAAGACCAAGGCGACCCCTGCCACGCTGCCCGTGAATTTCTGCAATATCAGGGGACTTCACTCTAACCTAAACGCCGTCCACTACCATCTCGAGACGGCGAGGCCGGCTCTGCTCTTTCTGACCGAGACGCAGGTGTCTTCTCCGGCTGATGTCTCGTATCTCTCCTACCCGGGGTACAAACTGGAGCACTCATTTGTGCCTCGGGCTGGAGTTTGCGTTTACGTCAGAGAGGACATCTGCTCTCGACGCCTCGGCAGACTTGAAGGTTCGGACCTGTCCATCCTTTGGCTACGCGTAGACAGCGACGACCATCCGCGCGTCTACGGGTGCCTCTATAGGTCCCATAGCGGTAATGCCGAAACAGACCGACTATTCGACCACGTCCAAATGGCTGCAGATTCGTTGCTACAGCAGATCCCCTCCGCAGAGATCGTGATCCTCGGCGACTTTAACGCCCATCACGCCGAATGGCTTGGTTCACGTTTAACCGATCATGCGGGGAGATCTGTTCATGATTTTGCCTTGGCATATGGTCTGACACAACTTGTTACTTCGCCTACGCGGATTCCAGATGTGGAGGATCATGCACCTTCCCTGTTGGACCTTCTGCTGACCTCTCACCCGGACGGATATCAGATATCCGTCGATGCCCCTTTAGGCTCCTCGGACCATTGTCTGGTCCGGAGTGTGGTGCCACTCACGCTGAAATCGCGGTTGCATTCTGCAGGCTGCCGCCGTGTTTGGCACTATAGGTCAGCCGATTGGGATGGGATGCGGTCTTTCTTTGCATCCTACCCTTGGGGGCGGGTTGCTTCTCGCCGGATGATCCCAATGTTGTTGCGGATTCTGTCGCTGATGTGGTACTTCAGGGTATGGAACTTTTTATTCCTTCCTCTGTGGTGCCCATTGGAGGCAAGTCTCAGCCATGGTTTGGTCGCTCCTGTAAAATAGCATCATGCTATAAGCAGGAGTGCTACCAAGCCTGGGCTGATGCATCAGCGTCCCGGGATGTAAACACCAGCGCTCTAAAAAAAGAAGTATAATTCCGCCTCTAGGTCCTTCAAAAGAGTCACTGCCAAGGCAAAGTCAGAGCACATAGGCAGAATTGGCGAGAAACTAGTTCGCGTTCCTTCTGGAACCCGTGCATTCTGGTTTCTCACCAAGGCTGTCCAGGGGAATCAGCTCAGGGAGGACGACTCACTGGCCCATACCGCAAAGGAGAAAGCCGATCTTCTAGGCTCTTTCTTTGCGTCTAACTCGACTCTCGATGACGGGGGGAGTACTCCGCCGACCATCCCGCGGTGTGAGTGCTCCATTCCGGAAGTGCACTTCACACAGCGCTCGGTTCGCAAAGCACTCCTCTCCCTGGACATCCACAAGTCGAGTGGGCCTGACGGAATCCCCCCCAATTGTGCTGACGACGTGTGCTCCAGAGTTGGCACCGGTTTTAACGCGTCTTTTCCGGTACACCTACTCCCTAGGCGTAGTCCCAAAATCATGGAAGACGGCTTACGTCCACCCGATCCCTAAAAAAGGCGACCGCTCAGACCCGTCCAACTACCGGCCAATCGCCATCACCTCCTTGTTCTCCAAAACAATGGAGTCCATTGTAAACTGCCAGCTCATGAGGTACCTTGAAGATCACCAGCTGATTAGTGACCGCCAATACGGTTTTCGCCGTGGTCGGTCAGCTGGTGATCTTCTGGTCTACCTAACTCACAGATGGGCGGAGGCAGTAGAGTTCAAGGGGGAGGCATTAGCCGTTAGTTTGGACATTGCGAAGGCCTTCGATCGGGTTTGGCACAAAGCGCTTCTTTCGAAGCTCCCTTCCTATGGGCTTCCCGAGAAATTGTGCGATTGGATCACCAGCTTTCTTGCAGATCGGAGCATCAAGGTCGTTGTAGACGGTGCAAGCTCCGATTGCAAGCCTATTAATGCTGGTGTTCTACAGGGCTGCGTGCTATCGCCAACGCTGTTTCTTCTGCATATCAATGACATGTTGCATACCCGTAACATTCATTGCTATGCAGATGACAGCACTGGTGATGCTCTTTACACCGGCCGAGCCAATATTTCTCGGGAAAACGTCTCCGAGTGCCGGGACAAACTTGTGTCTGAAGTCGAGTCTCTGCTGGACAGAGTCTCGAATTGGGGGGCGACTAAATCTAGTCCAGTTTAACCCCCAGAAGACACAAGTTTGCGCGTTAACCGCTAAAAAGAACCCCTTTGTCGTATCCCCTCAGTTTCAAGGCACTCCCCCTTGTTGTCTCAGCCAGTATCGGAATCCTCGGCGTCGACATATCGAGTGACGTGCAGTTTCGTGGTCACTTGGAAGGGAAAGCCAAATTGGCCTCTAAAAAGCTTGGCGTGCTCAGCAGAGCGGGACAGTATTTCATGCCGGCACACCGCCTGCAACTTTACAAGGCGCAGGTTCGGCCGCACATGGAATACTGTTCCCATCTCTGGGCTGGGGCTCCCCAGTACCAGCTTCTTCCACTTGACCGCATCCAGCGCAGAGCGGCTCGAATCGTTGACGATCGAGTGCTTTCCGATCGGCTCGATTCACTGGCGCTGCGAAGAGATGTTGCATCTCTTTGCGTATTTTATCGCATCTATCACGGGGAGTGCTCTGAGGAATTGTTCGGATTAATCCCAGCCGCCAAATTTCGTGAACGCACTACACGTCAAACGTCCCGATACCATCCACACTATCTGGATGCTTGGCGGTCCACCACTGTACGTTTCACAAGGAGTTTTCCACGTACAACCTCTCTGTGGAATAGTTTACCACCGGCGAATTTTCCGGACCGATACGACCTGGGGACCTTCAAGAAAAGAGCTTACTCCTTTCTAAAGGGCCGGCAACGCACCCGCAATTCTCCTGGTGTTGCGGTTGATCATGGGCGGCGGTAGTCACTTAACATCAGGTGAGCCGCATGCTCGTTTGCCCCTTCTTCTATAAAAAAAATGCACGTACGCATGCACGCATGGATGCACGTACGCGCGAACACACGTATGCACGCATGCATGCACGCACGCACGAACGCACGCACGCACGCACTCACACACACACACACACACACACACACACATACAAATTTTTTTTACTTATTTAGAAAGAAATAAATTATTGGTAAGAAGTTTATGATAGAATAAGGCTAAAGAAGAGTGTAGCCTTTTGGCAAAAGTATTTTAAATACTTAAAAGGAGATCTCCACTATATATATAACACTCTACCAATTTTAATGTCCTTGTTACCATTTAAAATTTTTTATTAGTTTCGGTAGGGATCGAATCTGGTTTACCGCCCACGACTTACCACGACTCACTTTTTATTTACTGTTACCGTGAGAGTCTATTAAAGTCCACTGCTGAACATACTCCTCCCTATAGATTGCCACATAAGTGGGGTAATTGCAACAGTTGCCATGATTAACAGGCGAGTTGGCAACCACAGTTTATTTTTATTTTTGGTCGTTATTAGGAAGACGTTGCTGCCCATCACCTGATTTATTTCCTTTTCATCTTAAGAGGTCGTAAGCGACACTCATGGGACGATACGGAGTAGTGTATATTATTACACCGCCTCTATATGGTAAACTCGTGCTTTGGCCCATTGCAAGTTAATATTTCGCCAACTTTAAATCAATATATCGCCAATTTGGTTGACAAACTTCTATCTGGTGCGCCCCTTGCCGACTTTGCCAAATAAACTCTTTAGCAAAAAAGGGCCACATAAGCAAAGAACCAATTTTATTGTTTCAATAATGTTAGGTAGTCGTGCGCTTAGAATTTTGCATATTAATTAGCAAGAAAAAGTTTTCATCAGTTTTATCATAACATTTTAATTAAAATAATGAGAAATAATATTTAAATTACAAAGCGCTAGTAGTGTACCTGCTAGCTAAGTAAAACGGAACACTTTTTTTTCTTAAAGTTAAATTAGGTAAAAGCTTACTAGGAAGTGTCGGCTGCATTCGTCTGGGCATGCTAGCGAGCATATCTCTTATGGTTTCTTGCGAAATACGTTTCGACATAACATATATATATATATGTATATATATATATATATATATATATATATATATATAATTTTTTATATATATATATGTTATGTCATATATAATGTTTTCATATTCTTTAGCTCTTTGATGGTCTGCGGAGCTGGCTGTACTGGTCTCACTGTCGCTTCAAAACGCCTCAGATGTGCTCTATGGAATTTAGATCAGAACTTCGACGGGTACCGATCCAAACGATGAATCGACATCTTTCACAACGCTTGACCGGTGGGCGCGAGCGTTGTCGTACATAAAAATTGAGTTTTCTCCAAGAGCGGCCAATACGAGAAATTATTAGAACTTTCGTTATATACCGGTGTCAACTGAATGTGCCATTTTTAATGAAGACTAACTCTGTATGATCCAACGAATTTATTCCTGCGCGAAATATAACAGACCCCTACAAACAGGCATAATTTCTACAAAACATGCCTCTTAAAGGCGTTCTATTTTTCTTCGTAGCACTTGCTGACGTTGGTCTTCACCGTACAGAGGTATCCTAGCTTGATCTTCTTAAGTCCTTCTTTCTTAAGTCCATGGCACACAGTTTGGAGCGAAACTAAGCCCGGTGTTTCTGTGCTAACAGAGAAATTTAGAGCTGCGGGCTGGGTGACGACTGCGTATGTTAGAAGTGAGAAGCCTTCTTCTGACCGTCTATAGACAAATTTGCAAATTTTTACTTCTTCGAGGTTGTTCTTGCGGTCCAAATATAAATATACGCGATTTCTCAACTCTTGACTCCCCAAAAAACGATGATCCCATGGTTCATGGCTTTTTCTTTGATTACACGGCTTTCTTCCCGAACGAGGCCTTTTCTTGATGAAAACGGTCTCTTGATAGTACTGCCAAGTCTTTTGGACTGTCGAACGACTCATATTCAACCTCTAATCCAAGAAGCATTGGCTGCAACCCTCTTTAAGCAGGGCAAGAATTTTGCTGGCTTTTATCACTTTATATACCATTTTCGAGACCGTTAAACAGCAGTACAATACTTTAAAATGTCAAGGAAATAAGATTATGCTATAAAAATGGACTAAAAGCTATTTAGAGTCAATATTTCCTTTTGGGAGTTCGTGCTAGAAAATTTAGTCAAAAGTTGTTTTCTGTAAAACCAACCTCAGGCAAAAATTTGAGTTCGGAACACACACACACACACTATATATATATATATATATATATATATATATATATATATATATATATATATATATATATTAATTTGATAGCAAAGTACCTACATGGTTTTATAGCACACAATAAACAATGACTCCGTACTCCAGTGGGAACTGAAATTTTACATGCTCGTAGTTACACGAAAGGCTCCGAGTTTTCCGAAACGATATTCAATTATCTCCCGTTGGAGGAATTTTATTAAATTTATATACAATAATACGGCGCGGTATGAATTCATTGGATTAAATTATCGACGGTTGGTCACTAGGGTATATTTATAACTAACCTCCAAATAGACAACAGGTCTGCAGCTGAGTCAGTCGCAAACCATTGACCTAGACTGCTGAATCGATACATTCCAATAACTAATGTGGGAGGCTTGCTTGAAGAATGAAAAATGTTTTATTAGCAGAAACAAATAAACAATAGGTAATATCTGTTGGTTTCCTCACGAGACAAGTCCTAAAGTCCTGAAGACAAGAAAACCTGAGACCAAAGTTCATTATGCATTATATCTTATCAGGCAGATTGTAACATGCTAAGGCAATAAGGGGAGTGCCTTGAAATTGAGGAGAACGTTTGATTGAAGGACACGAAAGGGGTTCTTTTTAACAGTAAACGCGCAAACTTGTGTTTTTGGGGATTGAACTGGACTTAATTTAGTCGACACCAGTCTAAGACTTGGTTCATCAAAGTCTCGACTTCAGACACAAATTTGTCCCGGTACTCGGCAACATTTTCCCGAGAAATATTGGCACAGCCGGTGTATAAAGCATCGCCAGTGCTGTCGTCTGAATTTTTAAGCAATTTTGAAGGAAAAAACGTGAGGAAACCAGCATATCTAAGAAATAATAAAAACTATTTCAAAGACATGTAAACCCTTTCAGACATGAGAGGAGGGCTGTGTCCAGCTGTGGGACATGTATATAGGCTGTGAGTTTTTATCTTTGCCTATCCACCAGATTTATGCAGTTTCTATTATTGCAATTTTGTAAAATTACACAGTTAACTATAACTCACCAATACTTATTGGTGAGTTATATTCTTGGGTTCCTTGGGAGACGCCTATGTTCAGCAGTGGACTTGTGAAGGGCTGTAATGATGATGATGAAAATGAGTTATATTCTATGCTATTTAAATTATCTTTGCTAGAGATTACCTCCATTGTCTTATTATATAATTTAAATTATTTGGAACTGATTACAAATCAATTGTAAAATTATTTTGCTGCTCAATAGAAGGTGTCAAGGTAGCCAAAAATTTGGCTGAGTTAAAATATAAATAATGAGATAGCGTATTTTCTACCAGTCTTAAACTATACTTTGATAGGTAATACCTATCTCTTGTCAAAAACTTCTTAATTAAATTATTATTATCAATCAAATAAAATTTGTCATTATAATTCTTATCATTAAATATCAAATTCTTATTATTATTTATATGTCAGATTATTCATTATTAAATTTAAACTATATCTTAGTTTATTTTCATGTGGCCACCCCTGTATGTAAGGCAATGTAAACAAGATAACTTTATGTCATAAATGTTATCTACTGTATGTCTATACATAGTGTCAGAACGTGTAAGGGCAGTCAGTCGATAACAAGCAGTGTACGAAGTGTTAACACTTCAAGGCCTTTTATTATGCTAGGGACCCCACTCTGTCTTCACCTGGATACGATCTACTATTGTGGCGTTATTTAGATTTTTGATTATCAAAAACAAAAGAAAATAAATTTCTAAAAATTATGCCTTTTCGGTGACTTTATATAGCACACAAAATATAGCCTAAATTGCTCCTGGTATTGCTCTATATCCCCGGGTTCGATCCCCGCACCGCGGTACCAATTAAATTGTTCATTGCAATTTTATATGCTGATTAACCACGTGCTCGGCGGTGAAGGAAAACATCGTAAGGAAACCTGCATGTCTGAGAAATAAAAAAAATATTTCGAAGATATATGAAGTCCGCTAACACGCATTGAGACATCGTGGCTCTCTCTTCCTTGCACTAAAACCCTCTCAGAAGTGCGAGAATGCCCGTGCCCAGCATTGAGACGTATATAGGCTGGAACTTTACTTTGACTTTATTGCTCTCTATATGTTAGTAAAGTTTCACCACCATCAGCGTAGCTATTACCATGATTAATCTGGTCAGATAGACAGTCAGACAGACAAACAAAAATGTTTAAAATGTTCGTTTATTATGCATGCATTATTATGCAAATAGTTTAATAGTTTAGTTTAGCCGTTCACAATAAAATGGTCATCTTTGACGGTTTTAACATTAGAAAAACATTATTTGGATCATGAGAGCAACCTATGAATTATCTTCCACTGGCTTCACGTTCAGATTCCAGAAGGGTTAGAACATCATCTTCGCGAACTGGTTCTTTCACGTTCACTTTTCGCGTGATGATTTAGCGACTGTTCTCTCCAACGATCTCAACTTTGACCTGGGTACATTGATCCTGGGAACCAGTACGGCCTAAAACCTTGGCTGCACGAGCATAAACGTTGGGCTTGTCCATTTTCTTTTAATTTACTGGCGACATTTATAGATTACACGTACAGCGTAAATAGCGTGTACGAGAAAAGGAAGAAAAAGTTTAATAAAAGCCATTTATTTTAATACTAGACACGGATACTTAAATTATATATGTATAGACTAGCGACCCCCTCGGTTTTGCCCGAATAGAATCTGTTAATGTGGTATTTAGATTTGAGGTAATCGTTGACTATTTATTTTATCAATTTTTTGTTTTTAGGATCGACCCACACGTACCACAACCACACTACATCGCAGCGACAAAATGTGGTCACGTGTGAATAGTATCGTTTCAGCTTTTTGCAGTTGCGTTGTGGTTATGCGACAAAATGTCGATGTGGTTGCGTTGTCGCTAATAACGGCCGCTATTTCCGAGTGGTTCCGTAGTGGTTGCGTTGTGGTCGATATCATTCGCGCAGTCCATAATGACGGCAAAATGTGGTACATGTAAATTGTACTATTCATTTCCAATACAAAATGCGCCCGCCCACGTGTTGTGGTTGTGGTACGTGTGGGTAGACCCTTAAAAATATTTGTTTCAGATTTAATTATGACCTAGATGTATACCTGCCAGACAAAAATGTTTGGAATTATTTGTTTATAATGATTTTTACCGCGCAGTGGCGATATAAATAACCCTAACTAAAATCCAATCTATGGGGGATTCAAACAACCCCTAAGCCTAATAGAAATCAATTATTTCAATGTTACAAACAGACGCTTCAATTTTATTTATATTTGATTCGCTGCGTGTTTCTTTCATCACCTATGTATTTTTAGTTGATTTCAAAAAACGAGGAGATTGTATATTAGTAGTGTGTTTGTACCAGTTCTGGCTCGCGAGCCAAATCAACCCTCGAAACCAGCCCTCGTCGGCTGACGGTGGGTCGACGGAGCCTAAAAAAAATAGAGGTTTTAGCATGCCCTGATCACTAATCTGCGGACCTTTTTTGCGTAGGATGCGCGGTTCCGGTGATGTGCAGATAAATTAACTAATATCTAATTGATATCCGGTGGGCCTGCACGTTAATTAGCGTTGTTATCGAACATTTCTTCTTATCTATTGTTTCTTGAACACCGTACAAACACACTATTAATATACAATCTCCTCGTGTTTTGAAGTCTAAAAATACACAGGTGATGAAAGAAATATAAAAGGAAATCAGCGGCATCGTAGAGCCACTAAAACACTACTTATATTTAGATTCAGATTGTATATTTTTTATTTACGTTGACCAATTTCACAGTCAATTGTAGACCAATTTTGAAAAAAAAACTCCCATATACAACTGTAGAAGAAATTCCATCCCTAAGCCTGAAAAAATAGGGGACGGAGTTTAAGACGACATTGAGATTTTGATATGCCTTTGTTCACTCAAAAGGAATTAATAAATAGAAATCTCTAATTAAAAAATAACTTTTTACTAAAAGTCAAATCCGCTAAGATATAGTGTAAAAAAAACTAAAGTTTCGACTTCAGAATGTGAAATTATTTTATTCGTCTTAGTTCTTTAAAGTCGTCTTCTACTTCTTTGAAGTTAGATTCTACTTTTTGTTAAGTTATTTTTCACCCATAATTGTTGTCGAATCCAGAGTTGTTTCAAAACGGAACAAAGAAACTAAAAACTGTGCGGCATGGCTCTACCGCAAGTAAACTTTGCGTGTTTTATTGAGGCTATCCGAAAAACGGGAAGGTTTTGTTTTAATACTTTAATCCTGTCCTGCGCTGAGTAGTCACCTTTGTGGCCGCCGTGCTCAAAATTCGGAGAGGACATTATGTAGAAAGCTTTTTTGGTCTTTTCACTCAATAAATCGCGGTAGGCTCTGCAAAGTTGTGAAGTTCCTAAAATTAGAAAGCGGTGAACAACAAACGGATAGAGTTAAGAGAGATAGATAACTCATTTGCACACCAAACGATAAACAAAAGAAGAATACAACATTACTGTTACAATGAGCATCTTATCGCCTTTTTTTCTTTTTTAGTTTACTAAGGTCATAGGACTCATCTTCTCTTGGAGTTCGTTTGGGTAGGTTTCTTCCACTTTATTATCTATTTCTTCTGCCACATATTAGTAACTTTTGCATTTAAAAAATACTAGCAATGCTACTAACATCACTATTTCTTTTAACTACTGCTAGTAAACTGAAAATGCTTGCGCTAAGAGTGGTCACTAATGTAGTCAAAAGGCAGGTTCGAACCCACAACGTTTAAACTTTAAAGTTCGCCGTCCACACCCTTTCATTAGGATACCGTCGCTTGAATGTTTGTCACATTTGTGTTCCGGCCTGAAGGATATTCAGTATAATTAAAAGGATAGACAATATAATTACAAACTGTGAAACATTCCACATTAGTCTTCACGATTGACCACGCATCTGATTTCTTCTTTGTTTAAAGTTACAAAGAAGAAAGCAGATACAGACACAGATATCCACTGGCTGCATTAGATGTCTAACATCAAATAGACTGTATATTCCTTTGTTACTTTAGTTTTTTTTTTTAAAGAAAGAGTGTATAAACACACTTGTTTTATTTTTTAAACTAAATCACACGACTGAAGTAAAACTTCTTTAGCTCCATCTGTATGTATATATATATCGCTGCTTAAGTTCAAAACTACCACATGCCAAAAGGTATTACGTTTACAGGAGAGCCAATTGAAAATTTTCGGATTTTATTTTTTAATTTCTCAACTAAATCACGACCGATTGATACGGGTAATACATTACATGCGTATTTGCAATCTTAAATTTTGACTTTAAATTAGTACTTTTTCACCAATGTTTAAAAGGAAGCATACATAAGCAGATAAGGTTACTTTTGAAATAAATTATAAGTGTAATGAACATGAAATATATGAACTAAAAGCCACAAGTAGGAAAGAAACCAGCGTTTTATAAATTTATTTTCTTAAATAAGATACATAAGTCGCTAAGTTTTCTTAAAATTAAAATACAGTATCATTATAAAATAATTATTATTCTAGGTACGTAATTCCACTTAAAAACAAGCTCCGTCTAATAAATCAAAGGTACAAATTCTTATTCCAAAACTAAAAATATAAATCTAAAAGCTTAAAGATTTAATAAAGATTTGCATAAAAGCTTTCATAATATTTAGGTATCAAATTTTTTTTCTATAAATTTTATGATACTCTTCTTTTTATCTCCAAACCTTACAGTTTTTGAGTATTTAATTTCTTTAAAGTTGGCACTGTTGCAGTCTTAGTTTTCTTTTTTAATGTGTATACCATTTTAAAGTTTTTATCTTCATAGGATGTTTTGAATAAAAATTAGCTGTGTTGTCCTCGGTGATTTTCATGATTTTATTATCTGACTTTCTCTCCGTCTTCACATGTCGTGTAATTTCCCGTAGCTAAAGGTTTTAAATCGTAAAAATCGTCATACGTCAGTTCTTTTACATTGTATAGAGTGTCATTCTTTTTTGATGTCTTAATTAGTGTTATACAAAAGTGGTATGATACACTTTGACTAGAGAAGAAAGAAAGGGCATGACATACCTACGAAAAAAAACGTGTATACCTAAACTGAGTCTGGCACAAAGATGGCGGCTTGACGTAGTGCTGCGACTATACTTAATATCGATAATGTGGCGCTTATTTAGAAAAAGATTCTCGTCGTCGCAAACACCCGTGTGTTCTTAGATAGGTTTTTTTTAAATCAACATGATGGATTTTTGTCGCCAAATTGTAAGTCCTTAATTTTTTTTTACTCAAGCTATCGATAGGGGTATCCAAATAAAGGAAATTATACCTATAAGTTATACCTATGTTTTCAGTTCATTAATTTTAAGCAGTGGTTTTTTTTGTTTTTATAATGTAACTATCTATTATTAATGTCACAATTATTTCCCGGGAATTATTAAACAAGAAAAATACTAATTAAAGAATTTTTGCTTGTTTGTTAGACAATAAATTAGACTCAGTAATCATACTCACACTAATCAAACTATAATAAATGCAAAAGTTTGAATGTTTGTTTGTTCCTCAATCACGGCAAAAGGATCAGACCAGTTTGAATGCAATAATTTGGCACACAAATAGTTTATTACCCGAATTAACATATAGGATGCTTTTTATCCCGATTTAGAGGTCTGGAGGAATAGAATAAGAAATTTCATAACAATCGAATTCCACGAGAGAAACATAAAAATAACACACTCCCTCACTAAAGTTGCAGTCAATGACAACTATATCAGTTGTCATTGACTGTGACAAAACATGGCGCCCGGCCGCAGTGAAAAAAATTGTTGCCATATTCGGTAATGATAAAACTACTTTTGTCCTTTTTTACATATGAAAGCTAAAAAGAGACGCCGATATTTCGTTACATTCCTGCAACTAACGATCTTTATGTCATGTCCTTTCTTTTTTCTCTAGTCAAAGATGATACATAAGTAGGTAAAGCTTTGAGTGCTCTTGATATATTTTTTCGGATATTTGAGTGTACGATATCACCTTCATTTTACGTGTGACCCTCAATAAGAAATTTGTGTGTCACGTTTATAAGTTTAGGCCACTCGTTTACTGCACGCTGAGACATGGCCAACACAAACTTATTTTTCTGTTGGCCGCAACAATTGTCGCTATAAAAGACGACATCAAAATCTTCTTTGGCTATATCACTTAAGGTTTTTATATGCGTAAACATGTATGAACCTATTTCGTTAACACCCCGGGCTTCTTGACCTTCATCCTATACAAAACAAGTAGTATTTTTGTGGCAATTTCTGTTATGGTAAAGTTTAGCAAATTTAATTTCGAGATATAATAAAAGCTAGATATTTCACCTTGTAAGCCTGTAAATCAGTATCAGTCAACATAAACAGCAACTATAAAATTGTCATAAAGTTTCTTTTTCAGTCCGCAAAAGAAATTTTTTTTTAAGTGCACTTCTCACTTATGCCTCAAAGGAGTTTTGTTTTTTGAATATTTTTTATTATTTTTATAGAATATGAATGAGATATTAAAGTCGTTTATGAAGATTCTATAATAATTTTGATACGAGACATAATCTTAACCCCCAAGCTTACATGCCTCAACATAGTCTCGGTGTAAAGCAGCGATTATGTAGCCACCTTCACACACATGGTACATTTTGTTTGCGTACAATAATGGTGAATTCATTTAACGCAGGTTGCATCAAATATTGATGATTGCGATTACATTTTTTAAACGTCCGACGACCGACATTGTTGAGCGGGTCTCACAGATCGACCCGGATGACCTGATTCGTAAAACGAATCAATAGGTACTTGAATGATCTCATCACTAGAAATGAACGAATGATCAATTGATTGTGAGCTTTGACACCAGCTATAATCCTAGCATTATTGATATACTAAACATGTATAACAATGGCTGGAATACAATTTGAAGTGGCTGTTATTAATTTTTAGAATAATATTTAATAAAAAAACAGACTTTTAGTTTAAAATTTTTAAAAAGTTTCCATCAATTTTTTGGGTTAATTAAATGTTTGTATTCATTTTTAAGCAAAACAAGTGCATTACAAAATGTGGCTCTTTTATCTTAAAAATAAAATTGTGTACGTTTGAATTTTTTAATTCAAAAGTACTACATTTCATAATATGATACTTTTGACTATAACATATTAATCAAATTTACATGATTTTCTGACATGTGGTAGTTTGGTTCAATATATATATATATATATATATATATATATATATATATTTAATTAATTTATATATAATTTATATAAATTTTTATATATTTTTTCGACTTTTTTCCATATTATGTTATTAATTATTATTCACCCGAAAATTCACAAAACATGAACTTTAAAATGAATTTACATTTATATTTTATTCACTATAAACGTAGAATATTATTTAATGTAATAAAATTAAATTTACCAATAACAAAATATTACTTCATAAAATTGTCCAAAACGAAATAAAATTACGAAAAATAACTGGCTATGAAAGAAAGAAAGAAAGAAAATGTGAGCGCGCACTGCTCTTTCTTGCTTATATCCCCCACTCAACTCTCGTTCGCCTCACCTGATCACACTTTTCGTAACGCTTTCGTCACGCGTTCGCCAGCCTACTCCCCAAGTCAAGCATGCGTAAAGGAGTTTTACTTCAAAAAGAAATCGTTAAAGCGATTTCTTTCAGACATCCTCTTTTACTTACCTTACGAAACACAGCAGCATTAACAGCGTTTCATATGGTAGTTGTAGAGAACCGGAGACTCTTTTTACTGAAAACGAGGCATTCTATCTTACTCCACAGGTATGACCACGCATATCTGCATTTTGATTCCTAATCGAGGATGGATGGGGATATACATGGGCCATAGCTTCACTTACTATCTGGTGAACTGTGTTCTTGATTGTCACTATAATTTAAAATAAAAACTTTGAAATAAATAATAATTCAACGAATTTAAGTAACGTAACTTTTAAATTACTGGTGCATATTGCGCTAAACGATCACAGAAAGTAACGAGATGACCGGGTTTCACTTGGAAACCTAATTTCCTAGACATTATTAAATGTCACCGAGGCTCACAGCAAGCAAGCTGTTACCGAGTGGAGTATGTGTGGCCAGTATTAATATAAATTTATAAATTAAATTGTACAATATACCACTGCTACCAGAAGTGGCTTCACTGAACATTTTTGTACGTCGTAAAACCACGCTGCAGCTATATTATAGTTGTAACACGAATAGGTCGGCTCGACCGGGGTAGGACCACGCCCTCAAAGAATACGAGGGAGTGACAAACAAAAAAATTTTGTGTGCAGAGAGTTTCGGGGGCAATAAATCGATCTAGCTAGGATTTATTTTTAGAAAATGTCTTTTTGTCCGTGTTTTTAGGCAATGAAAAACTGCTGTTTAAAAGGTAAATTTTGACAGTTTGTTAATGATTACGAATAGTTTAATTGGTATATTGGGCGGTCACAAAATCGTAATACCATGGTTCGAGCCCAGACGACACTTTTTTTTAATTTTTTTTTTCAAGTTCCTTTTTTTTTAATTTTTCGTGCCCATTTTTAGTATTTTTTAAAAACACGAAAATTTAAATTAAACTAATTGCACTCATGATTTTATATTCAAATAACCAGTTCAGTTTTTTCTATTATGTCGCTACGATCAAAAAATATTAATCGTATTTCATCAGTATGTAATTTGTATCTAAATATAATTTCCAAAACACGAATTTAAAAAAAAACCGAGCGAAAAATACCGGTCAACCGGGTACTAATAATTATGCGGTTACTAACTAGGGTTGTCACCCGTACTATAATATATAGTGTCGTACAATATTTCAGTCAATTGTACTATATAATATAGAAAAATAATATAGTACGAAAAATAATATATTTTTATCCCTAATTCAACTGTCGCGCTTTTTTATATTAACTGTAACTGTGTAAGTATGGAACAAGTAAGTTTTACGAAAAGAAATTTAATATTCATGAATGTAAAATTGAAAGAAATATAACATATATTAATTTTATAAAAAACTAATTGTTAAATTCTTTTATGAACCTAATTTGCTCAGACTCATATAATTATTTAATGGTTATATATAGGTTGGGTGGGGTTGTTCTTCCCCTTTTTTCGGTGGGGGGGGGGTTGGGGAAAAAAAATTACCGTGGGGGGCTCCTTCTCCCTCTAAGGGGGTTTTTTTTTTTTTTTAATTGAGGGCCAAAGCAAAGAGCAATAAAAATATATATGGAAGAATACATAAAGATTAAAAATAACTGTGTACTTTTTTGTCTCCTGAATTTCTCATAAGTACTATCTTTTTTAAGGAAAATACTAAATTTCTTCAAAAAAATTAGCAACCTTGTTGCTAATCCTTGGCAATCATGGGGGAGGCCTACGTTCAGCAGTGAAATTTTATAGGCTGTAATGGATGGATGCATACATAAATAAATAAAATAATATGTATATATAAATAAAATAATATATTAAATATTGGTCTACGTATATCGGTATCAAAGCGCCTCCGGCGTTCCTCGTTAGTTCTGAAAGACTTCAAACTCATAACCCTGTAACTTAAAGCGACACGAGGATGTTTGCTGCGAGTAATAACTTTCATTTCGCATCTGACGTCGCTCCAGCGGATAACATTTTATGAAATAAAACATTTATGAAATACGATTATATAACAAAATAAGCTGTAATACGCTATTTCACCCCCTCAGGGTTTGAATTTTCCAAAATTCTTGGTGAGTATATATGCCAAATTTCAAGTTAATCGGGCTTATATTTTTGGAGATCTCGCGATGAGTGAGTGGCCCAGTGGTGTTTCGCGTATATAAAGATACACTCCGCTGAATAATTTGAATTCAGTATATCAAAATTAGGTTTTTAATGAGAAGTAATAACTGACTTTATTTAAGACTTAAAAGGAGTAAAAAAATGAACATAATAGCTTATGAAGTTGGTGACTTGTAGTAAAGAGGAATTAGCGACGCGATTTTTGAAGCTAATGTTTATATAATTTTTTTATTGTTCCTTAAAATCAGTTTTTGCTTTTGATTGGCCTAAGGAATATCACGAACTTTACGCACGCTTGACTTGGGAAGTAGGCTGGCGAACGCGTGACGAAAGCGTTACAAAAAGTGTGATCGGGTGAGGCGAACGGAAGTTGAGTGCGGGATATAAGCAAGAGAGAGCAGTGCGCGCTCACATTTTCTTTCTCTCTTTCTTTCATAGCCAGTTATTTTTCGTAATTTTATTTCGGACAATTTTATGAATTAAGATTTTGTTATTGGTACATTTAATTTTATTACATTAAATATTCTACGTTTATAGTGAATAAAATTGTAATGGAAGGAAGCCGATAATAAATTTAAATATTTGTAGTAAATTAATATATGTAAGTATATGTACATATACATATATTATTTTACTACACACACGCTCACACACACATATATATATATATATATATATATATATATATATATATATATATATATATATATATATATATATATATATATATATGCATGTATAAACCCGGTCCCATGCCCATACATTTCTCCTCGATTAAGAATCAAAACGTAGACGCGTTGTCAACCTGTGTACTAGGTTAGGCGAAACCTATTCGCCTTACAGCATCATCAGGGTATATTTATGCCCTTAGTTAGTATAATGATAATTTAAAATAAACATTGTGAAACCAGTACACGTGTTTATCCAAATAACAGTAATAATAATAATAACAATTGTTTATGCACGCTCTCATAGAATACCAGCGTAAAATAGCAGCTCAATGCTGCTGTGTTTAGTAAGGTGAGTGTAGAGAACCGGACACACTTTTACTGAAAACGAGGCATTCCATCTTAGTCCTCAGGAGTGGCGACGCATTTACAATTTAATTCTTAATCGAGGACAGATGTAGATGTCTATGGACCACAGCATCCACTTACCATCAGGTGGACTGTGTGATTACTCTTACTCTATAACACTTCTCACTCCTATTCTATAAAAAATGGAAGCACTCCTGAAGTATAGCCTATTTGATAAAAAAGGGATATTTGGAAAAAGGGATGGTTTACAATGGAGCGTATTGAATAACATACTCATACATACATACTAAGAGATGAGAGATGTAGTCGGATTGAGAAACTACTTCTTTATTTAGTCAACTAACACACGAGCTATAATTTGAACATTTGGAATATTATTTTGTTCATATCAGCTGTTACATGACTTATATTACTATGTAATAACATATTATGGTTGTAGCACGAATAGGTCGGCTCGACCGGGGAAGGACCACGAATATACCAGCAGTCTCACAGAATATACCAGCGTAAAATAGCAGCTTTATGCTGCTGTGTTTCGTGCAGTAAGTTTAGAGAACTGCAGATCGTTATTACTGGAAATAAGGCATTTCATCTTAGTCTTCAGGGTTGACAACGCATCTGCATTTTTATTCTTAATCGAGGATAGATGTAGATGTGTATGGGCCACAGCACCCAATTACCATCAGCTGGACTGTGTGCTCCTTTGTCACCCTTAGCTATAAAAAATATTCTTTACGTAGCCGGTATTTTTGATACTGTTTTAACCTTTAAGCTTGCTAAATAAATGTAACAAAACAAATGAGTCAAATGACGGAATAATTTACCAGAATGTTACAGAGTTATCCGCAACAAAGCGGAAATTTCATAAATTTCAGTCTCTGAGAACTTCTCAAGTGCAGTAGACGTAGCGTTTCGTACAGTTAAATATAAATCGTGCAAAGAACACGCACAGTTGCTAAATTCTATTATAAACTTTCAATTTTTGTGGAATAGTTTTTAAAAGGAATTCTAGCCGCCTTATTCTAGCTAGATCATTTAAAAGTGTTCAGTCGTTAAATATGTTCAAGAAATAGATTAAGGAACACTATTTATCTCTTTAACTCCTCTCTCTTCCACCTCTTATTTATGGTCATTGATCTACCTAAAGTATGTTGTCATTTTAGTACATAAGTTTGTATTTTTTTTCTTATTTTTATTAATACCTTCTTCTGGGTTGTCTGGAAGAGATTGCTATGTAGCAATAAGACCGCCTTGTGTCTTTCCCTCATTGTTTGTTCATTTTTTTGTTATATTTATGTTTCTTTGGTGTACTATAAAGAGTATTGTGTTGTATTGTATAGCTAACCTTGTTAAGAATTCTTGTTATCAACTCTAAATTCAACCGGTCATTTTGACAAGACATGAATACATTTATGGACATTAAGAGTGAGTATTGAGCCAAAAAAAATTGCAATTTCACCCTCGCGTGCCGTACGGAGACCCGGCGCTGTAGCACAGGGAATGGCGTGGCGTGGCGGAAGAAGTAAAACCATAACTATTATTCTTTATTCTTCTAATCATCTTTGCAAGCTGTATGATGTATGTATAATTCTATAGTTCCTGGGTGACCGAACTTTGCTCGGAATCAGAAAAAATTATAATTTCCTGAATAGATGTGTTTTACACGTAAATGTTTAGGTAAAGTAAAACTTTATCTAAGTACTGTGTCTGTCTGATATGATGTACTGTTCTGTAAGTACCGAATTTTACCCAAATCGTACGTAGGGCCAGTTTCCAAGAAACCAGTTATGTACATTTATTATATATATATATATATATATATATATATATATATATATATATATATAGAGAGAGAGAGAGAGAGAGAGAGAGAGATATATAAGTAGAAAGTATACTTTTTAATTAATTTAACTATTATTAAATTTTGAACGTACCAAGCTTGTCATTTCTGTGTTGTAAAATCGAGATTGAACGAAACGCGTAAGTGCCATGAAATTCCTGACGTTTACTACGATCTGGTCGTGTGAAAACTATACTCTATAAGCGATCTAGCGCTTCATGTTTTAATACTTTGAACTAATTTTTAGCACTGCAGCAAATACCTTCGTCAGTTTACGGTGCGCATACCAACGGCTGTCACCAAAAAGCGACACGTTTTTTATCCAGTTTCATATACTCTATTACGCGAGTACAAATACATCTTGCTTTCACTATGTATGAAGGGACTGTAGCACCGCCCAAATTTCTACGGAATTAAAGGCTTTTTCATAGTCCACATACGCAAGGCAAAGGGGCATATAAGCGTAGAAGAACGATAAGTACATTATCGGTCTTTTGTAAAATTAGCCGCAGGGTATGTATGTGGTCTATGGTATACCACCAATTATATCGGAAACCGGCTTGTTCGGTAGGCTGGAAGTCGTCGAGTCTGCATGCGAGACGATTCGTAATGGCTCTCGAAAACAGCACGTAGACGCGACTCAGAAGGGAAATCGGTCTGTAGTTCTTCAAGAGAGCGTTGTCGCCTTTCTTGAAGAACAAGACCAATGCACTTCTGCTTTACGCCTCCGGAGTAGTGGATGGAAATTAAGAGCTTCTGAAGGACTTTAATTACCGGTTTCCCACCCTTTTTCTGAAGCTCCGCTTTAATTCCATCCTCGCCTGTGGCCTTACCGTTTTTAAGGTGCAGAAGAACCATCTTATCTCGCTCAGACTGACGTCCGGAATGTCATCGGAATAGTATCGAGGGAGATTTGCTCTTGGATCGTTACTCATACTTGCGTGTGACTCCAACTATGATGTGTACAGCTGCCCATAGAACGTCTCAATTTAACGCAAAATCTCAGGTGTTCCAAAAACGATTTTCTTTATTCTTGCCGAACGGGTCCACTTTCTGTGGGGCCGCTTCTGAAAGAAAAAGTTCATCATAAAGAGTATCTCTTTCTCCATGAAGTCGGCCAACTGCCGACCCTTTGGGTTCCGTAGCCATATCCCAAATTTCCCTCCCCGTTCTTTCTTGTGCCTAGTTTTGCGTTGAATTCTCCTATTAACACCGTTTGGAGGAATGCATGACTCTAGAAATATCATCGGGATATCTCCTCATCGGGATATGCAGAGGTTGGTGCGTAAACCTGTATGATCTTCAGCGAATACTGTTTAGTGATTATGAGTATACACATGATTTTGAATGCGCAGTAACACATAAACGGGCTTCAGTCGAAGTACGGTATGAGGTGCACAGCGTAAAATAGCAGCTTTATGCTGCTTAGTTTCGTGTAGTAAGTGTAGAGAACCGCAGATCGTTTTTACTGGAAATAAGGCATTTCATCTTAGTCTTCAGGGTTGACAACGCATCTGCATTTTGATTCTTAATCGAGGAGAGATGTAGATGTGTATGGGCCACAGCATCCACTTATCATCAGCTGGACTGTGTGCTCCTTTGTCACCCTTAGCTGTAAAAAAAAATTTTTACGCAGCCGGTTTTTAATGCTGTTTTAACCTTTAAGCTTGCTAAATAAATGTAACAAAACAAATGAGTAAAATGATGGAATAATTTACCAGAATGTTACAGAGTTATCCGCAACAAAGCGGAAATTTCATAAATTTCAGTCTCTGAGAACTTCTTAAGTGCAGTAGACGTAGCGTTTCGTACATTTAAATATAAATCGTGCAAAGAACACGCACAGTTCCTAAATTCTATTAAAACTTTTAATTTTTGTGGAATAGTTTTTAAAAGGAATTCTAGCCGCCTTATTCTAGCTAGATCATTTAAAAGTGTTCAGTCGTTAAATATGTTCAAGAAATAGATTAAGGAACTCTATTTGTCTCTTTAACTCCTCTCTCTTCCACCTCTTATTTATGGTCATTGATCTACCTAAAGTATGTCGTATTTTAGTACATAAGTTTGTATTTTTTTTTTTCTTATTTTTATTAATACCTTCTTCTGGGTAGTCTGGAAGAGATTGCTATGTAGCAATAAGAGCGCCTTTTGTTTTTCCCTCATTGTTTGTTAATTTTTTTTGTTTCATGGGTCTACAATAAATAGTATTGTAGAGTATTGTGTTGTATTGTATAGCTAGGCTTGTTAAGAATTCTTGTTATCAACTCTAAATTCAACCGGTCGTTTTGACAAGGCATGAATACATTTATGGACATTAAGAGTGGGTATTGAGCCAAAAAAATTTGCAATTTTACTCTCACGTCCCGCACAGAGATCCAGGGCTGTAGCACAGGGAATGGCGTGGCGGAAGTACTACAAGCATAACTCGCTCGCGGTTATTCTTCTAATCATCTTTGCAAGCAGTATGATTAACGTGACCATTTATTTTTTGACTCAAAACGGGACATTGGTTTATTTAGGTCAATTAACAGGTAGTCAATAAAAAAACCACTTTTTTAAAGTTATTTATTCAGAAAAATTAAGTAAGCTTAAAATTACGAATTTTATATATATAGATAGATGAAATTCTGTAGCCGCCCTTTTCACCAATTTTTCATCTATGTCAGTAACATTATCTTTCGATTTCACTTTTAATTGACGGAACGTAAATGGAAGAAACTGATTGGTCTGTTTCTGAGTCAAATTGTCTTTTAGTTGATTGAATTTTTTTTTGCAGCTTCAATAAGCCAATACAGTCTGAATTTCAAGTTGTAATACAGCTTGATGAAAACTTCCTGACTGAGCGTATAAAAAATAAAACCATAATTCGGATGTGGGATCTTCAAAAGAGTTTTAGTAACAACAATACAAATTTTCGCGCGGTTTCAGAAAACGGGACAAATTTGCGTCCCAGAGTTCATTTCGGGGACACCGGGACTCGTAACTATAAAAAGGGACAGTCCCGTTCAAAACGGGACGTCTGGTCACGTTAAGTATGATGTATGTATAATTCTATAGTTCCTGGATGACTTTGCTCGGAATCAGAAAAAATTATAATTTTCTAAATAGATGTGTTTTACACGTAAATTTTTAGGCAAAGTAAAACATTTTCTAAGTACCAAATTTTACCCAAATCGTACGTAGGGCCCGTTTCCAAGAAACCAGTTATGTACATATAAATATACATTTTTTTAAAATTTCAATCGTTAATATTGAAGTATCAATAAAGATAACAAGTATGCGTTAGATATTTCTTAAGGTCTATGTTCAGCGGTGGGCCTTTCATAGGTTGTGTTCATGTATTCATGTATCAGATATCCTAGCCGCTCGGAACACTTACTTTTCTACTTATTTGTTTTAAATTAATTTAACTATTATTAAATTTTGAACGTACCAAGCCTGTCATTTCTGCGTTGTAAAATCGAGATTGAACGAAACGCGTAAGTGCCATGAAATTCCTGGCGTTTACTATGATCTAGTCGTGTGAAAACTATACTCTATAAGCGATCTAGCGCTTCATGTTTTAATAGCTTGAACTAAATTTTAGCACTGCAGCAAATACCTTCGTCAGTTTACGGGCCGCATACCACCGGCTGTCACCAAAAAGCGACACGTTTTTTGTTTAGTATAGCTTCTAGTACCGTAGTAGTACTTACAACCAAAGATTTAAATAGATGCGCCCTTACCATAGTATGACCACTCCGAAATGTGTCCATTCTCAAATGAGTAAGCTCACTCATTCGCTATCAGTGCTCGTTTGTGCGACAGAGAAAGTAGTATACACAATTTCTGTAAGATAATAAGAGATGACACTATTGCATTAGTGTGCGCACTTCGGCGTCTTGCAAACGAACACATCCTAAAATAATGCCACAGTTTACAAGGTTTTTTTAGGGGGGGGGGGTGTTACTTTTTATATTTTTTTTACTATTTTTTTTTTTTTTTCTTTTTGTAAAATAAAAAAAAAATTTGTAAGGGGGGGGGGGTGCATCTTATTATTTTTTTCCCCTTTTTTTTTTTTTCTTTTTCTCTAAAATACCGTTTTAAAGGGGGGGGTCACATTATTTTTTTTTTTTTTTTCTTTAGCCATCATTGGGGCTCTACTTTTAATTTTGCTTCTCTTTGTTCATGACTTATTGCGCAAGTACAATTTGAAGGTGAGGGCGCATCTAACTATTTAAATATTTGCTTACAACTCAATTATGTTCATGTACTCTATTGCGCAAGTACAAATACAGCTTGCTTTCACTATATGGATGGCAGTCTGAGATCGAATAAGGGACTTTAGTAAAAAGGGTAATCGATAAATTTAATCGATCTTAAATAATGGATAGATCCTGTGAATCGATCTCAGACACTTAAAAATCGTCTTCGCTTCGCACTTTATGGAGGAGGGCATATGTCATTATTGTGCTATGGTTCTCCAGCGATTCTGCCATATGGACTATATCGTCGGCATATCGAAGGTGAGTGATGTACTCGCCATTGATGTTAATACCGTATCCTTTCCAGTTCAGTAGAGCTAATCTACGGAATGGCTTAACCGATTGCAATAAAACTTCACGAATAAATATAGTGTAATACCAGGAGTGATCTAGATTAAATTTTATCTAAAGAATTTAGAGATTTTATGAGAATAGAAATATTGATAAGATAAAATAAATGGACTATAACGATTATCTTAAGTCTAAATAACGCCATATTATGAGAAACCACCCAGTAGCTTGAAAATGTCTTCCAATACAGTGGTGAAGGGTTTCGGGGGTATAACGCCACCCTGTCTTACACCTCTCTGCACTTGGATAGGTTTCGTACACTGGTTCAGTACTCGGATAGCCATCGTAGTCCTACTGTACAAACACTTCAGCACTTCGATGCACTGACAGTTAACTTGGCAACGCTGAAGGGACTGTAGCACCGCCCAAATTTCGACGGAATCGAAGGCTTTTTCATAGTCCACATCCACAAGGCAAAGGGGTACATTGTACTTATCGGTCTTCTGTACAATTTGCCGCAGGGTATATACGTGGTCTATGGTATACCACCAGGTTTATCGGTAACTGGCTTGTTCGGTGGGCTGGAAGTCATCGAGTCTGCATGCGAGACGATTCGTAATGACTCTCGAAAACAGCACGTAGACGCGGCTCTGAAGGGATATCGATCTGTATTTCTTCAAGAGAGCATTTCTGATCCACGCCTCCGAAGTAGTGCCACCAAGGAGGATGGAAATGAAAAGCTTCTGAAGGACTTTAACTACTGGTTTTCCACCCGCTTTCAGAAGCTCCGCTATAATTCCATCCTCGCCTGGGGCCTTACCGTTTTTAAGGTGCGGAAGAGCCATTCTTAACTTGCATAGACTGACGTCCGAGATATCATCGGAATAGTATCGGATAAGACTTGCTCTTGGATCGTTATTCACACTCGCGTGTGGCTTCAACTATGATCTGTACAACTGCCCATAGAACCTCTCAATGTAACGAAAAATCTCAGGTATTCCGAAAACGATGCTGCCACACCAAGTCTTCGGCTCATAATGTCTAAACAAAAACTAAATGTGTTGTCTTTAAGTGATAAACTAAAAATTGTGAATGCTTTTGAATCTGGGAAATTACGAAATCAAATACATAGTGAGTTTGGCTTAGCAGAATCCACCTACCATAAAATTATAAAGTCAAAAGAATTAATTAAGTGTCAGTGCTCTGATAACATGGAAATATCAAGAGAAACCTGCTTTCTGAGTTTCCCAACGATGAAAAGTGCCTGTTAAAATGGATTAAACAAACTCTTGATAAGAACATACCAATAGATGGATCACTGCTGAAACAAAAATCTAAACACTTCGCCAAAAAATTAGGAATCCTGAACTTTTCAGCTAGTAACGGCTGTCGATAGGGTTTTAAAAGACGCCATGATATAACTTTCATAAAAGCAGCCGGAGAAAATAGTTCTGTAGATCATAAAAACATACACAAAATTAAAAAAAACAGAATCGCAAAAGTAATTAACAGATTTTTTCAAGTTGTAATATTATTTATATTAAATTACATTTATGTTCATCTATTATTTCAATCAATATGTAATACCTATACATACACGTATTTTGTTTCAAATTAGGTCATATTTGCCGTACTTTTATCGACCTCTATATGTGAGACAGACCACTTCTGTAAGCTAGAATCTCGGGTTAGTGATCTGCGGTCCCTTGAGCTCTCACTTATCTATGTTTGACTATATACATATATATCTACATCTATTATATAGTAGCAGGATTATAGTGCCGAGTATATGCTCTCTCTATTCCCTCACACGTATATTATTATATATTATACGTTGGATCGGCACTGACACGACTGGTGAGAGATCTGGTGCAAAACCAACAAAGCTTTACGTGCTTTTCGAGGCACGGGGGTCACACAAACCAACTTCCTGCCTCCGGGTTGCTACGGAGAATTTCTCGACAGAAAATATAATTAGCAGATTTTTGGCGTGACCTGGGATTTGAACCCGGGACTTCATGATCAGCAGTCATGTTTTTATATTAGACCAACGGGGCAGTTTTTTTTTTGTTGATATTCGAATTATGTACCGAGCGCGGCTTCTAAATGTTGGAACAAAAATGCCAAGTTGTATTTAATATACCCTGGAGCCAAACATCTCTTGCCTTTTAAACGATGACATTCTGATAAAGATTTCATTTGATTCATACGTTGCTTACGTTCGCCAATAAATGGTAATATTTTAACGCTTGAAATTGCAGTTCTGTCGCGTGTAACAAATAACACTTAGATTTGATGTAAGCGGAAAATGTAGGAGTATTACTCCTGATGTCAAAGCGAATAACGCAGGGTATTAAACAAAGTTTCGGTAAACTACGCGTATAATGTCTAATAAGCCGCTTGAAGCTATAGTTTTGTTTAACTTTGCAGAAATCTATCGACAAACACCGTAAATACATTGGTGTATTTACCGCATATTAATTAATAATTTTATCAGCTTCGATACAATGTGCTTACATACCTGTTAAATCACTGTATTATATACCCTGCGAGTATTTTTGCTTGAAAGCGTTAATCTCAAACAGTTTTATACGAGTTTTGCTCATGCTTTCTCAACAAGATAGTATCTGTCGGGTCGAGCGTATAATTAAGACGTACGTATATTAGCTGAGCAAGGTGACTTCGGGCGGTATTACTAATGCATCCTCAACAATTTGCTAAAACATGTAGGTAGTCGCAGATATTTAGTCAAAGTATTATTATTTATATTATAATAAATATATATAAAATATAGTAAATTCCACAGTACGCGAGGAAACCGGGTTCGATACCCGCCGGCACCAATGAAATTGTTAATTGCAATTTTAAGTGCTGATTTACCACGTGCTCGGCGGTGAATGAAAACGTCGTAACGAAACCTGCATGTCTGAGAAATAAGAAAACAAATATTTCGAAGTCATGTGAATATCGCCAACACGTATTGGGGCAGCGCGGCGGACACTTCCTTGTCCTTGTGCTTAGCAGTGGGACTTTATAAGAGGCTGAGAGGCTGTAACATTATTTATACTTATACATACACACACACACACACACACACACACACACACACACACACACGCACATATATATATATATATATATATATATATATATATATATATATATATATATAATCAGAATTTCGGAAACGGCTCTAACGATTTTCATAAAATTTAGTGTCCAGGGAGTTTCGGGGGCAATAAATCGATCTAGCTAGGATTTATTTTTAGAAAATGTTTTTTGTCCCTGTTTTCAGGCAATGAAAAACTGCTACAATATAAGAAGGCAAATTTTGAAATTGTGTTAATGATGTTAATGCCTTGGTTCGCGTAATGTCTCCGGTACGATTTTAATTTTTTCCTTTTTTTTTAAGTTACCTTCTTTTGTGAGAAAATCTATTATTTCGAGCCCTTTTTTTAAGTTTTTAAAAATACGAAAATTTTTAATTAAACTAATTGCACTCTTTATTTTTTATTCAAATAACCAGTTAGTTTTTTCTATTATGTCAATAAGATCAAAAAATATTATTCATCAGTATGTAATTTGTATCTAAATGTAATTTAAAAAAATCCGTCATCCGGGTACTTGAATTATTAAATGAAAATGTGTGTGACAACGAAAACAGCGTGATAGGTTCCTACGTGGAAACAACATTAATCTAGAAAATGTCCACTTAATATTGCCTTAAAAAGTTGTACCTATAGGTATTGTTCAGGAAAGACTAATGCAGGTAAAGAATTCCAATCCGTCGCTGTGCGAACCTAGAATGATGACGCGAAGCGCTTTGTGCTGGTCCGGCACGTCTATAATGTAGAGATGAAATCCAAAGAATGAAATCAAACTAGGGTTACCAAATCCAAAAATAAGATTTCCTGACAAATTACTGATTATACAGCAAGATTCTTGACTTTCTTATAATGAAAAGTAAGTAGTAAGTAGTTGAATCATCACAGATGTGATTACTTACTATTGATATAACTAATAAGAATATATGACGGTGACGGTGATGCTTTTTACATTTTATATTCATTAACATTGGTCACAAAAAAAGTCTATCTTAACCTTTTTAACATGGGGAAATGCCTACGCATTATGTCGGACTCGCACCGACTAAGATTTCATGGTGTTCTACCTTGCCGCATATTGGCAGGGCCACGAGAATGCTTCCACATACGTCTGCGGCCCCACCAGCGCCGGCCGCTCCATGGCAGTCCCTCCTCAGTACATCAGGAACTCAAGGTGCGCCTTCCTTCATGGCCTCCAACTCCACCTGCGTAACGGACCCCCGAGTACGATACACAAACCTGCCATGGGTCCAGAAAAAAAGAGCGCTCAAAAGTACTCCCGACCACAGCGGCGGATCTAGTTATTGGCTCCGCCGCTAACCAATTTTCGACCGCGGAAGGTAGGGCGAGCGGTGCCTCGCAATACCGACACTTCTCTAGCCCCGCGGCCCCACAACCACCGTATTACCGGTGAGACCCCGGCAGATTCGCGGAGGATAGGGCGAGTGGCGCATCACCATACCAACAACCCTCGCTCTCTACGACTTCACCCCAGCTGCAGCGGTAGGGGTAGACCCCTCTCGCCGTAGCCCGTAAACACACATCCGAAGTGGGCTCGACAAGCCTACTTGAAGTATCCACCTCAGACCGGCTCTACATCTCGGGACACCAAGTGGGTTCCTCTTTGTTCATCGCGGATGACAAAGCCACGATTACTAAGCCTCGGCATTGGCACAACAAGGCGGAAACCCGTTTAGGGTAGGGGGACCTAGCCTTACCTAATATTAAGCCTGTGTGATTAGAGCAATGTCACCCTACAACGAGGAAAACCCATGTCCAGCTGTAAACCTTCACGGGCTGAGTAGAAGAAGAAGAAAAATAAATATTTCTACATGGCGTTTTGTGAAAATATAAAGCAGCGCTTAAAATGTCGAAATACGATTTCATTTACACTAGAGCCGGAGTTCGTTGCTCGGATTGCAAATGAAATGAGATTTCTCAAACGGTGTACTCGCTTCCCGAGTTATCGCAACTCTAAGAATATTATGATTCATGCAATAAATCGTAGATGAATAAAAGCTTTGTGTTCATAAATATTGTACTTGTGTAACTCGGGCACTGTGTTTAACTCGGGCTTGAGAACAATGCGATGAACCTTTTAAAACTACTAATGTAGGAATTGTATCTTCCTCTAACAATTTCCTATAGCATGTACAACGGAGTGCTCCGGAAAATTGTTCGGAATAAATCCAACTCCTAAATTCCACCACACGTTGCAATCAGAACTCATGATAATATTTTTACGTGGTAAAGCCACACTGCAGCTATATTATAGTTGTGGCACGAATGGGTCGTCTCGACCGGGGAAGCTCATTGAAGTGTTTCGTATGGTGGGTGTCAAGAACTGAAGACCGTAAGCCTTATTAATGCATACACGGCATCCGTGTTAGTTCTCAAGGGTGTCAACACATTAGTATTTTTTTCATAGCAGCATTAAGCTGCTATTTTACGGTGGTATTCTGTGAGAGCGTGGTCCTTCCCTCGCCAAGATGATCCATTCGTGCTTCAATCACAATACAGCTGTAGCTTAGAATGGCTCTACCACGTACAAAATATTTTCACGTATAATGTTTCACTAAACGGCATAAGCCTTTTTTTTGCTGACATCGCAATGAAGCTGAGAAGAAGTAATAATGTTTTTAGCGTACTGAAAAAACCAAAATATATAATACGTATATTATTTAACAGTAAGTAGTTTGCTATTCTTTTTTATTTAGGACGCTGCATCGCTTTTTTTTTATAGAATAGGGTGACAAACGAGCACACAGTCCACCTGATGGTAAGTGGTTGCTGCGGCCCATAGACATCTACATCTATCCTCCATTAAAAAATCAAAATGCAGATGCGTTGTCACCCGTGAGGACTGAGATGGAATGCCTCGTTTCCAGTAAAAAGGGTCTCTGGTTCTCTACACTCACCATACGAAATACAGCAGCATTAAGCTACTATTTCACGCTGGTATTCTGTGAGAGCGTGGTCCTTCCCCGGTCAAGCCGACCCATTCATGCTACAACTATACTACTAATATAACTGCAGCATGGCTCTACCACGTATAAACGCTTCTTAGATACGTCACGTAATTTCAACAAGTTTATATATAATGCAACAAAAACAGTGTGGTTCTCGTAAGTGCTTTAGAAAATTCGACCATACAAATATTAAATTTAAATTACATAAACTCTTATTTGCAAATTGTGTTATTATTATTATCTGTGCATTGGCCGGGAAGTAATAATATTGTAAAAGAACCGGCTTTCCGTAACGAAACCACATACAATTTATAAATAAAATTTATTTAAAATAATGATTTCTTATATTTACGCGAACACTACACATTGATTAAAACTACTTTTATGGATTTTATCGCGTTTATTTTACTATTATTTTTAATTCCCGACGTTTCAGGCGCTTTCCAGCACCCATTCATTCATGTCACGGGGGACACACATGGAAACGTCGGTAATTAAAAATAATAGTAAAATAAACGCGATAAATTCCGTAAAAGTAGTTTTAATCAATTATTTAAAATAAGTTTAACTTTTTTATGATTTTCTGAAGTCAAGACATAATAAAATATTTATATACATTTGAATTCTGATTCCGTCAACGCACTTAAAGAGAACTTCAGGATTTTTTTACATATTGTATAGAAAATAATGAAACATTGTTTTCAATAGTTTCGACAATTTCTGACGGTTACATACAACACGTAGGATAAAATAAAGATATAAAAACATTTAAATGACGCGTAGGTCGCTAAAGGGCGGAGGGCGACGGATTTACGACCTCGAGGCGATAAGGATGGCAGCGTTTGTCGTCCGCAAAAACTCCTATTTACAGAGCGAAATTTTCTTTTGATAATTTTTAAAGCTAATTTACCGACTTTGAAACAAGAGGATGTTCTTATTATCTTTGTAATCTGTACACATTTTTAAGGATATTCGTAATTCACCGTTTTGTAGCACTGTAAGAATATCCACTACTCCATATCATCCCGTGGGTTTCGTAAGAGGCGACAGAGGGAGTCAAATCAGGAGGTGGGCAGCAGCATCTGCCTTATAGCGACTAAGAATAAAAAACTGCGGTTGCCAACCCACTTGCCAAGCTTGGCAACTATGGCAATTATGGCAATTATCCCTCCTAGGAAGCAATCTATGGTGGGGGCATGTGTTCAGCAATGGACTTTAACAGGCTGTAAGGGATGGAAGTTATCTGGGGCCAGTTATAATATCAGGACAGGACGACAACTCAGTTAAACTCAGGTGTTAAGCTCTATACTGCGGGAATATACAAAAGTATAATGATTTCCTAAATTTACGCGAACACAACACATTGAATAAAACTATTATTTACGAATTTTATTGCGTTTAATTACTTTAATTTATTTTTATTATCCCGACGTTTCGGGTGCTTTACAGCACCCATGGTCACGTGGGGGACTTCCCCCCTCCACTCTCTCTGGGAGCCACTCCCACCCGTGACCATGGGTGCTGTAAAGCACCCGAAACGTCGGGATAATAAAAATTAATTAAAGGAATTAAACGCGATAAAATCCGTAAATAATAGTTTTATTCAATATACAAAAGTAGTCCACTGGTTGACATGGGCTTTCTTCATTATAGAGTGGGTTTGCATCAGGCTTGGCAGGTAGATTGGCGATAGCACCACCAGACTTATTTACGCAGAATTCAGATGACAAACGAGCAAACAGTTCACTTAATGGTAAATGGATGCTGTGGCCCATAGACATCTACATCTATCATCGTTTAAGAATCAAAATGCAGACACGTTGTCACCCCTGATGATTAAGGTGCAATAACTCGATTATAGTAATAAAGGTCTCAGGTTCTCTACACTCACTATTCAAAATACCGCAGTATTACACTACATAGGCAATATGGCAGTTGATTCCAATTAATTAACACTAATTAAATCATCATTACAGCCATTTAATAGTCCACTGCTGATCATAGGCCTCCCCCAAGGAATGCCACAAAGCACGATCCTAAGCCACCTGCATCCATCGACTTCCTGCATGTCTTACCAGGTCATCACTCCATGTAGTGGAGGGTCACTCTACACTTCGTCTACCGGTACGAGGCTGACACTCAAGAACCTTTTTTCCCAATTGGTTGTCGGTTCTACCAGCTATATGGCCGGCCGATTGCTACTTCAGCTTACTAATCCGCTGGGCTATGTCGGTCACTCCGGTTCTACTGCAATCCTCATTTATAAGTTTATAGAGAAACCCCGAGCATAGCCCTCTCCATAGCTCGCTGAGCGACCTTGAGCGTCCTCTATGGCCAGTATGGCCAGCAGTGAAGGACCACGTCTCAGTTCCATAAGTCATTACTGGCAACACGCACTGGTCATACCGTCTCGCTTTTAGGTTTGGAGGTATAGCTGACGAGAAGATGTGTTGTAAATTCCCGAACGTTGCCCAGCCGAGTTGAATCCGTCGATTGACCGAAGCTGGACCTACTTAGTCGGACTATATGCCCCAGGTAAACATATTCGTCAATAACTTCGAGCTTAGTGATCCGAACAACTAACGGCATATATGTGACATGAACGTTACACATGATCTTTGTTTTGTCCATGTTCATGTTAAGACCTATCCGTTGGGAGGCTTAGGTTCTCTTTAGGCTTAGGACTATAACGTTGGCAAATCAAAGGTGAGTGATGTACTCGCCATTGATGTTAATACTGTATACTTTCCAGTGCAGTAGCTTGAAAACGTCTTCCAATTCAGCGGTGAAGAGTTTCGGGGATATAACGTCACCCTGTCTTACACCTCTCTGCAGTTGGATAGGTTTCGTGCTCTGGTTCTGTACTCGGATAGCCATCGTAGCCCTACTGTACAAATACTTCAGCACTTCGATATACCGACAGTCAACTTGGCACCGCTGAAGGGACTCTAACACCGCCCAAATTTCGACGGAATCGAAGGCTTTCTCATAGTCCACTTATGCCAGGCAAAGTGGCAGATTGTACTGTTCAGATTTATGTACAATTAGCGGAAGGGTAAGGTGTAATTACAGCGGAGCTTCTGAAAGCGGGTGGAAAACCGGTACTTGAAGTCCTACAGAAGCTCCATAGTGGCACTACTCCAGAGGTGTGGAGCAGATGTGCAGTGGTTTTGTCTTCAAGAAAGGTGACCACGCTCTCTTGAAGAACTATAGATCGATTTCCCTTGTGAGCCGCGAGAGTCATTACGAATCGTCTCGCACGCAGACTCGACGATTTCCAGCCTCCCGAACAAGCCGGTTTCCGAAAAGGCTTTAGTACCATAGACCACATACATATCAAGCTGTTTCTTTTACGAGTGTTATAAATAATTGTACAACCTATTTTATATTGTATAATGTTACGGTGGAAAAAAAATCTGCTTGGTTTCTTACTGACTATTCTCATGACAGAGGTGGTTTTCCGAATAAGCGCCCAAATGAAAAAAGTGACTGTCAATATGAACAATTTATAATCTATACTACATTAAATAAAATTATTGTATTCCATTCTATTGCCACCTAATAGGATATTATGACAATATGCAAAAAGAGAAATTCAAACATGTTACTAAAAGAGTATTTTAAATAAAATAATAAAATAATTAATTGCATCAGGCGTTACTTTTACGGAAATTTATTATATTAAAGATGGTAAAAAATAATTAGCCAAGATCCGTCTAATAAAATAAAATTATGTGTCTTACCTAGTTTGAAGATCACCTTCCGCTAAGCAATCTACCATCGTAGAGTCTATTTAAATTACTAAGGATGGCTCGTTTAAAGGCGAAACACGTGTCATATTATCGATTATAATGTGTCTTTTCTTATGTAGTTGTGTTGGCATTAGTGGTGACGGTGATAATGCACACAATTGAAGGAGGGCGGGAGGTGTTCTTCAAAAAAAGTAGGAGATATCATTCTATTTTATAACGTGGATCTTAGCTAATTAGTTTTTAACATATTTGAACGACAAAATGTCGACATGAAATATGATCAAATTTACTACGGACTTACGAAATTCAATTTTATAACAGATAATATTACATAATGCAGTCAAGGCAATGTATGCGCTGACCACTGGTTTCAACGTTTTATCAGGCTTTGGTTGGGCTCTTCGCCAGCATCACGTTTTCCTGTAGACGTGCCAAAAAATGAAGATAAGGTAGTTTTTTATCTGCTTTAGAGACTTTTAAAAACAATTTATTACTGTAGGTTCCATTTTTTTTAATAATTTTTATTCTTTAAGAAGGTTTCAGGCAAAGTTCACCCAAGATGCAGTGAGCTTAATACGCTTAATCGACATGTTGCTGAAAATTTGCAACCTCATCAAAAGAATTATGCTAAGAGATAATCTAATATTTTGTACATAAGGATGACAATGCTAAACAAACATAAAAATCTAAAATTCTGCGTCTTTTCCACAGTCATTAATAATTCCAGTTAAGTACAAACTTAAATTTACATAATGTAAACATCCCATTGTTAACACAGGCCCTCTCAGATTTTTTAAGATTAACTGAACAGGAAGGAATCCACATGTAGCTTTAGTGAGGTTTACTTGAAATAGTTTTGTTATAAGTAAGTTTTTTTTTTTATATAGGATAGGGTAACAAACGAGCACACAGGCCCATATACATCTACACATATCCTCGATTTCGAACCAAAATGTAGATGCGTTGTCACCCGTGAGGACTAAGATGGAATGCCTCGTTTCCAGTAAAAAGGGTCTCCGGTTCTCTACACTCATCATACGAAACACAGCAGCATTAAGCTGCTATTTTACGCTGGTATTCTGTGAGAGCGTGGTCCTTCCCCGGTCGAGCCGACCCATTCGTGCTACAAGTATACTACTAATATAACTGCAGCATGGCTCTACCACGTATAAATCAGTCATATTCAGATATAAGTCAGATTCATCATGCATTTTTTCTCCTTTTACTAAAAACTTTTTTTTATACGACAGGGTGACAAACGAGCACACAGTCCACCCGGTGGTAAGTGGTTGCTGTGGCCCATAGACATCTACATCTATCTTCGATCACGAATCAAAATGTAGATGCGTTGTCACCCGTGAGGACTAAGATGGAATGCCTCGTTTCCAGTAAAAAGGGTCTCCGGTTCTTTACACTCACCATACGAAACACAGCAGCATTAAGCTGCTATTTTACGCTAGTATTCTGTGAGAGCGTGGTCCTTCCCCGGTCGAGCCGACCCATTCGTGCTACAACTATACTACTAATATAACTGCAACATGGCTCTACCACGTATAAATCAGTCATATTCAGATATAAGTCAGATTCATCATGCATTTTTTCTCCTTTTATTAAAAACTACAATAATTTCAATCAGCGTGATTGTTTCCTTTAACTTTCTTCAACATTTGAGAAACCTACTTTTTTGTATTACTGAAATAACAAATTCTTTCAACTTATTTCACGCTGGTATCAGTAGGGGCGTGTTCGTCCTAGCCGACCCTGTTGTATTGCAAAATAACACGTTTAGGAAGATCTACCACGGCACATGCCAATTCACACTACATCACATCACCAGTTTTAATTAAAATTTAATTTATGGACGGATTTATAATTTTTGGATGAGATGAGCAAGAGTCTTTGCTGTGTAGACGCGGCGTAAGATAATCCACTACCCTTTGTCATCCCGTGGGTGACGTAAGAGGCGACAGAGGATAACTGAATCAGGAGATGGGCAGCAGCATTATGCTGATAACAAATCAAAATATAAGGCATATTATGGTAGAGGCTAATTTTCATCAGTGAGTTTTTGATTAGGTGAAATATGTGTGTGTATTAATGACCACATACAAATACCCTCAATCTTCTTTTTACTGGATAGGAGGCATTAGATCTTGGTTCTCAGGGATGACAACGCATCTGCATTTTGATTCTTTATCAATGACAGGTGTAGATATGTATGGCTCAAAGCATATACTTCTCACAGAATACCAGCGTAAAATAGCAGTTTAAGACTGATCCGGAGACACTTTTTACTGGAAACGAGGCATTCCAGCTTAGTCCTCAGGGGTGACAATGCGTCTGCGTTTTGATTCTTAATCAAGGATAAATGTAGATATCTGTGGGCCACAGCATCCACTTACCATCAGGTGGACTGTGTGCTCGTTTGTCACACTTGTTCTATAAAAAAAACTTATCACCAGTGAGCTGAGCGCTCGCTTGATACCCGTAATCCATCAAAAAAAGTTTTGCATTCGAAGAAAACAAACTAATTATATATGTATATGTTTAATTCTTTTACAAACATACTAAGCGCATTGAACACGTGTCTCAAAGGGCGCTAAGCTTAAATTTAATTATAAAAGTAATTAGTTTAGCGTGCACGCGATACGAGCACTCCGGCGGGAATGTACATTACATACTCATAGTTACGACCAGAGCTTCAGACTCAGTGAGGAACAGAACAGAATAGAATAGAATAAAATAATTTCTTATTCAGTATACCGTTACCGCAACAGCATATTAAAGTCCATTGCAGAACATTAACTTCCCCGATAGTTTGCCTCATAGGGGGATAATTAACATAGTTGCATAGTAACCTCCCAAAAAAATTAAATGGTTTTTTTTTTTTTTTTTTTTGCTTTTATATTTTTGCTTAAACAGAATAGTAGGCTATCTGCTGAGAAATGTACCGAACGCCGCTAATATGTGCGCGTGCCTGGCACTTGACAGTATGGAGCGACCACCCTGTGAGGTTTTTTTTAATTTTCAGTTTTTTAATTTTTTTTTTCTTTTTTTGAATAAATTAATATATGTGTTTGTAAATAAATTAGCATTTTATTAAGAGCCTGTACTACCCCAGCTCAAATTCTAATTTCGCCCCCAGTTCCCTGCGCAACTCGTATGCACACTACTGTTCGCGGTCACGGCTACTCATTAAGCTAAATTTCTTGTATATGTTGACCCCTCATTGTACGGAAAGCCAATGCGAGATCAGCTAATACTGGAAATTCATCTAAATGAAAATGTCGGAAATAAATAGTCGTCTCTCTGTAATGTCGCCGATCAATGCGGATGCGTTGTCGCCAATGCGACAACGCATCCGCATTTTGATTTGTAATCGAGGGTAGATGTAGATGTCTATGGGCCACAGCAACCACTTACCGTCAGGTGGACTATGTGCTTGTTTGTCACCCTATCCTATGTAAAAAAAACTCCTCATGATCACCTCATTTAAATCCATCCATATTTATATAATTAAATGTATGGAATGTTAATCAATATAAATTACAAGTAATTCTTATTGAAAGTTATACAATAATAAAGTTTGTACAAACTATTTACTAAACTTGTCTAAAAAAAGCCTTTAAGCGACCACCTATGAATGCATAGGTAGTGTTGCCAGGAGTCCGGATAAAGTCGGACAAGTCACGCTTTTTGGTTGCTTGTACGGCAAAATTAGACGGTGTCTGGCTTTTGTTAGGCTTTTAAAATTTGAGCATTTTTTACATTTTTCATGTTAAGTACATATTATTATTGAAATTACTAAAATTAATATTGTAACGAATATTAAATGATTAATAATAAAGAAGACTGTTTCATTCATTTTTATCGTTATTTCATTAGAAATTAAGAAGATTTTATGGTAAATGATAAATAGATTTTGTGTTTTGTCGTTATACTAAGACCAAAACTTAAGGGTGTTGGGTCTTTTTATCAAAATGTCCGACTAAACTGGCTGGTCTGTCCGGCGTATCGGTTTTAAAACCTGGCAACCCTATTCCCAGGGTTCTGGTCGCAATGATATTGTATAATGTCTTTCATGGGTATGTTTTTCTATAAAACAAAAGTGACCAAGAAACTTACGACGACCTTATGCTAAGAAGCTACTGCAGCCATTTTCTTTTTTTTTATTAACTGGCTTTACGGCTCTGGGTTCTAGCCCTTCTGAGCCTGAACAGCCAACTTCAAAAGAAGAAGGCTACAGATTAAATGCCTCTCAGCCTATCATCATGATATTATACTGACTACCTATATTCTTTAGAACACAGCGGCACGGTGCAGTTACTGCCGCTTAGCGATAGGCTTGCTACAGCTATATTATGATTTTAGCACGAATGTGTCGGCTCGACTGCCCAAGGACCACGCTCTCACAGAATATCAGCGTAAAATAGCAGCTCAATGCTGCTGCGTTTCGTATAATGAGTGAAGAGAACCGGAGACCCTTTTTACTGGAAACGAGGCATTCCATCTTAGTCCCCTGGGGTGGCAACGCATCTGCATCTTTGATTCCTAATCGAGGATAAATGTAGATGTCTATGGGCCACAGCATCCACTTACCATATGGTGGACTGTATGCTCGTTTGTCACCCTTATTCTATAAAAATACCCCCCGACGAACTCCTAGACAAAAATAGTCCTACCACCTACACAGTGAAAAGGTGTCACCTAGTTCTTTTTAATTCAAGCATGTAACATATTTTATTCATTACGTATTTTAATAATTTTAAAACATAGTTACATTGCAGTGGTATGTACATACTCCGATTATTATTAATAGACAATTTTATGTTTTTTATTTATGACGTTTACGTTTGTTCTAAAGCACTTGAAATGTCGCGAATTAAGAAGTTAAAATTAAACGCGATAAAATCCGTAAAGTTAGTTTCTATAATAAATAGTAAATTTATAACGTACATAAGATGTTCAATAATGTGGATCTGACATGTTTTGCCGTAATAGGCATGCAAAAATTAAATTAAATACGAACTTTATATTAATATTATATTAATTCAAATTTACACCTTAAAGTTATTTCGATTCTTATTAAATTTAAATTTATATATAATTAAATTATCTACAACAAAAATGTTGAATTGTTATGCAATAAATCGTTCATAAATTATTGTTAATTAAATTATTAGATGACTAGAAGAAACAAAACTACGTACTAGGTATTATTTATTCTGTGACAAAACACCGCCGTATCTCAACGGCAAGCGACATAAACGTCAAAATTCACCATTACTTGACAATTTCTTTATTCTATTCTCCATTAATTACATTATAATTCAATACAAACGGCGTGCCTAATAAATAGGGATACGTAATTTTCGTTTTTACGAAATAGAAGCGCTAAATGCGAAACTCCCGTAATTTATGCGATAAATAAGTACGAAATATAATATTTTGTGTACTTAATACTTTTCAACGAAATTTCGAAGAAAAACATTTTACAACGAAATAGACACGTGATATTTTTAATATTACAAGCCTTCAGCAATAAACTCCTGTTAACTTTATGCAGATTTTACTTGCATCAAAATGTTGATACCTGAGGTTCGCGAATGCAGCTATACAAATTCTTCGTGGCCCAGTCAACAGTGTAGATGCTGAAAGATATTTCAGTATCAACAATGTCATAAATGACCGAAGGCAAAGACTTAAGCAAGAAAATAGACAACCACGAAGTTAGCTTTTAACTAACTTTTCTGAAATAAATATTTTGTTATTTTAATGATTATTGTAATAAATACGAGTTTTTAAATATTTTTCGTTATTTTTTATGTGCATAAATGAGAAATTTTGGATTTTCCATTTATATTTATGCGAAATTTCAGTTTTTTAGTAGCGAAATATACGTAACCCTACTAATAATCCTACGCCTTCTAACTTACGCCACAAGATGTCGTACGAGACAAGATCGAAAGCTTTATTCAGATCTAGGAAACAGGCGTACACTGGGGTGCGCCTGTCCGTGTAATACTTGATAGTATGCTTGAAACTCATTATTGCTGTTTCTGTCGATAAACAACGCGTGAAACCGTGGTCATCATGTAGCATACAGTGGTTTTCTAGAATAGAGTTAAGCACACTGTTTAATATCTTGGCTATTGTCGTCGCCAAGGATATTGCCTGAAGTTCGATCTCTTTGATACGTCACCAGTACAAAAAACAGTAGGTATGTAATATCCACGGGCAGCTATATATATATATATATATATATATATTCTAGACTCACCATACGAAACACAGCAATATTAAGCTGATATTTTACTCTGGTATTCTGTGAGAGCGTGGTCCTTCCCCGGTCGAGCCGACCCATATATATATATATATATATATATATATGTTGTGTGTGTGTGTATATGTATATAATCGGAATCTCGGAAACGGCTCCAACGATTTTCATAAAATTTAGTGTCCAGAGAGTTTCGGGGGCAATAAATCGATCTAGCTAGGATTTATTTTTAGAAAATGTCCCCTTGTCCGTAAAAAAACTGCTACAATATAAGAAGGTAAATTTTGACGTGTTACTAACGGTCATAATAGCTCAAATGGGATGTTGTTCGGGCATGATATCGGTGTTCCGTGGTTCGCGTCCCGTCTTGAGTCCGACTTTTTTCCTTTTTTTTCAAGTTCCCTTCTTTTGTGAGAAAATCTATTATTTCGAGCCCCTTTTTTTTAGTATTTTTTAAAAATACGAAAATTTTAATTAATCTAATTGCAATAAGATCAAAAACTACTACTCATGCAATTTGTATATAAATGTAACTTAAAAAAACCGAGCAAAGCTCGGTCATCCGGGTACTATATATATATATATATATATATATATATATATATATATATATATATATATATATATATATATATATATATATGGGTCGGCTTACATAATATATGTGATTTCTTAAGTTTATGTTTTTTACTGCGGTACAGACATTTAGTTGACACACCAGATTCTACAAAAAAATTATCTTTAGCTTTTTTTTCTTTGTTACTAAGATAAAAAAAGTTAAGTTCTGACTTGAACAATTTGAGACATCATTTTTTACATATAATAAGTGTGACAAACTAGCACACAGTTCACCTGATGGTAAGTGGATGCTGTGGCCCATAGATATCAACATTTATCCTTGATTAAGAATCAAAATGCAGATGTGTTGTCACCCCTGAGGACTAAAATGAAATTCCTTGTTTCCATTAAAAAAGGGTCTCCGGATGTCTACACTCACCATACGAAACACAGCAATATTTTACGCTGGTATTCTGAGAGCGTGGTCCTTCCCCGGTCGAGCCGACGTATTCGCGCTACAACCATAATATAGCTGTAGCGTGGCTCTACCGCTTATAAAAGTCATCTGCCAGTAATTGTGTATTATGTATTACTTATTATTAATTATGTATGTTATTAATGATGTATTACTACCATCTAAAAATATTTTTAAATTATTATCTTACATCTGTAAAACTCAGCTTATAATTATTCGACTCATTTTTATTTTACACCGGTAAATTGCATTATAAAAAAATTCATGATAGCAAACATAAAACATTTGTGAGTATTTGTGAGTAATGATATTGAGAAACACGAGACTCACGTGTTTCAAAATGCTAATTATGGTTCCAGAGATACTATTATAGTCGCGTCGCTTTTAATAAATTCACCAGAATGTCTCGTAGCAGTCTTGTAGAAAACACTCTTAAAATGTCTTTAAATTTTACGTATATGTCGTAGGATTATGAGACAAATCGAATCTTTGTCGAAATCTTAGAATGATTGAATCCGAGACAACTTTCCGTAATCATGCGAGCGGTCATGTTCAAAATCTAATTTGATTTATTATATCATATAAACGTTTTCGGGTTTATCTGCTTGGTTATACTAAGTTGTATTCGACTTATTAACGATGTCATCAGCATATTTAAATAGGGCGAAAGCCACACAGGCCGAAAGCTACGAAAAGGGATATCGGACAAATCGATTCCGTCGTAGATTCCAAATATCCGGTCCTTTGCAATCGTCTTAGAATTTTCTCAAAGATTCAATTTCTTAAATTATCCTACAACATATAAATTAATCATAAACACACATGTACAGCTGGGTGGCGTAGTGATTCAGGATTTGGTGGAGGCATTGCGGGCCTCCAATACGACAAGGACTGAGTTATTAATATTTCGAATCATTCGTGTAAACATTCTTGTAGTTCTAGCATTGGAAACAGTTCATACGTTAGACAGATAACAATTTTATCATCTCCATTACAGCCCTTCACAAGTCCACTGTTGAACATTGACCTCCCTCAAGGAATGCTACAAAGCACGGTCCTGGGCCACCTGCATCCATCGAGACTTCGTCTACCGGTACGAAGCTGTCACTCCATACCTTTCTTTTCCATTCTTCGAGCTGATCTGTTAAATACACTTTATTGTGCGCTCAAATATGTCTAGAATGAACAAAAGAAAGAAGCGATTTCCTTACAACCACATGATTTTTTTAATATTGGGCAAACGAGCGTGCAGTTCACCTGATATGTTATTTTTTATTAAAACATTCCTACCGCCGCCCTTAAACAATTGCAACACCAGGGGAATTGTAGAATTGTAAGAGAACAAAGAAAAAATGTTTGGTTTGGCTAAAACAATATTATTTTTCGGTTGTTCCCTGTGCAGTCACATCTTGTCTAGTACTAGGGTGCTTAATTCAGTTTTAGGTTTTCTACGAGACATACTCATGTACATATGTTATGTTGTGGCACATGGTGTAAATATTATTAAATGTTATCTTTTTTCTTTGATCTCTTCTTGAATCTATTAGTATATCTTTCCCAATCTCTCTAGAAACTTTAATGCTGTAGAATCCATGAGCTAAAAGCTCATTCATTACTGCTTGATTTTCACCAATGTTTCTTACTCAAACCTGTATATTGTTGTGAATATCAACGCTTCGGTAACTCTATTACTGTGGCGCTGGAAGTCGATGGCATTTTTGATGCTGCAATTCATTTTATTTTTCTTAAAATTATGTTTAGTATTTCTTTTAATATAATTAATGTCTTGTAAAAGCCAAATAAATAATCACGTACTTTCATTATATTTGTTTTGAAATCCTCCACTACGAAGATGAGCTTCTTTTTTAATTTTATTTTACTGAGGATTAGATAGGCCGATATCCCGAGGATTAGCGTGCTTTGTTGGGGCATATATCATAACTATGAGTGAGTGTAGAGAGTTAGCGATACTTTTTAGCATTCCATCTTAGTCCTCAGGGGTTGCGACGCATCTGCACTTTGGTTCTTAATCGGGTATAGAAGTTGATATCACAGTATTCACTTAGCATAAGGTGGACTATGTTTCCGTTTGTCATTCTTGCTTATATGAAATTACATTTAATAAATAAATATGAAGTCGACGTTAAGACACAATGTGTAAAATAATTAACGTCCAGATTTACGAAGCAATTATGCGAAATCATTTTATTCATTCTAGTCCTTTAAAGTTAGTTTTTACTCTTTATTGAAAGACTAATGAATTGGCCCTTTTGAATGGAATAAAGAATATCAAAAACTCAAATTTCATTTGATTACTTTATAAACTTAATCCTCTATTTTCCCTCCCTTGAGGATGGAGTTTTTTCCTCAAATTAATATGAATCGCCCGTGAAAGACAACCTATTTTTTTAAAGGAATTAATAAAATCGGTCCACACTTGACGAAGATATCGAGGAACATACATGAATGTAAGAAATCATAGAAAATATAATACATACAAAAATACTCTCGACTTGAGATCGTCCACCTCTTTTTGAAGTTAGCTAAAAGCACTTAACGCACCTGCTCTATGTACGTACAACGGAGGATGCACAGGTTGAATAAGCGGAATTATAATTTACCTCTACTGTATCACGACTTTATTGATTCCAAATTGTGCCCGTCTCCTACATTATGTAATGAGGGTTAATAATCTTCCGTTCACCAGATGTCGCTATGTGGTTCTGAGGAAAGATTTTTGTTACACAATATCATTAACAAAGTTGCGTTTTAAATAAAAGTTTATGGGATTTTATAGTATTATTATAAATACACAAAACAATGCCATTATTTTTTTAATCATTGTGGGTTGTTTCTTAATATTTTTCACATTTATTAACTCTCTCTTTTTTTCTACTTTAGGAGTATTTCTAGTTAGATTTAATAATTTTTAATCAAATTAATATAAAATATAACTAATATTACAGAAAGAAAAGTTCACTCTTACATTTTGCTAACAAATTAACATTCCTGCTAAGTAATCTGTCAAATATTTCACCTCAATTCTAAGTAGCGCCTACCTGGTGGTAAAAAAGTCGTGGATGAGTCGGATGCTCATTGGTGTGTCTTCGTGGTATTGGCGAACGCAGTACAAAACTTTTGAGCTGCTCTTCGTTATCCTATATACTAAAGACTCACGATACCATCTGGATGATCGGCAGTCTTCTTAGGATTTTTCTTCCTTGTATGACTTCTTTGTGGTGTTCCATGCGATAATTAATGCCTGGTACATGGCGGGTTATCACCAGCGCCATCTAATATCGAGTGGCAGAACCAGGAGAGCTTTCTAGAGAATTCAATACTTGAAATTTCTACACCTAGTCAGTCGGGACCGGTACGTACTCGAACATTCTAGATGTTTCAGTAGAAGAGGCCCGATATAGGGCTGGTAAGAACCGCGTCTGAGTTAGTATTGAATTGGCGATTCAAGTGAATACTTCAAAGCGATAAAACTGCGAATTGTGTTTTATTATTAGTGTGTTTTAAGTTGTATTTGTGTACGGCAATAAAGTGTCAATTTTGGTAATTCGATCGGAAGTTTTTTTGTCACGAACCTCAAGCTCGTAACAGTGGAAACGTTTACCACCGGCGATTTTTCCAGAGCGATATGACTTAGAGACATTCAAGAAAACAGCTTACTTCTTGAAAGCTGAAACCCTAATCGACCATGTGAACAATCGGATTGACAACGTGATGGCTGACATGAAGTAAACGCTGGACGACCTCAAACTTGAGGATGGAATTACAGCTCCCGTATTAGCTACAACACCTTCGCTTCGTATATTCATAGTGCCGCCGTTTAACGGAACTTCTTCCTGGTCGGCCTACAAAATCCAGTTGGAGGCTGTCATGAAGGTGAACGGCTGGAATAAAAGTCAGGCCGTGACTGCTCTCACCCTAGGCCTGCGCGACCAAGCCTTAAGTGTTCTGGAAGCTCTTGGTAGGGAAGTGACATACGAGCAGCCCCTAGAGGCATTGTAGGCGAGATATGGCAACGCTCACCTAGAACACGTCTTCTGTGCACTACTTAAAGATCGCGTGCAACGCAGCAACGAAAACCTCCAGGAGTGAGCCCTTGAGGTGGAGAAGCCGATCCGAAAAGCATACCGGTCTGTACCTGCGCTTATTGAATGGAACCTGGTGCAGACGTACATCATCGACGGCATCCGCGACCTTGAAGTCAGAGCTGCAGTGAGGCTTGGGCACCACGAGACGTTTGAGGACGCCTTGGCACTTACATTGCACTGGAGGTGGAAACCGTGCGGCAGGACCATCCTTCCTATTGTGTCAGGGAGGTTGCAGCAGCTACAGTTCCCGACCGTAATAAAGGATACACCCCTAGTTGCTACGGCTATGTGCGCGAGGCCATCTTCGATCCAGCTGCCCTAAGCGAACTGTAGAAACGGAAGGTGATCGATCTTGAGAGGGTAGTGCGGCTAACAGTACCGCCCAGCAGAAGCGGGATTATCGTCCCCCTCGCGTTAGGGAGGTTGCAGCAGCTACAGTTCGCGACCGCTATAAAGGTTACAGCCCTAGGTGCTAGGCTGTGTGGAAAGGGGCCATCTTCGACCAAGCTAAGCAAAGATGAAATAAAGAAAGAAGAAATGGAAGGTGATCGATCTCGAGAGAGCATTGTCGCTAACAGCACCGCAAAGTAGCAGCAGTAATACGACTTTGTGATCGAACACTGCAGCGGGAAATCTCATGGCGACGTAGATTGGTGGCGCCAAAGCGCACATTTAGTTAACCATATTGGCTAGTGGTATTTCCTTCCTATTCACTTCCGTTGCCCTACCTGCACAAACACGCCAATAGGAGACTAGACGGGGTGGCGTCATTTCGCAAGTCCCAAGAGGGCTACGCAAAAGTGAAAGGGGAAACACGCCACCGGCTGACCAGAGTTGTCGACATGCCGCGGCCGTGCCGAGCGTCGGATCCAAAATCGAGAAGCTCGATTATGGATCTGACAGCACCTCTGTGTGGCAGTCGGACCACAGAACAATTTAGAAGTGACCGCTTTGCATAGTGCAATTTGCGTCGTGCTCAAATGTAGTTATCGCCGCGCATCACTACAGTTGCAACGTAACCCCATCAACCTCAAGGCCTGAGTAAAAGGCCGCCAAAAGACCAACGCCCAAGTAAGTGCATTTCCCTTCTTTTGTATTGAGCCACTCTCGTTTGTTGTTCCCTTCCCACAGCCGCTCATGCTCCTGAACCTACCAGCTGATGTAGTAAATTAGGTCCTAGCAATTACATTGCCCAAAACCAACCACGTGCCACTTCCGCCATCTTGTTTTAGTTATACAGAACCACGCACATACAGTCCACCTATAGTTAATCCCGCATACAAATTTTTGGGGCCAATATTCCCGCAATTGAACTCGGGAGTTTTGAGCCGTAAACGGGAAAATGGTTGGGAAGACAGCTGTCATTTGCAAATTGTTGTCCCTAAACCTAAAGTACCGGATGTTCTATAGCTGTACTATAATGGTTGTTGAGGAGGCCATCTGGGAATTCAACGAACTCTACTGAAGATCCGAGAACGCCTTTACTGGGCCCACTGTCGTGACGATATCAAAGATAGGGGTCGCAAATGTATAAGCTGCGCGGCTGCGAAGGGACTTCATACTCGTTGTAGAGGTGCATTAAAATTATACAATGTAGGTGCACCATGGAAGAGGATAGCCCTTGACGTTGCGGGGCCGTTTCCGGAAAATGAAAGTGTAACAAATATTTCATGTTTTCATACATTCATTCAATTAATTTAGTAGTATAGTTGTAGCACGAATGAGTCGGCTCGACCGAGGAAGGACCACGCTCTCACAGAATACCAGCGTAAAATAGTAGCATAATGCTGCTGTGTTTCGTATGGTGAGTGTAGAGAACCGGAGACCCTGTTTACTGGAAACTGGTGGTGGTGCATTTTGATTCGTAATAGAGGATAGATGTAGATCTTTCTGCACCTAGTCAGTCGGTATAGACCGCTACCCGAGGCAGTTGGCAATACAAGCGAATACTTTAAAGCGATACAATTGCTAACTAAAGTAATCAGTAGTACAAAATTGTACTAGGTACTGATTACTTCAGTTCGCAGTTGCATCGCTATAAAGTATTCACTTGTATTGTACAAAATTGTACTACTGATTACTTTAGTACGCAGTTGCATCGCTTTAAAGTATTCACTTGTATTGTATAAAATTGTACTACTGATTACTTTAGTTCGTAGTTGCATCGCTTTAAAGTATTCACTGGTATTGCCAACTGCCTCGGGTGGCGGTCTATACCGGCCTTACTTTTATGTTTTATTATTAGTGTGTTTTAAGTTGTAATTGGCGTTCCATTTAAAGTGTCGATTTTCGTAATTCAATCGGCAGTTTTTATTGCTCACGAACCCCAAGCTCGTAACAATACCAATGATGCAGTTATTTTAATGTTAACCATAAATGAGTTCCAGATTGTATCGTTATATAACTATCAGAGCGAGATATTGATGACAGGAGGATATATTTACAACGTTACTTTATTACACTACGTCGTATGTAGTTTTAGTGTTTACTTACCGGTGCATTTACTGAATGGTTTACTACTGTTTGCTACGTGAGATTATTAGTTAGCTGACGTCGTCAGATGATCGGCGTAGCGAAATTTATATTACAAACTAGGTAAACTAGCTATCCGCCCCGGCTTCGCACGGCTGATTTCTGGATATCGACAACGTAACCACCTACCGGGTTAAATTGGGTTTAATTCTTTCAAAACGTCGCGATATGACCTATCAACACGTTGCGAAGAAATTTTTAAACAAATTAAAATGAATGATAATTTCTTGGCAAAAGTACAACAGTACAAGGCATTACCAAGGAAAAAATCTGAAAACCGGTTGATCCTGCCGACCATCCTTGGAACTTTCCTTTAATTTTCGAGAGGAACACTCGATAATCTATTCAGTTTTTGAGCTTGAAACGATTATTTGAGATGTTTAAAAGGCTGTAATTTTACAATATTGACTTGCTTTACGGCATTTGACGCATTTTTTTAAGTACAAAAATTATTTGTAAGGTCTTGAGCCATTGAATTGAAGAATGTTAAAGTTTCTAAAAAAAAACGATTATTTAGAAATTTTTAAATGGAAATCATTTTTTAACGCGTGGTTCGATTTTGTCTTGCTTGGCGGTATTCGATGCAGTTTTCGTAAGTACAAAGTGTTTTGTTTCTGATGTCTGGAGTTGACTAATCAAATATTTTGAAAGTTATCAAGAAAAAACTTAAAGGTTTTTTTTTTCAATCCTTGAAACGGCTCGACCGATTGACTTGAAAATCTAATCAGCTCGAATTTTTAATGAACTCTTTCGAACGCCGCGTCGACCATCTCGATCGGTAATTCGTTCTAAAGATATCGTACAACAAAATTTTATTTACATACATATACACACGCACACACATAAGCACGCGCGCACGCACATACACGGGCGGACGTCCAGCCGGAAATAGTCGGAACGGCTTCCTGGGACCTCAAAACGTGGAGGTCTGATGAAAATTCAGAGGAGGCATTCCCAAACCGGACTGAAATCTATAACTTCCTTCTTTTGAAAATTATTAATTTTCTGGTGTTACTTATTTCACATACCGTTTTCTTTCTTCTCTTTCAAAAACCATCACTTTCGTCTTACTTGCGTTCACTTTCATTCCCCTTTTTCTTTTCCAAAACAATGTAATAATAAGAAATCCCAAAAACAGTGCCAATAATACGAAATAAAAGTATTTCTTTCGTGTCGCTCGGATCGTTAGTGAATCAAAGTTTTTTTTACAAATCATGTATAAACAAGTAGCCCAGTTAGAGTTTTCAAAGATATTTTTGAACATAGATATTGTTTTCCTAAAATGCGTATATCTGAATTTTGGCTAAAGTGTCACTTGGATCAATTGGCATCTACGCTCATGATCATGAATCAAAATGCAGATGTGTTGTCACCCCTAAGGACTATGATGGAATGTCTCGTTTAAAAGGGTCTCCGGTTGTTTACACTCACCTACCATACAATTTACAGTAGCATTAAACTGCTATTTTACGCTGGTATTTTGTAAGAGCGTAGACCCCGGTCAAGCCAATCTTTCGTGCTACAACCACGTCCACGTACCAACCCTAATATAGCTGCAGCGTGATTCAAAGAGTAAGAGTGACAAAGATAATTCATATGGCAGATGTGAACAGCAGAGTCGGGAAGGGACGCCCTAGATGAAAGTTTATCGACCAAATTGGAAATATTTTGAAAATGGGCCACATTAGAAGTACCCTTAACCGACGAGCTTGTATACGTAGATATATGGATGTAAGGGAGGCGAGGGAGGTATGTCAGGATCGTGTCAAATGGAAGCCCGTAGTCTCTGCCAACCCCTCTGGGTAACAGGCGTGAGTGTTTATGTTATGTATTATTATGTTTTTGGGATTATTGTAAGTTTTATTTTAAATGTTCCGAAATTTTAGCTATTTACTGATGTTATTTTATATATAAAAGATATAGGAGCTAAAATTATTGTTTATTTGTGTCCGTAATGTTTGTCTGTACTACTTAAATTAATAATTGAGTGAAATAATCGTAAATAAAGCGGATATGAGCCACCAAAATGTCAAAAAGCAATAATAAATACCCAATAGCAATAATAAAAATATTACAGAGTTTTTGGCTTTGAAAGAAAGTTTGCAAAACTAGTCCGTAAAATACATTATAACCGTAATTATTGTGCACAACAATGATAATTGATAAGCACAGATTCTGTGTTGATAAGTAATAAAAATCAGGACTTTGTTGTCCTATGAAGTTAAAACTTTACAAAAATACAATAAAATACGGACGTAATAAGCAAAAATGCGTTTTACTTGATATCTAGAATCTTATACTTTGATAAAATGTCACTTGGATCGCTTCTCCGCTATCCAAATGTAATATGTAATATTTTTTTTTATAACAATGTTACACCTACACTAAGATTTTCTCTTGTATCGTTGGGGCAGTTTACAAACATAAATTGCACAAGGACAAACATCCAGACCCGGAACAACTATTTGTAGGCCATACAAATACTTTGTTCTGTGCGGGATTCGAACCCGCGACCCCCAGCGCAGCCACTCATTGCTAAGCCACGGCGCCACTGAGTCTTCACTCTCTTAATATATTACTCACTTGCCATCAGGTGGAATGTGTGCTCGTTTGTCACACTTATTGTATATATAAAAAAAACAGGATTATTGTTACATTTTTTATAGCATTGGGTAAGAAATGAACACACAGTCCACCTGATGGTAATTGGATGCTGTGGCCCATAGACATCCACACCTATTCTCATTTAAGAATCAAAATGCAAATGCGTTGTCACCCCTGAGGACTAAGATGGAATACCTCGATTCCAGTAAAAAGGGTCTCAGGTACTCTACACTCACCATACGAAACACAGCATCATTATGCTGCTATTTTACGTTGGTATTCTGTGAGAGCGTAGTCCTGCCCCGGTCGATCCGACCCATTCGTGTTACAACTACAATATAGCTGAAGCGTGGAGCTACCACGTAAAAGATTTAAACATGTTTTATGCATGTTGTATAAAAAGATTTAACATCGAATGTCGTTTGTGAACTGCGGTTTTGTATTATCCATTAACCGATGTACTAAGACATGAAGTTTATAAAAGTGAAGTAAAGTTACAGCCTATATACGTCCCACTGCTGGCACAGGCCTCCTCTCATTTCTGAGAGGGTTTTAGGGCAAGGAAGTGTCCGCCGCGCTGCCCCAATGCGTATTGGCGAACTTCACATGTCTTCGAAATATTTTTTTTCTTATTTCTCAGACATGCAGGTTTCCTCACGATGTTTTCCTTCACCGCCAAGCACGTGGTAAATCAGCACTTAAAATTGCAATTAACAATTTCATTGGTGCCGGCGGGGATCGAACCCGGGTTACTCGCGTTCTGTTGTAATTACAGCGAGCGTTACCCATCTGGGCTATGAAGATTATATTTATTATATGAAGTTTATAATTATGATTAAATTCAATGAATCTAAGTTTTCAGATTCTATCGCGATTAATTTTAACTTTTTGATTCCCAACGTTTCGGGTGCTTTGAGGGGGTGACTGAGTTTGACGTCCCAATGTCATAGTTAACCTATCTGCTTTCAGCTTTTGAATAATAACTTTTGGTCCTATCTACGCAGAACAAGTTTACAGTATTTTGAAGACCAAAGTTAAAATCATATACGATAAAATCCATAAAATTAGTTTTATATAATGTGCAGTTATTCGCGTAAATATACGACGATTCGAATTTATGCACTGTGATTTAGTAGCTCGTGCAGCGGCAAGCGGCAAATGATCGAGGTAGGGTTTAAGGGCCGCAGAGCGGGGGTGAACGACCGCGGCACGCGATCTTTTTCACGTGATACGATTTACCTCGTCGATGTAGGTCATCGGAACGCTGGCGCCCTCGCTGCACCCACCTATACCACTGCCACCCAACCAGCCAAAACCAGCTCCTTTCCTACAATTCCAGTAATTACTCGCCCGAACCTCCTGGCCACCACACTCCGTAATAGTATAGTTTTTTATAGGATCAGGCTTTACTTTGCGGAATTTCATATTAAAAATGTATTCTCTAAGATCCACGTAATAAAATAAAATGATACAGAGAAGAGCACCTCCGCTCTCCCTCAATTGCGTGAACTACCCCCGTCACCACTAATCCCAGAACCACTACACTAGGAAACACACACCATCGTTAGTAATAAAACACGTGTTTCGCCTATAAACGAGGCTTCGTTAGATGAAGTAGACTGCGGTGATCGACTGCTAAGAGATCTTAGCGGTCAGCCACCGTCGTCTATTTCACTACGCTTAATTAGCGTTCATTTAATTTATTCACACGGATCTTGGTTGATTAATTTTTAAAATTTTAATATTTTTTTTAACGTTACCTTCACACTAGGATAAACTGGCTTCTGTTAAAGTCAAGGGCTTATTTACGTGGTATTAAGACATGAATATTTTTTAATTTGTCTATCTGTTAGGATTTATAAAAGATGCACAATGCACATGCCTACAGAAGATAATATATTGAAGCAATGGATTGCGAAAATTAATCAGTATGATATTGATGAATTCGATAATACCTTCCTGTGCCAAACCACCGAAGTTGTATGGGTTACCAAAGATACACAAACCGAATGCTCCATTACGTCCAATAGTGAGTCAGATTGATTCGCCAACTTACAGATTGGCTCAATACTTAGCTAAAATATTATCACCACTCAGAGGACACACAAGAGCACACACTAAGGATTCATACCATTTTGTCAGTGAGATAAAAGACCTACATCTTACTGACAATGAAACCATGGTCAGTTTTGATGTTCAGTCTCTATTTACATGCCTACCTGTTGAAGACTGCATCTCAATTATAACTAGGAAACTAGAGGAAAATAACATGCCAGCAGAATATGCAGTATTACTAAGACATTGCCTTACATCTGGCTATCTATTGTGGAAGGAAAGGTTTTACAAGCAAGTAGATGGTGTGGCGATGGGCTCACCTATATCTCCCATCGTCGCCGATATATTCATGGAAGACTTTGAGGAGAAAGCCCTCCTTACTGCACCTGTTACACCAAGGATCTACAAGCGGTACGTAGACGATACTTTGACAATTTTACCATCAGACAAAGTAACTGCATTTTTTAGAACATCTTAATTCCATAAACGCTAAAATTCAATTTACTATGGAGTTAGAGGCAAATAATTCCTTACCTTTCCTAGATGTGTTAGTCATCCGAAATCCTAATAACACCATTGGTCACACTGTGTATAGGAAAAAGACCCATACAAACCGATATTTAAACGGTGAATCTCACCACCATCCTTCACAGTTAGCTACCGTGGGCAAATCTTTGTTACAGAGAGCACGAGGGATCTGTGACAGCAAACACCTGGCCGCCGAGCTTCAGCACGTCAAGCAAGTTCTGCACGATAACAAGCTTCGGGTCCCGCGCCTACGTCACAGTGACCGAGTGAAGCCGGCTACAGTCGAGCGTGTGCCTGCTGTACTACCATATGTCAGAGGTGTCACAGACAAGATTGGCTATATCCTGAAGCGAGCTTCTATTAGAACATTCTACAAGCCGCCGAAGAAGATTAGTCAGACCATCCGTCAAGTGTCATATTCCTCTACAAGATGCAGGAGTGTACAAGCTTGATTGTGAATGTGGTCTCTCTTATATAGGACAAACCAAAAGATCAATTAGGACCCGCGTAAAAGAACATATAGCTGATGTGAAGCATCAACGTTACGGGAAGTCTGCAGTTTGTGATCATATCCTAGACGGCCCCAACCATTACATCAGATTTGATAGACCACAAATCCTCGCGAAAGAACACCGATTCCTACCAAGGATGATATGTGAGGCTATTGAAATTAAAAAAACATCCTAATTTCAATAGAGAAGGAGGCTGGGTACTACCACCTGCTTGGGATCCTATAATCAATAAAATTAAAACTAAACCCAAGCATACCACTGCAAGACCTCAGGACATAGTCAGTTCATTTTGCATAGATCGGACCATAAACAATAATTAAAAAAGCTGAAGGTACTCCGGGTTTACAATGACATCGGGATGTCAGTCATCTCAGTCCCCCGTGACCATGGGTGCTGGAAAGCGCCCGAAACGTCGGGAATTAAAAATAAAAAGTAAAAAATAAACGCGATAAAATCCGTAAAAGTAGTTTTAATCATGTGCAATGTTCGCGTAAATATAAGAAATCATTACAGTATGCTATTTACTTACATCAAACTCTCAGGTTCTTGAGTGGCAGCCTCGTACCGGCAGGCGAAGTGTAGGGCGACCCCCACCGGATGGACTGACGATCTGGTAAGACGATACAAGTCGATGGATGCAGGTGGCTCAGGACCGTGCTTTGTGGCATTCCTTGGAAAAAGTCATTGTTCAGCAGGATTGTGAAGGGCTGTAATGGTGATGATGATGATGATGACATCAAACTTGAACACACATGAATATATTAAATCTTTTAAAAGGTTACGTACGTTATTATTATATTTTTAACGTTACCCAACACTAGGAGTTTCTCCTGTATTGTGGGGTTTATATACATAAATTTCACAAGGTTCCAACAATCATTTGAATTCTATACAAATACTTGTTCCGTGCGGGATTAGAACCCGCGGTCCATAGCGCAGCAACACATTGCTATATCTAGACTAGCTGCTAGACCTTCAAGAAACGAGCTTACTCCTTTTTTCTACAATCCCCTGGTGTCGACACATACCATCAGTTGAGCCCTTTGAGTTTGAATACTGAAAGGTTGAGCCGCAAGTTCGTTTGCCCTTTTTAAAAAAAAAACGGAGCTGTCAAGTTTACCTGTTCCATATCCACGGAGACCTTATTGTATTCACGCGGCCGTCATGAAACTAGGTGAGCACATGTCAGGCGCACGTTGTCCAATCAAACAGGAAAATTATCGATTTCCTCGATGGCTTGTGACGGGGCTAACCTATCACTAAATTGTGGCTGTCTCCAGGGATGTCTTTATGCAAATGCTTTCTTTTGTTAATGTAGTCTTTAATTCACTTACGTAATTAAAATTAATATCAGTCGTTTTTACGTTTTTGGCTCGTTTCAATATAATTTAATAATGTTTCTTTTTATATTTTATTACATAAAGAATACCGTTGGTTTTTTCTTACACTGTAGGGCGGTTTGTTGGTGAAAACGTCACCAATTACATCCTATGTACGTAATGTAATTAATTGCGATTTAATTTATATAATATCACATTTTATCCCGTGGGTGGCGTAAGGGGCGACAGAGAGAAACAAATCAGGAAATGGGTCGACAGAAGCGTCTTCTTGGTAACGATAAAAATTTCGGTTGTCAACCCGCTTGCCAAGCGTGGCAGCTCTGGCAAATATAAGGCAATCTATGGTGAAGGGCTATCTTCAACGGATGGTTTAACGAATGGTTAATTTATTTCTTTCTTTAATAAAACCAATTTTACGTATTTTATATCTTTTAATTCAATTTTTTTTTAATTTGCGAAGTTTCGGATGCTTTAAAGCACCCATGGTCATAAAGAGGACTGATGTGTTTAAGGCTCTGATGTCATAGTTAGCCTGGATACCTTCAGTATTGAATATTAAAACCGTTGGGAATTAAAAGTCAGTCAAATAAGTTAAATTAAACGGGATAAAATCCGTAAAATTTATTTTATTGAATGTTGTGCATTCATGTAAATAGAAGATATCATTATTCCTCTCTTTGAATGTAAATCTATGTAATAATTTGTGCAGTCGCGGTAAATGCGGCCGGTACCATGGAAATGAGTTTCGAATCAGGCCGCTTTGATACATTATTGTACAGAAGGTGGAAGTGGGTCAGGACGAGCGGCAATTTACTAAAGTTCATGTCGAACGCTATTTCAGTTCGTAGTATCGCAGTATCGTAGCTCACTGCGAGGGTGGAGGAGCAAATTGAGGTAATAATATCAGCAGGAGTTCCATGCGGCGATATAAAATGTTATTATAAGGCACGCCTCGCAAGGCCGCTCATGTCCATTCATTTGTTCTGCTTCTTGTAACGCATGTGGAAATTATTGCAATTGCCCGCGTCTTTAAGACATACAAGAGAGAAATAAAGTTATATATAACTTAATATAGTTACAGACTTTGGTTTTGTAGCATTCATTTACGTTATAATTAGGCACCATACCACTCTTACCATATATCAAAATTGTATCTATGTATTGAATCTATTTATCTGATGTCTAATCTGTATAATTCAATATCTATGTATTAGTGGATATCTACAGTAACATTGTAAGGAAGTCAGTATATATCACACGGTGATACGCGATTTTTGATACATTTGTCTTACTTACATTTATAGATATATTGTAATATCTAAATTTTGGTTAATATGTATGATACTCTGAAACGAGTTTATCTTACAACGAAGGACAAGTAGGTATGTTATATATTTTACTCAAATATAACATCTCGCATTTAGTGCATGATGCACTTAAACAAATAACATAGATATGTTTCAAAAATATTATATCTTCGAGTTAGATGTTAGATGTTCTGAGAAGTGTCGCTGTACTGCAGTGGCATCTGAAAATCTGAAGCATAGTTTGTCGCCCTATACATAGTCACTTGATATTTTACCCATATATATCTAGATATTAAATTCACATACGATTTGTATCGCGCACTATTTGTAATGACTCCCATTGTTCAAAGCGTTACAATTTTACGCACATTAATGTTAAACCGTATAACTAATTGTCATTATTGGTATTTGTTTGGGTTATTTTCTGCATATAATAGCACAAATGTTAACAAAATTATTGCATGGAATGAAGCAATACATCACGTTTAATCGTCTAGCATCAATCACTTTTATTTATTTGCTGATTTAAGTATTCGATCAAAAAATAGGATAGAATGCAATAATTTTTATTCAATTTAGATTACAAGATATAGTCATTAATGCTTTCACCAGTGGTTAGGAAAAATCTAGAAAAAAAGTATTTCCTAGTTTTTTAAGCATTAATCAATTTACAATAAATTATGTTGAACAATTAAATATGAAAACATTTAGGTACAACATAGTAACGATTATCTTAATATATATAAATTACGCGTCACGTTGTTCGTCCGCGACGGACTCATAAACTAATAAACCGATTTTAATCAAATTTGCACACCATGTGCAGTTTGGCCCAACTTGAGAGATAGGGTAGTTTTTTTGCCCATGAGTGAGCCAAAATGTTTTTTGCGAATTTAAGGATTTTTAATAGGACATGACAAAGGGTAGTTGAGAAGGGTAGAACAATGTCTGCCTGGCAAGCTAGTTATGTACATATACTCGTAATAACGAATGAACAATAATTAATGTACGCTTTAAAACCCTTATGAAACAATTTTAACATAATATGTATGTAGTTGTTTAAACTTATTGATAGATATGGTCCTGATTATGTTTTGAGACTTAGTGGTAAAAGCGTACAAATTTAGCAATGAAGAAATTACAAATTCCTTGGAATTAATAAACTGATATGTAGCTGCTTCTTCTTATTATTTACAGAATGTACATCACTATTTTTGATACAACCGTTTTTATTTTACAAGCCAGAGCTTGATCACAATTCCACAGTAAGTGATAATAAAGCCCCAGACGGTAAACCGCATTTTCTTAGCGTTACACAAAAATCTAGACAGATCAAAATATTTATTTCCTTGAGCTTTTTCTTAAAGAGACTCCTTTGGATCATACATTGCTCTTCTGCCTGGCTTTTGCAAGTGATAGCTTTTACAATATTACGAAAATCAAAGTAAAAATAGTTGTATTCATAGACTGCTTCAAAAAACATCACAATTTAGAGTAAAATCGAAAAAGTCCATCTGAAGTATTATTGGGGTTTCGTATCTCAAAGAAAAAACGGAACCTTTAAACTTTGGTGACACACACGCACACGGGCACACACACACACACACACACACACACACACACACACATCTAAAATTATTTAAAACATTGCTTTGTTTTTGGTGTGTGCGTGAAAAAGAAAGTATGAGGTTGGAGTGTTCCGTCTATCTTGCTTTAAAGGTGTTTAAAATTAATTCACTAAGATTCGCGTGGTAAAAAAATGTTTAGCCTTGAAACGAAGCATACGAAATACGTGGCGTTGGTATTACCAATGGTGGTGTGTCTTTTCTAGTATAGGAGCAGGATTTGGTACTCTCATTTGAGGGAAGGCGGGAGGTGTTCTTCAAACGCTCTTCAGACGCCGAGCTCGTTAATTTGTAACAACTTTAATATAATATATTTTCGCAAAGTAACGCCTGATTCTATGGATTACTTTTCTTTATTAGTATATAAGGTTCAGTTAAAAGACTACATAGTTTGTTTTATAACTTTCATATCTGAAAAATGGAAATGCTAGTTCCGCTTTATCTTCTTCATCAGAAGCTTGGACAGTAAAGCGTAGAATAATGGGTAGACCGAGCATGTTATGGGGCAGCTTAAATCCGAGCCAATCGATTTTTAATGGTGTCAGTGTAGTAGAATCAGAAAGCACACTGCATAGCATAGAAGGAAATACTTCTTGCTTATAAAATTTACTAGTCGTTTAGTACAGATGTTTTTATAGCATAAGGTTGGCAAACGAGCACACAGTCTACCCGGTGTTAAGAAGATGTTGTGGCAAATATATGTATCCTCAATTAAGAATCAAAATGCAGATGCGTTGTCACCCTTTGGGACTAATATAGTGAATATTTCGTTTCCCTAAAAAGGGTCTCCGGTTCTCTACACTTACGATACGAAATTTAGCAGAATTAAGCTACTATTTTACGCTGGTATTTTGTGTGAGTGTGGTCCTTCCCCAGTCGAACCAACCCATTAGTGCTACAACTATAATATAGCTGCAGAGTTCCTCGTTGTTAAGAGGATTGTGAAGCGGTAAATTTTCATACAAAAAGTGATAACGTTTTCCCTCCGGTAAACAGTCTAATTTGAATAATTTTGGCAATGTTGTAGATATATGAAAAACTAGATCCGTACGTTTTTATTTTGAGGAAATATTGCGTACGATATACGTTATTAGCATCTAAATATCTATATTTTTGACTTAAAACTTCTTAGAGCGTTTTTTTTAAAGTTAAACTAAACTGAATTACTAACAAAGAAAAGCGTACAGACCTAAATTAAGGTGCACTGAATCTAATGAGACCAAAATTATCTCATTTCATAAAGGTTTAGGGAGGTGAAAACGTTATCGCTCGAAACAATATTTTAAAAATGAAATGCAAGCAATTACTTCCAAGTTCCAATTTTACAACTCTCTCTATTGCAAGACGGCGGCGTTACGGAGTGACCGATGTGAAATAGATAGCATTTTTGAAAATACCTACTCGCGACGCGAATCGGCACTTCATAATCCTCTTAACAACTCTCCTGTCTCTGCTAAGTTGAATTACGTAATAATTTGCCATTTAATTCCAACAGATAGAAGGATTATACTTTTTTATTTTTTCAATTCCTCTCTCGTGACTGCGTCCCTTCGTTCCGTCTTTTCGGTACTTATAACTTTCTAATAATGTAGTACTATTTATATTGCAGCCTATTAAACGACAAAGGCCACCTCCGTAGGATATTTGCCATAGTTGCCACGATTGGCAAGCGTGTTGGCAACCGCAGATCTATTTATTTTAAGTCTTTATTAAGAAGACGTTATTGCCTATTATTGCTGCCTCTGTCGTTTTTTTACAACCACGGGACTATACGGGTTAGTGGAATATTCCTACATCGCCACTACACAAAAACGTAAAATAGTATTCAACTTATGAAAATATAAAATTATATATATATATATATATATATATATATATATATATATATATATATATATATATATATATATATATATATTTACTGTACCGCGCTAGTGGACCGTAGTGGACTAAACATTTCTTCGAAATTTAACTTTTTTATCTTCATTTTTTAAAGGAAAGATAGATAATGATGAAAAATATCACGAGTGTTGTGTCTCTAGTACAGAGCGGTTGCCTTATACAACTCATAACGAGCACTCCGAGTTATGGCACGAGGTTATTTGTGTAATACAAGCGATTTGGTTTAAGTTTTTTTTAATATGTAGATGTTATTGAACGTGTGGCATACGTTTAAATATAAATACTTTTGGATATAAAGCTATCTTCCTGATTTCATATGGTACAGTCGACTCTATTTATATTAACAAGAATAAACACACATGAAAATTTATTTTCCATTACCGTGTACTATTTGTTGATTTCCTCGTGAGCACGACTGTTGATTGGTACCTTGAGATCTGGCCAAAATCAGCTATTGTGTATTTTATAGCATTGGGTGACAAACGAGCACACAATCCACCTGACGGTAAGTGGATGCTGTGGCCCATAAACATCCACATTTATCCGCAACTAAGAATCTAAATGCAAATGCGTTGTCACCCCTGAGAACTAAGATGGAATGGCTCGACTCCAGTAAAAAGGGTCTCCGGTTCTCTACACTCACCACACGAAACACAGCAGCATTAAACTGTTATTTTATGCTGGTATTTTGTGAGAGTGTGGTCCTGCCTCGGTTGAGCCGACCCATTCATGCTACAACTATAATATAGCTGCAGCGTAGCTCCACCACGTAAAAATAAATGCTCAGTAGGAGCCTAGAGACAGATGATGGTGTTTTACCCTGTGCCTTGGAAAGTACGTAAATACGTTGGTCTTGCGTCTGATCTTTCTCCCATGCGATCGAATTGCGAGTGAAAGAATAAAGAGAGCAGAGTTTGCGCATACACTCGTGCACTATAATGCTGTTCTGCGCAGATGGCTATTATCCGTTAATACTTGGCATTATACGGATTCGTTAGTGGAATAACCATTTCTAATATTGAATAAAACTATTATTTACGGATTTTATCGCGTTTAATTGTGGTCTCTCTTACATAGGTCAAACAAAAAGATCTATAAAAACCCGCGTGAAGGAACATATAGCTGACGTGAACTCAACAGGAAGTCTGCAGTCTGTGAACATGTTCAAGATCGTCCCCACCATTACATTCGATTTGATAAACCACAAATTCTCGCAAAAGAACACCGATTCCTACCAAGGATGATACGCGAGGCTATTGAAATTAAAAAACATCCAAATTTCAATAGAGAAGATGGATGGGTGCTGCCAGTTGCTTGGGATTCTATAATTAATAAAATTAAACCTGAACCCAATACCACTGCAAGACTTCATGATACTATAAGCTCGTTTTGCGTAAATCGGACCAAAAATTAATATTCAAAAACTGAAGGTAGTCGGCCTAACTGTGACATTGGGATGTCAAACATCTCAGTCCCCCCCGTGACCATGGGTGCTGTAAAGCACCCGAAACGTTAGGATAATAAAAAATAAATGAAAGTAATTAAACGCGATAAATTCCGTAAATAATAGTTTTATTCAATGTGTAGTGTTCGCGTAAATTTAAGAAATCATTATTTCTAATATTGTTAGAATAGAGGCGGAAAATGCCACCAATTGTACTCGAAGTCTGACGTTACTTCCTCATATTTCTTTCTGAATTGAGGAGTGTAAGTCTCAGTTAGACAATGGACTATTAACAGATTCATGATGATTTTAATAAAGTTAAAAATAAATGTATATTACTATTAATATAATGATCGTCTTGCCCCTAAGACGTGGCTTTTCAGGACGTTAACCCTGTGTCCGATATGTGCAATTATCACTGAAAGTTATATTTTTGCGCACTGGCTTATGAAAATATTAATGAATTAAAAGATATATAAAGTTACTCTATAAATAATACGGTCGCAAGGTAGGAATCTTTCTCATTTCGTAGTTTCCTTAGATTTGAAATGAAACTTGTGCCTCGTTGTGGGACGTAGGTATGTAAACAGTTACAAAAATTATCTTTACTATTATAAAAAAGGTACAACAACAGATTCAACCCTCTACTTAGAACAATATCTACTAAAAAGAGAACAGATTTAGCTCCTCACTTCCGTTTATAATGATCATAACGTAAGCCAAAATGGAATATTATGACTTTTAAACAAACTTTTTGTTCATAACCACAATCGATAAGTTATAAATAATCTTGCCTGTGCTAATAGACACAGGTTATCCTGATTAAATGGAAACCTTTCATAATTTAAATAAAATAAAAGTAGTATAGACGGATTCTGAACAATTCAATGGGCAGATTTTGTAAATGATCCTGTTAAATAATGCAATTTATGTGCAAAGCCGGACTATTGGCTTGTATATAGGCTAAAGTCAGTACGGCAGTAGCGGGCGGGCGGGAAGTGCGCAGTGTTGGGCCACCGTTATCTACAATGACTATCGAAAATAGATCGATTTCATTTTGTAACTAAAATCTGGTAACTCGTCTATTTTGATTTTAAATTTTAAAACATTTAAATATTTCAAATGGGGGTAGTTAAGTAATTTAACTGATACCAAAGCTTTTTTGTCTGCTTTTTTGTCATTGTGAGTACTTATTGAGAAATTGTTGAAACCGACGTAATGTCGGGTTCAACAACTTTCCCGTGGAAAGAAAAAGGGAGCTCTCCTATCAGGCAATGTTTGCAGCCCGGGGAGTGACCAATGCTTCGTGTGTTATTGCAGAGCTGTTTTACGTACGAGTGTAGTGCACAGAACATCAAAAGTTTCGCTTGTGGTGCTACAACAGCGCCGCCACAGTTTGTTTTCAGTGGTAAACGCGCAAACCTGTGTTTTTGTTAATTGAATTGGTTTTATTCACCCGAGACTTCGTCCGAAACTTTGCTTAACAACATTTCAATTTGTACTTTTTGAAATCTCATTTGAAAATAACATGAGTACGTAATAAATTATTATTATATATGTATATACAATATTTCATTAAATGAATATAATATTTTACACATTTTTATAGAAGCAAAAACATCGCATCCTATTTAATGCTCAATAAACCGGCTTCTCTATAAATTACAAATGGATCAGTGATCTTAAAATTAAATTATGTCAAAGTTCAGTCAAGTAAGGGTCAAGTGTCGATAAGATCTTTGTGCAGCGGGTCGTCTCTAGGCGCGCGGCGAAAGGCAGGCGGAGGGCGGGCGGCTCAGTGCGCGGCGCGCGGCCGACACTCGCGCTGGGCCGCGCTGCTGTTTGTAAAGCTCTCTCTTGACTCGTCTCCACAGAGCAAGATTTCAAAAGCGCGTCAAGTACTAGTCCTAATAGTCTAGGTCCTCGTGTTTACTTTACAAAATCGTTCGCATGAACTCGCGCTTTAATTCATAGTTTTACGAGAGGCAGCTGGTCGTTAAATCGTGTCCGACAAGTCCTGCTACCTAATTTCGACCAGTTCTTCGTTTACAAATCAGCAGTTTTCAGTGCACCGATATACTTACAATCGGACACGTGTTGTGCAATCGGTATTGGTGTATAACGCCAGTGTCAGTAAATATTTAAATTGTATACATGGCACCGTTCGTGTTGATTTACTTTTCCGACAGTCGAACAATCCCGGCAGTCATTGTGTAAACAAGTATCGCAGACGAGCCGTTGCCGACTGTCCAGACCTTCAACGTTTTCAGTATCTATTTACTTTTAAAAGTCTTAAACAATTTTTTATCTCACTAAATGAGCTTTGTAATCAGATATATAATAAGGCAAAACCCATTAAACAGTTTTTGTTTATCTTTTCGCTATAATTCCTACGCTGGTGCACATTTACTTTACATTGATCCATAAACATAACGAGCTCACATAAAACTGTTTTAGCTATATTTTATTTCTAAGAGCGTGACGAGGACGCTAGAAACAACCATTTTCACGCTTATCTACAGGTGAGTACCAGATTAATCCCAAAGATTCAATTTAGATAAGTCGCATACATGCTGAAGGCGCTGATAAATATTCATCACTGAGTATCGGAGTATAAATGGGAGTTCACAGGTTAAGGAAATGTAGCTTTTTTTCATGTTAGAGCCACGCTTCAGCTATATTATAGTTGCAGCGCAAGGTGGTTAGCTCGACCGGGATTGGACCACGCTTTCACAGAATAGCAGCTTAATGCTGCTATATTTCGTAAGGTAAACGTAAAAAAGCGGTGCTCTTTTTTACTGAAAACGAAGCATTCCATCTTAATTCTCAGGGGTGACAGCGATTTTACATTTTGGTTTTATTTTTGACTTTGGATATAATGTAGATGTCTATGGGCCACGGCATCCACTTACTATCAGGTGGTGATAAATAAATCAATTTAAAGTGATGCACTTGCAGGAGGCGCGAGGCGAGAGGGCAGCCGAGAGGTCGTGCGAGAAGTCGTGCGAGAGGTCGTGCGAGCGGTCGTGCGAGCGGGCTTGCGAGCGATCGTGCGAGCGGCCGTGCGAGCGGCCGTGCGAGCGGGCTTGCGAGGCGTCGAGTCGCGTCGCGCTGGACGCACTCCGCCGGCACTCGCGCCAGATCGCCGCGCGCCGCGCGCGTCGCGTGCAGGTATGACCACCCTCACCGTCCACCATCCACACCTGACCATCATTGAAGCCTATCCGTTGTTCATCCATATTAGCCTATAAACGTTCACTTCTGAACACAAACCTGTCCAATAGATTGCTTCATATGAGGATATTGCATCAGTTGCCACGCTTGGTTGATGGGGCAACGGCATTTTTATTATTATTATTTAGCATCTATCAAGAACATGCTGCTGTCCCTCTACGTTAGTATCTCTCTGTGGCATCTTAAGACAACTATGGGACGATAGTAGGCAGTGGATATTCTTAAACCCCACTACGTAGAACTTAAACTTGTTTTAAGTATCGCTTAGAGCGTTTTAGACTCGCTCAAATCCTTCTACAAAGCACAGTCTACCACATAGCAACACAGTTCCTAAGGTACGTGAGGGTAATATGGTATAAAACCAAAACTAGGAGGGGAAGTGAGACAAAAACACAAAGTCGTATACTATAACTAATATTTTAACAAACAATTCCAAACAAGCTTTGGCATTAATTAGGAGCACTTCGAAAAATAAATTTAAAAAATCTAACGACACTACACAACACCAAAATCGACTAAAACGGTTATTATAAAGTCAACTATCAAAATGGCGTGGATGAAGCATCGCCCTTTTGAACCTTTATTATTTGATTGACTGATGAAGAGCTGTCGCATTAAAGATTCATGCAAACAAGTCTGTAGTTTTTCAGTTATAAGAAAGTGACCATATTAACCGGATGACCATATTACCCTCACGTAGCAGTGCGTGCACTGCTATGTCCCAATATTAAAGGTATAGAGAGCCCGTATGATCACAGGCTGCGAGGCATCTTATCTTAGATCTCAGAGGTGACAACGCATCTGTAGTCTTCGTTTACTTAATGTACTCGTAAGGTGGAATACAAGCTCGTTTGACACGTCAGTCTTTTAAAAAAAGCACAGTTAACACTTTATCATTACAGCCTTTCTCAAGTCTCTTATTAGTTAATTCACAATTAACGGACATATCTATCGTTCGAATCTACATCTCATTACACCATGTTTTATAAAACTGTTAAATAATTTCTATCCGGTTTGGTCATCTAGAAAGAATGAATGAGGAAAGAGTAGAGTCGGAAAGGGTCATCCTAGGCGAAAGTTTATCAACCAAATGAATTGAAAATGGGCCAAATTAACGAGCATGTATGGGTAGGTATATGGATGTGGAGGAGACGTGAGAGGTGTGTCAGAATCGTGCCAAATAGAAGTCGGTAATCTCTGCCTACCCTTACGAGTGACAGGCGTGAGTGTTTATGTTTATATTAACTTCTATCTCAACTGGCATATTGGCATACGAATGGGTCGGCTTCACTGGGGAAGAACCACGCTCTCACAGAATATCAGCCTAAAGTAGTGCTTAGAGCTGCTGTTTCGTATGGTGAGTGTAGAAAACCGGAGACCCTTTTTACTGGAAACAAGGCATTCCATCTAAGTCCTCACGGGTGACAACGCAACTGAATTTTGATTCGTAATCGAGGATAGATGTAGACGTCTATGGGCCACAGCAACCACTTACCATTAGGTGGACTGTGTGCTCGTTTGTCACCCTAATTCTATAGAAAAAAGTATAAATTCATAAATATTCTGCGAGAGCGTGGACCTTCTACGGTCGAGCCGACCTATTCGTGCTACAACCATAATATGCTGCAGCGTGGCTCTACCCACATATAAACTTGCGATTATCTCCTGGTGAAACTCCGGCTTCATTTATGTTATTTGGATAAACACTTGTAGTAGTTCCACAATAAGTTTTTTTAAATAAAAAATTACTAAAAATGCTTTAAACACTACTACATTTCCCTTTAACCACTTCTGGATACTTGTGTTATGATTTCACGACAACAATATAGTCAAATGGCGGATTCGAACGACCACGACCTTTTGAGTTCGTGATTTAAACCCTGCGGCACACTGTCTCTTCAAATTATTAATATAATTATTGTAAAAACGAAATATTTTAAAATATTGTGAAGCTAGAACAAGTGTTTATCCAAATCACAAAAGCGATCACATTTTACCTCACTGCACTTCGCGCACTGTGACCATCACTGCGCGCCAGCCGCCCCGCCCCGCCGACCGGAAACGGGCGTCCAGCCGCCCGCCCACCGACCGACCGTCTGTTTCAGTTCTCGGAGCGCCGCGACGGACGCGGCGATGGCGGCGACGGCGCCGGTGAGTGTCGAGTGGCTCGCGCGCTGACCGTTCCGCGGCCCACCTTTCACCCACCCACCGTCACCCAGTTTTGTGTGCGCAGACAGCGGCTCCGACATGTCCGGCGGCGAGCGGCGCCCCTCCACCTGCCGCGTGGAGCTGGGCGCACTGCTGGCGCCCGAGCCGCGGCCGCCCGACAGCAAGGTCAAGGTAAACAGGAACGCGCCCGCCCAGGTCTGCCAGGTGTCTGTCTATTTAGCTATCTATCTATTACAGCCTAAAAAAGTCCACTGCTTTTCAATGACTCTACCACGTATTTGAATATGGAATGCCTCGTTTCTAGTTAAAAGGGTATCCGGTTCTTTACACTCACGAAACACAGCAGCACTGAGCTGCTATTTCTAGCTGGTATTCTGTGAGAGCGAGGTCCTTCCCCGGTGGAGCCGTTCCGTTCGTGCTTCAACTATGATATAGCTGCAACATGGCTCTACCACGTTTAAATTTTCGATTTTGATTGTACTGCTACCATTCCTCTTTTTGACGTGAATACACCGTTTGCTTCCATAGTGAAGAGAGGCAATTCAGAAAACTGATGATAACAATTGGGGGATACAGCGTGTGGCAACTACATATCTGTCATCTACATTCAATATTGATTACACCACTCCATATCTAAAGAACCAAAGAATTCGTTACGTTGAGTAAGGGCTATGACGCATAGTGTGCAATGGTGGGGGGACGCCGTTTTAAGATCATTTTGTTACGTACCCGTATTCACATAAAACGCACAGCCGAATCTACGACATACCCACACCCCGATTTTTCTACGAATGTACGATTACAAGACCAATATCCTACGGCAAATGTACGGCTATTTATGACAATTAAAACCCGGAGAAAAGTCAAGGTTGGCAATATATATGATTATCTTGTGAATCTTTAGTTATTTCTTTTACAAATTTTATTGCTCCAATGTGTATTCAGCTTTCTTATAGATTAAGTGGTAGAAAAAGTCTTAAGGCGTGAAGTCCGCCTTTGTAAATTATTCTGCAACGAAGTTTAAATAAATAAAATAAATAATCATTTCCGTAAAGTTATTATTTAAATATATTTTACTTTTAAACATTCTCATAATAAATAATACATAAAGGCACGATTTTTGTATTTTAATGTTGTCATAGAAACTTTTTACATCTGGCAACACTGCACACCCTCGAACCCATTCAGCTTTGGCTCGATCGACAGGCGGCATGCGCATGCGTCGAACGCCTTTTATGCATGTACTATAATTACGTATCAAATAGCGGGCATTCCAGCGCTCGCGTTCTCATAACAAACGTCACTGTCCAGGTCGATTGGGTTTATTATGAAAATCTACCGTCGGTAACGAGTTTTGTAGGGCCGCGCCGCATTTGCATAATGGCGCGTCTCCCCACCTGACCTACTTCACTTTTATCGTTGTTCATCTCCAAGCGTAACTAGACAAATTCTTTTAATAATATTTTATTTATGCAGACTTAGTCCATAGATGTTTAGTATAAAATTATTCATATATATATATATATATATATATATATATATATATTTTAACGTGTTGGCTTGACCAGTACCTCATAATGGCAGAATTCCACCTATCAGCAAAATGTGTTCAGGATGCTGTTGGTACGGAGTCCACTAAGTAACGAAATACAAGCTGCATGTGTAAAATCTTATGAAAATCCTTAAGCTAATGATACAATATATAACACATATAATGTACGGGCCTCAGTTTGCATCTCATTGATAGTTGAATTAGTTTATAGCTGTGTAGTTTAAGGATAGCTCAAGACGACCGTATGAGAAGCATATAAAGTAAGCACACGTGTTGTTACTTTAATAGTTTACACACGCTGAGTTTAATTTGAAAATAGGTACAGTATAAGTAATACGCAGGGTGGCGCATTATGAACGAAACGGCGTGTTTCATCACAAAAATATTTCAGACAAAAGTCGTGCTACTGAAACCGTTTTGATTGTTTTATATTCTGAGAAGATAGAGCTATCTGATATAATATTAAAAAAGGTATATAAAATAGGTATAGGTATATAAAATTACACCCAAACTTTGCACTTCGATAATTTCATATTAATTAGATAACTCACTATGGAAGTTCAACTTAGGATATTTTCTGAGTTCTTTAATGAAATATGTAAGTGTTATAGTATACATTTTTGGATTTCCCAAGATCTCTAGTTTACATGTTATTTGTTTTATAAGAAATATTTTTTAAATATCATAAGGAATATTTTCGCCTTTTTGATGTTCAAATTTAGGTTTCCTTGTTGCCAATATCTGGCGATGCCGAGTTAGTGAAATTTTTAGATTCGTTAACTATTCAATAATACAAGGAAATTTAAAAAAAAAAACCTCCGTCGTTACCGCGCCATTTCGAGCTGGAAGCAAAAATATCGACCGAGGGAAATAATAACTGATCATTCTCGTCATTTGCACTTATTTATGACATTTGTGGAATACAACAAAATACTTGTTACTTTTTATGTAACAAGTAAGCACAATTGAATAAAACTATTATTTACGGATTTTATCGCGTTTAATTAAAATTGTATTATATATATTTAATTAAAGTTGTTGCTAAAATCCATAAATAATTGTTTTATTCAATGTGTAGTGTTCGCGTAAATTTCAGAAATCATTAAGTAACTCAGATGAAGTAACTTCATCTGAGTTAAGTAAGTTCAAAATATTATAGGTATTTAATATTTGAAAGTATATTTTCACATGAGTTTTTTTCGGTGATAATTTTAACGACACATGATAAAAACGAAGTTGCTTACTTCTTATCTGTTGTGATAATTATAATCAGTATTGGCATTCCTGTGAGAAATATTTTAATCAATTATTTTTAATTTGATTTTGTTCGAATATTTTCAAATTATAATTTTTTTTAATAAATAAATTAAGTATTTAAAGTGGCGATGTTTTAACTATCTAATAGTATTCAAGATAAGTATTCAAGAATACGTACACAAAATTTTAATTTTAAATGTCGAGAAAAACGTTATATATTTTTGAGATTGTACGCACTGTTTGTTCCCATAGTGCGACTTGGTTACACAAAAGTCTCAATATATTTTTTTTTATAATTCAAACACAAAATACATCACGCCATAAGCAAAAGCGCTACCGGGCCTGGACTAACGCATCGACATATCGGGATGCAAATACCAGCGCTCTTAAAAGGAAGTATAATTTCGCCTCCAGATCCTTCAAAAGTGTCATTGCCAAGGCAAAGTCAAAGTACATAGGCAAAATTGACAAAAACTGGTTCGACTTCTCTTGAGAACACCTACATTCTGGTCTCTCGCCAAGGCTCTAAAGGGAATTTTCGTCAACCATCTCTCCCAGGCACAGGGATCCCAGGGGTTCCCAGACTCACTGGCCCATGCCGCAAAGGACAAGCTGATCGCGCTCTAGAGGAGGGGGAACGAGGTTGCAGAATTTACTCGGTGCGCAAAGCACTACATTCCCTGGACGTCAAAAAGTCGAGTGGGCCTGATGGCGTCCTTTCTATTGTGATAAATACGTGGGCTCTGGAGCTGGCACCGGTTTTAACGCGTCTTTTCCGGTACTCCTACTCCCTAGGCGTAGCCTGACTCATGGAAGACAGCTTTAGTGCACCCAAACTACAGGCCTACAGTTATCACCTCCTTGTTCTCCAAAATAATGGAGACAATTATTAACTGCCAGCTCATGAGGTCGTGTGGATCATCAGCTGATTATTGACCACCAGTACATTTTCCGTCAGGGTCGCTCAGCTGGTAATCCTCTGGGTTACCTAAATCATAGATGGGCAGAGGCAGTAGAGTCCAAGAGGGATGCGTCGGCCATTAGCATGAACATAACGAAGGCCTTCGATCAGGTTTGGCACAAAGCGCTTTTTACCAAGCTTCCTTCCTGAGATGGGCTTCCCGAGAAATTGTGTAATTCAATAACCAGTTTTTTTTGCAGATCGGAGTATCAAGGTCGTAGTAGATGGCGCAAGCTCCGATAACAAGCCTATTAATGCTGGTATTACACAGGGCTGTGAGCTATCACCAACGCTGTTTCTTCTGCAAATCAATGATATGTAGCAAACCGGCAACATTCATTGCTATGCGAACGATAGCGTTGGAGATGCTTTATGGCACCAGCCGTGCCAATATTTCTCGGGAAATCTTTGCCACATACCGGAACAAACTTGTGTCTGAAACCGAGACTTTTTTTAACAAAGTCTCGGATTGGAGGTGACTAAAGTTAGTCCAGTTCAATCCCCAAAAACACAAGTTTGCGCATTTACCGCTAAAAAGAACGCCTTCGTAGTATATCCTTAGTTTCAAGGTACTCCCCTTGTTGTCTTAGCCAGTATCGTAATCCACGGCGTCGACATATAGAGTAACCTGCAGTTTCGTGGTCACTTGAAAGAGAAGGCCTAATTGGCCTCTAAAAAGCTTGGCGTGCTCAGCAAAGCAAGACAGTTTTACATGCTAGCACACCGCTGCAACTTTATAAGGCGCGGTTTCGACCGCACATGGAATACTGTTCCCATCTCTGGGCTGGAGCTCCCCGGTACCAGCTCCTACAGTCTGATCGTATCCAGCACAGAGCGATTCGAATCATTGGCGTCCGAGCTTGTTCCGATCAGCATGACTCACTGGCACTGTAAAAATTTTTTTCCTCCCTTCACGTATTATATCGCATTTACCATGGGGAGTGCTGAGCAATTGTTCGGACTAATTCCAGCCGCACAATTTCACCATCGCATATCGCGACAAAACTCGCAATACCATCCATACCATCCGGATGACTGGCGGTCCGCCACCGTGCGATTTAAAAGAAGTTTTCTTCCTCGCACTCCTTCCTTGTGGACAACAACCACCAGAGATTTTTCCGGACCGATACGATTTTGGGACCTTTGAGAAAAAAGCCTACTCCTTACCTTCTTTCTCTACTTCCTCATTCTCGTCTGGAAAAATAGAATGTAACAGGTGAACGGAATAGAACCCTAGTGTACTGCTATTTTACTTTTTTATTTTACATTAACATATTATGAATCTATCAATAAATACTACTAATTGGAAATAAACTTTCGATGCTAAAAAAATAACAACAACATTTTTGAACTAAATAAAGATGAAATTGATAGATCAAATTCATAATATGTTAATGTAATATAAAACAAAACAGATTTTTTTATAGGAGAGGGGGCAAACGAGCATACGGCTCACCTGATGGTAAGTGGTTACCGCCGCCCATGAGCAACTGCAACACCAGAGAATTGCAGATGCGTTGCCGGCCTTTTAAAAAGGAGTAGGCTCTTTTCTTCTTGCGTTCTCTGTACTAAGATTGTGCGACTAGAATTAGTCCGAACAATTGCTCAAAACACTCCCCGTGGTAGATGCGATAAAATACTCAAAAAGATGCAGCATATCTTCGCAGTGTTTCGCAGTACTTTTGGTAGAGCCATGCTGCAGTTATATTAGAAGTATAGTTGTAACACGAATGGGTCGGTTCGACCGGGGAAGGACCACGCTCTCACAGAGTACCAGCGTGAAATAGTAGCTTAATGCTGCTGTATTTCGTATGGTGAGTGTAAAGAACCGGAGACCCTTTTTATTGTAACGAGGCATTCCATCTTAGTCTTCACGGGTGACAACGCATCTGCATTTTGATTCGTAATCGAGGATAAATGTAGCTATCTATGGGCCACAGCAACCACTTACCATCAGGTGGACTGTGTGCTCGTTTGTCACCCTATCCTATAAAAAAAGTGCCAATGAGTCAAGCCGATCGGAAAGAGCTCGGTCGCCGACGATTCGAACGGCTCTGCGCTGGATGCGATCAAATGGAAGGAGCTGGCACTGGGAATCCCCAGCCCAGACATGAAACAGTATTCTATGTGCGGCCGAATCTGCACCTTGTAAAGTTACAGGGAGTGTGCCGGCATGAAATACAGTCCCGCCCAATCATTCCAAGCTTTTTAGAGGCCAATTTGGCCTTCACTTCCGAGTAACGATGAAACTGCACGTCACTCGATATGTCGACACCGATGACCGATGACCGATACTGGCTGAGGCAACAAGGGCAGTGCCTTGAAACTGAGGAGATACGACGAAGGGGTTCTTTTTAGCGGTAAACGCACAAGCTTGTGTCTTCTGAGGATTAAACTGGACAGATATAATTCTTATAGCAGAATCACTGGAATACAGATCAATGTCATAATATGTTAATGTAAAATGAAAAAAATTGTGAAATATCAGTGCTATAGGCTTCTACTCCGTTCACCTGTTACACCTTTTTTTTCAGACGGTAAAAAAATATCATCCAGTATAACTTCGTATTGACCTATTGACGTGTTGTACTCTGCATCATTCCTGTTCAGAAATAATTTATCTGTTTTTAAATATAATCTAGAGCTTTAATTTATATTCTAGGTAATTTTATACTATCGCGGTTTACTCGCTTTTTGGCTCTAAAAAATCGAAAAATCACTCGATTTCGATGACTTTTTTTTAAAATCTACGTAACCGCAAAAAAATAAAACCTATTTTTATTATTGGTTTCAGGGCTTTAAATGTTCATGAAAATGCACTCATTCACGTATAATAAGTTGATAACTTTTTACAAATAATCGAATACTCGTAAAGTTGTTATATTTTTACACAAAAAATGAACATTTAAAAGAAGAAAGTGTTTGTTTACTAATGTTTTATTTTGGTGTTTTTTCGCGGAGCCCCGCGAAGCAGGGCTCCTACTTCTGAGTGGTTTATAAAAAAAATAACCACGAAGGAAATGGTGGAGTCTATTCGCTCGCTCACACGAGCTCCGAGATTATGTCCGAGTCGGGATGCCCTAAGTCTCGAGCTCGCTTCGTTCGATCTTACACTCAATAAAACACTAAAATATTAACTTTCGTAATTATTTCGATTTTCTAGAGCGTTTATGATAACTTTAAGTAAGATAAAAAAATCAATAAAATGTTCGTTTTTTTTGTGTAGATCAACAAAAAAAATATAAACTTCGTTTATTGCTTTGCAAAAAGTTATGAACGATTATATTCGAAGAAGTGCGTTTATGATCACATTTAAAGTCATAAAATTATATAAAATCTTTAGGTGAGATATTTTCCATATTTTTTCATAAATCTGCCGTAAAACGAAAATTAAAAAAAAACTCATCGAAATCGGATGATTTTTCGAGCATTAGGGAGTATTGATATTCACTTTTCTAAGTAAATTATCCAAGTCTGGTATAGTAGGATTATCGTCTATAGAATCAGATGATTTATTTGGTGTAACAAACACCTACGTTCCTATGCGAACTCCTTCGCCTAAACACCCACTTTCTTAGGTTTTATTGTTGCTTGAGTCTTCATTTTGTATTAAACGGTTATTTGCTGGGTCAAGTTTTAGTTAAGATCTCTTAATTAAAATACGAAAAAAATTTAATTACTTTATCATGGAAAATCACAAAACGTACGAAGACTAGACATGAATATCTGATATTTATATGAATATTATATTTACAAAATAAAAGTAAAGCATTCAAAATATTATTGACAGATTGTTGACGTTGTTTCCATCTTAATGGGTGGCACACTCGCTATGAGAAATCGTTACGATTGCACTGTACCGTTTAAACTGCGCAGATAATCGAAACGTGTTTGTGATAATAACCATAGAATACCATAATACATACATAATAGAACGGGGGTCTGGGCGGAGCCTGTGTAGTCACTAAAATGCCACAAGACGTCAACGACATTTATACGTATGAAACGTATAAATGTCAACACGAGATGTGTTTTGACGTTACAATCGTTTACAAATTTCGCATGCAGATTATTTAGAAAATGCCAAATTGTACGCTATTTACAAATAAATATGTATTAAAATTCGTATGTCAACAGTTGTAGTAGTGATTAACTGATAATACGACGTAATTGCTTGTATTGTATGTGTGCTCCCGGCGACGCCGAACCTCGGTACAAAATAAGGTTGACAGCCATTCTATTGTGTTCTATGATAATAACTGTACAGTTTTTACGATTTCCTAAAACTGTGCCATCAAACGGAGTAGTATGAAAATATGAATAGATAAAACGGAATCGGAGAAAACTGTGCCGATGATCATAACGTGTGTGCCAAGTACTCACTTTTTGCTATTTCCCATATAAGTGTTTTATTTTTCGATTATATGCGTTACTGTACACAGCAAAAAAAGGACGTATCACTATCGATTCTTAAAAAATTATGTCAGTCTCCTGCAAACGTCTTTAATTCCTTTAGTAAATTTACATGAGAATGAACTTCTCTTTTCATTAGGCCATATTTACATTAGGTCAGAAGATTTTTCCACCTCCTGATTTTTTTCTGCTTATTATTTTTTTGTTATCAACAATAATGCAACAATACCTAATACGTCGTCTGTCGATGCTAACGCGGGATTTCACACGGACGGGATATTACATATATTTTGTATGGACACACTCACACTATACCTACCGAGCGAAAACCGAGTAACGGACGGCCGAGCAACGGACAACGCTCGGCAACAACTCGGTCCCGGCTTGTAGCTGAAGATTTATCAGATTCTTCATCGTCCAGAGCGATCGCAGTAGCGGCTAATTCCAGATCGTCAAACTTCAACATGATTGTAGTCTAGTTACAACACTATTTTTGCTTGGACGAGTATACTGCATCACAGCGCAACGGTAATTGCTCGGTCTAGGCCCATCTTTGTAATTACAGGCACGGTACCGGCTCGGTGACCGTGGTACGGCTGACACTCGGCTCGGACCCGACTCGGTCTAGCCTGAGTCAACCTTTATCTGTACAGTTCCACTGCACAGTTTTATCGCACAGATAAAACTGAAGATATACACCTTCAGTTAGTTCAGCCCCCAATATAAAAATCATATTTTAACTTTAATATTGAAATAACTAACTTCTTTTAATGTCGGGAGGCTATTTTCTGTCTGTCATTTTTTTGATTTTTGTCTATCTGTCCGGGCAATATTTCGGAATGGTCGAACCGCTTGCAATGAAACTTCAATTACAGATAAAGATCAATACCAGCAATGATCTAGGTCAGTTGATAAAATATACGGTTGAGCAAAGCAAAGCCAAGCGTCTCTAGTACCTAATAATAGAAGTGAATTGAACAGAATGATTTTTATTCAATATAGATAATTATATAATATTTATTGAAAGTTATTTTTTTGGTTACCAAATTTATTATACATATAAAACAATTACAACAACATTAGTTGGAGGTTACATGATCTTTGAAATGTAACTTAATTATTATAACAGAACAAATTCAAACTAAGAAATACAAGAGGCATCTTATCAAATATTTCTCAAAGTGTCCTTGAAACGCTAGACGAAAAACATGGCGTTAATCACATAGGTAAACATTTTTCTCAAAGATATATTACCATAATATTTACTGCGAAAGGAATTTCACGGAGTCTGTCGGCTGGCGTCGATATCCAAATCAGTTACTCGATAAATAATATTTCCTTTTCTATATATAACGTTGATTTTTCGTGTAAAATCTTTCAAATATTATTTTTTATTTAATAAAATATGCAAATACATGTATTAACAAAAGTATTTTATAATATTATATTATTTATTTATTTAACACCAATAAGATTTTTACAAGAAACTAAAAATACTAAGTGTTGACTTAACTACAGGTGTTACACACATTTCATAAAAGATGGACAAAAGTATACAAATATAGTAAATTAATTTGAATACAAAAATAAGAGATTAAGAAATTAAATTAGAATTCAATATTATATAATATTTTAAACCATGCATAATTTCATACTGTTATTTTCGTAAGTAATAATTTAAAAGTTAAACATAACAATAATAACACATTAATTGATTGTTCAATCATTGATAAATTTACAACATAAACATTTTTCAGTGGAACTCACAAAGTATTAGGCCTAAACGCACGGAATTCGACCAGCTGTTAAATAGCGAGAAAATTCATATTGCTGCCATTTGTGAGACATGGTTAAATGCTGAAGTTATGCTTAACATAAGTGGTTACAATATTTACCGCAAGGACCGAGATGATTCGTATGGTGGGGTTGCTATTTGTTCACACAAGTCTTTAAAGACTCGACTGATATCTATCCAAATTTCTAATCCCGGAATTGAAATAATTTGTATTAAGATTTTTAACTGTACACATATAGATTACATACTCTCTATATATTGTCCACCTACCATACGAACTTCTCAGAATGACTGGGATGAAATATTTTCTTTTAAAACTAAAAAAAACATTGATTCTTGGGGACTTCAATGGGCATCATCCAAGCTGGTCTTGTAAGGCTGATTTAAGAGGCACGAATATTTTTGACTCTTTAATTGAAAATAATTTTGTTTCCTTGAATGATGGCACAGCTAGCCGCGTTAAATTAGTAAACGGAATAGTACAGGAGTCATCCCCTGATATTTCTATTGCTTCTTCGGATTTAGCGTTGCAGTTAGATTGGAAAGTTACTAATGAGTCATTGGGTAGTGATCATTTGATTGTTAAGATTAATTTATCATATCACAATAGTCACCATCAATTTCTAAAGAAAAGGAACTATAAGAAAGCAAACTGGGATGGATACAGCTCATATTTAGAATATAAATTTTCAAGTTTTGCTTTTATCAATAATGATCCGCAGAAAAATTACGATTTATTTCTTAATATGGTCAATGAAGCCGCTGATGCTCATATTCCTTTTTACAGAACCAGCCAAGATCCCTCACAACATTTTTCTCCTAAAGTATATTGGAATACCAACTTATCTAAATCTGTTGCAGAAAGGCGCCTAGCTCTTGCTTTATTTAAGAAAAACCCTACTCCTGATAACTTAGATAAATTAAAAGATAAAATTAGGATTTCACAACTCCTAATTAGAAAGGCAACTAGAAAATCTTTCTCAAATTTTTGCTCTTCGATTGATGAGTCTATTACTGTACACGACATGTGGCAAAAAATTAAATGGTTAAAAGGTTATGGGTGTTCTAATACAAATAGGAGTTATGTTGATCTAACAATTGCAAGTGAGCTTTTACACAGTTTGACTCCAGACTTTGTTTGTCCAAAAGACCCTGCTTTTTCATCTCGTAACACTGAAATTGACTCTCCTTTTTCAATGAGCGAACTAACGTGCTGTTTTAAAACAAAAGATATTTCTCCAGGTGTGGATAATATATCATATTCCATGATCAAACATCTTCCCAAAAACGCATGTATTATTTTACTCAAACTACTTAATTTGTTTTACTCCCTAGGTTTTGTACCATTCCAATGGCGAGAAATACGTATTATACCAATCCCAAAAACAGGGCGTGACACTTCAACTTTATCATCGCTTCGACCTATTTCACTTATGTCTTGCCTGAGTAAAATCTTCCATGCTATGTTAAGAAATATATTGGAATGGTTGATGGAAAATGAAAATCTATTTTACGACGAGACTACTGGATTTAGGAAAACAAAATCATGCCTGGATAATCTTAGTAATTTAGTCAGTAGAATACAATTGGGATTTTCAAAAGATCAAATCACAATAGGTTGCTTTATTGATGTAGAGAATGCGTACAATAACGTAGATATTACGGCTATGTTAGTAAATTTGGATCGATTAGGTGCTGGTTCAAAAGTTTGTAAATATTTATGGACCTTCTTAAAGGAACGATACTTAAGTGTCCAGGTGGACAATGTTATTTTATCTAGATCTACAGGTCGAGGAATTGCTCAGGGTGACCCTATCGCTCCACTACTATTTAATATTGCAACTATTCATATTTGTAAACAAATTAATCCTAATGTATGCATTTCTCAGTATGCTGATGAATTATGTGTTATATACTTCCGGTAAAAATTTAAATGATACTTCCACTGAATTACAATTGTCCTTAAATAAAATGTATGGTTTGCTCATAGATTTAGGTTTGGAGATTTCAATGACTAAAACAAAGATCTGTATTTTTAAAAAAGGTATATGTAGGCAAGCTATTTCAGTAAGTGTTAATGATAATAAAATAGAAGTAGTGAACGCAGTCAAGTATTTAGGGATGTGGCTAGACCGGTCTTTGAAATGGAATAAACATATTACGGAGTTAACGAACAAAATTTCTAGATTTTTAAACATATTCAAAGTTTTAGTAAGACCTGGTTGGGGAATACATCCCAAGCATTTAAGAAGACTATATATTGCCGTTATAAGAAGTAGGCTAGATTATGGGAGTTATTTATTCGATAACAGCTGTCAAAAGTATTTAAGTAAGTTAGACAAAATACAAAATCAGGCATTACGAGTAATCGGAGGATTCATTAAAACTACTCCAATACATACAATGGAGAGTGAGCTATGTCTACCTCCACTAAATGTACGAAGAACCTTTTTGGCAGGGAAATTCATCTTAAAAGCTAAATCAATAAGAAATAACATCACACTAAAAATATTGAATGAATTAGCACATTTTAGAAACAATAAATACTGGCGTAATAAAAAGAAACCTTTACTATTATCTGTTTATGATCACTTCGTTGATACCTATTCACAGTAGTCAAAAATTAGAAATGTTTAATATAAGTACATGGGTCAGTAACATAGGTTTAAATAACATAGTTAATTTAAATATTCAATGTATTGCACAAGCTAAACGAAATTACAACAATTTTAGTCTAAAAGTAATATGTTTGGACTACATTAATAGGCAGTATGAAAATTATTATAAAATATTTACAGACGGCTCTAAAGATTCAAGCGGAATCGGTGCAGCCTTTTTTGACCCACAATGTAATCTTAGCTTACAATTTAAGATAGATAGTAGTATATGCATCATGGAGGCTGAGCTAGTAGCAATATGTGAAGCACTGTCATACGCTGCATCACTATCACAAGATAATATTGTGATATTGACAGACTCAAGAAGCGCACTCTAACACTTGGCTCGGTGCACCTTGGGTACACGAGGCACACCGATAGCCTACACCGTTCTGGATACTATACATGGGTGAACATCCAGGTCGAAATCGATAAAGTTGCAGTGGATTCCGTCTCATTGCGGCGTGGAATATAATGAGCGAGTAGATATCTTGGCTAGACAGGCTATTACGGATGGCATCGAATACAACATGTTACCCCATTACACTGATTGTATTTGTTTTATAAAAAAGCTATGTTACAACCTATGGAAAGAATATTTCGATTTACGTTCAAAAGAAAAGGGTATTTGGTACAAGACGGTACAGTCACATCCGCCTAAAATACCATGAATTGATAACCATAAGCTATCGCGACAGGATGCAGTAGTGATAATGAGGCTGCGTACTGGACACATTCCATCTAGAAAGTTTGCATTCCTTATAAAAAAAGGTCCAGTCACCGACCTGTGATCAATGCGGTGTTCCAGACGACCTAATGCATGTCTTGATGGATTGTGCCCACAACGCATATATTGTAATATAATTTTAGCTAAGCCACATTCTGACGATATAAAAATATTAGTCAAGCTTTACAAGGTGAAGTTCTCGGATCGATCACTCACTTCTTAATGTGATTGATCTGGGGACTTTTCATTTTACCTTTTGTAACTAATTGCATATCTTCTTCAACTTTCTGTAATTAATTATTGATTTGAGAACTTTATAATGTAATAAGTTTAAGTATACCTTATGTAATTGTTTTTTTTTTGGTGATGAATTAACGGAGCGACATATTCATATTGTGAATAAGCTCATTAATAAAGAGAAGAATTTAGCTTTATATTATTAGTAAGTAGAAAATACCTCATTACTGTGAATTACAATTAATTGAGGAATATACATGTAATAAGTCACACTTGGATTTCTAGCGATTATCTCAATATATGTCAATATTAACTTTTCTATCTTCATGTTTATTATCAGTAGTCCTTTTGGCATTAATACAATTCCTATGTGATAATTTACATATAGAATTATAACTCAATATCAATCTATTATTCGGAGAATATCGTCCATGACGTGAACGTGTAGTTTTTTATAGTAATGGTATAAATGACGATGGCCTTTTGTCTTTAATGGGGCACGAACATTATATTGGGCTAGGAAATAGGAACTATTAATGACTAATCACCAACTTATACAAGAAAGTAAGGTCGAGGAGCTGCCTTCGATTCAAAGGTGATTAAATTATTATTATTTAAGCATATATAAGCACTTTAAAGTGATTTAGCTTATCTTGGTAACTCCTAAGAGTTTTAACTAGATTATGAATTATGATCGTAAGATAAATGCAAAAGAAATCTCTTTTGTATCCTTTCGATTCTATGTGAGTAAATATTAAAGTGAGGATTCCATACAACGCTGCAATATTCCAAGATACTTCGCACCAAAGCTGAGTAACTAATTATTTTAGTGCGAGCATTTCTGAATTGCTTACAGTTACGGAAGAGGAAACCAAGAGTTCTGTAAACCTTGTTGACAATATCATCTATGCGGAAACTATAAAGAAGCTTATTATTAAGCGTAACTCCTCAATAGCGTATGTGAGGAACTTCAGACAGAATATGACGTACATATTACATAAACACTCACGCCTGTCACCCAGAGGGGTAGGCAGAGACTACAGACTTCCATTTAGCACGATCCTGACATACCTCTCTCGCCTCTTCCACATCCATATACCTACGCATACATGCTCGTCGGTTAAGGGTACTCTTAATTTGGTCCTTTTTTTAGTATGTCGCCAATTTGGTCGACAAACTTCCGCCTAGGACGTCCCTTTCCGACTCTTCCATTCACTTCTGCAACATATATTTTCTTTGTCAGTCTTTCCTCATTCATTCTTTCTACATGACCAAACCACCGAAGCACTCCTTTCCTAATCATGGTCACCGTATTATCTTGCAAACCACACTCTTCTTTTATCACACAGTTTCTCACCCTGTCACTCAGATTCAGCCCTAACATACTCCTTAGCGACCGCATTTCTACTGCATTTATTCTACTCTCGTGCTTCTTCTGCCACACCCAACTTTCACTTCCATACGTTAAACTAGGGACTAATACAGCATTGTGAATTGCCATACGTGCCTTTTTTGACACATTCTGACGTTTCACTCGGGCTTACACATTCATACTCTTTCACATATTGACCCATTCTTTCTGAAAGGATGATACCGACTCCCTGGAATGCTCGCTCGGTCTCCTCTACACCGGACCAGTACGTGGTATATATGCCATGTGTAGTGACATCGTTTCCCTTCCGCTTCGTCTCATTTACACATAACACATCTATTCCTCTATCATACTTCACATCGCATACTTCATCCATCTTATCATTCATTGCTCCACATACATTCAGCGTAGCTAGACGGGCCTCCGCAATCCTCTTTTCGCCCCTCCGGGAGACAGAACGTGACGGGTGGCGAACCTCGTCGCGGGTTTTCCTCCCGGAGAATCTTCGCACCCCTGCCCCATTAAAGGGGCGCCGGGAACTCGGGGCCATTTCTTTTCCTCTTTGCCTCATGGTGCGAAAACTAGGGGTGGTATATTTAACGCCGCTACCACACGGCGAGTAGCCGAGTCTTTTCTTTCGGCTTTGTCGCTCTTTTAGCACCACCCGGGGAAATGTGTAGGGTGGGCCTAGGATTAGGTGGTCGAAGCCTACGAATGCGAGCGACTTATCCCCCCAGAACATGATCATCAATGTAATATGTTCTTGCAAAAGATGTTTCCTTTTTAGAAAATTTAATAACATGACACTTGTCAGCATTTAATATAATTTCGTTTTTACGACACCGTAATGTTAAATGATTTGCGTTCCTGTAAGAATTTTGGATCGGAATTAGAGGAGATAGTTCTAAAAATCTTTAGATCGTCAACGTTAGTTTATACATGAAGTACTTCTGTATTTTGCTATATCGGGCATGCAAAATAATAATACATTAAATAAAAAATTACATACATATAAAAATCACAATGTCATATCATTAGTTAAATTAAATTACATTAAATTCCTTACACCTTAATAAATACCTAATTTCGCAGCTATTTGTCATTATGATATAACCATTTATATTTTATTTTCTTATTAGTTAGTTTTGGTTTTTATTTGATCCGTCATAAATTCTGATATATTTATAAATTAAATTAGTGATGATTTGTATTGAAAAGTAATCATAACCAATATTATAACGTCCGGGCTTAATAAAAGACAGTTATTTCAATATAATACAGACACTGCAATTGCATTTGTATGCATCAGAAGTGTAATAGACATCATATATTTTAGCTACTATTGGCCTAATAGTCAAACGCAACTCAATTTTTAAAATATTAAGGGTCGGCCCACACTTACCACAACCACAACACATCGCAGCGACAATATGTGGTCACGTGTGAATAGTGTCGCTGCAGCTTTTTGCAGTTGCGCTGTGGTTGCATTGCAGCCCTAGACGTGGCGTCTACGCAATGTTGTGTCTGCGATGTGGCCGACTGCTATAGTTTCGTGTGGTTCCGTAGTGGTTGCATTGTGGTCGGTATCACTCACGCAGCTTATAATAACGGAAAAAATACATAATGATTTCTTATATTTACGCGAACACTACACATTGAAATAATACTAGTTTTTACGGAATTTATCGCGTATATTTAACTTTTTAAATACCCGACGTTTCGAACGCTTTACAGCACTCATGGTCACGGGCAGGACTGAGATGTTCAACGTCCATATGTCATAGTTAACCGCGGTTACCATAGATTAAAATTTTAACTTTTGTTCCGATCTATGCAGTATGAACTTATGGTATCTTGAAGTCTTGCAGTTGTGTGCTTGGGTTGGGATTTAATTTTATTTATTATAGGATCCCAAGCAGATGGTAGCACCCAGCCATCTTCTCTATTGAAATTAGGATGTCAGTCCTGTCCGTGACCATGAGTGCTGTAAAGCGTTCGAAACGTCGGGTATTTAAAAAGTTAAAATATACGCGATAAATTCCGTAAAAACTAGTATTATTTCAACGAAAAAATACATGTAAATTGTACTATTCATTTCCAATACAAAATGCGCCCGCCCACGTGTTGTGGTTGTGGTACGTGTGGGTAGACCCTAATGTTAAAGGTCTCGTGATGTCAGAGTCACTTCCATAGTGATAGAGGCAGGACGAGAAAAAAGGCACCCTAAAATTGAGCAGCGTTTGTATATTTAGGCATTAATCACGTATACTGTGTTCTATACAGCGGCACAGCATCCATGGGATGACAGAGGAAGAGAATGTGGTGCGCCCGCACCAGGAGATGGCTGTACTGTCGTTGGAGGAGAAGAAGTACCTGCTGGGAGTGGAGAGGGGTGATGTGGCGGGCACGAGACGGGTGCTGCAGCGCGCCCGTGACACCGGGCATATCAACGTAGACTGCGTAGACCCACTTGGGAGAAGTGCGCTCCTCATGGCCATCGATAACGAGAACCTCGAGATGGTGGAACTGTTACTGGAGTTCGGGGTGGAGACACGAGACGCTTTATTGCACGCCATCTCCGAGGAGTTTGTGGAGGCCGTCGAGGCGCTTCTCGATCATGAAGAGCGCACCAGAAAACCGGGAGAGCTGCACGTTGGTTTTCCGTTTTATCAATTTACAGATTGAGTATTTTTGTAACTAAATAACGCAACTTGACATGACGGTTAAAATGATCGGGATACAATATTGTCGGAAGTTTATTTTAAAGTTACAAATATAAATATTTAATTGTATCGTGTTTTCAAAAACTCATTGTTAAATCAATGTGCAAATGTAATTTTAAAATCAGTCTTCATAATTAGTTATATTCTAATAATTTTCTAAATTGCAATTAATAGAATCAGGCGTTACTTTGCGGAAACCGTTAAATTCAATAAGGGTTGCCTTAGAGCACAGAATAAATAATAGTAGAAGAACTGATAGAGAATGCCTCAAGGCATTAAATCCGGCCTTTGGATTTCTTTGTTACAAGGAATGCATTAAAGAATAAATAAATTATATTTAAGATATTAAAATGAATTACCTAAGATCTGCGTAATTAAAAAAAGTGTGCTTACTTCCTTAGCGGTCAGCCACTGTAGAGTCTACTACACCTGATGACGCCTTGTTTAGAGTCTAAATACGTATCGTATTATCGACGGTGGTATCTTTTTTTATAGAATAAGGGTGACAAACGAGCACACAGTCCACCTGATGGTAAGTAGATGCCGTGGCCCATAGACGTCTACATTTATCGTCGATTAAGAATCAAAATGCAGATGCGTTGCCAGCCCTGAGGACTGGGATGGAATGCCTCGTTTCCTGTTAAAAGGGTCTCCGGTTCTCTACACTCACCATACGAAATACAGCAGCATTAAGCTGTTATTTTATGCCGGTATTCTGTGAGAGCGTGGTCCTGCCCCATTCTTGCTACAACCACAATATAGCTGCAGCAGCATGGCTCTACCACGTTGAGAGATGGACGTTCGTATGCAAAATATTGCAAAGGGCTAGGATCTTTTACGTGACCATGAGTGCTGTAAAGCGTTCGAAACGTCGGGTATTTAAAAAGTTAAATATACGCTATAATATTCCGTAAAAGGCTAGGATCTTTTACAATACAATGATGTTGATGAAGATCTGACAGGTGGAGGCATAATTAACTGATCAGCAGCAGATACAGCAGCGTCTACCGTGCGAGGCGTTAGGTTCTGCCCTCGATTAGCTGTTTTCTTGACTAGAAGAATATGGAAAATTCTCCAAGGATAAAAGTTTTCCATATCCAGCAGTGTTCAGGTAGTAGAGTCACACTGCAGCTACATCGTGTATGCAGCTCGAAAGGATCCGTAATTACCACACTCTCACAGAAAACCAACGTGAGCTAGCAGCATAATGCTACTATTTCGTATACATATAGGCTGGTGCTGCAAAATGCATCTGGCAGCGTTGAACTCAGTGGAGAGACGTGCTAAGAGGCTGATTAGTTACCTTGATTTGAAACCAATCTTCTCAGCCTCGAGCACAGGCGCAGAGTAGCCAGCCTCTCAGTATTCTATAGGATTCATTTCGCAGAGTGTGCGCAGGAATTACATGCTTTAAATCCCCCTCTCTCCTTTCCACCATCGGCCAACTAAGCGGTCGGCGAGTTTTCACACCTTTGTGGTCGATATTCCACGCATTAGAAACAAACTGCTTATTTATTCTTTTATAATGCGTACACCAAAAGAGTGGAATAATTTGCCGGCGTCTATCTTTTTGTTCGAACACAATTTGAGCGTCTTCTAAACAAAAATGCATAGTCTAGCTAGCCTTTATTACGTCAGTACGATTTACCATAAGGCTTCATCACCACTTACCACCAGGTGGGATTGTGATCAAACATTGGCTTATAATCATTTTAAAAAAATATGTAGAAGGGCGGAAACTCTTTTTACTTGTAACGAAGCATTCCATGTTAATTCTCAAGCGTAAAAAAAGCTTCTACATTTTGATTCCTAATTGATAATAACTAGGGTGGGTAGCATGGTCTTCCTAATTATGACAAAAATAAAAAAAAAATACGTGTGGCACTCGGTGACTGCCGCGGTAAAGCTATTGCATAGCATTTTTTATCAACTTATGCAATTATAATTATTTATTTATTTTATTTATGCAGTTAAGTCTTTACACTTTTTGAGCGTGGTGACCGATAAGAAAACAATTTTTTTCTCTTATTGAATAAATGAGAAGTTAATATTGTTTAAAATATTTTTAATATCTTACAATACATGTAAGTTATTCAGGAATTTTTATCATTGAGTTAGCAGCTAGTGTACACGCATACGTCTAGTCGCACGCACACAAACACCGTGCCGAACTCTGCCGAGTGCCGAAGTCTGCCGAACATAAACGACGTTAGATGATGCACGGCTTTCATCGTCACACCTCCGTGCCCGTCGAAGTGGGGAGCGTGAGGTTTTTTTCGTTATTGGATTCGGTCCCTGCGCTCAAGGCCCGCGATAGAAGCTATGCAATAGCTTAAAAAATCTTCGGTTACCAAGCGTGAGAACTATGGGAAATATTCTTTTTTTTTCTTTTTTTAAAAAGAATATTAACAATGCTATAAACATTACTGATATTCCCCTTAACCACTCGTGGTAAGCTTAAATCGCTTGTGTTACGAGTAATTCACACCAGTAGTCGAATGGCGGATTCGAACCCACGACCTTTTTGAGTTCGCGGTCCGCGCCCTGCCATTAGGCTACTGGTTGGAGAGGTTTATGTTCAGCAATGGCCATTATTTGGCTGTAACAGTAACGTTGTAGGTGTTAACTACCCTCACTCTCTTCACTTCCTTTTAAAAAAAGTCATTATTGATGAGATGATATGACGCGATGGTAACAGTGCTTTGCACCATGCAAAGAAATGAAATTACTGTGAATAACTTTTTCACTTATATCAGTTTGTGTTTGCATTCTGCACCTGATGAATTGGGAACCTGTAATTTCTTTTTTTTTTAATTATAATTTCATTTACAACGAGAATTACCAATGTTACTTTGTTATAACGTAATGTTTATGCCAAAGAGATTTAAATATATAAATCTAATCTGCGATCTGTTCATTGTACCTTCTTAAATTAAATTAAATAATCTGTTGTGGTTTTCAGTTTGAGTCACTTGTTTGTTTGATTAATCTTGAACTATTTTTTTAAAAAATTATAATAAAACATATTCATAGAAAATATAATCAAAGAAATTTTTTAAATTTTATTTTTAAATTAACAGAACGGTATCATTATAAAATGCTATGAGAGACAATAAAAGTTTTCGTTTATAAATATAGTATATTTTCATAAATAAATAAGCGGATACATTTTAGATGTTACTTTGAAGTAATTTTAGTGTTGGTTAGAAAACGTATTAATGAATGCAAGCATCTTGGCTCACTCTGGAGACGTGCGTTGAGCGAGCGCCGGTTGCAGAGCTGGGAGGCGCTGCCGCCGGAGACGGCCACCTTCACGTCGGACATCACGCCACTGATCCTGGCCGCGCACCGGGACAGCTACGAGATCATCAAGCTGCTGCTGGACCGCGGCGCATCTCTGCCGGTACCTCACGACGTGCGCTGCGGCTGTGACGAGTGCGTGCGCTCGCGCCGCGAGGACTCTCTCCGGCACTCGCGCTCCCGCATCAACGCGTACCGCGCCCTCGCCTCCCCTTCCCTCATAGCCCTCTCCTCTAAAGACCCCATCCTCACTGCGTTCGAGCTCTCGTGGGAGCTGCGCCGACTGTCCGCGCTCGAGCACGAGTTCAAAACAGAGTACCAGGAACTGCGCATGCAGTGCCAAGAGTTTGCTACCGCGTTGCTGGACCATACACGAACTTCGCACGAGCTTCAAGTTCTGCTCAACCACGAGACGGGCTCCCCGCAGGCTCCACTCGCTGAACCCGGCGCACCGGAAAGGATGCGACTGTCACGACTCAAGTTAGCCATCAAGCTGCGCCAAAAAAAGGTAAGGGAGCCCTTAAACTACTCACTTGAATTGATGTTTCTTTTTGAGAGGTGGCAAACGACCGCGCGGTTCACTTGATGGTAAGTGTCAACCGCCGATCATAAACAACTGCAATAAAACGGGATTTGCAGGTGCGTTGCCGAACTTTTGAAAAGTCGTATCGGTCCGGAAAAATCATCGGTGGTAAACAATTCCACAAGGAAGTCGTACGAGGAAGAAAACTCCTAATAAATCGCACATTAGTGGACCGCCAAGCATCCAAATGATTTGGGTATTAACATAGAATACTATAATACATACATAATAGAACGGGAGAGTGGGCGTAGCCCGTGTAGCTACTAAAATGCCACTAACACGTCAATTCACACGTATAAATGTCAAAACGAGATGTGTTTTGACGTTACAATGTTCCCAAATTTCGCAAGAAAATTATTTAGAAAATGCCAAATTGCACGCTATTTACAAATAAATATGTATTTAAATCCGTCTGTCAACACAGCGAATCGGGTTTGTAATAGTGATTAACTGATAAAACGACGTAATTGCTTGTATGTGTGCTCCCGGCGACGCCTATCCCCGTACAAAATAAGGTTGACAGCTATTCTATTGTATATTATAGTGGTAGCGTGAGTTTTGTCGTGATGTGCGTTGGTGAAATTTGGCGTCTGGAATTAGTCCGAACAGTTCGTCAGAGCACTCCTCGTGGTAAATGATGGAGTAACGTATCATAGAGTTAGTTGAATATACACATAATCTCTATATATAAAATTCAATTGCTGTCCGTATGTCTCGTAAATACTTGAAAATGACTGGACCGATTTTGTTTCAGTATTTAATTTATATAATTCTATTAGATTAATAATAAAAAATAGGTACTAAATTATGTCAAGCGACTGCTCGCCAGTCGACTTATGTGGCTCCGACAGAATATCAGCGCTGCGGTGGCTCTGTTAGTCTCGTTACTCTATGCTGAGTCGGTGGTCTTTTTGTTGCTGTAATCCATTTGAAGTCAAAACATCTTTAAAATCGTTGTGATTTGAAATTCGATGAAACAAAACAAACACATTTTATATCTATAGGATTTAGTCTGCGAGAGAACGAGATGGAATACAGAATACCTACAGTCTTTCCTGTTATCTCGGTCTCCTTTTCTGAAGGTTTCATTCACTTCTACCGTATGTGAACTCCACACAAGTTTAAAACAAATTTGTTAATTTTTTGTTGTTAAAATTAAGCAATTTTCAGATACATATAAATATGTTATATCTTTCTTTCCTTCTTAATTTACAGTTCGTGGCGCATCCAAATGTACAGCAACTACTGGCGTCCATATGGTATGAAAGTGTCCCAGGATTTCGGCGCAAGAACATGCTACTTCAAGCGGTCGAGATGATGCGGATAGGAGCGATGTTCCCGCTGTACTCCTTGGCGTATATAGCAGCTCCACACTCCACGGCCGGCCGGACTCTCCGCAAGCCCTTTATTAAGTTTCTGTGCCATTCAGCTAGTTACTTCATGTTCCTTTGTTAGTATGAGTATATAGATAGATAGAAAAGTTATTTGCTACACACATGATACGTAACCATATTATATCAATAATGTGGAATTGACATATTTTGCCCTAATTGGCATGCAAAATTTTTTTGCTAAGCTGATATTGCACTTTAAAACTGTTTTGCCATTTGTTACATAGTTTTAATGTGCAAAATATCTTATTAAATTCAAATATTATGTACAATAAAATACAGAATTACTTTAATCAGTACTTAAAATAGCATTTAACAATTTCATTGGTGCCGGCGGAAATCGAACCCGGGTTGCTCACCTACTGTGAAATTTACAGCGAGCGTTTAGCCCCCAAGATACCATGGCTCTCTTTACCAAGTGCTCGGTAGTGAGGGAAAACATCGTGAGGAAGCCTGCATGTCTGAGAAATAAGAAAAGAATTATTTCGAAGAAATGTGTACTTCGCCAACACGCGAGGCGCGGCGGACATTTCCTTGCCCTAAACCTCTCTCAGAAATGAGACGAGCCTGTGCCCAGCAGACGTATATAGGCTGTAACTTTATTTTCTTAAATAAAAAGAAATCTTGAATTATTATACAATAAATGTGTCATAAATTATTGATTGAATTATTACATTAATTTTAAATATTATATTAAAATAAATAAGCCATTACTATTTGAATAAATACATTACAGTATAAATTCATTCATATCGAAGTTTGATATTTTTAATTACAATAAAATTTACATTTACTATTTAACTTAATATGTTAGTTTACATGATAATAATAAATAAATAATTAATATAAATCACTTATTGTTTTAGAATAATAAAATTTTTATATACCTAAGTTAATTATAATAAATTATAATAAATTTAACGAATTTATAAATAATTATAGGCATTATTTTATCTCAAAATATATATTATGATCCCATATTTTTTCCCCAGTTTTATTAATATTGGCATCCCAAAGAATTGAAACGACCGCGGCAGGGCTACTTCGGGGCGCGACGTATGAAATACCACTCTCTCGACGAGGGTCCCTGCCGTCTTTAGTAGAATGGCTCATATTGGCATGGGTCAGCGGTGAGTTCAAAAGTTTATCATTGACAAAGTATTTCTGTTTTATATTATATATTTTTAACTAAAAAGGGACAAACATTCATCTATGGGATTTAGCCTGTGATAGAACGAGATAGAAGATACTGTGCATTTGGGCCATTCTCTCTAAGTTTAGTTTTCTGAAGGTTTCACTCCTATGAACTGCACACATGGTTCTTTTTATATCTAAACATTTATTTATATAACATTGAAATGTATATAATATAAAAATTATAATATAAAAAACTAAAACCAAAAATTAAATTATCATACAGTCTACTCCTCGCAATATCGTGCCAAGAACACTGGCTGCGTTTATTCAGTGAATGGCTATACGAGCTCGTATGTATTTGTACTTTGAGCGAGAAAAGAACCAGCCCTCTTATCACCAGCTGCGACAACCAATCGTGGAAACAGTACCTTTATAAACTTTACCGCACGTGGACCCGTGGAATTAATAAATTATAATATTTAAATGCAGGTCTGATCTGGAGTGAAGTGAAACAACTATGGGACATGGGCTTGCGAGAGTACGTGCATGATATGTGGAACGTGATAGACTTTGTGACTAACTCTTTATATGTTGCAACAGTCGCGCTTAGGATCGTATCAAATTTTCAGGTAAATTATCATATATTTTCAAATCCATTGATTATGTATTAGAGCTATGTGACAGCTATATTACGAGTATGTTGTAGCTTGACCGGGGTAGGACCACGCTCTCACTGAAATCAAAATCCTCACTCACAATCTCACTGAAATAAAAATTTCACTGATACCAGCGTAAAATAGCAGCTTAACGCTGCTGTGTTTTGTATGATGAGTGTGGAGAACCGGTGACCCTTTTATATAAGGGATACAAGGCATTCAAGCCTAGTCCTCAGGAGTGACAATGCATCTGTATTTAAATTCTTAATCGAGGATAGATATTGGTGTCTATAAGACCACAGTATCCACAGATGGAAACGTTGCTCGTTTTCTACCTTAATTTTATTTAAAAAAAAAAAACCACACGTTAAAATATATTACTAAAACCTGTTATCATTATCCTCAGGTTCGCCGAGAAATGGCGATGAATCTTCAATGGAATCAACCGCGTGAGAAATGGGACGCTTGGGATCCGATGCTTCTATCGGAGGGTTTGTTTTCGGCAGCGAATATCTTCAGTAGTTTGAAGCTAGTATACATTTTTAGCGTCAATCCCCACCTTGGACCCCTACAAGTGTCCCTTAGTCGTATGGTGCTAGATATTTTAAAATTTTTCGTGTTGGACATTCTCGTCATCTTCGCTTTTTCTTGTGGTGAGTACTTTTTATATGTGTTTCATACATGGTAGAGCGACGCTGCAGCTATGTTATGTTTGTATCACGAATGGGTCGGCTCGACCGTGGTAGGACCACGCTCTCACAGAATAACCAGCGTGAAATGGCAGCTTAATGCTGCTGTGTTTCTTATGGTTAGTATAGAAAATCAGAGACATATTTTATTGGAAACGAGGCGTTCCATCTTAATCCTCAGTGGTGACAACTTACTTGCACTTTGATCGAGGATAATTGTAGATGTCTTAACCGAGGATAAATGTAGACATGTATGGGCCACAGCATCTACTTATCATCAGGTGGGCTGTGTGCTGTGTATAAAAAAATTATGCTGTCCATAGCATGCTATATTGGGGCACAGTTAGTGGTAATGTTTTAATTAAATTTTCAGGATTAAATCAATTGCTATGGTATTATGCCGAGATGGAAAAGAAACGTTGTACAATTGGAACTGTGGCAGCAGCGAATGGTACAATAGTGGATCCAGATGCTTGTGTTGTTTGGAGACGATTTGCTAAGTAAGTTCAATCTTTTCTGTACATATCTATTATAATAATACACCTGTGTAGTCTTAGTGATGAGTCGTTTTTCCTATATTATTATTTTAAGTAAAATAAGGTATTTAATTTATTCCTACACAACTAACGTATTATTTATCCTTTACAGTTTCAACTAGGGGTATTTAGGCTGCCTATAAAAGCAAGCCTAAATGCCCAAATGCCCTATGGAATTCCTACCAGTCAATCCCAGGAAAGATAGATTAAATAAAGATGTTGGTAGACGCACGTTGATAACTACGCGACGCAAATTATTATTTCAATTTTCCCTTCATACTTTAAACAAGCTTAGAATCATTATAATAAACAAAATTAAAAAAAAATACAAGTCAACGACGTAGCCGACGACTGGTTTTATCATGGCGTATTTAAAAATTGGAATCATGATTGATTCCAACTATTGACAATTTAAAACGATTAACTATTTACAACAACTAACTATTTAGAACTTATGCAATTACCTAAAATAACACCAAATTATTGGTATTTTAATAGGTGTTCAAAATGAAGTCCATTTCTCTCAATGCGTAGTTGAACACGGTTCCTTAAATTATTTTTCGCGAGCACTGTCGTGTTGGAAATAAAAATTATTCAATAACACTAGAGATATATCGTCGAGGAAATCTTTCATAACTCCACTTTCTTAAGAATCTCCACTTCGACTTCCACTTCGCGGTCCAAATATATTCGTGCCGTCATTGCGAACGAAGTGGCAAGTAATACTACCTACGAAAATTTAAAAATAGTATACTCGTACGGACAAGTCAACACTGTTGGCCATAGATAATATACTATATAGGGCATAGCTGAGCCACTTTAACAAATCATTTGGTTACAAAAGGAGAGAAGTTTTTTCTTCGCTCTAATAGATAGCGCTGGGATTATCAATTACCGAAAAATACACTAGAGGGCGCTACCAAATTCGTCCCGTATTATTTCGTATATATAATAAATAATTTTAATAGTTAGAAATTAATTCGCTATATACAAAACTATCTATACGGTTTTCATTAGAGTATTATGACACGAGTTACACTCTATTGAGTAGCATTTTGTATATATACCGCAACATTTCAAAACTTTGATAGCATGATTTAGTCTTTGTTATTAATAAATAATGTTAGCAGTTATTTAATAGTTAGTGCCATCTTCTGAGAAAAATATGTAATAATAGTAGAGAAAATAGTGCATTTTACGACTGCGAGATGGTGCTAGTATCAACGTAAAAGCAAGGTACTGAGGACTTTCATACCCCTGCTGTTGGCTGGCCGGATAAACCTACCCAGCAGTGTAACGGCTTACAGAAGGGAAAGGGCGGCGGATACGCTTGTCTTTACCGAGTCAAAACAATTATTAGATACTTAAATCTATAACCAACCGCGAGCGCCGAACGCCACCGACTGCTTACGAATTCTTTTTCATTTCATTCTTTTCTTTACAAATGTGTGCGTGCGTAGTAAAATAGCAGGAGCTACATATTTATGAATAACAATCAGTTACAATTATTGTATTGTGCAGAAATGCACATTTTTAATATTTTTATTTATATTAAAAATATTAGAGTTTTTTCCTTATTTATTTTTTTCATCTTACGCTCATATTTTCTGAACCACCTTTTGCAAATTTGGCCGTATGTTGCAAAATGACCCTGTATAATATAAAAATAATATTACTGTATTTACACCTTATTATAGTGTAACAGTAACCTCTTTTGTTAATTAAAGTTTAATTTAAATATTTATTTTAAACATAAAACATAAACACTCACGCCTGTCACCCAGAGGAGTAGGCAGAGACTACAGACTTCCATTTAGCACGATCCTGACATACCGTTCTCGCCTTTTCCACATCCATATACCTACGCATACATGCTCGTCGGTTAAGGGTACTCTTAATTTGGCCCATTTTTAGTATATCGCCAATTTGGTCGACAAACTTCCGCCTAGGACGTCCCTTTCCGACTCTTCCATTCACTTCTGCAACATATACTTGCTTTGTCAGTCTTTCCGCATTCATTCTTTCTACATGACCAAACCACCGAAGCATTCCTTTCTTAATCCTGGTCACCGCATTATCTTGCAAACCACACTCTTCTTTTATCACACAGTTTCTCACCCTGTCACTCAGATTCAGCCCTAACATACTCCTTAGCGACCGCATTTCTACTGCATTTATTCTACTCTCGTGCTTCTTCTGCCACACCCAACTTTCACTAGCATACGTTAAAGTAGGGACTAATACAGCACTGTGAATTGCCATACGTGCCTTTTTTGACACATTCTGACTTTTCACAATAGAGTGTAGAGCCCCATTTACTTTATTTCCTGCATTCACTCGTCGTTCAATGTCCTTATCATATCTCCCATCCCTGCTGAATACACATCCCAAATATCTATTCATCATCCACTTGAACTCATCCACTTGCTCAATTAACTCTCCTTCTATTCTTATTTCACATACCGTTTTGCTTTCATTTCTATCAAAAACCATCACTTTCGTCTTACTTGCGTTCACTTTCATTCCCCTTTCTTTTAATGACCTGTTCATTAATGTAACCATCATTTGCAACTCGGCCGCCGACGACGCAAGTATGACTTGATCATCGGCGTACAAAAGGCATTTGATGGTTAACTCACCCATTCTTAACCCGCATTCTTCAAATTTCAAATTTTCCAAACAGCTGTCCATAAATAGGTTGAACAGCCACGGGGAAGCTACACAGCCCTGTCTCACACCTTTATGGATGCCAAACCAGTCCGAGTAGACACCGTTGATTCTAACACAAGCACTCGAGTCCCTATACAGAGACTTTAATGCCTGTATCAAACCAGCGCTCAACCTAAATGCGTTCAGCGTTTACCATAACACATCCCTGTCCACGCTGCCATAAGCCTTTTCCAAGTCCATGAACGCACAAAAAACTTTTTGGTTTTTCGCCAAAAACTTCTCCGCGATCATGCGCATGGAAAAGACTTGATCTGTACACCCCATTCCCTTTCTAAATCCCGCTTGCACATCCCAAATTTTTTCATCAGTTTCTTTCATAACTCTTTCAATTAGTACCTTAGCATACAGTTTTCCCACAATGCTAAGAAGGCTGATACCACGGTAGTTTTTACAGTCCTGCTGTGACCCTTTTCCCTTATATATTGGGACTATCACGGCTTTGCACCAGTCTCCCGGTACCCGCTTTAGTTCCCAACATAAATTAAACAAGGTGTACAGCAGGCCTGCCACCACGTCCTCTCCGTCGTCTTATTTTAAATATTATTTAAATTACTTTTAATTTGTTAAAATTGTAATTAAACTCCCCAATCTATTATGGGAAGTCAGAATTTATCGAAAAAAGGCACGTTTGGCCATTTACAACGTTGTGTTAGTTTCTACCATAATATATTGTAGTGAAAATTTGGTAAGGCAGAAGTGTGCCAGTAAAACTGTACTGTACTGTAACGCTGTAGAAATGTGATTATTAAGGTAAGGGCACATATTTCCGCGGTATTTTTACCTCGAAAGGAGATCTAAATTAGGTAGGCATTTATGATACCTTTTTGAAGGTTTGGCTATTTTATCAGAACCATTATTGTTTCTACTCTTGAAATAGACAATAGATTTGGCTATTAGATCTTGATTTGTATTTTAAATTAATTAAATATGAAAAGATGCCGCAGACCGTAAGCCGCAAGCTCTAGGCTTACCGTGTAGTAGTTCGACAAAAAATGAGATTGACTTCATTATGACTACGTATAGTAGGGCTACGATAGCTATCCGAGTACAGACCCAGAGTACGAAACCTCTTCAAATGCAGAGAGATGTAAGACAGGGTGACGTTATATTCCCGAAACTCTTCACCGCTGCATTGGAAGACGTTTTCAAGCAATTGAACTGGAAAGGATATGGTATTGATATCAATGGCGATTACATCACTCACCTTCAATTTGCCATCGATATAGACCTTTTGGCAGAATCGCTGGAGGACCAACGCACTATGCTTAATGACCTCAATAGTGTAGCCCAACAAATAGATCTTAAGATGAACATGGACAAAACAAAGATCATCTTTAACGTGTATGTCACACATAATATCGGTAGGTGTTGGGAGCACTAAGCTCCCGGGACCGAAACCGGGACAAATAGTCATACTAGGTAAGCCCAACTTCGACCGAGAGGTCTTCCAATGCAGTAATTCATTCTTGGGGCGATGTATATACGCTTTTACCACAAAATCCAGAAAAGATATAAAATTTCTCCTGCACAAAGTTCAAAAACTTTATTAAACTAAGTTCTTATAAAAAGAGTAATTATAATAATATTAAGGAGTTTATGGATGATATTAACCCCTGGGAAAGGTGATCGTTACAAAGCTATTTATAATTTGTTTTTTGTTTTAACATACATGATTGTAAGCTGTTAGTTTTTTTTTAAAGCCGCGCTGGGTTTTTTGCTTGTTCTTCACATGACAAAAGTTTTTTCCGAACCAGTGGTAAATTAAAAAAGTGACTTTCAATATATTGTTTATAACCCATGTTGAATAAAAAAGTTTCTGTTTCTGTTTCAAAATATGCGTTTCTCTCTAAACAAAGATATTTTGTAAAATAATATTATTAAATTAATGTAGTTGAGAATTATTATCCATAAAATAAATGTTAACAACTACGAGTACGTACCTAAGTTTGTAAAGTTATTATAAAGGAAATAGGAACCTACGTGTTATTGAAACTAAATAAAAGTGCATAGCCAGCTGCGTAACTTGTGAACACTTTTTGGAAAATTTCAAATTGGAAATGGTGAATTTTACGTGTGTATATGCCGTGGAATAAGGTGCTCATAGAATCTTATCCCGACCGAGAAAAATCTCGTTCCTAATTCCTAGTATTAAAAAATGCAAGAATATTGCATAATTTATTTAAATATTAATACTTATTAACAATGTCTTCGTAAATATAATACAATTCTTGCCAAAAATACATCGAATTGTGTATGAGCTTAAATTTTCCTTCTCAGCTTTTCCATACAATGAATTAACAAAATACCTAAATATATAATTCTTTTGACATACTATAATTAGTCAATGTGTGGCCGTGGAAGAAAAAGGGGAGATCTCCCGCCGGGCAAGGTGTTCTGCCCGGGGAGCGGCCGACACTCCGAGTGATAGTTCAGAGAAGTTCTATATATACTATCTATGATTCGGAATGTTGATAGCGTGATTTAAGCTTCGGTTTATTTCGCTTGTGGCGCGACGACAGCGCCGCTACATCACCCCCCTGCTCAGACCGGAGGTCGATAGTGCAGTCTCGTTGTCGACGAATGTGCAAGTGCCAGGAGATTGCCTTGTAGTCTGCGGTGAGTCGAGAAGAAGGCAAGTAATCTGCGAGAGTGCCGTGAAGCAGAGGCGAGCAGTGAGGCTCAGAGCCGTGCCGAACACTGTATGGCGCAGAGAGTAGCTTGAAGGAACAGGAAGCATTATTATTCCAGTGCTGCGATGAACCTTGTGAAGCTAGATGGCTTGCAGGTTATGAAGACTGCAGACGATATCTGCTCGGGAGCGAATGGGTGGGGTATTTTTTATGACTGGATTGACGTTTCCGAACGTTGTTGGTTTCGTGTTCAGATCACGTCGGGTGGTCACCACTGTGGCCGTGGTGAGGAAAAGGGGAGATCTCCCGCCGGGCAAGGTGTTCTGCCCGGGGAGCGGCCAAAGCTCCGTGTGATAGTTCGATGTGTTTCGGTGTGCTAGTGGCGCGACGACAGCGCCGCTACAAATGAAACGCAAAAAATATCCGAAAATAGATTTTAATATTCATTGTCTTATTAAGGTATCGAATAAAAAGCGGGAATAAAAGGAAAATAACTATATGTTTAGGATAAAGAAAGGAGTGCTTTAGTGGTTTGAAAATGTAGAAAAACTGAACGAGAAAAGTGTGACGAGAATGTGAAACGATAAACTTCCGTCAAGGGAAGGCCCCTTGGCTTTGACTGAAGTTTATCGGCCACATTGGCAATATTCCCTCGTTTAGTAATAATCCAAATTAAGGGTGCCCTTAACCTGAAATGAAAGCATTCAGAGATGTGTCAGGATCATGGTAAATAGAAGTTTGTAGTCTTTGCCTACCGCTCTTGGCGACAGGTGTTAAAGAAAAATGTTTATGATTTATGTTAATTATCTCATTGTTTGAAATTTTTCATAGTTATTATTATTTATTCATTCACATTACATTATTTCTTTATAAATTTTTTCATTTCATCCGCTTATCAAAAGTTTACTTTAGAATAAAGGCCTTCCTCATAGATTTCCTCATAGGGATATTCGCTATAGTTGGAAGTTTTGCAAACCGGTAGACAATCGCAAATTTTGGAAGTAAAACTTCTTTACGCACGCTTGACTTGGGGAGTAAGCTGGCGAACGCGTGACGAAAGCGTTACTAAAAGTGTGAGATCGGGCGAGGCGAACGGGAGTTGAGTGGGGGATATAAGCAAGAGAAAGCAGTGCGCGCGCACATTTTCTTTCTATCTTTCTCTAATAGCCAGTTATTTTTCGTAATTTTATATGTATTATATTATACACATATGTATCTTTAGCTCCATATATAACTATATATAGTTATTATAGCTAAAGAAGTTTTACTGCAGTCGTGTGGTCATAAGCACACTCGTTTTTTTTTAAGTCGTTATAAGGAAGACGCTGATGCCCATCTCCTGATTTGTTCCCACTTTCGCCTCTTACGACACCCACGGGATGATATAGGGTAGTGGATATTCGTACAACATGGTAGTTTCATAAACATATCAATAGGAAAGTATACCCTTGAATTTTCAGTCTGTTCGAAACGATGCAAACCCTGTTCTGGGCGGTGTTTGGGCTCGTAGATTTGGATTCATTTGAACTGGACGGCATCAAAATCTTCACGCGCTTCTGGGGCATGCTGATGTTTGGAACTTATGCTGTTATCCAAATTATAGTACTTCTAAACTTGCTAATTGCGATGATGAATCATTCTTATCAACTGATATCCGTAAGTGTTTAAAATAATCCTTTTAAATTATGATACATAGATTTAAGAGAAAACAAAATATTTCTGTATCTTTACTTTTTCATAAATTTATCGACAAAATTCTATAAATATAAGAACTAATACCAGCATATGAATAGTTGATAGCAAATATTATAACAATTCAATTTTTAAGGGTTGAATTATCTCTTTTAGTATACGTGGTAGAGGCCCGGAGAACCTTTTACTGGAAACGAGGCATTACATCTTACTCTTCATGGATGACAACGCATCTGTAATTTGATTCTAATTGAGTATAAATGTAAGTCTATGGTCCACAGCATCCATTTACCATCAGGTAGACTGTGTGCTCGTTTGTCCCTCATATTCTATAAAGAAGTTATGTAAAAAAACATGTTGCAATTCGCAACATTTTTTCTTACTATCGTAGATTTTTATTTTACGTACAATATATTTTAAAACTGCTGTTCGATAAATTCTATATTTCTTTCAATAGTAGTTGGCAACCCTACGTGAGAGTAGACATATACTAACATTTCGATTGTTTAACTGTTGGATCTTTTTCGCAGACAAGGATACTGATAATATTTCAATTAACAATTTTATTAGCGTCGACCTGTATCAAATTTGGTTTGCTTGCATAATATAAAAATTTTAGACGCGTGCTAACCCCTAAGCTACAAAGGCTCTCAAACAAAATACAGGTTTCATCATCATCATCATCAACATCAACATCGCACCCCATCAAAAATCCACTGCTGAACAAAGATCTCCCCAAGGATTGCCACAAGGCCTTGTGGTATTTATTGGGGAGATCTATCTATGCAGGAGTTCGAAAGATAAAAGGCTCTAGACTGATAGAGCCTTTCGTCCATTGATCTCCTGCATCACATACCAGATTGTCACTCCATATAGCGGAGGACGAAACTTCGCTTACCGATATGAGGCTGTCACTCGAAAACCTTTCTTTCCTATCGGTTGTCGGTTCTTCGAGCTATATCGCTGGACATTGCTGTTTCAACTTACTGCTTCGTTGGCCTATCTCTGGTTCTACTGCGTATACCATCTTTACCAAGTACACGGAGAAATTTCCTTTCCATAGCTCTCACAAACAGAGGTTTCACGTTTTTTTTATAAACTATTATTATAATAATCCTGTGTTCTGCATATTATAGGAGCGTGCCGACGTTGAATGGAAGTTTGCGCGTAGCAAATTATGGATCAGCTATTTCGAGGAAGGGGGGACGGTACCACCACCCTTCAACGTCGTACCGTCACCAAAGTCCGCGCTTTATACTTGGAACTGGCTTCAACGACGTCTCTGCGGACATGCGCGTGCTAAACGTGAACATATGCGTACCATTCGGGTTAGTGATCGCTCGGTATTTCGGATATTACCTACATATTCTACATACGTGGAAGAGACACGGTTGTAGCACGAATGGATCGGCTCGACCGGAGAAGGCCCACATTCTCACAGAATACCAGCGTAAAATAGCAGCTTAAGGGTCTGTGCTACCTCAGCTCCAATTCTAATTTCGCCCCTACTACCCCACGCGTCGTATGTGTTCTTTTTTTCTTCTTTAGTGATTACAAACATGTCTAGCGACATGTTTGTAATCACTAATACTGTAAGTAGATAGGTCGTTAGATACTTATTTCATTAGGTTTATCATATTTATGCCTGTTTCTTTACGCCAACCCAGTCGCTTCTTATTTTTATTACGGTTATTTCCAATTTTAATTTTACGTCGTCCTGTTATCTAATATGTATTCTGATCGAAAGTGACACAGCATGGAGTTACATTCGGTTATAACCTGCTTTATGTTATTCAGTTAGTATGCATAGTTTCATGATCTAATTAAGTATTGAATACCGTTGATTGTTATAACTAGATTTTTGGGGAATCGTGGTCTACATAATTTCTACATCAAATATTTATTCGCTCTATTTTTGGCATAACGGAGGATTGTGAGGTTAGTTTTTCTATGTTGCGTACATTTTAAAAAAAAAAATATATATATATAATATATATGATTACATTCTATTACGCATTATATCTAGTGTAGAAAATGATAGTAACTGGAAGATGTCTATATGCCACAGTATTCACTTACTATCTGGTGGACTGTGTCTTCGTTTTTCACCCTTATCCTTATAAAATAACAAATTTCTGTACAGTTCTAATTTATTTTCATGTTTCCAGAGGAAGGCAAAGCAGGCCAATGAAAGGGACTTTCGGTATCAGGTACGTTTTGTTTGAAAACATTATAATAGTAAATATATTTTTAAAAATAAACGAAAACTCGTTTACTTTTAAAAACGAATTTTTATGAAAGTCGACGAAGTCCTGAGTTTTATTCCAAATAGATATACTATTTATCATAATTTCCGACACTTTCATAAATATCGATTGATGAACAATTGTGTTGAATTTAAGGCTGTTTGTGTTACACGTTAAGTACTCCTAGTATGAATTTACTGTCTTGTATATTACATTAATATGTAGTTGTTTTTGTCCCAACAAAAAATAGACTTTTCAGATAATATATACACGTACATATACTCACGCCTATCACCATGAGGAGTAGGCAGATACGGACTTCCATTTGCACGATCCTGACATCGAGTTTCACGTTTGTCATGTTCAGATTTTGTGATTTTTTTGCACTAAACCAACATTGTACACATTTTGTATGAGTCATTTTTTACTTGTTATAGCTATGCTGCAACTATATTATTATGGTAGTAGCTCGGCCGGGGTAGGACCACGCTCTTACAGAATACCAACGTAAAATAGTTTCGTATGATAAAATAATTCATTCGAATATTGTGTAAATAAATGATATTTATTAAAATTTTAACATGATGATTGTACACTGTACATTCAGGCAGCTATTTATTTAAATATAAACCCAATTTCCCTTCAATATTTCAACTACCTGGCTGCACATCAATATACTTATATGGTAGGAGTATTAAACTCTGCAGACGCTAAGTTTTCAAATATTATAGCCCTACCAAATAAATGAGATTTTAAATATAATGAAAATTATCGTAATTAATAAATAATTTGCCGTGAAATATTTTTATATTATAATTCATTTCATTTGTGGGTTTAACTTCCGTGTGAACTGCACACATATTTATTTTCTTCTATCTATATTGACATATAATGGGTGATGCAGGCGATAATGCGGAACTTGGTGCGACGGTACGTGACGGTACAGCAGCGGCGGGCGGAGTCCGGCGGCGTCACGGAGGACGACGTGAACGAGATCAAGCAGGATGTGAGCGCTTTTCGCTGCGAGCTGGTAGAAATACTGCGCAACTCTGGCATGAACACATCCACTGCTAACGCTGGGGCTCCGGGTACGGGTTTAAGTAATCCAACAAATATTTTAAGTTCAAACTTATTTAGAATCGTGACTTAAAACTCGATAAAACGAAAATTCGACAGTAAAAAGAGATAAATGCAAATCTACTGGATTTAGCCTGTGAGGGAATGAGATAGATTTCACTTCTACTGCGAGTGAACTGTACAGTGTACACGTTTTTTTTTTTGCACTTTCTCTAAGCGTATGTTCAATATACGAGTTTGTAATGATAAGAGTTTCATTATTTAAAATGACAATGTTTTACATAGAGGATGTTAAAATTAATAAGCTAATATCCGCGTAAAAATTAAAATGATTTGTCTTACTTATCCTGGAGAGCACATCCCGCCATTCCTCAGTTGCGTGCAATAAGCTCCTCACCAGTACTCTCAATCCCAATACCACTAAAAAAGACGAACTACTGTCGATAATACGACACGTGTTTCCCCTCTAAACATGCCTCATTAAGATAAAATATATAAAATATAATACACTGCGCCGAGTCTATTTCTCTTCCTAGTGTAGCTAATTAATATTGGCATTTTATTAATATAATGGACTTCCGCAAATTAATGCATGATTCTATTTTTTTATTTATTTACCACTTACAACTATCATCACATCTGTATTACCTAATACAATAGTGTAGTATTAATGGTTTATATTGCTACTTGGTGATTTGATTTTAAATTATATTTTATTTGTTGAATTGGTAAGTTAAAATATTTTAATATAGAGTAAAGTAAATGAAACTTGCATTACCGTTACATTCCATTAAAATCCACTGCTGAACATAGGTCTCCGCTATAGGTTGCCTCATGCGGGGATATTTGATGAGATTTGATTTGATTAGACAACTGATGATTTAAAATAATAATAAAGTAAATAAAAATGTTTTATTTCAGTAAATCTTTTACAGTTAGTTTGCCGAGGCCTCCCAGAAAGTAATCATAAGATACTTGTGTTGGGAGAGTCTCGCTCTTCCTACGTAATTGTATCAACTTAGATTTACATCAAAATATCAAAATTTTAAACTTAATATTACAGTTGTTCATGCAGTTTAAAATGTGTGTGTGTGTGTGTGTGTGTGTGTGTGTGTGTGTGTGTGTGTGTGTGTGTGTGTATGTGTGTGTGTGTGTGTATGCGCGGGTGTGAGTGGGTGTGTATGTGTGCAAGTTTATGAATGGGTCACATTACCTACTGATTTATTGTGTCAGTGTGTGTTATTTAAAACTGGTTCATCTCTTTTTGACCAAAATGTTTTCCACATCATCATAATTAAGAGTAGAGAGCCACTCTGTCAGTGTTTTTCTGCACTCAAACATTTGCATTGGGTAAATTTTAAGTAAGCGATTGATCTTGTTGCTTACTTAAAATTTATATAAAAAATTTAATTTTTTTTTTATATAAATTAAAATAAATGAAACTTTCGTTACCGTTACATCCTATTAAAATCCACTGCTGAACATAGGACTCCGCTATAGGTTGCCTCATACGGGGGATATTTGACGAGATTTGATTTGATTAGATAACTGATGATTTAAAAATATTTTGATATAAAGTAAAGTAAATGAAACTTGCATTACTGTTACATTCTATTAATATCCACTGCTGAACATAGGTCTCCGCTATAGGTTGCCTCATGCGGGGGTAGATTTGATTTGATTAGATAACTGATGATTTAAAAATATTTTAATATAAAGTAAAGTAAATGAAACTTGCATTACTGTTACTTCTATTAAATCCACTGTTGACTGTTAGGTTGCCTCATGCGGGGATATTTGATGAGATTTGATTTGATTAGACAACTGATGATTTAAAATAATAATAAAATAAATAAAAATGTTTTATTTTAGTAAATCTTTTACAGTTAGTTTGCCGAGGCCTCCCAGAAAGTAATCATAAGATACTTGTGTTGGGAGAGTCTCGCTCTTCCTACGTCATCGTATCAACTTAGATTTACATCAAAATATCAAAATTTTAAACTTAATATTACAGTTGTTCATGCAGTTTAAAATGTGTGTGTGTGGGGGCGTGTGTGTATGCGCGGGTGTGAGTGGGTGTGTATGTGTGCAAGTTTAGTTTTGAGTGTTAAGTTTGGTTCACATTACCTACTGATTTATTGTGTCAGTGTGTGTTATTTAAAACTGGTTCATCTCTTTTTGACCAAAATGTTTTCCACATCATCATAATTAAGAGTAGAGAGCCACTCTGTCAGAGTTTTTCTACACTGAAACATTATTAAACATTATTTATACTTAAAATTTATATAAAAAATTTAATTTGTTTTATATAAATTAAAATAAATGAAACTTTCGTTACCGTTACATCCTATTAAAATCCACTGCTGAACATAGGACTCCGCTATAGGTTGCCTCGTAGGGGGATATTTGCCATAGTTGCCACGCTTGGTAAGTGGGACGGTAAACGTAGTTTTTATGTAATAGTTGTTATTAAAAAGACGCTGCAGCCCATCTCCTGGGTTGTTGTCCTCTGTCGCCTCTCACGACACCCTCGAGACGATATGAGGTAGTAGATATTCTTACACCGCCACTACATAATATAAAACTAAAATGTGACCAAATCGGCATGCAACAACGGGACTCACTCTTCAAAATAAAAACATACCCGTACTAAACAAGACTATTATCGAAAATGGTATGATTAAAAAGTATTTATTTATTAGATTTTTTTTAAATAAAAGCCCTAAATTCTTTTAAGAACATTTATTAAATAGTTTTTATTTATCGAACAGTTAACATAAAGAGTTCTCTGTATTATAGTAGCCTTGTTATTCTATAAATTGCCTCGGTTTATGAGGATTAAAGTTCTTTCGACAAGAGAGAGGACTTTGAAGGTGTTTAATCGTCAAAATACACCCATTTTATATAATATATTTAAAAAAAACTGAATTAGCTTATTACATGCTAGTCCGCGACTCGGGGTTACCCAAAGGACACTTCAACCGCACCTTAACCTACCTTCGCTGATTTCACTTAATTTGATAAACTTTCGTATTTTTGTACAAATAAAACTAATTTATTACTAACTATTTATGAATACACACTTCAATTAAATAATGGGATAATAGTAATAGGCGTCAAACGTCAAGGATATTTTTGGTCGACATTACCATTCCGTATGACGAGAACCTCCTCAAAGCAAAACAGATAAGTTAACAAAATCTGGACCTGGCTCACGAGGTGACCGACATGTGGAATGGTCCGCCGACCAAAATTATACCTGTAGTCATTTCACCGAACGGGTTAATCCTAGTCAGCCTCTTGAGTCATCTGAGGCGACTGGGACTCCGTGACGGACTGCTCCGGGGTCAAATGAAGAAGGCGGTGCTCCACCATACCACCCGCATCTTGCGCCGATTTCTTTCCCTTTCGCGCTAATCCTCGGCTGTTTGGTCTCATCTGTTGAGGACTTCGATCTGGTTGACTTTTTATTCACTTAAGTATTGTTTATGTATTTATTTCACTATATAAATATATGTAAATCAGCCTTTATATTACCATTTAATTTATATAGACACAAACAAGTGTTTAAATTTTGTACAACCGACATATATATATACAACATGTAACAAAAACCCTGTGGTTCCCGTTAAGTGTGTAATCAGAATCAGTATCCAAGCGTATAGAAATATTTTTTTTTCAAAAAAACGCATTAAAAAATTTTAATTAAAAAAAAATAATTTGCAAATTGTATTTGGTTTTATTTCCTCTAACTCACACGAGTATCTGTAATCCGAGGTCTTTGACAATTCTTACTCCTCGGCTAGTGCCAATGATAATAAAACCACATACAATTTGCAAATTAACTTTTTTTCATTAAAATTATTTTTTTTAAATTTTTTTTAAAAAAATTATTTCTATATGCTTGGATACTGATTCTGATAACACACTTAACGGGAACCACAGGGTTTTTGTTACATGTTGTATATATATAATCGGAATCTAGGAAACGGCTCAGATTTTATTAACATTTAGTGAGGGGGGGGCATATCGATCTAGCTAGGATTCATTTTTATAAAATGTCGTTTTGTCCGTGTTTTTAGGCAATGAAAAACTGCTACAACAGTTTTTTCTTTTATGTCGATACGATCAAAAATGTTATTCATGTTTCATCAGTATGTAATTTGTATCTAAATATTATTTTCAAAACACACGCTTTCCAAAAAAAAATACCGAGGAGCTCGTTCATCCAGATACTATAAATAAAATGAGAACATCACTAATGTATTCGTCCGTTATAAAGATCAAATTTATAACGGACACATGAGAAGCACTAGCTTTCAAATAAAAAAAGAATCACCAAAATCTGTTCACCCAGAATAGAGTTCCGAGGTAACACACATAAAAAACACAGTCCAATTGAGTACCTCTTCCTTTTTGAAGTCGGTTAAAAATATAAAATTCTAATTATTTGTTGTTTAATACATGGCCCCGCTCCAGGTATAGGCCTCCTCCAAGTGTTGTACAGCTGTCAATTTTTGTTTCTGTTTTGCGCTTTCCGCATCCACTCTCTGCAGGCTATTCTTTGGATTTCATCGATCCAGCGTTTTTTTTTATAGAATATGGATGACAAATGAGCACACAGTCCACCTGATGGTAAGTGGATGCTGTGGCACATAGATATCTACATTTATCTTCAATTAAGAATCAAAATGCAAATGCGTTGCCAGCCCTGAGGACTGAGATGGGATACCTCGTTTCCAGTAAAAAGAGTCTCCGGTTCTCTACACTCACCTTGCGAAACACAGCAGCATTAAGATGCTATTTTACGCTGGTATTCTGTGAGAGCGTGGTCCTACCTCGGTAGAGCCGACCCATTCTTAACCACTTTATAGCTGCAGCGTGACTCTACCACGTAAATGCGTTCTTTAGGTCTTCCTTTGCTCCCTGTTCCATCTCCACTTAAGCTGTTGTGCGTGTTGCCCTGCGTCTATTAGTTTAGTTTTCCTGCGAATTTCCACGTTTTTACGTTTATCGGTAAGCGGTCGCTTGGGATTCCATAGCGCGCTAGCACAAACATTATTTTATTGTTTAATTTCTTTTGAAATATCTAATTTAAATAATGGGATATTGGAAGGTTATTTTACATTTACAAATTAATTTGAAGGGGGCTATAACTACAATGAGGGAATAAATTAATAAGAGTATGTAGAGTGACCTTGTCTAGTCGACAGCAAAACGCAGCCTAAATGTATTGTATACTATATGATTAGATGTTCCTCGTTTCTGGACATGTACGCGAAACACTTTTAATTTCATAAACGTTCCGTAAAAGTTGTTCACTTCAAGATCAAACAAGATCTTTTCCTTGACGTGATTCATCGTAAATCAAGTGCCTCGTTGGCCCCCTAGAGGGTTGTAAATGCAACTGCTGATCATGAGGTCCGGGGTTCAAATCTCGGGTCGGGCCCAAAATATCAGTTATTGAGTTTCTCCGTTGAGAAATTCGTAGTAGCTGCCCGGAGTCAGGACGTTGGCGGTGTCTCACCCCCGGGCCTCGAAAAACACGTAAAGCCGTAGGTGCTGCGCCTGATGTTTTTCCAGTCGTGTCGGTTTAACATCCCATCGGACTATGAGAATGAGGGAATAGAGAGTACACCTGTACTTGCGCATTCACTTGCGCACTATAATCCTGTCCTGCGCTGATGGCTAGTCTCCGTTGAGGCTGGCCACCGTGATATTCGGTCGTTATCATCTTAATTCAAGCTCATTTTAAATTAGAACTTCAAATATCGTGTGAATCTAATTTTTTGGTGCTGGTAGAGATAGATGAGAGAATGGTGAGTATTGTTCAGATTATTTCCAGCCTCCAAATTGCGCCAACGCACTTTGCGACTAAACTCATGTTACCAGCTACATCATCAAGATGCTCCAATTAAATCGCACTACTGTGCGATTTAATGGGAGGTTTCTTTCTCGCATGACTTCTTTCTGGATTTGGTGCGGAATGTTCAGTAGTAGACTTTATTAAGCTGTAACCTTAATTACTAGCTGTGCCGGGCATGCGTTGCAATACTCGTAATCGGATAAATGACAATGTTATTCCAGAAAAAGGTCCCAAGCGGAGTAGAAATGTCCAGAGAGCAGTGAAGTCCTTACTGAAAATATGATTTTAATTAATTTGCTTTTTTGTTATTAAATGTGATAAAATCCACAAATAACTACTTTCATTCAATGTATAAGCATTCGCGTAAACATATTAAGAAATATTTTTCAAAGGAGGTCGGTTGGCACTTGCAGGTGGCGGTGGCGGCAAAAAGAACCGCCAAAAGGAGCGCCGTCTGATGAAGGGCTTCAACATCGCTCCGGGGGGGTCTCTCGCGCCGGTGGACGAGTTCTTGGCGTCGTTGCATCACGAGCACGACGCTCACGGACCACACGGGTCACATGGACCCCACAGTGCCCACCACGCCTCACTGTCGGCACTGCTGGGGGGCAGACTTCGCGCTAGCCAGTCCAGCCTGTCGGATGGTGCAACCAGTGCTCGCCGGAAGTCGCCGCACAAGCGCCGCTGGGGCACCATCATCGAGGCTGCAAGAGCCGCCAGAGTGTCACGGCTCATAGGGCGCTCTCGTTCCGAAGACTCAGTCTGCGATCATGCGAGACAATCGCCCAGGTTAGCCTTACTGTTTATTTTTGTAGGTGATATGACCCTCCTGTCTAAATATCTGCCTGGGTTGGTTCCACCTTCTTTAAGATTAAAAAAAATACTAGCAAAACATTACTAATATTACTTTGAGCTCAAAAGGTCCGCATCCTGCCGTTAGGCTATTGCCGCTTAAAAACACAGATAGACTCCATCTGTCATTTGCTTTTATCTATCTGATAGAGATATTATAAATTGCAATAACTATATAAGCTTCCAGTTTATATTCTGGGACGCAAGTAAGCTATAAAATTATTAATCAATTAGTAATTTTGTTAAGTAACGCTTAAATTTAAAACATGGTAGTGTTTTAAATTTGTAATGTTAGTAGTAATTAGCAGTGTTATAAAATTCCTACTAATTGAAAACACTACCATGTTTTAAACTAGTAGGAATTTTATAATACAATTTATTGCACATGACATAACTGTTGCTACAAGTAAGTGTGAGATTCATCTTGGCTCGATATATCTTGACTTGAATGTTGCATATTGCACCTGACAGCAGATATAATTACAGATTATGATGCATAAGAGGCAGCTCTGAGTGCTCAAGGGTAACAAAACTTCTGAGGTCTTACTTGTTTAAAGTTGTTTGAAAATTTAAGCAACCGCTGTAAATTTCATGCAACACGATCAACCCGGGTTTGATCTCAACTGCATCAATGAGTGTTCCGCGTTGAAGGAAAACGTTGTGACGATGACGATGCAGGTTGCATGTCTGAGAAATAAAAAAAATAGTCCTACAACCCGCGTGGTTAAAGAATGTGATTGAAAATAGCGTCGCTTCTATTCACCCCTCCCTCGCACACTGTAGCTATCTATACTCACACCCCGGTAAAGAATGCAAAAAAATATGTTGAGATATGCGTTTTTCGCACTATCTATAGCTCATTGGAATGATTACCAAATGCCATAACCTACAAAAAGTATCAGTCCGGTTAGCTAATTTGTGAGCTACGACGCGTTTTGAGAGTTTCCTTTATAATTATTGCTGATTTTATTTGTTAATATTTTTGTATAAAATATTTGCAACTATGACAACACAATGAGTAACCATTTCTAAATTTTTCGTTTGTCTGTCTGTCTTAGCTAATCTTCGGAATAGCTGTAATAAAACATTACGAACAAATAAAAAGTAAGATCATGAGGGATCTAGATCAAACTTTTGTCCGAAAAATTTAGAGATTTTATTGAATTATAAATATTGATAAAGCCAAATAAATAGTTTTGAACGATTATCTCAAGTCTAAATAACTTATTAATATTAACAGATAATTAACATTGACACTAATAGATATATTAATAGATCCCATCCAGGTGAAGTCGGAGCGGGTCGTTAGTTATAAATGTTATTTTAAAATTATTTTAACTTTCGTATACAATTCTTTTAACAAATATTTTCTTCTTTTGAGAATTTCAAATAAACGAATAATATAACGTTATAACGATATACCGTTATTAGTGGGTTTTCGTTTTTGATATTGTGCATGTTGACGGTACGGGCTCGATGAATCGCCATTTCTAATCCCATTCGTTATACGTACGGACTGTGGACATGTCAAGTTCACCAACAAGTATTGATGCTACAATTAGGACACACACTCAGTGCCCAGCAGGGGGACGTATTTATATACAATATTTTACTTTACTTAAACTTAGATTACTTGTTAACAGACATTCATACTAGGTATTACCAATGGATCAGGAAAATGCTCTGGTTCAGAAAAACCAGGTAGAAGCTCAGCGGGACTAACGATACATTATGTAAAACCGACAATTGACGCAGAAAAAATTCTTAAAAGTTAAAAGAGAAAAAGTGGCAGCCTTGTATCGGTAAGCGAAATGTAGGGCGGCCCCCACTGGGAGTACGACCTGTGCCCTGTTTATTAAAACTCACAAGTCTACTTGTTCACAAGTTACACTTTACAAGAAAGTTTTTACAAGTACGTTTAAATTACGTTTATCAAAAAAATTTACAGGGCTTGTAAAATTTAATACTTGTAAGTTCTAATTGTAAGTTCTAAAATCAAAAATGTATGCCGCATTCTTTTCCTGCCATTTTTTTGCTTTTTATTGAATATCCCCATTATATTTCTTGTGTCTCAAAAACTACAACACCTTCTTTGCATAGATGACTTTTTGATGACACGATAACTCTTCATCGGTCAGTCAAATAATAAAGGGTCAAAAGGGCGCTGCTTTATCGACGCCATTTTGACAGTAGATACTATAGTAAATATTTTAGTTGATTTTAGTATGGTGTAGTGTAGTTATATTCTTTATATAGATGTTTCGAAGTCTTCCTAATATTTGCCAAAGCTTGTTTGCTGTTTTTTTTTTACCTTTTTTTTTTTTTTTATATAGAAGAGGGGGCAAACGAGCATGTGGCTCACCTGATGTTAAGTGACTACCGCCGCCCATGATCAACCGCAACACCAGGGGAATTGCAGGTGCGTTGCCGGCCCTTTAGAAAGGAGTAAGCTCTTTTATTGAAGGTCCCCAGGTCGTATCGGTCCGGAAAAATCACCGGTGGTAAATTATTCCACAGAGAGGTTGTACGCGGAAGAAAACTCCTTTTGAAACGTACAGTGGTGGACCGCCAAGCATCCAGATGGTGTGGATGGTATCGGGACGTTTGCCGTGTAGTGCGTTCACGAAATTTGGCGGCTGGGATTAATCCGAACAATTCCTCAGAGCACTCTCCGTGATAGATGCGATAAAATACGCAAAGAGATGCAACATCTCTTCGCAGCGCCAGTGAGTCGAGCCGATCGGAAAGCACTCGGTCGTCGACGATTCGAGCCGCTCTGCGCTGGATGCGGTCAAGTGGAAGGAGCTGGTACTGGGGAGCCCCAGCCCAGAGATGGGAACAGTATTCCATGAGTGGCCGAACCTGCGCCTTGTAAAGTTGCAGGCGGTGTGCCGGCATGAAATACTGTCCCGCTCTGCTGAGCACGCCAAGCTTTTTAGAGGCCAATTTGGCCTTCTTTTCCAAGTGACCACGAAACTGCACGTCACTCGATATGTCGACGCCGAGGATTCCGATACTGGCTGAGGCAACAAGGGGAGTGCCTTGAAACTGAGGGGATACGACAAAGGGGTTCTTTTTAGCGGTTAACGCGCAAACTTGTGTCTTCTGGGGGTTAAACTGGACTAGATTTAGTCGCCCCCAATCCGAGACTCTGTCCAGCAGAGACTCGACTTCAGACACAAGTTTGTCCCGGCACTCAGAGACGTTTTCCCGAGAAATATTGGCTCGGCCGGTGTAAAGAGCATCACCAGTGCTGTCATCTGCATAGCAATGAATGCTACGGGTTTGCAACATATCATTGATATGCAGAAGAAACAGCGTTGGCGATAGCACGCAGCCCTGTGGAACACCAGCATTAATAAGCTTGCAATCGGAGCTTGCACCGTCTACAACGACCTTGATGCTCCGATCTGCAAGAAAACTGGTGATCCAATCGCACAATTTCTCGGGAAGCCCATAGGAAGGGAGCTTCGAAAGAAGCGCTTTGTGCCAAACCCGATCGAAGGCCTTCGCAATGTCCAAACTAACGGCCAATGCCTCCCCCTTGGATTCTACTGCCTCCGCCCATCTGTGAGTTAGGTAGACCAGAAGATCACCAGCTGACCTACCACGGCGAAAACCGTATTGGCGGTCACTAATCAGCTGGTGATCCTCAAGGTACCTCATGAGCTGGCAGTTTACAATGGACTCCATTGTTTTGGAGAACAAGGAGGTGATGGCGATAGGCCGGTAGTTGGACGGGTCTGAGCGGTCGCCTTTTTTAGGGATCGGGTGGACGAAAGCCGTCTTCCATGATTTTGGGACTACGCCTAGGGAGTAGGAGTACCGGAAAAGACGCGTTAAAACCGGTGCCAACTCTGGAGCACACGTCCTCAGCACAATTGGGGGGATTCCATCAGGCCCACTCGACTTATAGATGTCCAGGGAGAGGAGTGCTTTGCGAACCGAGCGCTGAGTGAACTGCACTTCCGGCATGGAGCACTCACACCGCGGGATGGTCGGCGGCGTACTCCCCCCGTCATCGAGAGTCGAGTTAGACGCAAAGAAAGAGCCTAGAAGATCGGCTTTCTCCTTTGCGGTGTGGGCCAGTGAGTCGTCCTCCCTGTGCAGAGATGGAAGAGATGGCTGACAGAAATTCCCCTGGACAGCCTTGGCGAGAGACCAGAATGCACGGGTTCCAGAAGGAAGACGAACTAGTCTCTCGCCAATTCTGCCTATGTGCTCTGACTTTGCCTTGGCAATGACTCTTTTGAAGGACCTAGAGGCGGAATTATACTTCTTTTTAGAGCGCTGGTGTTTACATCCCTGGACGCTGAAGCGTCAGCCCAGGCTCGGTAGCACTCCTGCTTATAGCATGATGCTATTTTACAGGAGCGACCAAACCATGGCTGAGATTTGCCTCCAATGGGCACCACAGAGGAAGGAATAAAAAGTTCCATACCCTGAAGTACCACATCAGCGACAGAATCCGCAACAACGTTGGGATCATCCGGCGAGAAGCAAACCCGCCCCCAAGGGTAGGATGCAAAGAAAGACCGCATCCCATCCCAATCGGCTGACCTATAGTGCCAAACACGGCGGCAGCCTGCAGAATGCAACCGCGATTTCAGCGTGAGTGGCACCACACTCCGGACAAGACAATGGTCCGAGGAGCCTAAAGGGGCGTCGACGGAAATCTGATATCCGTCCGGGTGAGAGGTCAGCAGAAGGTCCAACAGGGAAGGTGCATGATCCTCCACATCTGGAATCCGCGTAGGCGAAGTAACCAGTTGTGTCAGACCATATGCCAAGGCAAAATCATGAACAGATCTCCCCCGCATGATCGGTTAAACGTGAACCGAGCCATTCGGCGTGATGGGCGTTAAAGTCGCCGAGGATCACGATCTCTGCGGAGGGGATCTGCTGTAGCAACGAATCTGCAGCCATTTGGACGTGGTCGAAGAGTCGGTTAGTTATAGCATACGGATTTGTATTTTTGTCTCTGCTCTTCTGCTAGTTTTGGTTTTATAGGGCGGCAAAGCTTAAGGTGACCATATTACCTTCAAATATATATATATATCCTTATTTGTTTATATAAAATTTTGCTAATTTCTAAAATAACTGATTATTCTTTCGACACTGCTCCGTTTCCTTTAATCTTCGACACCTCCGAATACATTATCAGAATCAAAGTTGTTTTCGTTATTCTGGACCTCTTCGTCTACGTTTTTGGATTCCCTAATAAAGTTAGACAACGTCACGCAGCAATTAAAAATGTTGCAAGCAATTGTAGGTTGAACTCTTAAATAATTCAAACATGGAAAATTTCCTTTCAGAATTCCAATAGCATTTCAATAACTCGCCGAGTCGATTTATAAGCATTAAGAAATGTTATATATGCTTCATCTTTGTCATCTAACTATTATAATATAGTAATAAGCCATTCCTTCAGAGGATACGCAGTCGCCAAGGAGAACCCCTTGTGCAATGGGTCTCCAGCCATTTTCAAATTGCTCATATAACTGACTGTTTCTTAAAACTCTATTGTCATGAGTGCTTCCGGGCCTAATTGGCATAGGAATAGTAAAACTTTTTGTCAAGACCACACACAACCAAACAGTTAAGGGAATGATTTCCGTGTCGATCTACGTATACTTCTTCATGTTGATGTGGGGTATCAATTTTTGCAGGTACCATCTAGACAGCCTCAAATTAATTGCATTCTTTTCAACATATAAAACTTCTGCACTACCTCCTGCATATTATTCGGCCATTTAAAGTCGTTTTCAAATATTACGGTATTGATGGCTGCTATAACACTGTGGACTGCATTGCATACACTGCCTTTTGCTAGACCATGCATGTCAGAAACAGCATGGTATTGAGTTCCGGTTCCCAACCAATGTAGAGCTATTTGTAATATTAATTTAGTTGACAGGGCGTGGTTTCTGTTTGTATTTCTTTCTAAACAGCTACCCAAAATGTTAATTAATTGTTTCAATTTTTCATCTTTAAGTCGAAACCTTTCATTAAATTCATAGGTCGACTCCATATGACCGTAGTCAATTCTTGTACTACATGTTCTTGGTTCCATTATTCTAATATTTTCATCATTGTTGGAGTCACCTGACCACATTTTAAAAAAGGACAATCAATTTAAAAAAAAATATTACAGTACTACTTATGACACTTGTAAGACGGAATGGAAAGTCACCGGACACTCTTTGGATTTGCTATTATTTTCTACAAATTGTAACTTACAAGGGATTTTTGATGAACAAAATAACGAATACAAATGTAAAAATATACTTGTGAAATAAGTAACCTTGATATACACGTTGACACACATGTTGATAAACACATATTTGTAATAATTAATTTTTTTACAGGAAAATTGCTTGTAATACAAGGCTTGTAAGTTTTGATAAACAGGGCACTGGTAAAATATGCAAGTAACCTAGCACCGTGCTATGTATAAGGAGGCCTGTGTTCAGCAATGGACATGTTATTGCTTGTAATCAAATTGATTGTGATTTGAAGTCTATTTCATAAAAACACGGTGACTGTCATAAATGAACATACAATCTGTGAAACAGTTTTTGTTCCGAATTACCGGTCTTGTAGTGTACCTACATAGAAGTCTTTGTAATGATGGTTTGTATGTATCGGTAGTGGCAGCGAGCGGTCGGAGTCAGGCAGCGACTCCGCTCGCAGCCCAGAACGCACACGCAGTGGGCCGCTGCACCCGCTGACAGCGCTTGCAGCGCTCAAGCGCAAGCGAAAGAAATTCTCGGACTCGCGGCGCGCGCCGGCCGAGGAACGCGCCTGCGCTTCAGAAGCGCTGCAGCGCGCCAGTTCCGTGCCGGCGCGGGTTCCGCTCGCGCCGCCGCCGACGCGTGCGCCCCCCGCCCCCGCACACCCACCGCACCCCACCACGCACCCGCCCGCCGGCAGTCGGGAGCCGCTGCTGGCCAGCCTTGACGACGACGCGCACAAGGTTGGTTTGATTACAAAGATGTACTACTAGATAGGCTCTGCTACTACGTCTACTTATTATACCGTTACTGAGGAATGTTTAAGGGATGAAATTTTTATCTAATGGGTGCCGTAAAATGTCGCATCTTAAAAATCAGAAAGATCTTATAACTAATCTCTCATGACCAATAGACGACGATATCACCATCTTGTTTACATTTTTCACTCTTTCCTTACAGCCTAATAAAGTCCACTACTTAACATTACAGGCTCCCCCTACTGGCACTACTGCAGAAATAGTTGTAACCTTTGTATCTTCATGTATCTTGGTAGCAACAAAGCAAGTATTCAGTGTAAGGATATCCACTACCGCATATCGTCCCGTGGGTATCATAACATACAATAGAAGAAAACAAGTCGTAGGCAACAGCAGTTGGTGACCAGCCCGCCAAAAGCTATGAAAAAAAAAACGAAGATACGTAGTACAAGCACGGCTCAAGCTTTTATATTATACACGTTTGGATGGACATAACATAACACAACGTGATTTTCAGGAGGCTTGTGGGCAATGTGGATATGAAACCAGCGTGGAGGGGGGGACGGAGGAGTGCGAGAGGACCACAAGTCCGGGGACGTCGTGTGGACGTTGTGCGGCACTGGCGCGCCTCGCCGGCGTCACGCCACTGCACGGCCACGCGCCGCACCACTCCGCCGGATGGCTTTAGCCCACCCACACATCGAGCACCACCCTCACACCACCGTTATGCAGCGTTGCCAGAACGTTTATTCATGTCTGTACGTCCAGACAACTATTAAAATCAGGCATTATTTTGAAGAAGTCGACTGTTTTAAGGATGTCAAAATTAATTGCTTACGACTAGGTTTGCCAACCGTTCCGCGAGAGGCAACACATCCCATTTCCAGAGCCTTAGCGGACACATCTCGCGAAAGATGTGCGCGGGACGCCAAGTGTCCCAATTTAATGTATATGGCTAAATTTCGAGCAGAAATATCTAGAAGTGAACATACTTTTTATTTCACTTATTTATTGTTTTTCAAACGTTCAAAACATCTTACAGTTGTTTTAAAAGGTTTTTAAATCTTTTAATTCAATTCAGAACTCTCGTTCTCTGTGTGTCTCGTTCACTATTTTCTTGGAATTACTTCGACACCCTTGTTTTGGTCAATTCTATAATCTATTTATTTCTTCCACTCAAAAAACGACGTCGAGTGCTGTAAACCGCATCAAAATTGGTTGATTCCTTCCAGAAATATCGTTGACGAAAGAAATCTCGATAAAAGTTTTTTTTTTGAAAATAACTTGAAAACTTTCGGTGAAATATTTTTTTTTGTAATAGGCTTTTTGATAAGTTGAAAAAAATTGCTTTGATTGCCTGATGATGTGAATCATGTCAAAATCTGTTGCTTTGTTCGTGAAATATACAATTTTGAAAAAAATAAAAAACGTGGTTTTCCAAAAGAAGTGGTTGGATTATCCCTGTAACGTGTCTGTTTTCCTCTTCGAGCTCAAAAACGAAATTAGTGGGAAATTCCTGGGATGGCCTGCAGGATCAACCAATTTTTTTCAACTAGTCTACTAAAATGTCTAAATAGTTATAATAAAACCTTATTCCCTATTTTCCCATCACTAGGAGTGCATTTTTGTCCATATTTATGATTATATGGAACTATCCTTGAAGTAGTCTAATTATTTAATAAAAATGGTTCTTCATTTAATTGGGTTTAGACGTTTTCTGAGAAATCGGTGAACTTACATTTAAAAATACGCATCGAATCGAATCGAATATGGTAGCAAAATCTTATTTCTGATAAAAAATTTCGCCATTACATATTTTTACAGCTATGTCCCGGTTGTTTTGGCCTCGTCCCACATTTTGATTCCAATTTTCCCCTAAATTCGTGGACTAAGTTTGGCAAGCCTGGAAATGCGTGAAAAATACAAATGATACCTATGTCTTACCTAGTTTCAAGGGATGATGAAAGCTCATTTTGGAATGAATTATGTTTATTTCAATATTAATTATAATTTTTTCTTCATCGAGCTTCGGCGAAAGAAAATAATATATCGTTTGAAAATGTTATTTTAGCCGTTTTCAAAAAGGAGGATGTTTACAATAAACTATGTTCTTATTTTTTTTTGTATCTTTGTTACTCGATAACTTAATCAGTTGTAAACCGATTTCGATTATTCTTTTTACTAAAAAAATATATTTTATTTTGCGAGCAAATCTTAGCGAATTAATATTCTCATCTTTTTGAATATAATTTATACTTATGATTATTTACTGTCTATGGTTGTTTATTTAGATTTTGTGGTAATTATGACTCCTCGCTCTGGCAACGCTGTTACAATACGCGACTCACTGGAAAATCCCAGCGTTTTTACGTCGTCGTCTTTATTGGTGGACTGTAAGTAAACAAAGTTACGGACAGTGGACTTTATGATGCATTCGCATGTGATGTTTGAATGTAAATTAAAATAGGAATCTTACATCGACAGTTAGTTATTTAAGAGATTCACCTCGTCATCCACTCACTAGTTTGCAACATATCGCCGTTAACGCGAATAAAAACAAAGACTTCTATGTACACTACTAGGCGAACACTACGGTACTAATATATTGCGTACTATGTTATGGTCAATTATGAGCTACTTACTACTTTAGTCGACTGCAAGCGGGCGACTAGACCAGTTCTTTGTTTTGTAAACCGCGGACGTTGTTTTCGATACTAACACTGACTTTGTTTCATGTGACTAAGAAAATGCTGTCATTATTGTATTGATTTTATTGCGTATAATAACTTTTTTATATTCCCGACGTTCCGAGCACTTCACAGCACCTATGATCACGGAGGACACTGAGGTGTTTGTCACATCAAGTGCTCGAAACGTCGTGAATATAAAAAAGTTAATATACTCGATGAAATCCGTAAAAACTAAAGTACGGCCAACTAGCAGCGATACGAAAGGTCATTTACCATTACCACCTTGTGTATTTGTCGTAATGTCTCGTTTCCTCGGCAAAAACGTGTAAGGGTCAAGACGGGTTCGCCAAAATTCGGGAGGCCATTTTAGTAATAAAAGTGGTTCATTCCGTTTCGGAACGCGCTCGTGGTGATACAAGTTATTTGTTAAAATTTTTGTTAGTTTTTGTTGTTTATTTAATGATTGTTATTTTGTTTTGTTGATAAAGCCTGTTACCGTACGCCGGGCACACAGTTGTTAGGCAAGCGATATTCAGAAACATTATCATTTTTCTCGTTACTTAATTTTAATCTACATTATACAATAATTCAAATTATAACAAAATTTATAAAAAGTCTATTTTTTGATTTGTTAGACAATTTTCAAAACTATATTGTCTACTTAAATATATAATATAACTATCAAAGGTTACGCATCCCTGCTATTTCTAATAACCTTGCATTGGTTTTATTTACATTTGGTATCACTTCTCGTTGGCCGTACTTTAGTTTTATTTTAAATGTGTAGTGTTCGCGTACATATAAGAAATCATTAACGTTATTTCGTATTTGCCTAAAAACAATAACTGTCGTAAATAAAAATAGAAGCGAGTGACATATTTATCATGCCAGCCGGCGCCAGCTCTCAGCAGATCTACAGCTGACACAGTGTTTGTTCTGAATAGCTGGATATACATAGAAGTTTTTGCATTAAAACAAATTATGCATTTATACAATAATTGTACTGTAGTGATTTGCACGTATCGCTAGGAGCTAAGGTATGAGGAATACACGCGTGCGTAGCTAGATAGAGATTAGACCATCCGTTCCGTTAATCTAACTTTAAACGAGTCATATTTTATCTAACACCAACTAGTTTTAGACGAAAACGAGATTTAAAAAATAAATAGCATACAATTAGTGTCCAAACTATTTTATATACGACTTATGTATACTGAAACATAATAAATATTATAATTAATTATACAATAAAATGATGTGTTCCAGAGTGTTTTCCAGTAATAATTTATCCTGTCGGCGCATTCAGACGTAGAGTTATTTAGTTACTAAGAACAAACAGAAGAAACAGGGATTTTTATGTGACCCCTATTATCCTATTTATTAACCACCCGATCCCAATTATATAATATGTTAGCGTTTACACGGTCTTTAAGCCAACGAAACTAAAATGTATTTTTGTTCTACCTTTATTCCTAAATAGGCAGACAGAAGTGTACTAATAATAATAATAAAATAATAATAGCCATTTAGCGGACAGAAGATGGGTTAAGAACTACCTTACATTAGTCAACAAGATAGTTTTTTCAAAAAGAAATATTGAATATTCCAAATCACGTTTCCAAAACTTTAAGTAATTTTAAAAACGGAAATAATGAATTTAGAGTCCACTAACGAAATTGAAAATAGTAGATAGAAGTTAAACGTATAAATTAGAGGTGTAAGAATATCCACTTCACCATAATATCATTCCGTGGATGTCGCTAGAGGCGACAGAGGGAAACAAGGAGGTTGACAGCAGCGTCTTACTGATAACAATAAAAAAAGTAAAAGAAACTGCAGTTGGCAACCCTACTGCTGAGCGTGGCTAAGGCAAATGTCCCCCCACCCCCTGTGAAACAATCTATGGGAAAGACCAAAGTTCAGCAATGGACTTTTGAAAAGCTAGGATAGGTTGATTAAATCATTTATTGCGGTTATTTTGTCATGTATTTATGTCTTCTGGGGTCTATACAAACTCTCATATTTAACACTACCAGTAATATGCTATCAACACTAATCATAGATAAATAATAAAATAAATGAGTAGCTGTAGATAGACCCAATAGGTGTACTGTACTGGATCGAGTCACAATAAGCAGTTTGTATTTGTGTGAGTGTGTTTCAAAAATACACAATCGCCCTTAGTACAGAAAGCAGTTTCTAATTAGTCACAGGGTTAAACTGGAGACTGTTGCAATAATGTAGTCCCGCGTAAGGTATGTGGACTAAATAAAAAGTTTAGAATTTGACAGAAAATATTAAATTTCGTGAAGACTGTGGCGCCTTAGATGAAGAATTTCAATTAAAGACCATAATATTAACCCGAAACTGTCAATAAACCACATCTTGTAATGAGGCGGTATGTATTTTAGCTAATCATTTCAAAGACTTCAGAACTGTATCTAACTAAGTTAACCTAAGAGGGTAGTGAGCTACAACTGTGTGTACGACCTGTTTTTTAAGCCGACATCATAAAGGAGATTATTTATTTAACTGTGTTTTCGTTTTCTTATTATTATTTAACCAAAATCGAGGTAATAATAATCTGAAACGATTTCAGGCTGATCCGGGAAAGTTTAAAGTCGGTTTATCGGTTTATATATAATTTTTTAGTTAAACGACGAACCATTGAGGCCTAAACACATGATGTCGCCTAGCTTGTTTTTTACAATCTAAAATAAAATAATTATTTAGAAGTAAGAATACCTTTTTAATGTTAACATTAATTTCTTGAATATTAAACTTTCTGATTCTGTCTTGTTTTTGTTAGTAAGAATCAGAGATTCCTTATGCCATTAAAATAAGAGTGGGACCGGTCTTTGGCAATTTTCAGTTCAAGAGTATAGATAAGTAAGCAATTATACATACTATAGTTTTTAGTCAATTAAGTATAGTCACAGATTAGTGTGGTATGGTCAGCAAATTATATTTTGTTGTAAACATCATACCGCTGCCCCAAAAAAATGTATTGCTTTTGATCAGCCATTTACTTCACATAACATTTATAGATAAATAAATATTAATTTTATTTAATTAACTAAAACGAACACTACATTCCACATAACGTTGCTTCAAAATATTAATCTATACTCTGTGCACGTAAGTAGAATTTTTTTGTGTATTTTCGTTTTTGCACAATATAACTCAACCGTTTAGTTCTTTTGCCACCAATGTCGTTTTGAAACAAGTGGAGACTAATTCCATTGTTATTTTAATTGTGTAGCATAATAACAAACTATTTATAAGTAGTAAACAAATATTTCTTGGCCTAACGCCGATAAAAATCAATCGAAAACATGGTTTAACAACGAATATAAAGTATAATTTTGTGTATTTTTATGACAGCCCCCTACCTACCTACATACAGCCTTTGCACTTTTCACTTTGTTTCTATTCTATGAAATTATTGTAAATACAGATCGGTGCGCTCCTTAAAGCACGCGCCGTATATATCGTCCATTCTGTACACGTTGTATGTATGAGTATTGTTTATGTAAGTACCATTCAGTACTGGGTAATATTATCTTTATCCTTTGTACGAACACCGCTGGAGGTCAGTCTTGTATAGGCTTAAATTTTAAGAAACATTACGTTCTTATCAGCTTCAGGCAAAATGCTATATTGGATTGGGATAAGTCTAGATAAATATTAATTAAATAGTTGAATTCACAAGCTTTAAGACCCAATCCGTTATAAGCAAACAAAATCAAACCATTGTTAATGTTAACAGTAGTTTGATTTTGTTTGCGCGACTTTTATAACAACCAATAATTAAATTAGCATAGACTAAAACTATTAATTCTCCTAAAATAATTATGCTCGTGGCATCTTAAAAATTAAAGATACTCGTAGCTCATAGCAGCCGTGTAAACAAAGACTTCTATGTTTACTACTAGACGGGCTCTGTGCGCTAAATACACTGCGCACTAAGGTATAATAAATTCTCAGTAACTCCTTCAGCGTTGCCACTTTAGTGATTTTATCACTAGATGTGTGGATTTTTTTTTTTGGAGATAGATAGTGATATTCTAAAAATATCACAAAAAATTATTTGATGGTTTTTAGTATTTATCAAATCTTAAACAATTTAGAAAATATATATTGGCAACCCTCTTTATCCATCGATGAATTTCCCAGTTCATTTCAAAATAGCACTATTCTTTATTCGCATATCAAAAACGGAACTCTATGCTAACCTACCTTGGCGATTTCCCGACTAATAATGAGAACCTAACACGTATGTAAAGTTTGTTTCAATAAGTGCTGAATACTGTTGCTTGTACTTCGTTAGTTGCTGGTCTTCGTTGGCAAAAGTAGGTCAAATTACGATGAGTAGTTTTTGTATTGAAATCATTTCATTTGTAATGTTTTTGTGAAGAGTCTATTATTTATTTATATCCGCATTTCTAGCATTAGAAAGACTGAGAAACGCGGATGCTCGTGGAATTTTTACTGCCTTGATAAACTGTTTACACGGTCTTCTAATAAAAACTTAGTTGGAATTGGGGTGAATAATGCCTCTGATCATCTCATCAACAATGGCGTACCTAATTTAATTCTAGTCAAATGTGTTTACCACTCGTTGCAATTAGATGTTCGTCGCATGCGCCAGAGCAAACGTTACCACGAAATATAGATTTTCTCATTAGAGAAACTTATAATTGGTTCTCACATTCACCTAAACGCTGTTATTTTTTATAGGATACGGTGAAAACGAGCATGCAGCTCACCTGATGGTAAATGACTATCGCCGCCCATGAACAACTGAAATAACAGAGGAATTGCAGACGCGTTGCCAAGTATAAAGATATTACGAGACAATAAATTGTGGCGAGATCCTTTAAAAACATTATGCTCTTGTAATACTCGTTGGCTGTTCGTTAAAAAAAACTGTGACCAGGATACTGTCTCGATTTTATATGTTATGTTTATTGTTATTACTTTCAAAATTAAAATATTATTTTTATTATCTACCTTGTGATTTGATTTTAAATAATTTGGTGAATTCTTGGTATTTTTTAACTTAAAAATATCCCAAAAGGTAGGGAAATTTCAGACCATAACTAGTGATAATTTTTTCTGCAAGGTGGCAACACTGAACTCCTTTTATCGACTGCAAGCGGACGAGAACTTTATTTTGTAAGCCGCGAACGTTGTTTTCAACAATCTAACACTGATTTTGTATGACGTGACTAAGAAAACACGGCCATTATGTGCGCACTTAGTCAACGTTATTTAAAGTCTATTTCAGCTAAAGTAGGTATGTTACTTTATTTCGTATTTTCCTAAACAGTAAATGCCGTCGATATGTGAAAATAAAACTGTGTATATCTACTGTGGCAGCTACCAGCTCGCACCTGCGCGATCCACAGCTGTAATATAATAAGTAGTTTTTGTTCTAAATTATCTAGTAATGTTATACGCATAGAACTCTTTGCGTAAACAGTTTTTGTTTCGCATCGTTTATTTTCAACGTTTACCTTACATTGACTTACTGTGACCTGCCTCCAGCTGTGTACGTTCAGAGAGTTTATCTAATAATACAGGAGGCCTTCACATGTGTTTATTTGTACTTGCGATGGCGGCCCCTGTCGCGCCGCACGATTTATATTTTGTAAAGAGTTGTTGTTTATTTATACATTATATTTGTATATAACGGTGCGAAGTTTAATAAAATAAGCACTACACATAACTGCGTTTTAATAACTCTGCATCATAGAGTACCTCTATGTTAGAGCCATGCTGCGTGCTACAGCTGTATTATAGTTGTAGCACGAATGGGTCGGCTCTACCGGAGTAGAACTAGCGTTTTTACAGAATATCCGTTCACAAAATCACAGAACATCTATGAGCTTTGATTATATTCAGTGAGAAAGCTGGTCGCAGCGTCATCAAACGTTCTCACAGAATATCTGTGATGATCATCAATAATGCTGTGTAGTAAACTGAGCGTAGAGAACCAGAGATCAAGACCTTTTTTCCTGGAAACGAGTGACAACGCATCTGCATTTTAATTCTTAATCGATAATGGATATAGATGTCTATAAGTCACAGAATTCACTCGCCATAAAATGAACTGTATGTTCGATTGTTACCCTTATTCTGTAAAAACATAATGAGCCATGTAATAATCGCGAAGGTCAGGGCGTGTAGCGCATCGCCATAACAAGTCAAAATGCAGCCCTGGGCTAACCATTCATCTTGGGCCAGCCAAGTTCACCTTGGGTGACAAAGGCATAGGTGGATTGGGGGTTAGACCCCAGCTGTCCAACTCCTACAACAGATTTGACTTCTATGTAACAACGATTTTTATGTGATGCGTGTTCTAACGGACAGACATAAAACATTTCCAAACATTGTTGTTCATTAAAACTACTTTTACGGATTTTATCGCGTTTTATTTATTTTTGATACCCGACGTTTCGGGTGCTTTCCAGCACCCATGGTCACGGGGGACTGAGGTGACTGATGTTCCGATGTCAAAGTTAACCCTGAGTACCTTCAGCTTTTTAATTATTGTCTTTGGTCCGATCTACGCAGAATGAACTATAGTTCTACTAGCTAAACTAACTAGAGAGAAATAAAGGTTGTTGTGTAGAGAAATAAAGGTTGTTGTGGAGAGAAATAAAGGTTGTTGTGTCACGTAAACATTAGGCTCCGTATTAATTTCGTTTTAAAAATAGTAAATCATAAAGTTTGATTATAAAAAGTGTACATTCAATGAAGGTTAAGTGCAATACCCATGAAATAGTGTTATCTTATAGTGAAGTAAGCCAAAAACGTCATTATAGCCGATACAAAAGTAATATTTTTTCTTGTCGATAAAAACTGTTTACATCTGTATAAACAATCGAAACCCGTGGGAAAAGGTAAAGTTATCAGTAAAAACAGAACTGTGTAAAATATTAGTGCCTAAAATGCTTTCAAGTGAACCTAATTAGTTTTTCTCAACCGTTATTTTAATTTGAACACCAAAACGGACTTTGACCCTAGTCCTTAAACTAACATCGCAAATAGCCAACCACATCTATCGTATATTGCATGAACTATTTTCACCTGCAACCAGCTAGCGCCCAGCACCGATAATAACCGTCACTCCGCGTAATTGCTTTGCTAGTACGCATGTTAACTGTTTCTGGTACTGACGGAAAGATGGCGTTAAATTGCATTAAGTGCAAAACATCTATAGTAAATAAGCAATTTCTTAGGTGTTCAGTTTGTGAAAAGCACTACCACATCGATTGTACTAAAGTATCATTCCAACGCTTACGAATAATGACAGCGGAAACGAAAAAAGCTTATAGATGCGATCCATGCTTAAATAAAACGAAATCCCCAGCTACCACTAATGCAATATTACAGGTGTCGTTACAAAATAGCTCTACGCAATCCTATTCGTCCATACTAGATGCGTCTACGCCTCTTAATAATACCATACCAATGCCAGGAACAAATACTTCGACACGGGATCAGGACTACGTCACCTGCCGCAATAAAAACCGAGTAAATATCCCCACTGATAATTCTTTCGAGGAACTAAACAATGACGAAAAGTTCTTGTCGACGGCATCAAATCCTACTAAAGACACTTAAATTCTATCAGAACTAAAAACTATAAAAAACACATATACAGTTGAAGAATTATTAGTAAAAATAGAAAACCTAGAGTGCAAACTAAAGAGCGCAAAAAACGAAATATATTGCCTGACGACAGAAAACCGTTCTTTATGGAAGAAAGTAGGTGAATGTGAATTAAAGTTGAATAAACTGATATCTGAATCAGATATCATTACTTCTAAATCGCCAAAACCAAATTCTAAAGAAAAGTCGATAAGTAGTGGTGACTTAATGCTTTCACCGCAAAAAATTTATAGCCAGAGCCCAATAAATAATAACTTATCCACAATGATTAGTGTCGACATTCCTACAAACTCTGATCTTGATATGCACAACAAGCCCACAGTAGTGAAGGAAGCTGCAAACAAAATTTGTCTACTCAGTACGTCCAGATTTATGAGGACCCGAAACATATTACAACATAATGTACAAAACAACTATGATATATGCCACTATCTACTGACTGATCATGGCATAAGACCACTTCTACTAGACATCGAAAAAAAACTTCAGAACTTCTCCTTAAGAGACTACTGCATAATAGTCATTGGCAAAGAGGATTTTGAGGCCACAACTAATTATTTTGAGCTTATTACCTACATCCGAGAAAAATTACTACAAATAACACATACAAATATTATCTTGTGTCTGCCGACATTCAAATTTGGTAGATTTGTAAACCTATTCAACAAGAGAATTGAACTGTTTAATAACCTCCTTTATTTGGACAATACTCATATTCAATACTCATATTTAATTGACTCTAACTTGAACCTCGATTACAACCATACCATGTTTCATAAGCGCACAGGCCAGATAAACGACAGTAGTTACGTTGTACCAGTTCTGGCTCACTGAGTCAGAAGTGGTACAAGTACGACGTTCGTCGACTCACGATCCTTTAAAAAAAAGTTTTGGCATGCTCTGATCACGAATCTGCGGTCCATTTTTGCGTGATGAGGATGTTCATTGAATACCGTCATTATCTATTCTTCCTCAGCGTGGTGCTATTGTATTATACTCCTTTGTTCCTATCTACACTAATCTGACTCATCAATAAAACACATTACCTAATTTTGTTAAAATTTTTATTTACAAAATACACAATCTTATTACTTATTTTCTATAAAATAGGAGCGAAACATCTCATCCACTAAAATATCGTTGTACAATGTGTTCCCTGTAAATATACTCGTAAAACTATGCATTGAACATCCCTGAAACTTATATAGCAAATACATTAAGCAATATTCGCCACAAACTGAAGTCCACTGCATTCTGAATCCTATCACCATTCCAGTTCCATCTTTTACAATTTATTTTTAAAAACTCTAGATGATATCGTACAGGTGCTCGTCCGAATGAATCAAAATATTGACCGACGTCATTCGTATCGATATATAAAGCTACCCAATGTGACCCTGGTTTATCATCTGTATCCAAATAGCATATTATATACGTTGGTACGTGGGTGTACATGGGCAGTTTATTGGCAGCATAAACATTATTTTCTAGAGTGGGGTGAATCTTTTTCAGATGTTGTTGTACATCTAGTGTATCCATGATATTGTTGCTATTAGTAGATTATTACAGTACAATCTACTCAATAACTAATAGGAATGATCAATTATAGTGATTTCTAAATATTAAATTGCATTATTTTGTGTTATACAAAACGTATTTGAGTCATCAATACACTGAACAAGACGCGACACGAAGTAATGTTGGGATAAGCAACAAAATGTGAGATAAGCTTGTTGACGCATAAAGTTACTATCAATTCTACTGCAGAAATTCTTTAGATTAGAATTATTACTTACTGGTACTATATAAGACCAAGCAAGTGCAGTCATGGAGTTAGTGTATGGTCGTTTGACCGCAGTGGATCTATCAATACTACATTTGTGTTACTTCAACGCATCAAAGGCCATGGATGTAAGTGTTTATTATTCTATTGACAAACTTACTTTTTCTATTGTTATTTTCTTACGTATATATGATTTAGTGTTAACAAATTATATTTAAATTATGTGTGTGTATATGATTAAGCCGTGGTAGCTCAGATGGTTAGCGCAAGCTGTAAATTTCACAGTACCCGGGTTCGATCCGCGCCGGCACCAATTAAATTGTTAATTGCAATTTTAAGTGTTTATTCTATTGACAAAGTACTTTTCTTTCTGTTTCTTCTTTGGAGTGTTAAAAATTTAATTGTGTTATATTGGTACTTGGTTAGCGTTATCCGCCGGCACCAATTGAATTGTTAATTGCAATTTTAAGTGCTGATTTACCACGTGCTCGTCGGTGAAGGAAAACATCGAAACAATTTCGAAGGCATGTGAAGTTCGCCAACACGCATTGAGGCAGCGCGGCGGACATTTCCTAGTCCTAAATACAAAGACAATAGCAGAAAGTGAAAAAGTTAAAAAATACTTTTTTAACAATGACAGTCATTAGTTGATCATTAGTGAATGTGATTCTGTTTACCTAAATTACAGGAAGACAAGAGCAGAAGGAAGAAATGGGATGATGGGAAGTGATGAAGCATTGTTATGTGAAGTTTGTTGGAACAAACATATTTTTGGTCACGTGTAAATACTTTTAACTTTTTGGTTCAAAATGACACAAAATCTAAAAAATATTAGATACATCATCGTCATGGACGGATTTTACATTACATATCCTCATAAACATTTTTAATGTAGAGAAATGGCTATTCTATTGACAAACTTACTTTTCTTTCTGTTATTTTCTTACCAAAACAGAAATAGACACAAATTTTGTAATTTCATCATAGCGAAATTTCAAATTCTCTCCGATACCATTTAACACTCTTAAAATATGCTCAACGTTATCATAGTTGGTAGCTGAAATATGTTTTTTGTAGTACACTATGGATGGTTTATCTTCATTAGGCATTAACATAGATTTTGTAATGTATATAACATTTTCATGATCTTGAACAGTAAACATGGTACATGGATATTGAAACTCGACAACTCCAACCGACCATTCACCTTCTAATTTAATAGCTTTCGGTAATTTCGCTGAAAAATTTGTGGTCTTGTTATCAGGAAAGTATTCCATTGAACTATTGTTGAGCAAAGTTAAATAAAATCTTTCTTTATTCATATTTTTTAAACAGAAAAATCCAACTGTTAAATTTAACTGAATAACCTTTCCACTTCACTAATACTTCTTTTCTGTTACCTGAGTAACGAGTGTCAATTATTTTATCTATTTTATATTGTGTGGTGGGGTTGTAAGCGATTTTCTGTAATTCTCTTTCATAAAAAGTACCAACTATTGGTTCATTTTGTAAATCTGTTATTGTATAAACAACCCGTGGAGATCTATCAATTATTGAAGATATAATAAATATTTCATCACTCCAATTTGATTCATATCCCTTTTGGAAAACATGTTTATATTTAGTTATTCGAACATAATCACCCACATTGAAATCTAGTTTAGGATTTTCTAAAGAAAGTTTGTTTGACCGTCCATCATAAAAATTAGTCCAAACTGTCATAATATTGTTGAAATTTACATCACATGGGCATCATCTTAATACTAGAGTGAAAGCTGTGATTATTAGTATATTAAATCTTGTAAAACATCTATATATCTATAAGTATTATTATGAGTGAAATAACGCCACATTTTCATTTTTAGTGTTCTTTGAAATCGTTCAACAATACTGGCCTTAATATCAGGATTGTTAGTGGTATAGTAATTAATCTTTTTGGATTTAAAGTATTTTTGTACATCTTTTGAAACAAATTCTGTACCTTTATCAGATTGTATGTGAGTAGGTGTTAAATTACTTTCAGTAAATATATTTTCAAAACATTCTTTAGTTGTTTCTAAGTTTTTCTTTTTCATTGGTCTTGCAAAAGCATATTTACTAAATACATCAATAACACAAAGTATATAATTGAAACCATCATTATATTGAGAATAAGTTCGCATATCACTTAAATCAGCTTGCCACAGTTCATTAATATTTGATAGAATGTACCTATTACGCGGAAATTTTTTTCGAATGGGTTTATGTAATGTCTATGTTTCTTATGATTTTAACCATTCCTTTACTTGCTTTTTATTCATTTTACCCTTCATAGCTTTTGATAATTTATCAATACTACTAAAACCAGCGGGATTAGATGGATCATAATAAATCCTGTTATTTTCTTCTAGTACGGGGTCCATTTTTCCCACTCAAGCCTTTTACGTATTTTAGTTCTAGACTTTTTATCTCTACTGCTCGGTGTAGAAAACTCTATTTTAGTTATAGATTTTCTTAAACGTAGTATCAAATTATCAAAAAACTACAATACATTAATGAAAAATTCGAGTAATAAAATAAGACCATGTAGAACATAATTAATAATAAATTGGGTAGAATGAAAACAAAAAATCGAAAAATTATATAATAATAACACAATAACGTGTGCCATTCAAATTTCTAACCTACTTAATGAACATTTTGCAGCAATTGGTAAAACTAATAATATTAATAAAAATCAGAAACAATATAAAAATTCTGTCGAATTGAAAGCGACATGCTCCATGTACCTAACCTCAGTTGATGAAAGGGAAATCCAAAATAGTATAAAAAAATTAAAAACTAAATATAGCTGTGGTGTAGTGTACCACCGGCGCTTTTAAAACAATGCACTGAAGATTTGTCTATCCCCTTACTTTTTTAGTAAACCAAAGTTTTCAACATGGGATATTTCCAGACCCTCTCAAATAGCGCTAATAAAACCGTTGCACAAAAAAGAAGATAAAAAAAACCCTAACAACTACCCCGTTCACTCGGCTACGGATCTAATTAGATCATACAATAACCTATGTTACGTCGGCTCTGGTACGGATCGAATTAGATCAGGTCGGATCAGAAGTACTGCCTTATGAAAAAACTATTTTTTCCCTTTAAAACAAAACCAAAGACAATATGCAATAGATAATAGTATCAAAGACAAAGATATGCTCTTTTATTTTAAACCATAACCTGGCAATGTTTCTTAGAAAAAAAAAAGAAATCACTCTGAACTTTCGGCGTTCCACGTGTCGCTTTGATGAAGGTGCTCCGTCTTTTTTATAGAATTTTATATTTGTGTCTGGACTAAAAACGAAAGTATTATACTTTTTTATATTCCTTGTAATATAGTGAACACGTAGATATATAATTTGTGGAATAAAAAGTGAAAAGTAAATTGCCAAAAGTACTTCAAAATCTGGAAGGCCCATTTTGGCGGTTGGGTCATAAATGTATTATTTTTCAAATTCTCATTTATTTTTAGTGCAAAATGTAAGTAAAAATAGTTTTCTTACATATTTTAAATAACCTGACGTTGTATTTATTTCAAATTCACACAAAACTATTTTTGAAATATTGTTCGAAATATCATACAGATAAAATATTATTATTTTTTTTTAAATTTTTAATATTTTAATATTTTGGTATGAGTAACGAATAGAAACACATAAAACATAAAAATATACATATTTCCAAACATTTTCATATAAATTTCTCCAAAAACAGAAGTGTAGAATTCAAATTAGTAGTAATTTTGTCACTAAAATTGAAGTATATACTACTACTATGCTGTACAGGGTAATTTATGTATTTTATTATAATTTCTAGCAACCAAAAATAATTTTATTCAATAGTTTATACATTCAACAAGAAATCCTGTAAGTTTTATCCATAAATATTGTCTCAAAGTGAAAATATAGCAAAATTTGCAATATAGCAAAAAAATTTTCTAACTTACAAATTTTCCCGCCATTAAGGTCCCGAGCGAACGGGAGTATAACATGTCGCGCGCTGTCAGAGCCATGGGGCTACCGACCAATAGCCCTATTGCCCACTTTTTCAAAGATATACGAAAAAGCAATATATAATAGACTCTACTCATTCCTTGAAAAGTATGAAATACTAGATGATAGCCAAAATGGATTCAGAAAATCAAGATCAACCACCCTAGCTGTATATAAGTTCATACAAATGGCCCTACAAAATTTAAATTATAAAAAACATACTGTACGATCGACATAGCGCATCTAGTGTCGGAAGAGAGCGAGGGGATTGAGTTTAACGATTTCTTTTAATTTAAGGAGGTTCGGAGCGGAATTAAGTGAATTAGTTTTAATTATTAGTGTTTTTAACTTTAATTTGTGTAAAGTAAATTAAGTGTTAATTTGGTATTTTATACTGTCTTGGTATTTAACTTGATATGAGGAAAGCATATGACAGGGTGCCCTATGATAAACTACTTTTAAAACTTATGAATTCGGGTATCCGTGGGCTAGTACATAACGGGTTCAAATCCTACGAGTATTTAAATAATCGGAAGCAAATAGTAGAAATTGAACACTACAACCAAATTACAAATGAAGTAATAAAAGTTCGTTCTGAAGAGAAACACCTAACTAGTTCAGTCCCACAGAGCAGCGTTTTAGGCTGAGTGCTGTTTCTTATTTATGTAAATGACCTGCCAAAATGTTTGTATAGAGAATCAACACTGCCAGTATTATTTGCAGATGACTTGTCAATACTTATAAAAAGTAACGACAACATTAGCTCTGAAGCCCTTATCTATGATACACTTCATAATGTCACTCATTGGCTTGATAGCCATAATCTAGAAATATACCTTATAAAGACAAAAATTTTACAATTTCGTTCATATAATAAACCACCCCTAAAAATTAATTTTCAATTACAAAATACTCTAATAGAAGAGATAGACTCGTATAACTTGCTTGGACTTAATGTAGATACACATTTAAACTGGAAGTCGCATATTGAAAAAATTAAATGCAAGCTCTCTAAATTTACATGATATGCGCTTTATCAAATTAATCATAGCACAAATTTAGAAACTGCACTTTCCACATATTACGCGTATGCCTTTTCATGGCTTAAATATGGTATTATCCTTTGGGGTAATAGTGTCAATGCAGATGAATTGTTCATTTTACAAAAAAATGTGTTAGGATACTTGCCAAAATTGATAACAGACATAGCTGTCGACCCTACTTAATTAAATTTAAGTTATTAACCTTAGTTTCTATTTACATAAAAGATATAAGTAACTTCGTATTTAAAAATAAACACTTCTTCACCCAGATAAAAAAACACACAATGTAAATACTAGGCATAAACATAGGTTATATTTACCCCCATCTAGAACTAAAATGCTCAATTGTAGTCCATATTACATGGCAATTAAAATATTCAATAAACTACCCATAAATATAAAATCTGAAGTTAAATTGAGTTCATTCAATAAAAAACTTCATGATTATCTTATTTTCAAATGCTTTTACACGCTCACTGAATTTTTTTATAGTTAATTACTAAGTATTAAATAAAATTTTATTTTCAAAATAGCCAAATATAATATAATGATGTTACATAGTTATAAGTCCATTTAATTATTTTATTGTATATTTCTTGTATATTGCAACGCCCGACATGGTCTATAATGGTCACTGTAACTGCTAATGTACTGTACATTATAGAAGCAATAAACGATTTGAAATTGAAATTCATAAAAGATAGCTTGATCTCTGCGACAGCTGTCAGTAAAATCAAGCCTATGAAGTCCTGAATTTCTTAGTAGTACAGACAGTACCTGTCAATGTCATACTGTATGGGCATGCACTAATTAGGTCGGCATGCCCCTTTGCCCATACAGTATGACATTGACAGGTACTGTCTGTACTACTAAGAAATTCAGGACTTCATAGGCTTGATTTTACTGACAGCTGTCGCAGAGATCAAGCTATCTTTTATGAACCATAACTGTGTTTTGATGTCTTGCAGTGGTATGCTTGGGTTTAGTTTTAATTTTATTAATTATAGGATCCCAAGCAGGTGGTAGTACCCAGCCTCCTTCTCTATTGAAATTAGGATGTTTTTTAATTTCAATAGCCTTGTAGTATCATCCTTGGTAGGAATCGATGTTCTTTCGCGAGGATTTGTGGTCTATCAAGTCTGATGTAATAGTTTAACCATGGTTTAATTAAAAAACATCCTAATTTCAATAGAGAAGGAGGCTGGGTACTACCACCTGCTTGAGATCCTATAATTAATAAAATTAAAACTAAACCCAAGCATACCACTGCAAGACTTCAAAACACAGTTAGTTCATTCTACGTAGATCGGACCAAAGACAATAATTAAAAAGCTGAAGGTACTCCAGGTTAACTTTGACATCGGGACGTCAGTCACCTCAGTCCCCCGTGACCATGGGTGCTGGAAAGCACCCGAAACGTCGGGTATCAAAAATAAATAAAACGCGATAAAATCCGTAAAAGTAGTTTTAATCAATGTGTAGTATTCGCGTAAATATAAGAAATCATTATGTAAACATTGTTTTAGAATCTGTACCGATAGGATAGTACACCACGGTTAAATATTCAAAAAAGGTTCAATGTACAGAAATCGTCTTCTTAGACTTTAATTAGAGCATACTACTACCACCACATTCCTAAGTAAGGACCTGGGAGTAGGGTCTGCCTGGGTGTGTAGACCCCTCTCACCCCTGAGGACTAAGACGTTATGCTTCGATTCCAGTAGAACTGGTCTTAGTCAAAGTGAACTCAGCTAACCACAATTTTATAAAGAAAGAGTTTGTTTAAACAAAAATACGTTCGCCTGTTAAGGAATGATTCCTATTGCCCTAAAACCCTCTCAGAAATGAGGGGAGGCCTGTGCCCGGCAATGGGACGTATATAGGCTGTAACTCTATTATGGAGTCAAAATTATGTAGAAATTATATAGGCTGTAACTTTACTTTACCTCAAACCTCCCACTTTCAATTTCTTTTGTCTCTCACACACGAGTGCCTGTATCACCTTATTTAAATGAAAGATGGTATACGGCAACAACGGTTTTTTGTGTGAATAATAACTAAGAACCTATAATGATGTCTATAATTTTTTTATAGAATAAAAGTAACAAACAAGTACACATTCCACCTGATAGTAAGTGTGGATGCTATGGCCCATAGACATCTACATTTATCCCCAATAGGGTATTACACCCATTTTCAAAAAAATGTTTGAATCCTAGACTGATAATGAACCACTATAATTTTTATATAATTTTTTAAAACCGAATAGTGACATAAAAATTATTTTTAATCTATCGTTTCAAATTTTCGCGTGAAAACGCTGGCCGCCATGCTGTTCAACTCGTGACGTCACTGTCCTAGAATTATGCCGATTTTGCTAAGGAATTATACTTTTTAATGTTTAACAATGAGTTATCTATCATCTATATCATTGTTGTGTGGTGTCTGAATGCAAAAAATACGAGCATAAGAACGCCGAGAAAGTTATGGATTCAATTGCCAACTGATTTAAATATAAGAAATACTTGGTTAAAACGGGCGAGAAGATATCCGAATAAATTGAACCGAATAAATTGAATACATTTTGAATAGGTACCAGCGTAAAATAGTAGCTTAATGCTGCTGTGTTTCGTATGGTGAATATAGAGAACCGGAGACCCTTTTTACTGGAAACGAGGCATTCCATCTTAGTCCTCACTGGTGACAACGCATCTGCATTTTGATTCGTAATCGAGGACCAGGTGCATTGTGTGCTCGTTTGTCACCCTATCCTATAAAAAAATTGTTTACAAAACTAGACTATTCTTCTGTGAAGATAATTTTGATGTAAGTATGACTCTTAATTTGACTATCGTATAAACAAACCATAATGAGGTGAAGGATATCGCAAGTCAAATTTTGTAATAAATTACGTTATCTTCGATATTTTAACTAATGATTACGAATGATTGCTAATGATTGTAATTATAGATAAACTAAACTATAATAGCTACTAAACTGTTTTATGAAAATACACTCTGAACTGATATTGTATTTTTGTATAAACAAAGGTTGGTAAAAATAGGTAATTACATTGAACAAAAATTGGGATTGCGTGCAAAAAAATTTGACACCAATTTATTTATTCTGGGTAGATTACTATTTCTGCTTTTACGAACTCATCTTTCATGATACCTCTCAATAAAATTCTGAATAAAACTCAATAATCGTAATGATAACTTGAAAGATTTCGAAATAACACAGCACATTAGCTAGTTCTCTTAATCAGTGACACAGAACACTAATACCCTTGGCAGGGATCAGTGACTTGACCAAAGTTCTAATATGGCGGACGGCGTTTTGCAGATTTGAGGCACAGACAAAATTTTTTTTTAAATTGAAGTATAAAATTTATAACGCAATTTTATAAAAATAAATCAATATTTCTCGTTTACATTTTACAAAATCTATTATAAATATATTTTTTTAATTTTTTTACACGGTGTTAAATACCCTATTAAGAATCTAAATGTAGAGATGCGTTGTCACCCCTGAAGACTAATATGGCATGCCTCGTTTTCAGTAAAAAGGGTCTCCAGTTATAGAACTGGATAGTATGTATAGACACTCACCATACGAAACACAGCATCATTGAGTTGCTAAAGAAAACATTACTTATACAACACCCGCCTACCATCATCATTACAGACTTTAATATAGGCGTGTCCCGCAAATTACCTCGTAGGAGGAACATTTGCCTTGGTTGACACGCTTGGCAGGCGGGTTGCCAACCGCCGTTTTTTTATTATTTTGAGTAAACAGGAAGGCGCTGCTGGCCATCTCCTAATTTAGTTTCTCTCTGTCGCCTTTATTGATATCATCGAGACAATATGGGGTTACTCTTACGCTACCACCTTAAGGCGACCCGCTTTACGAGTTAACCCATAAACTTTTATGTTATCGTAGTTGGAGCGTGTGCTCGTGACGTCAGTTAATTGCATCGTATTGATATATTGTTTAATAATAAATTCAGTACCATTAGCAAGCAGTTACGGTAAACAGTGTTTTATTTAAACAATTAAGCCCTAGGGCTAAAAATATCACTTTGAGTATCAGTTGCTTTTTTTAAATATTTTGAATAATAAAAAAGTTGAATTCTACAGTCTCAGTATTTGAGAGGTACTCTTCTACACCATTTACTCGCATTAAACTGCGACTGCGACTGTGCGTTAGATACGCACACATTTGTTGGTCCTTCGAGCCAGATTATAAACTATTACGGTTACTGATGTTATGAATTCAACAATTTCACGTAAGCATTAATTTTATGGGATAAAGTTAAACGAATTATCTAATAATAAATCAAATTTATTTCATTTTTTTTGGTGATAAACCTTTTATATCACAAATAAATAACTGAACCTTTACTTTGCAAACTTTTCACAATAGTATAATTATTACAAAACGTTGTTATAATTTATTGCCTCAATTTTATAGCATACAGTAATTACAATAAATAACATTGTTCCATTTATAGTGGTAGCCCAAACATAGTGCACTAACATCACATTTGTGTCAATAAATAACATTCTTCGACTAGGGTTTTGAAGCCCACAAAATGCTAAAACACCATTGATATCACCTTGCATCTCAAATTATTCTAATTATATTTCATGCAGATAAACAATAGGATTATAAATGGTGTCGCCTCTATTTACCTTTCGCTTGCACAGTCACTGTCTCTATCCATACTCAAACTGACCGATAACGAAACAAAAAAAACGTTATACGAGTTTTGCAATAAACGTATTTTACATTTTATTGCTTTTAACTTTCAAGTAACAGAACGGATTCACTCAATATCCTATTATAATATTACATTCATAATTTTATTACAAAATTCAATTGAATTAATATACTAATCAGTTAATTTAAAAAAACAACATAGTGTTTTAATTAATATATTATCGTTATTTGTAATATAACGTTAGTAGCGTTGTTTTCGTATTAGCCAAATTAGCCAACTAGCCGCCATATTTAATTCTATTCTTTATCCGCATGGGTAGTATAATACTAAAGATGATATATATCCATTAGTATCTAGCATCGTTACTTCTTAAAATATCACTTGTGTGTCATAGCCACTTCCAGAAATAATTAAAAGATTTACAACACGACGAGAAACATTATAATATAGTTAGATAGGAGCTGTATAAAGCAGTAGTATATGATATATAGATTTCTATTTTGGAGTGTCAGTGGCAAGGTTTCTCTTCTTCACTTGGGCAAAGCAGTATAACTCGCAGTCTGTTTTGATCTTTAACCACTATGACGTCACGATTCTGTAGAAAATCCCTCGCTCGTTGCATTCCAACTATCGCGATATTTAATCTCCGATCACTGATACGATTTAAATTAACCCGATGTTGCTATGCTACGGGGCTAGACAAGATAATTTTCTACGATGGTCAATGCTGTGTGAATGAAACGCTGCAGCGTGACGCAACGAGCGGGGGCGGGGCGAGGGGTCGCTGCGACGCTAGAGCGCGGCCAGTTGCAGTGGGGGGGGGGGGGGGGGGGCGGCGGGGCGGCGCACGGCCAGCTGCGGGGGGGGCGGCGCGAGTTTGGGGGGGCTGCGGCGCGAGCGCGTTTGCTGCACGGCTCGTAGTGGTCGGCGGCGGGGCGGCACACGGCCAGCGCGGGCGGCGGGGTGGCGCGGCCAGCTGCAGGCGGCGGGGCGCGCGCTCAGCAGAAGCGCGCAGCCGCGGCCCAGCGCGCCGCGCTCGGCGGCCAGTGCGATCTGGTTCACCACGCGCCGCTCCACCTCGTGCTTGATGGAGCGCGCGCCGTAGTGCACGTCGTACCTGCGACGCGTTGCCGCCTTCACTTATTTTGTTCACATACTAGCTGTGCTCGCGACTTCGTTCGTTGCATTTATTACAGCCTATATAAATCCACTGCTAAACATAGGCCTCCCCAGAGAGTGCCTCATATTGCCATAGTTACCACGCTTGGCAGGCGGGATGGCAACCGAAGTTTTTTATTAATTTAAACTGTTATCAGGAAGATACCGCTGTCCATCTGTGGTTCGGGTTACCGTCGCCTCTCACACGACACCCACGGGACGATATAGGGCAGGGAATATTCTTATACCGCCACCACATGATCACTTCATTCGCATTTTTATCATACTTCCCTATTTCTATCGGATTTGTTAACAGTTTCATAGGTTTTAATTTTTTGCGCGGACTCTTAGGTTTTTTTAGATAAAAGTAGCTTAAATTACTCCTCATAAAATCAGTTATCTATCAGTGAGTCCCGTCAAAATCGTTCGAACCGTTTCGGAGATTATCCGGAACAAACAAACACACAGACAAATAAAGATTTAAAGACAAGGACGTAACGTGGCGTCTTATACGAACTCACTGAATAAAAATTTCGATTGTTTTTACTTGTTTTTTTTTTTGCCTTTCAAAACGAGTTAGAAACAAAAATGACCGGGCACATGAGTGGATATGAAAAAATTTAAACTTGCAACGATTTTTGAACATGCTCACAGACTTACTTTTTAAAAACAAACTTGTTGGGAGCTTTTTTAATGTCAAGAGAAAAAATACTAGAATCAGGTGTAACTTTGTGGAAATCCATTATACGAAATATGTTAAAAATTAGACCATAGTACACTTAACTTGAGGATGCCTCGTTTAGATGCGAAATACGTGTCGTATTATAGACTGTGATGTCTTTCCTAGTGTAGTGGTGTTGGGAGCAGAGGTGCTGGGATTGGTAGTGGCAGGTATAGTGCATGTAATTGTGGGCGGGAAGTGCTCTTCAAACTAAGCTCGTTTTATTTTATTACGCTTATCTTAGCTAGTTAATTTTTAACATCTTCAATAGCAATTTATTGTAAGCATGTTACAGAAAAAATTGTGTTACCCATCAGCCAGTGCTCCGAGCACGCCACCTTCCCAGTGCAATTCCACATCATGTCTACTCTTAGCTTTTTCTGCCCAGTGTTGTAGCTCCATGTTCACTAACGTCAACAACTCCTGACGTGAGAACGGAAGGAAGTAGACAATCTCGTTAATTCGGCCCAAGAACTCATCGCGTCCAAAATGCTTCTTCAAAATAGGCCTCACGACATTATCCTTGAAATGTCTCGACACTTCTAAGGTTTCTTCATGGTCCTCATTATCTGCCACTTTATTTGGTGAACTGGGCGGGTTGTTCTCAACTTTATCTGTAATAAAATATTGATTTTTTTATGAGATAATTCGATTTAACAAGCCCAATGCTGATGATACAGATGTATATATATATAATATATATATATATATATATATATATATTTTTTTTCAGAATGGGTCCCACATATATGCAATAAATGAAACCATATACTTGTTATCGCCTTTGCTGACGATATACAAAAAATGAACGTAATCGGTCCAGTAATTAGGTCAAAAAGTAGAGTTTTAATTTTAAGCAAATTTGAACACTCTATAGAATTGGGTCACTAAGTCAATGATTCAATGAACTTGAATCCTTGAACATTAGCGACGTTGCCACGCAGTGCAAACTATTGGTATTGCGACATATCGACAGCGGTTTCTTTTGTCGGCGTGCCACCCGCGTGCAACGTTGTCACTCTTCCAAGGGGTCAAGGTACGTTGTCTAAACAGAGTGTTCACTTTTACTGAATTTATTTTAATATTTATTTTGTTTGAAAATTTCACATTTTTATTTTACGGGTTTTAATTTAATATTTAATTTTTCTACACTTCTACGGACTAGTATTACTTGTGGTTTCATTTATTGCATATATGTGGGACCCATTCTGTATATATATATATATATATATATATATCATCTGTACTATGTACCTGAGCGTCACGCGAGTTCATTGTTTTATATAGTATATGTTACTCCCATAATTAAGACGAATCTAACGACACCTTATATATTAAAATCTATCAAGCCGTTTGTGTTTCAGAGTGCACCAGTCAAATAGACATACATGCATTACACTTACTCTCGAAAAATATTATATGTGGCATTTGGGTTAAAAAAGTTTTAAAATAGTACATTTATCTCATTTGAGGACCTGTAGAAACATCCGTGACTTGAGGTCGGTTTCGTTGCGCCGCTCGAAGCTCGGCCTCCCGACGCAGCTTCAGACCGTACTGTGCAATTTCGTCTGATGCAAGATTCGACGTCATCACAAATATTGCATTCTTGCATTCGATCAGTTTTCCCTTGCCGTCTGTTAATCTTCCCTGTGACAAGAGTTTAATTTTAATAAAGCTTTAATTGAGAATGTAAAACTGATAATAGAATCAGGGTTACTTACTAGCGTTACTTTGCAGAGAACCATTGTATTAAAAATTATAGCCATAATCCGAGTAAATAATTAGCCAAGATGCGAGTAAAAACTAAAATGATGTGTCTTACCTAATTTTAAGGAGCATCTGCCGCCCTCCATCAATTGCGTACACTATCCTTGTAACCACTTATAATAGATAACGTGTTTCGCCCCTAAACGTGGCAAACGAGGCAATGTCTCATTAAGAGGCGAAATACGTGGCGAATTATCGGCGGTAGCGTGTCTTTCCCAATGTAGTGTTGAGAGCAGAGAGTTAACTGCCTCGTTGGTCTAGTGGTTGTAGTAGTGCGACTGCTGATCATGAAGTCCTGGGTTCGAATCCCCGGTTGGGCCAAAAAATCAATTATTGAGTTTTTCTGTCAAAAAATTCTCAGTAGCTGCCCGGAGTCAGGAAGTTGGCGGTATCTCGCCCCCGTGCCTCGGAAAGCGCGTAAAGCCGTTGGTCCTGCGCCTGATCTCTCTCCCCGTCGTATCGGTTTACCGTCCCATCGGATTACGCGAGTGAGGGAATAGAGAGTGCACCTGTGCTTGCGCATACACTTGGGCACTATAATCGTCTGCGCGTGGCGCCACCGTTGAGGCAGGCCGCCGTGAGCGAAATTCTGGAGGACATTATTATTATTATGTTGAGAGCAGTGGTGATGGAATTAGAGGTGACGGCGATAGTGCAAGCAATTAAGGGGTTTTCCCTAGAGGTGCTTTTCAAATTAGATAAGACATCATTTTATTTTATTACACGGATCTTAGCCAATTCATTTTTGACTTTTTTAAAAAATTTTTTATAGGATAGGGTGACAAATGAGCACAGTCCACCTGATGATAAGTGGTTGCTGTGGCCCATAGACAACTACATTTCTATCCTAGATTACGAATCAAAATGCGTTGTCACCCGTGAGGACTAAGATGGAATGCCTCGTTTCCAGTAAAAAGGGTCTCCGGTTCTCTACACTCACCATACGAAACACAACAGCATTAAACTACTATTTTATGCCGGTATTCTGTGAGAGCGTGGTCCTACCCTGGTCGAGCCGACCAATTTGTGCTTCAACTATACTACTAATATAACTGCAGCATGGCTCGACCATGTTAAAATCTTAAACTTAATTTTAATATTGAGATAAGAAACAATGAAGAATGAGAATTTTTCAAAATCCGCACCCAAATTAATTTTATTTTGCCAAGACCTACTTGCAATTTTTCATTTTAGGAAGTAACTTTGGTTTCTTATATCAAATTAAAATAAAGATAAGTACCTCGTCAAATAACTGTAATAGGACTGTGAGGACATCTGGATGAGCTTTATCGACCTCATCAAATAGCACCACAGCATCCGCCCTGCGGGCGAGCGCCCTCGTCAGTTGTCCGCCCTCCTCGTGTCCAACATAACCGGGTGGAGCACCGATCAGCTTCGCGACCTCGTGCTTCTCCTGATATTCGGACATATCGAGACGGATAAAAGCGGCTGGGTCATCTCGGTGCATATACCGAGCGAGTTGCTTCGCCAGTTCCGTCTTTCCGATGCCCGAGCTGCCGAGGAAGAGAAACACGAGGGGGTGTTCCTCGTCAGCCCAGCCGTTTTCCTTACGACGTACGGCGGCGGCGACTGTTTCAATGGCGGCCTGCTGGCCGACGATGAATTGCTTGAGGCGTTGTTCGAGAGGAAAACGCCGGCGTTCTTCAGCAGCGGCTGCAGCGGCTGCATCTTCCCAGCGTCGCGTGTGTTGTAGGAGAATCTCGCGAGTGGGAGAAGGATCTCGAGCGTAGTGTAGCGGGCGCCGGCCGGCGTGATCGCGTGCAGTTGGGTCAGCGCCGGCTTCTAAAAGCGCTGCAGCGCTTGTTGCCGAGTCGGCTAACGCGGCGTAGTGCAACGCCGTCCAGCCTAGGAACGAAGCACGTGCGTTCATCGAGCTGCAGAACTCGTCTTCTCGGCGCTGCAGTGCTTCAAGCGGATGTAACCCCGCGTGAGAGGCGGCGGCCGTAGCTCCGGCGTATCGGTCTCGTAGTTCCGGCCGGGCGCCTAGCCGTAGCAGTTCTTGTACTGCTGGTGCTTGGCCGTTTGCCGCGGCTGTCATTAATGCTGTCCATCCCAAAGGGTGGCGTCGATCCGCAGCGCTTTCGCCCTCATTACGCCGATCCCCAGCCGCCTCTATCTGCCTGTGATAAAATTTTCAATTATAGCAGTTAATAGTCACATAATGATGCATATGATATAAGATGATATTGTGACTTACTTTTGCTGTTACAGAAATTTGATAGTATTCAATATGTCAGAAAAATAAGTACATTCAATAGTGTTATTAGATTGCAAACATCAAGCTTATTTTTCTATACCAGAGTAAATGTAAATAATTTAAACCCACTAATAGCTCTAGCAGCAGAGGGGATTATAAATTGTCATTGGGATACAATATGATACAGAAGTCATGAACCAGAATACCAGTGTGAAATAGTAGCTTAGAATGCTGTGTTTTGTATGGTGAGTGTAGGCAAGTCCTCAGAGGTGACAACTGACAACACATCAGCATTTTGATTCTTTATTGAGGAAAGATGTAGATGTCAATGGGTTAAAAGATCCACTTACTGCCAGGTGGACTGTGTGCTCATTCGTCAATCTTATTATAAAAAAAACAAGTATCAACTTTTTTCAAACTTGTTATTCAAGAATTTGGAAACAAAACTTTTGTCAACACTCAATTTTTTTGTTGTATATGCAATGGCGCCAAGAATAATGTTAATATTGACATACATCACAACAATACATTACTATGAGCGGACACACATTTTTTAGTGGTAAAATTAAAAAAGCTTTTGTGTGTGGTATAATCATGCTGCAACTATATTATGGTTGTTTCACAAATGGGTTGGCTAAACTGGGGAAGGACCACGCTCTCACAAAATACTGGCATAAAATAGTAGATTAATGATGCTGTGTCATATAGTGAATGTAGAGAACCGGAGACCCTTTTTTCTGGATACGAGGCATTTCATCTTAGTCCTCAAGGGTGACAATCCATCCACATATTATTGACTCTTAATTGAGAATATAAGTATATGTCTTTGGGCCACATCCACTTACCATCAGATGGACTATTTGGCCGTTTGTTACTCTTATTCCGTAAAAAAATCTTACTATTAACCACAAATTCACATACTTGCGGAGCTCCTGCACATTTCCAACCTGAGCAGCTTTGAAGAATCTTTTTTCTGTAAAGCAATTGCAGAACAATAAAGACCTTATGCAATGAATAATAATAACATAACAACCATAATTAATACGAGTAATTAAATGAAATATATGAACTACAAACTGCATAGTATACCAGTAAGTTAAAGAAGAAAATATTTAGTGGTTCGTATTTAAAACCAATTTTCATAAGTTACAACAAGAATTATAATCTTTCTAATCTAATCTAAGAAAAAGATTATATTGCTTAATTTTAAATTCTTTTATATTCCCATGTTTCGATTTGGTTTGCTATACATAGCATCTGTAGTTATAATACATAATATTATTTATAAATATGTCTGGATTATCATCAAGATCAGCTAATAAACAATCTACTAGTCTGGCTTTCTCCCAAATTCAAGAGTGTTGAATTTGATGCATCATTCAGTAGATGAACACCAAATCAAAAGAAATGTACCTACACATTCCTTGTAAAAAAAAACTACAGCTTTACATATCAATTGGTGCGTTTGGCAGAAAAAAGCGCTAGCAAGCGCTGAAATAGTTTTCGGCCAGGACACGATTGCTACTTCTGTAGCGCTGACACAATCCATCATTTTGCTTATTTAATTTGTTTGCTTTGAAGTAGAGTTTATAAGTTGTTTTGTGCAATATTAGTTTTAAGTAATATAATGACATGAATAGACATATACATGTTTTTGAAAATTCATGATTGGTAAGTTTTTAATATGTATACTTTACAAACATATATTTAAATTAGGTTAGGTTCCCCGGTTAAAACTAACTTCATGTCCTAGAGGAAAATAGCTACTTACGATTTGACAGCGCTTACCACTTACGATCGCCATTTTGCTTACAAGCGCTTGCCAGCGCTTTTTTCTGCCAAATGCACCCAATGTATGTATGTGTTGTGCCATGTTGTGGTAGTGTTAGAGAATTAAAATATGAGGCCATCTATGGGGGAGGATTATGTTCTGCTATGAAATTGTGGTGGGATTTAATAATAAGATGAATTTGATGAGTGAATAATTCAAATGAACTAATAGCTCTCCTAATGGGAAGCAGCTACTGCACCAACTTCAAACAAAGAATGAAACAGATGCTTCGGCAAATCGGGGGGCCAATATAGAATGCCTTAAGCTGGCAATACATGTTTGCCGAGCTAAAGCAGGTACCAATGTATAGACAGTCCATTTGTCTAGCCTTGCCATTGCTTGATGACGCTCGCCTAGCTGGCCGAGTGCAGGTGAACGCCGACATGTATACGCTTCATTTGGCATGCCTTGTGGCCACTTGGGATTGCTCACTAGGACTCTACCACTTTAGAACAGTGTCGGTTTTTCTGCACAAATGAAAGACGCTTGCCTGCCCTCGGCAACTTGTGTCCACATGTTAGTTGCCCATGTCAGTTAAAGCCATCCCAGTGAGATATTGAGTTAATTAAGTTGCAACATTAAAATAATTTCAACAATTTCACTATACTAACGAAGACATCTTTGAGTGTTTTAAACTTACTATGGAGTACACTGACATAATAATTATATGCACTTATTACATAAATAGCAGAAGCTGCAAGAATTTTTACATTATCCATATCATACCAATTCACAATGACGACTAATTACAGCCAACATGTGGATAGCTCCACAAAAACTCATGAGCATTGATCTCTTACGAATTTGACCAACATGTAAACTGTAACACTCGACTTGTATCAATTTGCCTACGCTCGTGTTGGCTAAGGCTTGGTCAACATGTATTACAGTCTGTAATTATACTGCCTCCCTATATATACCCTTCAGATCGGAATACAGAAGTGCAAGCACTGCCATTACGCGGCAAAAATACGTAATAGTAAACCTGCCCAGACAGATGCAGGAAGGGAATCTAACCACCTAGAAAAGTTTGTAAGTTTTAGACGTAAACACCCACCATTAAATACATAATCAGCGGTCAATAATGCTAAACCCAAAGAAGCTGCCCCGGCGACGAGGTGTGATCGATTGGCGGGTGGCAAAGTTAACCTTTCAACAGCATAACATTTAGCTGTTCGTCTAATTGGAATGAAGAAGACACGTGGTGACCCTGCCATCCAACGTAGCCATCGAAAAACGGAGTTTGGAACTCTAGACATGTTGAATGACTGTTTATAGTTCTGATACTCAAATTTCAGTCAAAAGCCTTCATATTATAGTTATATTTGAAACTCGATATTCATTATTACAATTTTATTAACGTGTAACTTTTAAGACATGGCACTGGTACATTGCACAATTTATTGCATAATTTTCTATTTTATGTTTTTGGTTTTTCCATTACATCAGGGTTATAATCAAGATCAACGAACGAATTATGAAATGTCAATGTCAGTGTCAAATGATCCCTTTCTTATTTCAAGGCATGGGGATCTAAACCTATACAGCCTAATTTAAAGAGTACTTTGTTAACAAAATTCTTAAAAAGATTTCTGAAAATTTTGACGACCTCTTGATTTTGGAGGCCCTTTGGTAACCTATGCTCAAAAGCGAATATAAAGTTTATATCAAACATGTTGGCAGTTAAATTAAATAAATTTCAAAGACAAACATCCAAACCCGGGCGATTATTTGTGGGCATACAAATATTTGTTTTGAGTAGATTTGAACCCAAGGCCATCAGTGCCGCAACTTATTGTTAAGCACTGCGGTAAAGGCCAGCAATATAATATAATACCACACGCTTTGATATTGTTTGACATTTTTATACCCGCTTCAATTATCTACGAAAAGGTTCGAAAATTATGAAAACGCATAATTTAGAAGTAAGTGTAGTGGCGGTGGAGAATATCCACGACAGAGGGAAACAGGCAGAAGGGAGATGGGCAACAGCATCTTCTTGATAGCAGCAATTATACAATAAAAAACTGCGATTGCCAACTCGCTCGTCAAGCGTGGCAACTATGGAATACATCGCCCCATAAGCAACGACACAAACAGCCCCCAGTCCCCGGCGGCCCCGCTATTCCTGGCTAAGGTGATGATCATGGTAACGGCGGGGCAGGGGGTGCTAAGAATCGCCGATGGAGGTTCGGTTGCCACTTGCCAGAAAGAGGGACTCATTATGATAAACTATTTCTTCCAGCAGCGGCCCACAGGAAGTGGACCTGGTCGAGCCCCGAGAGTTCGACAAAAAATGAGATTGAATTCATTATGACGACCAGCACAGCCAAGAAGTTGTGATTGGTCAGAGGCGCCTAAAAAAAGGGGCGTTTTCTGTGGTCAGACATTCCGAATCCAGCAAGTGTGAGAAGAACATCAAGAAAATAAATAGAAGAAACTCTGAAGAAGTGTTATTATTGCTCATCCTACAGCTACCGCACACTCTCCAGTCGACATCCCGCCAGCGAACCCGCTCCACTATCAACACACACACACACACACACACGAGCGTCAACAGTAATCGTAATGATAACTTGAAAATTTTCGAAATAACACAGCAAGTTAGCTAGTTCTCTTATTTAGTGACACAGAACTTAGGCTTGATCAGTGACGTCACGACATGTTCTAATATGACGGACAGCGTTTCGCAAATTTCATACGTTGAGAGTGATTTTGATAACAAAAATTTTGAAACAATAAAGTAGTTATTATAAAAAGAATTATGATGAAAGTCTGTGCAATAAAAAATTATAAAAAGTTCTTTAATTTACACTGTAGCTACAGTGGCGCCATTATTTAGAGCTTTTCTACGGACACTTTTTATACAGAGTTTATTCTCCTTATCTCTACACTCCATAGGTAGTCTATACGCCAGTATATTCTAAGTCTATGAAAGTAACCTCATGTATAATACTATAATATCTTGTATAATATATAATATCATAGTACAATAGGGATGTCATTTTTCTACTAAGTCAGAAGATACGAGTGTACTTACCCTCATATCTGGCATAGTATAAAGAGACCAATTATGACCACTAGACATTTCTATATACACCCATTAAATACGCAACATCTTTCAACAGATTTGTCCCTTTTAGCCTTTTTTGAAAATTAAATTAGAAAAAACGAGTCAAGTATATTGACTCAATTTATGTAGAATTGTAGGTTATTTCTATCCATACGTATTTATGTAATTACTCTAAGGTATTATAAACGATTGCACTATCACTTCTTATTAGTTGTGTAGGCGGCTGATCTGAGCGGTTATTCTGTGTCTAAGGTTCTGAGTGCGCTAATAATTTTTATTAGTTTGTGGATCTGAGCGGCTGATCGTCTACGAGGGCGACACTGAAAGTTTTTAGAACTGGCTACTTGTAAAACACAAAATTAAAAAAAAGTTTAAATTTTGAAAATGGGACTCTTTGCCAATATTATTTTTTATGTATTTTATTAATTTTTAATTTGTTTACGATATGGGGTCAAATTTGAAAATTGTCTGTGTCACGTCATCAACATGAATTTAACGCGAGAAAATGTTCGTACAATGTTTTTTTATGACTTTCGATGTCATTTAAGTCAACAAGAACGTTACGAAAGACTTCGATTGGCCTTTCACGATAAAGCCCCATCTTGTGCCACTACTTACAACTGGTTTAATGAGTTTAAACGAAGTCCCACTAGTCTCACTGATGATCTGCGTGAGGGACGGCCTTCTACGGCGACGACTGAAGATAACATCAGTGTTGTGCGGCGAATGATAGTGACTGACAAAAGAGTGACTTATCAGCAGATTCGAACAAACTTAGGCATCTGTATGTGTCAAGTGTACAAAATCCTCCATGAACATTTAGCGGACAGGCAGCTTTGTGCCCAGTGGATACCTCAGAATTTGACACAGGCCCAAAAACTCCGTTGTGTTGATAGGTGTCGTGAAATGGTTCAAAGATTTAACGAAGGTGACTCAAATGCTGTGTTCGACATACTTACGGGTGACGAAAACTCTGCTGTCTGGGTGTTTCTTTCCCAGGAGTTGCTAACTAAAGTGAAGAGAGGTCAGAGTGGGAAAAAAGATAGATAGGCAGCCTCGTTCTTCGGAAGGACAAGTTATTACGCAAACGATTGATTAGAGGGTCGAAAACAGTTACTGCAGAGTGGTACACTAACAATCGTTTGCCACTTGTCTTGGAAAAAATTTGGGAGAAACGACCTCGCAGTAGGATTCTCCTTGACGGCGACAACGCCCCATTGCACACCGCCGAGTAAACAATCGACTACTTGGCGACATCAGACGTGGAATTACTGGGTCACCTGCCCTATAGCCCCGACCTCGCACCTTGCAATTTTTATTTATTTCCGAAAATAAAAGAAAAACTTCAAGGAAAACGTTGTATAGACGCCGAGGAAGCAGTGGCTGAGTTTCAAAATGCTGTCGAAGAGACTCCTAAGGACGAGTGGGCAAAGTGCTTTTCTCAGTATTCCATCGGATGCAGCGATGTATTGATGTAAATGGATACTATTTTGAGAAGATGTAATAAAACTAATAACTTGCTAGTTGGTTCAGTTTTTAATTTTCTAATAGCTCGTTTACACTCACGCCTCACGCCTCCCCTCGTACCTCGTCTCGCAGCTCGCGTGTTGTTGCGAGGTAAAGAGTGCTAGTTTTGAAATGTTGCGGTATATATATGAAATAAATTTTGTCTAATAAACAATGCAAGACATGTCATAGTAATGTTATGAAAACCGAAGAGAAAGTTTTGTATATAGCAAATAATTTTTTTTAATCTTTATTTGAAAAGCTTAATAAAAATGGGATTATGTTGCTCTATTTGATATCATTACAAACTAAATAACATTCAATTTATCAAGCAAAAAAAATAAAAAAAAATGTATCCAGTTGACTGATCTGAGGAAAACACTATGTTATACAGTTTAACCAGTAACACACAACACACAACAGTTTTATTCGAAAGGCAAAATTGCGGGCACACTCCATCAAGACATGCATTAAGTCCTGGGGAACACCGCATTGTTGTTGTTGACGTGTGACGGGACTTTATTCATGGGAAAAGCAAACTTTTTGGAGGGAATGTGTCTAGAACGCAGCCTCATAATAACTATTGCGTCCTTTCTTGGTAATCTGCGATTATCAATCCATGGAATTCTGAGAGGATGTGGCTGGACCGTTTTATACCAGATACCTTTTTCTTTGGAGCGTAAATCAAGATATTCCTTCCATAATTTGTAGCATTGTTTTTTATTAACCAAATGCAATCTGTACAATAAGGGAGTACATTGTATTTAACTCCATCAGTAATAGCTTTTCTAGCCAAAACATCTACCCGTTCATTATATTCTATGCCACAGTGTGACGGGATCCATTGTAACTTGATAGATTTAGAATTGGAGATCAGATTTAAAATACAGCCCAGGACTGAGTAGGCTGTCGGAGTACCTCGTAGGCCCGAGGTACACCGAGCCAAGTGTTGGAGTGCGCTCTTAGAATCTGTGAATATCACTATGTTGTCTTGTTGTTATGATATTGCGTAAGACAAGGCCTTACAAATTGCGATAAGTTCCGCCTCCATAATGCATATTATGTCACTGTCTATTTTTAATGTAGACTAATGTTGCATTGTGGGTCATAAAATGCTGAGCCAATTCCACTTCCATCCTTAGATCCATCGGTAAATATTTTATAATAATTTTTATGTCGCTGGTTAATAAAATCTAGGCATAATAATTTTAAATTAAAATAATTGTAGCTTCGATTTGTTTTTATAAGATTCGGGATATTATAATATATAACATTATCCAAATATATGTTGGTAACCCAAGTATTCATCGAAAATATTTCTAGTTATCGGCTTGAATTAATATAGATATTAGAAAGACAATCAAACATAGTTAGCAACAATGGCTTCTTTTTATTTCGCCATTATCTATTATCTATTGTCCTTATAAGTCAATAACTCTTGTAATATTTAAATTGTAACATTGTTTTCTCGAGACCGAGTTTTTAAAATAAATTTACCTGCTAGATACGTTCTCCGCACGTGCAATGGAGGTAGACCAAGTTCACTCTCCATTGCATGTATAGGAGTTGTTTTAATAGAAACTCCAATTACTCTCAATGCTTGATTTTGCACTTTATCTAGCTTATTTATATACCTTTGACAACTATTATCGTATAAAAAACTCCCGTAATCAAGTCTACTCCTTATAATAGCAATATACAACCTATTCAAGAACTTTAAAAATATTTAAGTATCTAGAAGTTTTATCAAGTAACTAAGTAATATGCTCATTCAATTTTAAAGAGCGGTCCAACCTCGTCCCCAAATACTTTACAGCACTAACTACCTCTATTGCATTATTATTAATATATAGAGATATCTAATGTTTATTGATGTGTTTCTTGAAGAGACACACCTTTGTTTTGGTTTGTGAAATGTCCAAACCCAGATTAATGAGCATGTTGTTTATTTTATATTATATATTAAATATAAAGTGTAATCATCAGCGTATTGACAAATCATAAAATTAGATACTTGTTTACAAATATGAAGAGTAGAAATATTAAATAATATAGGAGACACAGAGTGTCCTTGGGCCAAGCAACGACCTATGGATCTACATATTATTTTTTTATCAACTTTTATGCTTAATTGTCTTTCTTTTAGAAATGTCCATAAGTATTTACATATTTTTGCACCAGCACCTAATCGGTTTAAATTTAAAAGTAAGACTCTAATATCCACGTTGTTATAAGCGTTTTGAATGTCAATAAAGCATCCTACCGTTAATTGATCTTTCGAAAATCCCAGCTGAATTCTAGAAACTAAATTGCTAAGGTTATCAAGACAAGATTTGGTTTTTCTAAACCCAGTGGTCTCTTCATGAAGGAGGTTTCTTTTTCAACTAACCACTTAAATCTATTTCTAGCATAGAATGTAATATTTTACATGAACAAGAAATAAGAGAGATTGGTCTTAAAGCTGCTATTGAAGTTGGAGCATGACTTGGTTTAGGTATTGTTATTACGATAATTTCACGCAATTGCGCGGGAACAAAGGGAGAGTGTAAAATAAATTATAAAGATCTAGCAAAATATTGATAGCGTTATCCGGTACATATTTGATTATTGAATCCATACTAATATTATAAATGCGAAAGTGTGTTTGTTTGTTTGTCCTTCCTTCACGTCGCAACAGAGCGTTGGCATGGCATGATTTTTTGTACAGGGATAGTTCGGTGGCTGTAGAGTGACATAGAAACAGAAACAGAAACTTTTTTATTCAATGTAGATTATAACAATACTTATTGAAAGTCACTTTTTTCATTTATCACTGGTTCACAAAAAAAACTCTGTCCTGGGAAGAACCAGCAAGAAACCCAGCGGGACTATTTTTTTTTCCGATAATAGCTTACAATAATGTTTACAATAAACAACACAAGACAAATTAGAAATAGCTTTGTAGCGATCACCGTTCCCAGGGGTTATTATCATCCATAAATTCCTTAATATTATAATAACCCTTTTTATATAAACTTAGTTTAATAACATTTTTGAACTTCGTGTATGACAAATTTTGTATATTTTCTGGGACTTTGTTGTAAAAGCGTATACATTGCCCCAAGAATGAATTACTGACTCGGCGGAGTCGAGTAATTAGTACTACTAGCTTGTGTCTGTTCCTAGTATTTACAGAATGAATATCACTTATTTTCGCAAAACTACTTTTATTTTTGTGTACGTACATTACATTTTCATAAATGTATTGAGAGGCCAGACTTAATATATTAATTTCCTTAAATTTTTGTCTCAGTGACTCTTTTGGTTTTAAATTATATATTACTCTAATGGCCCTCTTCTATAAAATAAATATAATTTCAGTGTCAGTCGCGTGTCCCCATAGTAAAATACCATACGACATAATGCTATGGAAATAACTAAAGTAAACTATTCTAGCTGTTTCAACACTGGTAAGAGCTCTAATCTTTTTCACAGCATATGCTGCAGAACTAAGTCTGCTAGCTAGTTTTGATATGTGGGGGAGCCATTGAAGCTTTGCGTCCAGTGTGATTCCAAGAAAAATGGTGGTATCAACAAAACTCAGTTGCCCCTCATTTAAAATTACATTAGTATTGACATGTTTAACATTAGGAGTTACGAATTTCATACATTTAGTTTTAGTTCCATTCAAATGCAAATTATTAACATTAAACCAATTGACTAACTTAGCTATAGCATTATTTAATTCGTCGTAATTTAATAACTGTCGTTTTAATTTGAAAATTAATGAAGTATCATCATCAAATAATACTATATCATGGTTATCCCCTACTATGTAAGGTAAGTCATTAATATATACTAGAAATAGAAAAGGGCCGAGAATTGAGCCCTAAGGCACGCCCATTTGTACAATCGACCCGGAAGAACTCATACTATTAATGACAACTTTTTGCGTTCTGTCACTTAAATATGAAATAATTAATTTAAGAGCATCGCTTCTTACACCGTAGTGTTGAAGTTTCCTGATTAATGTTTCATGGTGAACACAATCGAAGGCTTTGGATATGTCACAGAATACACCCAAAGCATCCTGTGAATTCTCCCATGCATCAAATATATATTTAATCAGCGCAATACCGGCATCAGTTGTCGAGCGACCCCTTGTGAAACCAAATTGATTTTTATGAAGTAAATTATTTACATTAAAAAAATTTAACATTTGATCAAGAATAATTTTTTTCAAAAATTTTACTAAGTGTTGGCAGTACAGAAATAGGTCTAAAATTAGCGGGGTCCAATGTACTACCAGATTTAAATAAAAGTATTACTTTACTATGCTTCATTAAATCAGGAAACACACCAGATTCAATAGTAGTATTAAAAATAATAGATAAGTTGAGGTGCGATCGCATCTATTATAGACGCAATAACTTTAACGGAAATCCCCCACAGATCGGCGGTTCTCTTAATATCAATAGTCTTAAAATATTTTACAATATCCTTTGATGACACTTTATGAAATGTAAAATTCTTTGTACACACATTTACATTTTGTTTAAGTAATGATTTGGCGACGGCAGGAGAAGAATTCAGTGACTTAGTGGTTAAGATCGAAATATCACTAAAGTATTTCTCAAAAACCATTGCAATATCCTGATCTGATTTAGTTATTTATTGTTAAAACTTAACTGGTAGTTTGAATTGCGAGAGTTGACCTTACCAGTTTCACTATTAATTATACTCTATGTCATTTTAATTTTATTAGAAGCAGATTTTGTTGCTCAAATACAATGACTTGGCTAAGGAGCACACTCTTTTAAATATTTTGGAATATTTTTTACATATTCCCTAAATTTGACGCTAGGATTATATGACCTTTCATTATAAAATTCATATAACCTTTGTCTACTCTTATGGACTCCTACTGTCGCCCATTCATTAAATGCTTTGCGATTGTTCAAGGAGAATGTTTTAGAAGTAAAAGTATTATTAAATTCATTGCAAATAAGCTTAATGTTCCTTACAAAAAATTTGGATTATTTTGGTACGAAAGTAATGGAAGTTTTTTTACTATGTTACTTCTAAACTTCTCCAAGCGATGTGCATTTACTGGAACAAACACTACTTTTTTATCTATTTGCCTTTTGTGAACATGGTAATAAAACTAATTGTCCACAGTGATCATTGCTCAATTTTTGAATTATACATTTATTGAACGGCTTAACATTTGCAAAAATGTTATCTATACATGTTGCACTAGATTCAGCAATACGTGTTGGCTCCAAAAATAAATTAAAAAGACCATGAGATTTAAACAATGATCTAAATTTAATATTGGTGGAGGAAGCTTCCAGGAGATTGATATTAAAGTCTCCACATATTACAACAGATTTATTCTGTTTATTAAGCTTAGCGAAAACTTCCTCCATAATTTTTTTCGAAAGTATCATATAAAGAACATGGGGGTCTGTAAACGCTTACAACAACAATAGGTTATTTTATATATAGGTTACTTTTTCCGCGGAAAAACATCTCATTCCCGTGGGAAAATCGAATATATTGCACAAGTTTGGCCTTCTTTCACGTCGCAACAGAGCGTCGGCATGGCATGATTTTTTGTATGGGGATATTTCGGTGGCTGTAGAGTGACATAGGCTACTTTTTTCATATCATTCCCGTGGGAAAATCGAATATGTTGCAAAATTAAATTCAGCCAGGTGGCGCCACCGTGATTCTACAAGACGGACGACGGTACGATGGACGAACACAGAAGGTCAGAATATCTGGATTATTATGTCTTTTTACCAAAATTAGTATAAAAAATATATGGATTTGTATTTTTCCACGCAGGACCGGGAAGGGAGCGATAAAAAACATAAAATTCACCAGCTGATTTTCTTCAAACGTTTTGGTGCATTGTAATTCACATATATAAGTATGGATCAGAAATACTATCACCACCTGTCACGCTTTCACCCTTAACTATTACTTAAGTTCTTTCAGTGTTTTCAGTTCTTAGTAAGCCTTATTAATAAGCCTTAGTAATATTTATTGAACGGAAATGAATACAGTTCTTATATGTGGTTATGAATGAATGATATTACAATAAGAAAAATTATGCAAAATTATAAGGAAAATATTTTTTGAGAGTTCTTATTAACTAAAATATACATAGTTTAAATTGATTACGCTAGATGTCGTTACTATGTTTTTAAAACGCGGTAACGAAATGTTTCCTGACATGTACATAACTCCCGCCGTTGAGCCGCGCGTCAACTTAAAGCGCATACGGAACCTATACGATTAAATTGTTTCTATTTCGTAGCTTATTCGACTACCTGCTTTCGATTTCGGTTACGTGTTTTTTGCTTTGTGATTTGGTTAAGGTTGAATGGATTTATATTGGCTTTCATTTTCGGATTTGTGTATTTTCTTGTATCGGTTTTGTTGATTGGGTTGGTAATCCTTTATACATATTTAGGCTTTGATTTTCGATTTTGTTTATTTAGAATCGTGAATTTGTTTGGAATTGGAAAAGAAGGAGTTTTAGGTTGTTTAACAATATTTCAAAGGAATATTAATAGTATAGAGAGTGTATACGGTACCTATACACTTACTTCTTTTTTCGTTGGTTATATTTATATTGACTACTGCTTTCGATTTCGGTTTTCTGCGATTTGTTTTGTGGTTTGGTTTAAGTTAATTCGATTTTTTCTGGCTATCGTTTTCGGATTCGTGTTATGTCTTGAATTGGTTTTGTTGTTTTGATATTAAAAAATATTTAAAAGGAATATTTATTCCTTTTAGATATTTTAGATTTGCTTTTAAAAAAAATATTTAAAAGGAAATTTAATTCCTTTTAGGTATTTTAACGTTTTTTTATAAATAGGTTTTTTGTTACTTCATAATGCCTCGCAAACGTAAGTCCAGCCTTTCCAGAGTATCTTCTCAAAGACAGGCGAAAATATTAGTTCGATTGCTAGAATCTTTAGAAGATGCTGAAATGAGAAGGCAAGAACAAGCAGAGCGTCAGGCTACTTTAAGAGCTTCCGAAACACCTGCTCAAAATCAGCAAAGGCGTCTTAAACAGGCAGAGCGTCAATCTACTTTAAGAGCTACTGAAACACCTGCTCAAAGTTAGCAAAGGCGTCTTGAACAGGCAGAGCGTCAAGCTACTTTAAGAGCTACAGAAACACCTGCTCAAAGTCAGCAAAGGCTATTCGAACAAGCGGAACGTCAGGCCGCCTTAAGAGCCGCCGAAACTATAAGGGCATCTGAAACACCAGAACAGACACAGGCGCGAAGAGATGCAAATGCACAGCTCCAAGCTGAACGTCGACAAAATTTTCAAAGAAACAATTGGTCGGTTTTTAATGACGCAGCATTCAATTATGATCCTTTGATTGATTATAAAAATCACAGGTTAGTTGTTATCGGACTGATGGACAAGGCGTGTCGTTTTTCAGCGCTTTAAAATGGAAAGATGAGACCGCAGGCATGTGCTGTTCCAATGGCAAAGTGTCTCTTCCGTTACTTGGGGCACCAGAAGAACCTTTGAAAACTCTCTTTTTATATGATGCTAATGAGTCCCGGCGCTTTTTGAACAGGATCCGGAAATATAACTCATGCTTTCAAATGACGTCCTTCGGAGTTGACCGGGAAATAATAATGCCGGAATTTTCGCCTACATTTACGGTGCAAGGGCAAATTTATCATAGAATAGGTTCACTTTTTCCAGCTGAAAACGAATAGCATAAATTTTTACAAGTATATTTTATGCTGCGCATTGAGAATTATATACATTTACAAGATGCAGTTTCTAGCGACGCCAATTTAAACCCCAGAGATTTAGGTAAAATGGTAATTCTGCCCTCATCATTCGTTAACCGTCCCCGCTACCTACATGAGTACACACAAGACGCATTCGCCTATGTACGAACTTACGGAAGACCTGATCTTTTTGTTACTTTTACTTGCAATCCCACATGGAAAGAAATAATCGAGGAGCTAATGCCGGGCCAAAAAAGTACTGACAGACACGATTTAGTTGCTAGAGTATTTAGATTAAAGTACAAAAATTAATGTATGTAATTAACAAAGGGAACATTTTCGAAGAGGTGCAGTGCTTCATGTATTCAATTGAATGGCAAAAAAGAGGATTACCGCATGCCCACATTCTAATATGGCTTAAAGAAAAGTTGCGGCCCAGCCAAATAGATGACATAATAAGCGCCGAGATTCCGGATCCCGAGCAAATAAAGAACTGTATGATACCATCGTCCGAAATATGATTCAAGGTCCATGTGGAGCACGAAATTCAATATCGCCATGAATGAAAGAAGGAAAATGTACAAAGAAATTCCCTAAACAGCTATTAAAAGAAACAGTGCACAATGAAAGTGGCTACCCTTTATACAGACGCAGAGCTCCCGAAGATGGTGGCAGGGAAGTTACAATCAAATGTCGCTCTGGAGCGTTCGAAACCTTAGATAACAGCTGGATTGTCCCGTATTCGTCCATTCTATGTAAAATGTTTAATGCCCACATTAATGTAGAAGCATGTGGCTCTGTCCGCGCAATCAAGTATATCTGTAAGTACCTACATAAATAAAGGAAGCGACTATTATTTAATCTCAGGTGTGAAGGTGAGGCAAATCCCGTTAATGAAGTACAGACCTTTCAAACAGGGCGTTATATCAGCAGTAACGAGGCAGAGTGGCGTCTTCTTGGCTTTCCTTTACACGAAAGGCACCTAACAGTTACTCATCTTGCTGTGCACTTACAAAATGGAGAGCGTGTATATTTCACCGAAAGAAATTTCCAAGAAAGAATTGCATCACCGCCAAAAACTACACTAACAGCCTTTGTTCAACTTTGTCAAACCGACCCCTTTGCAAAAACGTTGTTATATTCTGAAGTTCCCCGCTATTATACTTGGAACACATCTAGGAAGAAGTAGAAACGCCGTATTCAAGGCCCTTGGTTCAGATCAGATGCCCTTGGACGTGTGTATACCGTCCACGTAACTAATTTTGAATGTTTCTGTTTAAGATTGCTGCTGCACCATGTTCGGGGTCCTACAGTATATAAAGACCTTAAAACTGTCAACGGTCAGGAATGCGCAACTTATAGAGAAGCATGTGAAGCTCTGCATCTTTTAGAAAACGATAATCACTGGGATGAAACCATGGAGGAAGCTGTGCAGTGCCAGTCACCAGTCAAAATTAGGGATCTTTATGCAACTCTCATATCATTATTTAGGTTATTTAATGCACATGAATTGTGGGACAAATATAAAGAGTACATGGCGGAAGATATTTTGCAAAGGTTACAGCAGTCACACGCGAACATGACATACAATGAACACATTTATAATGAAGCACTTGGAAAAATTGAAGATAAAGTAATGGCAATGGTAGGCAAAAAATTAAGCGACTTTGGAACGATAAGCCCTCAGCGAACAACCGAAAATGAACTAAGTGATGAAATTATACGTGATACAAACTACGATATACCAGCTTTGCAGCAGCAAGTAGCTGAATTTGTACCCCGCTTGCTTCCCGAACAAAAACGAGTTTTTGACAAAGTATTAGGAAAAATTGAATCTGGAAATGGTGCACTTTTCTTTTTAGATGCCCCTGGAGGAACTGGGAAGACATTTTTGTTAAATTTATTATTAGCGCAAGTACGGTAAGATAAAAACATTGCTGAGGCCGTAGCTTCCTCCGGTATAGCCGCCACGCTGCTAAGCGGGGGCCGCACTGCACATTCTGTTTTAAAACTCCCTCAAAATCAAGCCCAGGAAGAATCGCCGATCTGCAACTTTAACAAAAATAGTGCACGAGGTATAATGCTACGACAATGCAAACTTTTAGTGTGGGACGAAAGTACAATGTCTCATAAAAAAGCTGTAGAAGCACTAAATCGAACGCTCCAGGATTTGCATAGCAGTACCGATGTAATGGGAGGAATGGTGGTTTTACTGGCTGGTGACTTTCGCCAAACTTTACCTGTCATTCAAAAGGTACACCTGCAGATGAAATTAAAGCATGCCTCAAGTCGTCTATTTTATGGAACAAGGTGACAAAATTCAGTTTAACTTCGAATATGAGAGTGCATTTGTATAATGATATCAATGCTGGAAACTATGCTGAAACACTATTAAAAATTGGCGATGGGCGGTTGGAAACGCATGCTGAGGGCTGCGTTAAATTGACGAGAGATTTTTGTAACAGAGTCATTCCGAATAAATTGCGAGCGTTTATTCAGATTTAACGAACAACATGCATGAAGACAAATGGTTATGTGAAAGGGCGATTCTTGCACCAAAAAAAGAGAGCGTTAACAAAATAAATTCAGTTATATTAAGCGCAGTAGCAGGAGAAATAATAGAGTATTTGTCAATAGACACAGTTATGGATACACAACAGAGCACTTCATATCTCGTAGAGTTTCTAAACCCTCTAGAGTTGTCATGTGTGCCCTCACATAAGCTTCAATTAAAATTCGGCGTCCCAGTCATGCTAATGCGAAATTTAGATGCTCCTCGGTTATGTAACGGGACAAGGCTGCGTGTGACACATCTTGGACGGAACATAATCGGTGCTACAATTTTGACAGGCGTAGGAAAAGGTGAAAATGTTATTATACCACGGATCCCTATAATTTTCACAGATCTTCTTTTTCAATTCAAAAGGTTGCAGTTCGCTATTAAGCCCAGTTAAAGCAACGTTACAGGTAGCGGTGGTCAACTTAGAAAAACCGTGCTTCTCTCATGGTCAGCTGCATGTAGCATGTTTGCTTGTGTCAAATGCCCAGAATCTCCACATTCTTTCCCCGAATGGAAAAACATATAACATTGTGTACAGTAGCGTCTTAAAATGGTGTTCAGTTACATAATGATTTCTTATATTTGCGCGAACACTACACATTGATTAAAACTATTTTTACGGATTTTATCGCGTTCATTTTACTATTATTTTTAATTCCCGATGTTTTGGGCGCTTTCCAGCACCCGTGACCATGAGTGCTGGAAAGCGCCCGAAACGTCGGGAATTAAAAATAATAGTAAAATAAACGCGATAAAATCCGTAAAAATAGTTTTAATCAGGTGTTCAGTTAGTTTTTTTCCAAAATTCCCACAATAAATTAATCAGAATTCCCACAGATCTTCCCTTTCAATTCAAAATTTCCTATTTAGCTCAGTTTCTTTTCAATTCCAAATGCTGCACCTCTTACGGACCTATTAAGCTCAGTTTCCTTTCAACTCAAAAGGCTGCATCTCTGATGGATCTTTTATTTGGCTCAGTTTACTTTCAATTCAAAAAACTGCATCTCTGACGAATCAATTTAGAAAGAAAGAAAGAAAGAAAGAAATGCATTTTATTCAAGTTCAAACATGCAGCATAACAAGCAAAAAGTAGATATAAGCCAATAGATAAATACAACTAAATTAAAAGTAACTTAACATTATTATAAATTTAAGAAAATATTTTAAAAATACCCTGTGCTGCAGCATGAAACTGTGAAACGGACCGGACTCAGTGATAGCACTGGTTTTCAGTCCAGCCCTTACCCAGAGGCAGCTCGGGCGGCTGAGTGCACGCTCGCTCTAGATGCCCGAAAATTCATAATAAACTATAAACATATACATATGCATACCCATACCTATATATAATTGGACTGAAAGCGGATTTATTATTTATTTTAACTTACTGGTAAATCCATTCACCGTTACTTTAGTAATAAAATTACTACATTAAATAATTATCATAGTTATTTTACCTGGATACTACGTCTTAACCAACATCTTTTTGTTCATTGAGTAGAAGTAATTTATATTTGTTTTTAAAACTATTAATCGTTGTAAGGCTACGTAAAGGAGGTGGCAGATTGTTCCAACACTTTGTTGCATTGTATTTAAAACTACCTCTGAATGCAGTTGAGCGGCTAAAAGGATATACTAATTTTTGTTCAATTGATCTGAGATAGTGTTTATTATTGTGATCTTTGGCCCAATCAAGCTTATTGTACAGATATAATGGTTCTTTGTTTTTTACAATACCAAACAAAAGAGTGGCAAAGTGTAGACGTCTCCGGAGGTCCATTTTTAATATATTTGCTTTGTTGAAAAACGGTGTTACATGTGTACGTGGTGGTAGGTTAAAGCAAAAACGCGCACAGGCGTTTTGCACCCGTTGTATAATTTGTTTGGTACGAGCTAGAAGTCGCGGTCCTATGAGAGAATCAGCATAGTTGAATTTTGATAGAACAAGGGACTCGCATAAATTTACACGCAGAGTCAGGTTTAGGTAATTGCGAATTCGATAGAGTACTTTTAGCGTAAAAAAGCAATTACGTACAATGTCAAAAATGTGCTTCTCGAATCGCAGCTGCTCGTCCATCACTACACCAAGATTTCTCGCTTCAGGGACTCTCTCTATTTTATCTTTATTTATGTAAACAGCGGGGCATTTCGATATAATCTTTCGTACCTGTGTTGGCGTTCCCAGTATCATGTATTTTGTTTTTTTTGGATTCAGAACTAGTGTGTTACGCTCAGACCACAGAGATATGCGATTCAGGTCGGCGTTAAGCTTTGCCAAAACTATATCTGTGTCGCTGGGCTTAAAAGAAATATATACCTGTAAGTCGTCTGCATACATGTGAAACTAACAATGCTCTATATTATTTACAATATCCGCGCTGTAAAGTATAAAAAGCAGTGGTCCTAAGATAGAACCCTGCGGAACTCCGCGTTCAACCCGCCGATTATCCGAAGTGATTCTGGTGTTATCGTTTCTTGTTAATACGACTTGCTGGGAACGGTTCTTAATAATAGCTGCTAAACCACTTAATAGCATTTTTACTTAAACCATAATATGATAACTTAGAAAGTAGTAAGGGAACATTAATGGTATCGAATGCCCGTGAGAAATCCAGCAAAGTCAAAATAGTGCCCTCTCCGTTGGATTGTGCTGTCAGTATGTCGTCTACGACCTGAATTAAGGCAGTTGTAGTGCTCCGCTGTTTTCTGAAACCCGATTGCTGCCTGGGCAGTATATTATTGGTCTCAAGATATTGAGTTAATTGCTTACATACTATTTTCTCTATAATTTTAGATAAACACGGTAAGATGCTGATGGGTCGAAGGTCAGACATACAAATAGGATTACTAACTTTTGATATAGGTTTAACAAGGGCTTGCTGCCATACAGTAGGATAGGTGTTTGTTACGAAAGATTTATTGATTATTGAAGTTATTACTTCAAGACAATCTGGAAGTAACAACCTTATCATGTCTAGTGATATCCCATCGCAACCAATTGCGTTAGTATGTAATGATCTTAAAATAGTTGCAACCTCAGATTCTGAGATTGCTTGAAATTGAAACATAACATCAGAAAAACGATGAAATTCAAAATAGGTGAGGAGAGACATAGCTACATTACTTTCTCCGGAGATATTTAGAAAATGATCGTTCATAGCATTTGGATCATTGAAATGAGCTGGCAGAGAATTATCTTTGTTTTTTATTTGTACATGTTGCTTAATATGCTTCCACATGAATTTTGGTTGATTCATTTTTGAGTTAACGAAAAATTGAAAGTACGCCCTTTTTTCAGAGTCAAGAGCACTTTTAACTATAGATTTTAGCTCTTTGTAATACTTCTTGTGTGAGTCCAGATTTGTCTTACGAGCCCTCACCTGTGCTTCATCACGCGTCTTCATCATACACTTTATGTTATATGTTATCCAAGGATAATGTTTGTTTTTTATGTAAGCGGTCTTCATTGGTGCATTTTTATCAAAAATATTTATTACAGTTTTGTTAAAGATACCCACCATATCATTGACATCATTCAATAACGTGAAGCTGTGCCAGTCTATATGGTTAAGGTCATCTTTGAGAATATCTATATTGATAGTTTTCAATGGTCTAAACGTAACCCATCTAGGCTTTAGTCGGTCTTTTAGAATATTAAATTCACACAAAACTACGGCATGACTACTTAAATCACTAATATAGTCTACTTTTATATGAGATACCGGTGCGTCAGTACACACAAGATCTAAGAGAGTCTGACTACTTTCGGTAAAATGCGTTGGTACTTCAACATATTGTGTAAGATTACAACAGTTGAGAAAGTCATAGAACATCTTAGTACTTACGCTATGTCTATTTAGGAGGTCAATATTAAAATCCCCAATTAAGACAGTATAATCGTACCCTGCAAAGGACCCTAACGACTCGCTCAACGCTTCCAAGAATAATTGTACACTAAGCCACGGGGGACGATAAGCAGTGCCTATGATAAGTGATTTACCACTCATTTTAATACTTATCCACATTTGCTCCACCATAGGACAAACAGGATGCTCAATAATTCGCGTAGTTAAGCCCTGCCTCAAATAAAAACCTACCCCCCCACCGCGTGCACGGACTTCGGCAGGTCGGGGAATGTGTCGCAGTCGGTAACCTGGGACTGATGGCGCACGCCCTTCCTCACCCTCCCGAAGCCATGTTTCATTGATGGCCATTATGTCCACTGAATGACGCGCCATGGCAACCAAGAATTCATCGTGTTTGGTGCCAAGAGATCCAGGATTTAGTACACCAATTTTTAATTTATTTAACTTAACCATTTTTACTAAAATTGTATATTTTTGCAACGATATAGATAATTAATTCATTATAATACGTGTACAAAACTTGATTATGATTCCATACAATAACGGTTAAAATTACAACTTTAAAAGGTACATGACTACTTAAAACGAATAACGTTATAACTATAGTTAAAAAACGGACATGGATGATAACGAACGAGACTTGTATATTATTACTTGAAACGCTGCAGCACGGGTCTGGGCAAGCAAAAGACCTAGGAAATAACTTAAATTTATCGAAAACAATAAAACAATAAAATAACACTAATTTGTCTAAAACAATAAAATAATAAAATAACTTAAATTTATCTAAAACAATAAAACAATAAAAAACCTTAAACCTATCTAAAACAATAATTGTAGTTAATGCTATAAATATAATATTTCTATAAATGTAAGAGGGTTTTTTCCATTTCCATCTCCTACTTTTTTAAACAATAAAAATAGTAATCAAGGATGATTATGTGTGAAATCTTTAGTTCAATAGTGTTAAAATAAATCCAATAAATATTAGCCAAATTACTTTTAAGGCGACACAGCAATGAACACATTAATATACGCTTCCAACGTATTACGCTCCAAAAGTCTTTGCTATGTCAAGGTCGGTGCGAATCCGGTGACGAGATGTGTTCGAATCGCGGCGTGCAAAAATGCATCCATCCCGCGTCCATACATACCGCCAGCCCTTACGCCTCCCTTCCTCCCGTGCCTTGTAGAATAATTGCTTATTAATAGGAGTGAGGCGCTCATTTACATAAAACCGGCTCGTCTCAACACCTATGTTTAGTCCACCGGTATCGGCACCGCGTCGCACGCGCGCCGCACGTATCAGTTGATCTCGAATCGCTCGCCGAGTAAGTCGCACAACTAAAGGACGTGGTCTAGGCTTATCGAAGCCGCTTTCGTCTTCGCGACGCATTACTCCTACACGCCTCACACTTACAATATCGCGCTCGTCCAGCTCAACGCCGATCTTAGTGGCTAGAACTGTCACAACATGCAGGGAATTTTCGCCCTTCAGTTCCGCCACTCCGGATATTTCAATGTCATTGAGTAATAAATCTTGATCCCGCTCATTTAGGCGACACTTGAGTTCAGTTAATGTGTCTTCCAATTTGGAGTCTGTTGTCTGAGATTGTGGATCCGCCGGGCGCTGTTCAAGATGTATAACCCTTTTTTCAATATCGCCGACTCTATTGTTTAGCTCATCTACATTGGAACTTATTTTTGATATAACTTCTCGAAATGATATTATCTCACGGGCGATTGTAGTTAACTGTTCGCGTATTAATTTTATTTCACTTGCCAAGTTTATGTTATCATCACAGCTCCCTCTGTCGCTAGTGCCCGGTACTACTTCGCCGAGCTCAGTATCTGTGCCACCGGAGCTAAGCGAACCAGGCGTAGCGCTCACACCTGCTTCACTTGGACTCCCCGTCTTACATCCCTGACATTGCCATTTATTTAATTTACGGGCATCGTTTTTAAGATTAACGCATTGCCGATGGAACATATTCAAACAATTAGAGCACTTTGCACCGTCCATTGTGGAGGTGAATCTTCCACAGACACCACACTTATTCGCCATTCTTATCTATACTTATCGGGCAGTGTAGGTAAACAGTACTAAATATCGCTAAGAGATGTCACTGTAAGTAGTTTGATTTAAAAGCTTGTTTAGAAGATTTAACTTATGTTAGTTTTATTCGTATATTTATAATACGCACTTCCTATTATATGTAATATAGTTTCAAGCACTTATATTAAGTTGTACTCACTATACAGAAGCAATCCAAGGACTAACAGCTGATCTTACAATCAGCTGATATGCTGTCAGTTGATTTACACTTAAAAAAGTTATTTCTACTACTATAACATTGAACCATACACTGAATCACGCCACACTACTGAATTGTTTATAATATACGTATTCAATTACTAATAATAACCGTATTTAAATAAAAAAATTCTTTTAACATAAGAGACGAAGCGTTTGACAGCCGACCGTGCTACCCTCCCATATTATTTAGCTCAGTTTCTTTTCAAAAGTCTGCATCCCTGACGGATAATTATGCTCAGTTTCTTTTAATTAAAAAATATCCCATTTCCATTTGGAATAAACAGGCTATTTCATGCTTTCCTATACGCTGCGTTTCAAAACATTTAAATAGGTTGACGAATCAATTTTGCTCAGTTTTCTTTTAATGGCTGCATCTCTGACAAATCTATAAAACTCAGTTTTCTTTTAATTCAAAAAGCAATGGATAGTTCATTTCCCAGTGACCATGCGGGCGAAGCCGCGGGTAACAGCTAGTAATATATATTTTCGACTCCTGTTGAAGTACCTTTTGCTTTAACACATCTTTTTAGTTCACATTGTGAAAATGCAGCCTCAAGTTTTGTATTACGAGATAAAAAAGGGATACTTTGGAGAGACAAAATCTGGTGTTAAATTATGTAAAAGCTTATTAACCATTACTTCGTCAATATAAATATTAGGTGACCTATAACCCTTTAACCACTTCATCTTGCACTACATTTCTGTTACAGAAGTAGCCTCATCAATTGATGGAAAAAATAGTAGAATTGTTTATTTTTAGCCTGTCGTAATAATAATTGTGAAATTCTGATTGTATCCTTCAATTTGTTTAAATTGCTAGGTTTGGGATTCTTTCGAAACAGAGTAAGTGTTAGACGTCTTTCTGCAACAGCTTTCGATAACTTAGGATTCCAATAGTGTTTGGAAGTAAAATGTTTAAAGGGATCTTGGCTAAATTTATACAAAGGAATGTGAGCAACAGCAGCTTCGTTAATTGTGCTAATAAACAAATCGTAACTTTTTTGCTGATCATCAATAAGTAGTTTATAATTTGAAATATTATCTTCAATATACTTGCGATATTCATCCCAGTTAGTATTTTTTTTATTACTATAAGAAATATTAATCTTAATAATTAAGTGGTCACTACCCAGTGTTTCATTGATTACCTTCCAGTTTAAGTGTGTCCGAAGATACAATAGAGATATCAGGAGAAGATACTTGTAAATTTCCGTTGACAAATTTAACGCGCGTAGCTCGACGACGTAAAAAATTATTTTCCAAAAAAGAATTAAAAATATTGCTTCCTCTCAAATCAGTCTTACAAGATCAGCTGGAATGGTGGCCGTTAAAGTCACCAAGTACAAGTGTGTTCCTCGTCTTAAACGAAAGTATTTCATCTCGGTTACTTTGAGAAGTTCGTATAACTGGTGGGCAGTAGATAGAAAATATGTAATCAATATATTTACAGTTGAAAACTTTAACACAAATTACTTCAATGCTAGGATTTGAAAAATAATTTACCCCCATACGAATCTTCCCGATCATGACGGAAAACATTGTAACCACTTATTCTAAAAAGTAGCTTTACTATTTAACCATGTTTCACAAATAGCAGCTATATGAATTTTTTCACTATTTAATAACTGCTCAAATTCAACCTATTTGGGCTGAACACTTTGTGAATTCCACTGGAGAAGGTTTATTCGATTCTATCGATACCAACCATCCAATGGATAGTGTCATTCCTTGAATCATTCTACTCTTCAAATCTTCCTGTGAGTTAGAAATTAATGCATTTAATTTTGCAAGCAACTGCTTCAAATTTAAACTTGATCTGAATTTCTCTTTTCTCTCATTTCTCAACCGAATTTCATTTTCCGACTCATCGACTAAATTATTATTCATTGTTTCTGATTCCGAAGATACATCCCAGTTACACACTTCATTTTGACTATGTTTCTTTTTCTTATTATTTTTCTTCTTGGGTCTCTGGTCTAATGATTGAGACACATTTATTGAGCACGGTTGCGTAGATTGTGGTTGTCGAATGATACTATCACGTTGCGGTTCTCGGGTAATGCTTGCATAGGAAATAGCGTCTATGTCTTGTGACTGCATGGGTACAAGTTCAGGTATAGACTCGGGAAACTTACTCGCGCGCGCCAGTGAATTTGAATTAATTTGTTCTGTACACAGTGGAGGACAGATTCTGGTGGAACATATATTTGCAACGCCTTCTTATAAGAGCAGTTCAACTCTGCCATCAAATCCCGAAATCTCTCCTCTTTTTTAAACGCAGGATACGATCTATCCAGGGATAAATGGTTTCCCGTACAATTCACACACTTATATGACGTAGTATCACACATAACATGCACTTAGGGCACACAATCTTTTTGCTTGGACAAATACGTAAGGAGGGAAGACGTACGGGTCCACATTTATCTTCATGCCGTAGATGTAGACACACGTTGGTAGTGAGGTGCCCATAAACCACAGACTTTGAAAAGGAACCAGACAAACGTTAACTAAGAAACAGAAGGGAGGAATCGAGGCTTCTCTCGATTCGGCCTCCTATAGCGCCTACGTTGGGTTCGGGAGCAACGTATATGATCTCCGCAACGGAGTAACACACAAGGGCGATAACCTCTTCCTTTTCAGAAAATAGGTTCAGGCGGGGATTACGGGTCTTCCGAAGTCGTCCCGGTCCCAACGCCTTAATTCTTCGATGTGGACTGTATTATTTTGAGGGAAGAATTCCTTGGGAATAAAACAGCAATTATCTTCAAACCGTTCCGTGAGAGAGTAATTACTTTTCCCTATCACTTCCCTACACTTTTTCTTTCTTCTTCTTATTGACGCTGGTCTGCACCCCAGTGTCCCGAAGGATTTGCGAATTGCAAGAAAACGTTTATGAGCTACCCAGAGCTATACGGAAAGGTCGTTTGCACTAATTACTCAATTTGTACTATCACTCTCTCGTTTACTCAATAAATTTTTTTGTATAAGACATACATTTATACAATTTACTTAAAGATAGCAAAAAAATATCTATACTAGATATACATTACATTTTTATCCTTTATTCAAATGGTTATTTTTGTTCAAAGTTGGAATTTCTTAAATATTTAACATAGAAAGTTAAAACAATGTTTTCCACTTGAAATTATACATATCTTAACCAATACAACAGTTTAATTTACATTTTCTCTATACATTTCACTATTAAAACACTTTTAAATTTCTTATACAAAACTATCATTATTTCACTTATTCACAGGAATTTTCACATAAAAATAACACAGAATTCACCTCTTTTACACGTACAATCAATCTGAAATGTTTTACAAGTCATTTTTACATAAATTGCAGAAATTGCAAATATTTAAATTTCTACATATTTGGCCTCCTAAGTACGTGGCTAGCGTGCGTCTATGAACTCACACTATTTGAAAAACTAACTTTTGCACGGCTATCGACTATCAGTAAAAATGGAAAGTTTAGTATACACTAATATCAACAATACTAGGTGAATAAATGATTCTACTCAATTCTCAAAGGCCGAAAACCATTTCTAATCAGATTCTTATCAGTTATCATGTTTCTTATCAAACAATATAAGTAAATGTTTTCATAAATCAATCATAGAAAATAGGCATTTGTTTTCATACAAAACATATCAAACTAATATAAGAAAATACTTATGCAATCAATTTCCATTAATTCTACTTATGCACAGCGATCATCTCGACCGGGGAACAAATCCTGGTCTCTAACTTTATTTTAATATATCTTTATATTAACATTATTGGAAAGATGATTTCGACCGGGGAACAAATCCGGTAACATAATTTATATCTTAAAAATTCCCTATATGATTTTATTAAGAGATATTACTAAGAAAACGATAAACTATTCCGGCCTGGGAGTCGAACCCAAGACCAAATTAATATCATTTATTCGATATTTCTTTAAGACTCAACTAAGCATTTTCTTATCGGAATATTGTTGCTTGATAATTTGCCTTTTAGAAGCTATTCGTAATCGGTTAACTAATAAATTGAAATATTCTTATAGGCGCGGCGCCAACAATCTCCCCCCCCCCCGTGCATCAGCACCATCATTTGGGAGGCGTCGCGGGTACCAAGGCTATTATTCTGGATGTAGGTCTCCTCAAGATACCAGTGCTAGTAATGACGTCAACCACTCTAGTGTGACCGTCTGGTCCCGGTAGCGTCCTACTAATCTTGCCTTTCGGCCACGTATTTCGTGGCAATGAATGATCTATTATCAAGACAATATCACCTTCTTTGGGTTCCATGAACCTTCCGTTATTACCCGTTCGAGGTATTAAAGTAGGCATGTATTCTTTTAGCCATCTTGTCCAAAAATGGTCGGCTAACCTCGGTGCAGATTTCCAATTGAGTTGACCCGTCAGATGTTGCTCTAAAAATAATCAAGGTCGTCGATCACCACATGAGCGTCCCAGAAGAAAATGATTGGGTGTCAAACCCTCTTCAGGACTATCCATACTGAATGTTACCAGAGGTCTGGAATTTACAGTATGCTCTTCTTCCAAAAGCAACGTATGCAGAACCTCCTCTCGCGGGCTCCTTTCTTTGAGCGTAGCGGTCAACGCAATTTTAATCGATCTTACTAACCTCTCCCAGGCGCCACCCATGTGCGGTGCTCCCGGAGGTATAAATTTCCATTTAATATATTTTCTAAACGATTCGTTTTTCATGCCCTCATAGCATTCTTTATTCGCAGCTTTGAAATTTGTCCCGTTATCGCTGTATATAACGGCTGGTTTTCCTCTTCTGGCGATAAATCGCCTCAATGCCATTATCATTGACGCTGGTGTCAATGAGGCTGATAATTCTAGGTGTACTGCTCTGATGGTCAGACACGTGAATAAAACACCCCAACGTTTTTCGTGTCGCCTTCCTATAGTCACACTCATAGGTCCGAAATAATCTACGGCTGAACATGTAAAAGGTGGTTCATTGTGAGTTATTCTCTCCAGAGGAATATTTCCTTGTGGCACGTTCTCCGGTTTTGACCTGTATGTCCTGCACCACTGACAATGATGTGACACATTTCGTACTACATTACGCAGGTTCAAGACATAAAATTTTTGGTTCAACTCATTCATCACCGTCTGGTGATTGGCATGTCCAAAATGATGACGAACTTCTCTAATCATCATTTTAACGATTTCGTGTTTACCGTCTAATACGACAGGTTTTCTACTTTCCTCGGTCAAATTAGACTTAAAAGGTAAACGCCCATTTAAACGGAGTAAGTTATCTTCTCCTATTTCCATAGATAATGTACTTAAGCGTGAACTTCTTTCAACGCTTTTGCCTGCTTTCAAGCATTTTATTTCCAAATGAAAACACTCGTCTTGAACGAACTTCCAAATTAATACTTCAGCCTTTTTCAAGAGCGCTATATCCAACGCGCTATCGGGTCCTTTAACCGACTTTGCTAAAACTTCCTTGGAACACATAACCGACTTTTCAGGCTGCGTTGTCGGGTCCTTTAACCGACTTTCTTAAGAAAGAGACTCTTGAATTTTTCTACCGCTTGTAAGGTGCGTGTAGTTGCCCCAAGGAATTTCTTAAAGCTGCTAAATCGTCCGTAGTCGGGTAGACTTAACGGTTCTTGCTTTCTCAGCGCATTTACGCCTTTTGGCGATTTTTCTTCACCTGTTTCCAAGCTATTTATGGTGTCCACTTGTTTGGGCCATAAATCAGGACTTTTCCTGAGGAATTCAGGTCCTTGAAACCAGCGATGACTTACATCGAAGGTGGAAGGAAAATTTCTAGTGGCGTCGTCTGCCACGTTTTGTGACGTTGGAACCCATCGCCATTCACATGGTTTACTGTGATCTTCGATCTCAGCCAATCGATGAGCAACGAATGGTTTAAAAGCGCGAGGATCTGACTTAATCCACGCTAACACTGTACGTGAGTCCGTCCAAAATACTCTCTCGGATATCTCATACTTGCTATCTTCAATAACTGATGCAGCTAATCTGCTGCCCATAAGAGCTGCTTGCAATTCAAGCCATGGAGTAGAAATTGGTTTCAGCGGCACTACTTTTGCCTTTGCGGCGATCAGCGTAATCCGCCTTTCTCCTAGCTCGTCCGTGGTGACGTAATACACCGCGGCAGCGTATGCTTTTTCACTAGCATCCGTGAAGGTGTGTAATTCTCCCTTGCCGACGCCTTCAGCAACGGGTCTAGGTACTTCTAAATGACCTAATTTCTTCACTTCCGATATCCATTTACAAAATAACACGTGTAATTCGTGTGTAACTTCTTCATCCCAAGAGATGCCTGTACTCCATACTTGCTGGATCAGCGACTTCCCTTGAATCGTTATGGGTGATGCGAGTCCCAAAGGATCGAAGACCGACATCACAGCACTAGTTATCTCCCTCTTCGTAGGCGGTCGTAAACCTTCCATCACCTCTTCCGGTGTGTTACGAAGACTTATGGAGAAACTTATTATATCCCGTTTGATATTCCAGATCAAACCTAAAGTGCGTTCTGTGTGCTCCTTATCTCCCAGTGAAGCACTGTCACTCTTATATTTATTTTCCATTTTACATAAAACTTCGGGTCGGTTGCTAGCCCATCCCCTCAGTTGGAAAGAAGCACGTTTATGTAATTCATACATATCGTTTACTATCCTTTCGGCCGTCGTCACTTCGGGAAATGCCTGTAGATAGTCATCCATATAAAAGTTGCTTTCCGTAGCGGAAGCTGCTTCTGGATAGATATGTGCGTTATCCTGCGCATTCCTATTCTTCACATACATAGCGATGCATGGTGATGATGCCGCTCCAAATATGAGTGACGTCATTCTATACTCTTCCGGTGGCGCGTCACGATTGTGCCGCCATAAGAATCGAAGGCTATCCCTGTCTTCTTCCCGGATTTTCACTTGCAGGAACATTTCTTTAATGTCTGCCATCACTGCCACGCTTCCTTCTCTGAATCGTAGCAGAACGCCAAATAACGACTTCAATAAGTCTGGTCCGGTTAACAATGCATCATTAAGACAACGTCCGCCCGTCCCAGCGGCGGCGTCGAAAACTATTCTTATTTTCCTTTTTTGTGGATGAGTCACTGCGAAGTGAGGAAGATACCACGTGCGTGGGGAAATGGAAATATGGTTCGCTTTCTCTGCGTAACCGTTAACGATGAGATTTTCAATTTGCTTCTCATATTCTTTTTTCAACTCGCTATTTTTGTCGAGCTTCTTTTCGATATTTAACAGGCGACTTTCAACCTGCGCTCTATTCGACGGCATGCACTCATTATCTGTGCGCCATAACAAAGCAGTCTCGTACCTATTATTAGGTATACGACGTACCGTTTTGCTCAAAATATTTAAAGCTCGTTCTTCTGGGTCGTTCGCGGGCTTTCGCGCAGACACTCCCAGAGATTCCAAACTAAAATAATCTTTGATCAACTTATCCATGTTCCTCCTTGGTGAATGTTACAATCTTTTCGTGCTCAATTTTAACTGTTTGGGTTCGGTTTCGCGCAGACACTCCCAGAGATTCCAAACTAAAATAATCTTTGATCAACTTATCCATGTCCTCCTCCTTCTTGGTGAAAATGTGATAACAATCTTTTCGACGTACCGTTTTGCTCAAAATATTTAAAGCTCGTTCTTCTGGGTCGTTCGCGGGCTTTCGCGCAGACACTCCCAGAGATTCCAAACTAAAATAATCTTTGATCAAATTATCCATGTCCTCCTCCTTCTTGGTGAAAATGTGATAACAATCCTGATTGGTTTGATGCCACCCGATATGTGACCATGTAAAACCCATCCAAGTTTAGTGAGCGATGCTACAGGTAGGTTCTTACCTCCTGAAATTAATTCACGAGTAACTATGAGATGCCAATTGTCCTGTCCAATTAATATGGTAGGTCTGGACCTCTCATAAATCAACTCGTCCTTAATCGGTGTCAAATGAGAACACCGTTGCAATAATTCTCGGCTTACTGACTGCGGAGAAAGGTTAAGTGACTTAATTGTTTGTATACTTATCTCCTCTAAGTCGTTCGAGTAAATGCCTTTTATCTTAACGTTTAAGCGATACGAACTGTCGTCGTTAATTCGCTTACCTCCCACGGCTTCAATACGTAATTCTTCTTTACGTCCGCGAGGCGCTAACTTCTGAGCCATCCACTCCTCTATGAGTCTCATGGTTGATCCTTCATCCAGAAGAGCTGTGGTCTTGACCTTTCCTTTAGGTCCATACAACTCGACCGGTATAATCTTTAAGTATGCACATGCCAGTGCATTCACTGTACTAACAGTTGTAATTTAAGCCTCTTTTCCCCCTCGTCCCCTTGCGGCGAGGTATTTTCATTGGGGTATCGGTGTAGCATTCGATGATGTGACATTCTACATCCCTTTACACCACATTTTTTCCCTTTGCACTCTAACCTCATGTGGTTAGGTGACAAACATTGAAAACATACTTTCGCTTTTTTTAACCACTTCCCATTTCTCGCGATTATTCATGTCCTTAAACTTGTAACAACTCACTATAGAGTGCTCCTTGTTACATATAACACACTTATGTGTTACCCGACTTATAGGCTTATCCTGGGTTATCATAACCACTTGTCGGTTGTGCCCTTTATTATTTCGGCGTTCTAGACGCTCGCTCGTATTACTTCGGCGCTCATAGCGCACGCTCTTGAAACGGTTGCGTACAGACCCCTTTGCGGTGTGTACAGTTTGCTTCCTGAATTCAGGACGCTTCCGTTTCTCAGGCACAGTTTCATTGCTTAAGGACGTTCCAAATTGTTCACTCAATGAATTCAAAAATTTGGCCATCTTCTGTAACTCTGGCTCCAAAGGATGCTGAGCTCGATATTCAAACCATTTAAATTTAATCATAGTTCCAAGTTTCTCGACTATGCGGTTTACTAACTCCGGTGAGTATAAATACTGTGGTTGATTCAACGCTTGTATTGTGGCAACCACGTTCGTAATATGACTTGCAAAAGATCCTATATTCCGGCTATCTTCTGCCAATCTTGGCATAAGTCTTACATTCTCGATTTCGGCTAAAATGAGCATCTCAACCCTACCGAATCTTCTTTCGAGAGCGTTCATTATTTCTTCAGGTTCACACAAAGTAAACAACAACGACTTAACCGCTTCCTTAGCGGTGCCCTTTAATGCTCTCCTAAGGCGTGCGACATTCTGCACCCCTGAAAATTGGCTTTTCGTGTCTTCAAACACCGTTTTGAAAACTATCCATTCACCCGGGTCTCCATCGAACACCGGTAATTCCTGGAGGAAATGAAGCTGGGAAGACTTATCTTTACCCGCTATCTTTATTGCACTCACAATCGCTTCGGTCAATTCTGACACCTCACTCGCGTGTGTTTTCTGTGCATTTCCTTGGTTGCGCTCGATCTCCGCCCCTTTGCGGCGTGATCCTTTACACGCTTCCTTATCAGTAATATCGGGTTGCGTTACACTAACCAGCGCGCTCATTATGGTCTGTTGAACCCAACTCCTTACGAAAGGTTCCACCTGAGTATTCCGCTCTTCATCATCCTCACTCGAGTCGATCTCCTCTTCTCGGTTGAGTCGTGCCAACTCCAATTGAGACTTGGCTAAGGCAGCAGCTGCCTGTGCGCGTTCGAGCTCTGAGCGTTCGAATTTAATCCGCGCCTCTAATTCGGCTTTCAGCCTCGCTGATCGCGATGACATACTACCTCTCTGTGACCCTTTGTCACTAGTGTGCCCGATTACTGTCCTTGACGATGCCGCTTCTTCGGTCCTTTGACCTACTTTTTCGACTACCGTTTCACTCCTGGATATAACGGATTGTTGTGCGGTGCTGGTCTGCGTACCACTGGTGTCCGTCCTGTTGCTTGTCGTTGCCATGGACGCCCCTGAGTCCCACGTGCATGTGGACGTATCGGTGGTGGCTCCACTTGAAGAAGTTGTTCCACTCGAAGCAGTAGCTGTGGTCGCTCCAGATGGTTCCGCCTCTTTAGCTTTTCTTGAGGGCCCTGTCCTTGTCTTGGTTCCTTCGCTTCTCCCTGTCTGGTCTTGTGCCTTCTTCATCTTGCAGGAAGGTGATTGTTGGCCTACAGTCCCTAACTGTCCCTATGGTCCCTACAACCCCTTACCTACAACCCTTCTACACCCCAACCTAACCCCACTACCCCTCCCCCCTTTATCTCCCAACCCTACAACCTTACTACCACCCTAACAGCCCTATCAGCCCTATCAATCCTGAACGGGGCCTACCGAGGTGAGCCGTCCAGTGATGGAGTCGTGCAGGAACGGAATGGAGGAAAGGTTTAGGAACTGTCCCGCCCAGGAATATGACGAAACAGTCGAGCGGTAGTGCAAGCGCAGTCTTGCTCGAGAGAACTGCTCTACCCGAAGGTGTTGTGCCAGAGCCCGACCGTTTGGCACCGTTAGGTGGTCGGGATGTATGCTGCGCTTCGTCGCCCAGTTGCCGGTGACGCCTCGTCCAGGCGCCCTCTTCCGGCCGCGATGCAGTCAGGTGCCCACGAGCACCCTCGCCTGGCAGCAGCAGCGGTGGATGCTTCTTCTTCTTGCACCCTCTGATGACCCGACAGGAAATGCCGGACACGGTCGTCCGACAGGAAAATATCGAGCAGGAAAAATGCCAAGCCCTGCTTGGCCACGATGAGCGCCTTCACAAGGCACCTGCGCCTGGCTGCGATACGTGCTCCATGCGAGCACACGCCCCAAGCCGCAATCCCGGTTTTCTTTATTCCGGTAGTTCCAGGTCCAGTCCTACTGCGCTGACCTGGTCTTCTGGCCTTTGGTCCTGTTGCTTCAGCTCAAACCTCCGGCTTCCTTCGGTTGCTGATCTTCACTCGGCTCCGAAGGTCTTCTTTTTCCATAACCAGCAGTCCACAGCTGGTTCCTTGATCCTGCTCGAAGGACCACTTGAAAAGGAACCAGACAAACGTTAACTAAGAAACAGAAGGGAGGAATCGAGGCTTCTCTCGATTCGGCCTCCTATAGCGCCTACGTTGGGTTCGGGAGCAACGTATGTGATCTCCGCAACGGAGTAACACACAAGGGCGATAACCTCTTCCTTTTCAGAAAATAGGTTCAGGCGGGGATTACGGGTCTTCCGAAGTCGTCCCGGTCCCAACGCCTTAATTCTTCGATGTGGACTGTATTATTTTGAGGGAAGAATTCCTTGGGAATAAAACAGCAATTATCTTCAAACCGTTCCGTGAGAGAGTAATTACTTTTCCCTATCACTTCCCTACACTTTTTCTTTCTTCTTCTTATTGACTGCTGGTCTTGCACTTTTCCCGAAGTTTCTCCGAACTTCCCCGAACTTTCCCGAAGGATTCCCGAACGAATTGCAAGAAAACTCGTTTACTGAGCTACCCCAGAGCTATACGCGAAAGTGAGCCGCGCCATTTGTGCGCTTGCGCAACTCAATTACATCAATTTGTACTATCACTCTCTCACGGTTTACTCAATAAATTTATTTGTATAAGACGTACATTTATACAATTTACTTATAAAGATAGCACAAAAAAAATATCTATACTACGATATACATTACATTTTTATATCACAAAAAACCTTTTATTTAATTAACAAAATGTGCTTATTTTACTCACATGTTCAAAGTTGGAATTTCTTAAATATTTAACATAGAAACTTAAAACAATGTTTTCCACTTGAAATTATACATATCTTAACCAATACAACAGTTTAATTTACATTTTCTCTATACATTTCACTATTAAAACACTTTTAAATTTCTTATACAAAACTATCATTATTTCACTTATTCACAGGAATTTTCACATAAAAATAACACAGAATTCACCTCTTTTACACGTACAATCAATCTGAAATGTTTTACAAGTCATTTTTACATAAATTGCTGAAATTGCAAATATTTAAATTTCTACATATTTGGCCTCCTAAGCACGTGGCTAGCGTGCGTCTATGAACTCACACTATTTGAACAACTAACTTTTGCACGGCTATCGACTATCAGTAAAAATATAATTTATATCTTAAAAATTCCCTATATGAATTTATTAAGAGATATTACGAAGAAAACGATAAACTATTCCGGCCTGGGAGTCGAACCCAAGACCTTCATATCATTAATTCGACATTTCTTTAAGATTCAACTAAGCATTTTCTTATCGGAATATTGTTGCTTGATAATTTACCTTTTAGAAGCTATTCGTAATCGGTTACCTATTAAATTGAAATATTCTTATAGGCGCGTCACCAACAGACTTATTGACTCACTTTCTTCCCAGCCGTTACCATACTTATTCCTGCGTTTTAAACGTTTTACCGCTATCAATTCAAAATTGCTTGAAATAACTTCTAGCATATCTTTTCACCCAAGTCTAATTCTACATCCTTAAAAAGCCGTAAGACGACTTCTAATGGTTATTGGCATCTCCAACCTAAATCTTATAAAGGTTTGCAATTGATCAACTCTGATGAACACTTTATAGGATTTTATATATTTTACCTGGCTAACATTGCTTATGTTGTTTGACTTTAATAATTCAGCAAGCGCGAATTGCTTCGGTAGCTTTCCAGAATTATTAATGTATACATCAACCTTCTGACTCAATCTCTTTCCATTTCTTCCTACGGCTATCCATCCTTTTTCCTCATCCATCTCCCGGGTCTCTTATTACATCTAACTCTAGAATTAGAGTCCTCAAGCATTTCTTTCTCACGTTGTGTATTATTCTTCTCCAGTAAACACATCTCCGAGTTCTCAACATTACTTATCTCGGTTAGAATTACACTCATTATGTTCTTGAATTGTATCTTCCTCCATGTTAAATAAGGTACACTATTGTATGCACCTATTCACCATTGCACGTTGTGCGTAAGTACGTAAGTAGTAGATACACAATAGCGTGAAATATTTCCGAAGTTAAGACAGCTCGGCGAGAAAAAACAACGCGACTATAGCGGACAAATGCCCACAGCAAACATACTCCTCCTCGCTTCGGTCGTGCGGCGCACATTATATCTTAAATATTAAAATATGCTAAGGTACTGATTGAAAGGGTCATGAAAGAAACTGATGAAAAATTTTGGGATGTGCAAGCGGGATTTAGAAAGGGAATGGAATGTACAGATCAAGTCTTTTCCATGCGCATGATCGCGGATAAGTTTTTGGCGTTCATGGACTTGGAAAAGGCCTATGACAGAGTGGATAGGGATGTGCTATGGCAAACACTGAATTCATTTGGGTTGAACGCTGGCTTGATACAGGCATTGGAGTCGCTTTATAGGGACTTTAGTGCTTGTATTAGGATCAACGGGGTCGAGTTGCAAATGATGGTTACATTAATGAACAGATCATTAAAAGAAAGGGGTATGAAAGTAAACGCAAGTAAGACGAAGGTTATGGTTTTTGAAAGAGAAGAAAGTAAAACGATTTGTGAAATAAGAATAGAAGGGGAGTTGATCGAGCAAGTAGATGAGTTTGTATATTTGGGCTGCGTATTTAGCAGGGATGGGAGATATGATAAGGATATAGAACGACGAGTGAATGCGAGAAATAGAGTAAATGGGGCCCTGCACTCTATTGTGAAGAGTCAAAATGTATCGGAAAAGGCACGTATGGCAATTCACAATGCTGTGTTGGTCCCTACTTTAACGTATGGTAGTGAAGGACAATGCTGTGTTGGTCCCTACTTTAACGTATGGTAGTGAAAGTTGGGTGTGGCAGAAGAAGCACGAGAGTAGAATGAACGCAGTAGAAATGCGGTCGTTAAGCAGTATGTTAGGGCTGAATCTGAATGACAGGGTAAGAAATTGTGTAATAAGAGAAGAGTGTGGTTTGCAAGATGATGTTGTGACCAGGATTAAGAAAGCAATACTTCGGTGGTTTGGTCATGTGGAAAGAATGAATGAGGAAAGAGTGACAAAGAAAATTTATGTTGCAGAAGTGAATGGCAGAGTCGGAAAGGGACGTCCTAGGCGAAAATTTATCGACCAAATTGGCGATTTATTGAAAACGGGCCAAATTAGGGGAACCCTTAACCGACTAGCATGTATGCGTAGGTGTATGGATGTGAAGTAGGCGAGAGAGGTGTGTCAGGATCGTGCCAAATGGAAGTCTGTAGTCTCTGCCTACCCCTCTGGGTGACAGGCGTGAGTGTTTATGTATATATGTATGTATATTAAAATAAAATGAAGTAATATTAAATATACGAAATATCGAACCAAACCAAGTTGATAGCGCTCTCTTAGTGTATTTTTCGGTAATTTATATTCCCATCGCCATCTATTAGAGCGAAGAAATAACTTCCTTCGTTTCGTCTCCAAATAATTTGGTAGAGTGACTCATCTATGCCCTAAATACTTTTTTAATTGAATTCGAACGTAAACCCAACAAAACAACACAAACTGCACGAAAGAGCTCCGTAAACCAACTAAAACGAGAGCGCGAGTGTAATCATCATGGCGGCTGTATACTCTCGACGAGGCAAGGTGAGGACGAGAGTGTACAGGATACTTTCGCTGAGCCTTGCTCGCCTTGCCTCGCGTGCTCTCCCGCTCTTGTCGGTTTTTGGTGCGCGAGTCAAAGGGCCTCGCATTCCCTCGCGAGTGGACACGAGTGCGTCACTGTACACTTGCGCTTCTTTTAGTCTACCGCAAAAAAATTTAGCGTACAGTATATTTGATTATCCTACTACCACAAACTTATCATGTGGAACCAAAAGAGCAAACTCAATTGTCTTGAATTTATCAAAGTAAACCTATTTTGTAGGAACCCACGCATCGTTACCACAAAGACAAAAGTCCATCCGTCCGAAATCTTGCGTCCATCTCCTCGTCGTCCCTCACCGTAACTGAATAAACGAGAATGTACAAGGTCACACTCGTGAAAGCGCTTTCTAGTGCGAGAGGCTCGCGAGAGGCATGGCGAGTGCACTCGTCGAGAGTGTACAACCGCCATTACGCTTGCGTCCCTCGCGAGGTCCTTTGACTCGTGCCTAAAAAACCGACTCCGACGCTAGCGCCGCGAGCTGCGAAGCTGGCGTTTACACTCGTACATCGTGGCTCACGTAGGTAGCGACTCGGCTCACCGATCGCGCGAGAGCACGCGAGAGTGTAAACTCTCTGTCTACGGTAAACGGGCTATAAGGGGTATGTTCCGGAATATAACCCAGTACACTGGCAAATGCAAATGACGTCATCAATTGACTCTATATTGTACTGGCGTACCGCCGCCATATTGCGTCGGATATCCGGCCACAATAAAACAATTTTTAATTGTGTGTGCGCTGAATAAAGCGTGCCAGAATTTGTTTTTATTTATTCAAATACAAAAAATGATAGAATAATTGCTGGTATCTCCATTAGGAAGATATAATGATTTTTGGAGCACAAAATGACAAAATAATCGCCAACACTTTTCCAATATGGCGTAAATGTATGACGTCATATACTGTCCTATGTTTTGGAACGAATCACCAGTATAGAGTCGATTCATGACGTCATTTGCATTGGACAGTACACTGGGTTCTATTTTGGAACATACCAGGGTATGTTCCGAAATACAACACAGTACACTGTCGAGTGCGAATGACGTCATTAATTGACGTCGTATTCTACCATATTTGATACAACGAATCACCAATATGGCGTCGATTTATGACGTCATTCGCATTCGACAGTGTACTGTGTTGTATTTCGGAACATACCCCCAAAGTGTCACCCTCTATGACGTCTAATTCTGACAGACGACACATGAATATGACAGTTGAGTTGGATTCTTTTTGGCATTCGAGGGGGAATTTTTTGGCTAAGATTATATCTAATTGACTGAAATTATTTTATATGTACTAAAAAGTATAGTCAAATTAAAAATAAATACAGTGGTTAGTGTTTTCAAAGTTTTCAAATTAAATTGTTAGTCATGATTTCGAAGAACTAAGATAGTTTATTTGCAGTTTCTGCTTTCTGTAGGGTTTTCTGTTGACATACGAGGTGTTTATGTGTTGTGTTCAACGGTGTTTGTTATTATTGGCTTCTAGATGGCTTTGGGAGGCTCCACATATTTAAAAGATGCCTCCATGCTCGAACAACTGCTCGAGGAAATCAACTTTCAGCGAACCAAGGAAATGCGTCAACTAATGAAGGATGGTGAGTTTCATATTTTGTTTCTATATATCTAGAAACTCAGTATTCCCATAAAGGTTCATTCTATGAAATTTCAAAATTCCAAGTTCTATAAAAGTGTGAGGGCGCAGAAACCCGCCAAAAGGCGCGTATTATTTGTTTTGTAAGTTGCATGGTCCAAGTACAATGAATTGGAATTGGTTTAATTCATACAGGATGAACGAAGATTATCAATACACATACATATCTATTAGACTTCTCACACTAATTACTGATTGCTTGTAATTTTAAAATAATTTAATTTGTCTTCATGTTTATAAACTTCCAATGGTAAAGGTAGTCTGTAATCCTTTCATTGCTGCACCTTGTAACAGTAGAAGTCACACCTAGTAGTTCCACCAAGTGGTAGTGCTTTTGAAATGTTTTATTAGTATTGGTCCCTGCACATGGCATGTTACACCTTCTCATCTCAGGGCGATGGATGCAATGCCATGCATCTTGTACTTTTCTTATTCAATTAGGGGAAGACGAGTTGCATTGCTGTTTCTACATTAAGAGGGTAAAACTTAAAATTAAATGAGTCATCTGTTCATCCCTTCATTTTACTCTCATATAAACTAGGGATGGGTCAAATATGGATTTCACCGAATGCAAATATTCGGCCGAATGTTCGGTAAACGTTTTACCGAACCGAATATTCGGCCGAACATTATTCGGTAGTATAACCTCAGGACCCAACCAATTTATGTCAAAACTTGTTACCGTAAAGCGTGCGGGATTAGCGCCGGAACCTGCCTCTCACTCCCCGCCACACCTGACATGTTATTGCATCATCTAGTACTGAGCAAATTGCCGGCACATGCTTATGTTTTGACTATTCTGGTGATAAAAAAAAGTATTTCGTTGTTTTATTACTAGTAAAAATTTATAATTATATGATAAAAATGAGCGGCAGGAGATTTACTATTTGGACTTGTTTTAGAGAAACTGACGACCAAAGTAAAGTGAAATGTACCAATGTAATGTAATGTTTCTTTGTTTTATTACGAAAACATTTTATCTAGTTTCTATTTGCCATAATCGGAAATAAATCTACAGTGCCACAAAAATATTAATGTATAGATTTATGCATTTGAGGCACTCTAGATTAAGTAGATTTAACCCATAAATAAAATACACTTCCAACAGTAAAAGACATCGCATTACTCAATTCATACATTTCAATACATTGAACACTTTGAAAACGAATATTCGGTGATTTAGCCGAATATTCGGCCGAATACGAATATTCGGTAAAGCTGCCGAATATACCGAATACCGAATATAAAATGAATATTCGGCCCATCTCTAATATAAACTTCCAATAGGTACTCAAAATTAGGTAAGTGGAATATGATAGAGGCTGCGAAATAATTTTTAATTGAGGACCTAGATTTATTATAGACATACGGTATTTGATTTTAATTATTAATTTAAAAGTTTAATTAGTATATGTTTTCAGTTTAGGAGGTTTGTCTTTTGAATTAATTATGATAAAAAAATAATTTCACTAAAAATTGCATATAATTCAATGAAAATACCTATGTCAATTTGTATTTATTAATATGGGTACACCCATATAAAAGTTAATCACTCGGACCCGGACAATCCATTTGAGGCTGAAGATGGAACTTATACACACCAAATGAGTCTTTCAGAAAACAAAATTATAACAATTCATATTTCACATACCACTATCGTAACAGAGTTTAGGGCAACCTAACTGTAGATAAGATAGGTTGTATTAAAATTGTTTGTTGTTTGTACTAAAACGAAATTAACATGCCCGACTCCACATAGTCTTCACTGCTCTACACCTAGGGTTTTTAAAGGAGCCAATGATAAAACTTGTAAAGAATGACTTCCTATTCAAAAACTAGCTAAACTTCTGTGTGCTCAGTTTCTTTCGCCACTTCTCACTCACTTCTCTTTGAGTAATCAATCTTTTTGACCTCAATTTTTTTGTGAATCAATTCATCAGATTTCAATTCAAATTGGTTTAAAAATCGACCTTTTTCGGAAAGAATCGACATCCCCAATTCAGACCTAAATAGTAGTGTTTTGTGTAATTTTAGAGAAGTAAATAAAATGTACAATTTTCTAAATAATAATCAAAAATATTTAAGATACTATATGTACCAAAAAAGTACACGTGATTTTGGGTAAGTGAGGGGGTTAGCCAAAAACTTCACCATGTATCACCAGGGAGGAGGAGGGTGGTTAAAAGTTGTTAAACACCCATGGGATGATATGGAGTAGTGTGTATTCTTACACCGCCACTGCACAATTCATAGAGATAAACTTGCACTTTTCCTTTTCTGTCTAAATTATGGGTTTATAAATGAAAATTTAAGTAAAAAAACATTTATTGAATTTTTAATTTACAACAGTAATTGTATAAACAGTTAGTTACATACTATATTTTATTTTCAGTAGTATTACTCTTAGTCCAAGGTTCCATAAGGTCTTTTGAGAGATTAGTTTTTATTTATATAACAGTGGTTATAAATACAAGATCTTTATTCACATTTAATAAACTTACTCTGACTTAAAAATTCAATTCCAAAAAGCAATCTTATCAAACCTTCTCGGAAAATTCATTTGGCTGGTTGCCAGTTCTTCATTGAGACTGCATTACAAGGAATGTGTTTACAGATATGGATTTTATGGTTTATTTTTTTTTTATTTACTTTTATTTTTATTCCCGGTGGTGATGCGTCGAGTCTGTTACCGAGTACTTCAGCTTTTTAGATGTCTGGGTGCTGGAAAGCGGGGTGTTTCTTGTTGTGTCGTTACAACAATTTTTTTTATAATGAATACAATTATAGTTAACATTCATATTACATTTTGTTGGGAGGAGAATTGTTTATTTACATAAATAAACAAAAAAACAATAACAGCAATGTCCAGACATGACCAGAGAGACCAGACAAGTGTGTGTTTTAAAATATATTAGGTTAATGTTAACAATGTGCTAACATTATAAATAACAATAATATTAAAACAGTTACATATAAGAAACACTAAGTACTTGCAGTTTAATCAAAATTTGTGTTTTTGTTTTTGTATTGGCTTCCTTTGGTATGCACCATGTACTAATAAAAATGTGATCAATTGTAATACACTGCAAGTTGGCATGCAACATTGATTTTAACAATAAATTAATGATAATTTTTGTGTAAAACATTATTGTTTAGTTATAAAGATTTTCCTTTATAATAAAGGAGAAAATAAAAATTACATAAAAGGATGTGAATTGATTGTATATACACATATGATATAATACATACATGTTTGAGTAGAAAGGATGCCTTAATGGCTATTCATAGGTACAAAGTTAATAGTTATTTTTATTTAATGTTCACTAAGGGATCCACCTTTGATTTCTTTTATAAAAAAAGTTTGTAATATTATTTTACAGTAAGTCTGCGTCAAAATCATTTGAGCAACATTATTTTTTTGCAAACACAGTGAAATGTAGAAAATTTTGAACATAATAAGTTAAATTGTGTATAAGGTTAATTTTCGAAACATCTTTGCACCTACAATTTTTTTATATGATTTTATTTACATAATGCAAAGCATTTCTTTGTACTGTAAAAGCTACAAATAATTTGCCATTGAAGCTATTTACAATAAACAGTGCATAAACATTGTGTTGACATCAACCAGGCAAGCTGTGACAACATTATTTAGTTAACAATCAACAATGTATACAATATGTAAATCGTATTACTGCAATAGATTTTTCCTTGTCTATAGTTTTTTAAGCTCAATAGGAACAAATATAGCATAAAACGAAAATCTAGATATTAGCCACGTTTCAACAAAGAAAGGAAGACAGAGTGCTGCCTATATTTTGAGTGGTTTCGAAACCGTTCTCCACTTATTGACACTCACTCATGCACACATTTTTTTTTGTCTCTTTTTATCTTTATCAGCCTGCAGAATTTCACTGCTGGACACACACATATGCAATTAAAACATTGTTGTTAGTTGCAAATGATTTTAGATATATATGTGTATGTGAATGTGTCTTATATAGATATGATAAGGATATAGAATGACAAGTGAGTGTAGGAAGTATAGAAAATGGGGCTCTACACTCTATTGTGGAAAATTAGAATGTGTCAAAAAGGCACATATGGCAATTCACAGTGCTGTGCAGTCTCTACTTTAACATATGGTAGTGAAAGTTGGGTGAGGCAGAAGATGCACGAGAGTAGAATAAACACAGTAGAAATGCGGTTGTTAAAGAGTATGTTAGAGAAGAGCTTACTCCTTTTTAAAAAGCCGGCAACGCACCTGCAAATTGCCTTTGTTGTTGCATTTGTTCATGGGCGGCGGTAGTCACTTTACATCAAGTGAGCCGTACGCTCGTTTGCCCCTCTCCTATTAAAAAAAAGTTAGTGCCAAATCTGAGTAAACAGGGTGACAAATTATGTGATAAGAAAAGTGTGATTTGCAAGATGATATCATGACCATGATTAAGAAAGGAATGCTTCGGTAGTTTGGTCATGTAGAAAGAGTGACATAGCCTTATGTTGCAGAAGTGAATGGCAGAGTCGAAAAGGGACGGCCTAGGCGAAAGTTTATCGGCGAAATTGGCGATATATTGGAAATGGGCTAAATAAAGATTGCCTTTAACTGAAGAGCATGTATGCATAGATATATGGATGTGGAGGAGGCGAGAGATGTGTCAGGATCATGTCAAATGGAAGGTCTCTTCCTACCCCTCTGGGTGACATGCATGAGTGTTTATGTATTTATTTTTATGAATGTGTGTTACAATAAGTTGACCATGTTTTGACTTGGTTTTTGCATCACTTGAAATACATATAGCGCTCCATTTATCTTTTTATTGTTGTTCTGAGATGTCAGCGAAACAAGTATGAATTTTAAAAATAAAGAGTTGGTATATAGCAGATTACACAGAAGTTTCTTGCACTAGTAATATGTTTATAATTTGAAGGCACTTTTTAATACCCCCCTCATTTCATATCAGATTCTAAAATAAACCATAGTACACTGTATAAATTAATTATGTGCTATTAGATTTAATATATACATGCAACACTGCTTAGAGATCAAAATATAAGTTAGTAAAATACAATTTTATTCACCAATGTTAACAGATTCTGGCTTTGTGGTGCTACAAGGAACGACATACTGGACAGATCTGTTTGTGCGGCACTTCCTGTTCCAGGAGGAGCAAGCAATAGACTGTGATGACCTCCTGTTCTTCGTTAGGAAGAGGCATGTAAAAGGTTCCTCACGTTATCTGCCTAAGTATGAGGTAAGTCTATTCTAAATTATTGTTTAAATAGTGGTGGATTTGGCTGAGTACATTTGAAAAAATATTTCACTGCTATCTGGTACTTGATCCCCATGTGCCAGGGAATCATAAACAATGCAAATTTTACTATAACTATAATGTGACTGTAAGTGTCACGAAAATCAATTTATTGTGGTGGATAAAAAAAAGTTGTGTATAAACTTTGTGTGAAATGGAATATTTGAAATATAAGTTAAAAGTTTGCAACTTAAGACAAAATAAAACTGGTTTTATATAATTGATGAAATGAAATTTATGCCATTAATGTAAACTTGTTTTTGAAAGTTGTTAAATTTTCATAATTTTGTGGCTTTATATTTTCAAATCATAAACAAATCATCTGTGTCACATTTAAATTGCTTTATGTCTGTTTAATTCATTAATTATCTCATAACTTTGTGACATTCCTATCTTGTTAAAAGTATAATTGGTGCTTGTGCCAACACTACAAAAATTAGCCATTCCCAAATTAGTTTCTAGATTAGCACCATTCGGATTAAAGATACAAATTTCTCTCAGACATATTTTTGGGAATACAAAAAGTTTTGCAGTTATAACAGTTGTGTACTTTATTTTTTTTTATACATTATAAAAATATTATTTCTTATCAATATGTCTATTACAACAACTATGTACTAAGCCTTACCTCGCGGGTCTCATCACACAATTCATCCCAAGCTAATCACAGAGCAATTTGTTAATAAATAGTGTTTTCTTCGTTAGACTCCAAATTTCATGTTCAATAACCACTTATAAAATATACAATACACTTTACAAAAACGAGAATTTCATAAACAGTCGACTATAACTTCATCCTTTATTGCAAAAAGAAAATGTATCTTAAATCTATTTAACAATGAAAGCGTGAGTCGTTAGAATAATCCCTTAAGGAGGACAGCGCTCGCTCGCACTGCTATCACAATTCACATGCAGCCTCGAGTCTAAGTGTAAGCACAGCCTAAAGACGCGTTCACACAACTCATCCGGCGCCCTGGTGCTCGCAGACGGACGTCGACGTGTACCGCAAGGATTCGAAGAAGCTGCCCATCGGCGACCCGGAGATCGATTGGGAGGAGACTGTCTACCTCAACCTCATCGTTCACCAGTTCGACTACACGCTCACGTTGGCGATCTGCACGCGCACCAGCCCCAAGGAGCTGCAGGTGCTGAAGCGGCACTCGCAGAAGGTGAGCGTCATACGCGCTCGGGCGGCGGAGTCGGAGCGCGTCACTAGCTTAACCGGCTGAAGAGCTTAGTCCGAGGCCAGGGTAAGGGCCAGTCGTAGCGCCGTGGAACCGGCCCCCGCACATTCCTCTCCAGGTACGTGAACAGCCAGTACCACCATTCCCTCTGGATCATGTACTGGTTGTAGCTGCCGCCATTGCGGTGCGGCGTCACCAGCAGCGAGTGGAATGTCCAAAACAGCCGCGTGGTCACGTAGTACGCGATCACCACGTCCACAGTGTAATGGCCGTGCGCGAGGAGCACGAATAAAACACCAAGCAACGCCGAGCCCCACATCGCCCAGTGCACGGGCCACAGCTTCTTCGGCGAGTATTCTGCCACGATCAGGTAGCTTAGCACGAGTACCATCGTGTGCCCGGAGTAGATATAGTCGCCGCAGTACGTGTGCTTGCCGTTGATGGACAACCCGAAGCCCGAAATCAAGTAGAACATTCTCCTGATGACGAGCAGTGGTGTCGTGGTGTTGCTCTTCGGACTGCAATAGTACGTCGTACTCGACACTGGCACGACGGTCACGAACATGGTGACTGACCGGTACAAGTACAGCAGGCCGATTATGACGAACATGCGTCGCGCGACGATGAATCGATGCTTGTGGAAGATGACTACAAGCATGGCGACCGTCGTGGATATCATTATGAGGTACTCGGAAACTGCCAATCCCCAGTCCCGTGCGGTGACATTATCTAGCACGATGTCGGTGAGCGGTGGGGTGGTATTTCTGTCGGGGAGGCGTTCATGGACGAGCGATAGTGACATCATGTTGATGCAAACGCAGAGGAATAAGAAGAAAAATGAGACTATGGTTTTCCATATCTCCTTAGGGTAGCGCTCTTCGCGGACGGTGCCGGGCGGTATTTCGACCACGAAATCAGTGGCATGGGTGCGCTGAGGTGAGTGCTCTTGGTCGGGATCCGAGTCATCTGTAGTGGGTTGTGGCTCGGGCTTGGCGTTACGTGCCAACAGAGGTTGACGCTGCATGAGCTCGGCCTGGCTTGGCATGGTAGCACGGCGCGATGCGTTGTTGTTCACGTCATTGCGCGTGAGCCGGGGCTCGAAGTTAATCCCGCGGATGTCTTCGCGCGCGGTGTCGCTCGCTATGTCCGCATGGCAGACGGGCAGTGGCGGTGGCGGTGGCAGTGGTGGCGACGGCGCGGGGACCAGCGCTAGCTGCTTCGCCGGCACCTCATTAGCGAGGTAAACCCGCACCGACTCGACCAGTGGCTCCGCGAAGTTGATCTGCTTCGGTGGCGACGGCTCCTTGTCCGGGGAGCGCGCTGAGATCGTCATCCAATCACCATTCGCCTGGATCGAGCCTGCAATTGAAACAATATCCAGTTGAGATAAACGTTATCAATTTTGGTTTCTGTCTCATTAGTCAGTATTTTTATGCATGTAAAGTAGAGATAGTTGTTTTACTGACAGATTATCTTTTGCGTCGTTATTGAAAATGATTCCATTAACTATTATGACTATTTTTATTGGATATTAATGTGCACTAAACTGTAATTACATTTAAAATACGCTTCATTGGAGCTCATATACATTTTCTTGTCTTAACTTTCAACACAGGAATAAATTAAAGGATATAACCGTTACCGTTTATTAAAGTGTACTGCTGAACAGGCCTCCCTTATATATTGTTTAATTGAAACAATTTACCAGTTTTATAGTTAGATTTTAGACTTTTAGTTAATTAGATTGCCTCATAGGGGGATATTTGTAATAGTTGCTATGCTTGGCAAGCGGACTGGCAACCACAATTTATTTTTATTTTTATTCGTCATTAGGAACACGTGGCTGCCCATCTGATTTGTTTTCCTCCGTCGCCTCTTATGACAACCACGGTATTACATTGGGCAGTGGATATTATTACACCGTTAGTGAAACTGAAGGATTTTTTTTAATAATAATAATATAGGATATGAGTATTTTCCATTTTATTTAGAAGTGTTTGTTGTTATGATTAATATAGTTATGAATGTTTCTAGACGTTTCAATATAGTAAACAAATTATCGTGTCGGTTCAAAGACCGATGACTGTATCGCTCAGCGTTCACTCTTTAGTGTCGTTTGATAATTAGCTAATTCAATCTCGGTGGTTCTGTTCTCTGCATCAGTGACACGATATTGAGATACATTCGTCCGACGGATATAAATACAACGTAATTCGTAACGGTGGATTTCTTTCTTCCTTAAAGCCACCACTGAGCTAATGTTCGTTTACATGTCGGTTTAGAAAGCGCACGGAAGTACCGTAAACGATTCCTACTCACCCGATCAATGTGCGAGCTGTCATTCGGACCGAACGCGGCCTCTCATCGATTCGTCCCGTAGAAAGCCGGAGCGCCGGCTCGGCGGCCTGCGAAGTGTCGCGGTCGCGTAAACGAGGTCGTAATCCGAAATTGTTCACAACGCTAATTTAGCGGTGCATTATAGGAGCACTGAACATTTCCACCGAATCACTCACTTTGTCACAGCACAGCGCGGCGTTTTGCGTTAGATTTAATTGTATTTTAATAGTGAGACGTGTTGAACAACGAGCGAACTTCTAAAGCGGCGGTCGCGTACTAGAAACTGGTGGGGCACTAGTTGGCTTCGGTCGGTCGCGCTCGGGGGCACTCGGTTTGTCTCGTGTTCTCTCGGCGCGATGGGTCGGTAGGGCTCGAGCGAGAGGTGTGTGACGTCATTTCATTGTGTACGTGTTCCGCTCACACGATGCGGCTGCACTTAGCGAGCTATCTAAGCCGAGCTACGAGTGCGACTGACGGAGATTGATTGAGCTTAGTAATTCGAATTTCATGTTGTTAATGAAACTGAGATCTGCATTACTTCATGTTGTTTATTTGATCATATGCTCTCCGATTTGTTGCTCTAATCGATACATGAACGGGAATGAATGAATTATTAAAGCGAAATTCAGTAACTTTCATATAACATTATTTTCAATTAGAGAGAAAGTGTTTTTAAACGCAGTCAGCTGTGTGAAGTGTCGGTGGTGCATCAACAATTGTAAATGATTGCAATCTTTTACAAACGTTTGGAACGAGCCAAAAAGTAAACGTGACTCATTATTTTGTTTTTAATATGAGGCGAACAATTATGCACTCGAGATATAGGCCGGTAGAACAATAGCATTGTGTATAGTACCTATGAGTTGCACCGAGGAAATGACTTTTCGCTCGCCTATATGCGCTAACAATTATTGTAAAATTATTAACTACTAACAACATGATGCGATTTAAAATGTAAATAATTATTAATATTATTTATTTTTATTTAATGGAATACGGGTTACAAGCAAGCACACAGTTCACCTAATGGTAAGTGGATAATGTGACTCATACCTATACATCAATCCTCGAAAACAAACAAATATCCTCGAAAAAGGATCATAGTGCAGATGGAATACCTCGTTTCCAGTAAAAGTCTCCGGTTCTCTACAGTCTACCATACGAAACACAGCAGCACATTTTACGCTGAAAACAATTGATAATTTTTACCTTTATATATGAGCGTTTACAGAGACGCCAGAAGCCAGAATCGGAATGAGGCTCGTAAAGTAAACACGTTTATTCTCAGCATTATCAACAGCTCAGTGAATTTGTTGGATTGTAAAATTGTACGCGATGTGCTGCGTACTCTGCCACCAATTGACACAGATACTGAGCACTAATTACTTTAATCTTTTTAAATGTCGTTTGCCAACGGCGATGATAGTCGCCATTTTTTTTAATAAGCGCCGAAATACATTGTTGGTTGAATTCATAACAGGAATTGTATATACTCAAGAAATTGTTCATTAAATGTTCACTCACCAAAGAAAAACTGTTAAGTCACATAAAATCGGCGCAAAAAATCTTGTTTAATTTCAGGTCATATTAGTTTTATTGGTTAGGAATAGGGTTGCAAGATGATGCAATAGGAAGTAAACGTTTTAGCACAATCGGTTTTTTTTTAGGTAATTTCAAGGATTTTTTGCCCAAACCAAAAAGTTATTCTGTTAAGTAAATTTTTTGCGGTTTATGTAAAATTAATTGCAATGGCTGGTTGGATGCTTCATCATTGTCGTCATTACACCCCTTCACAAGTCCACTTCTGAACATTGGCCACTGCCAAGGAACGCCAAAAAGCACGATCCTGAGCCACCTGCATCCACGTGATTTCCTGCACGTCTTACCAGGTCTTCACTCCATCTGGTGTGGGCACATCCTATACAGAACAGAACTTTTCTTTCCCATCGGTTGTCGGTTCTTCGAGCTATATGGCCGGCCCATTCCCACTTTAGCTTAGTAATCCGGTTGGATGCTTAGTTGTTTACATTTATTATATTATTTAAATTAACTTTAATGATTAAAGAATGTAAAGTGTAAAATATTTACATTTTACACTTTACATTCTTTCATCATTTCGAAATATTGATTTCAAGACAATTGACCATTCTTACATATAAATTGGAAAACACACCTGATATAAAAATAGTAGGTGTCTATTAACATATAGGCTTAACTTAAAATCTAATACTACATAGCTCCGGTCTCTATACATTACAATAAAAGTGTATAACAAATTAACTTTAAATTTAAAAAAGGTCAAGTGCGTGTCGGGCCGTGCACAATGATTGTGACGGGCAACTACGTAAACCTACCTCGGTTTCTGTAGTTGCCCGTCGCAATACGAGAGCTTTCTTCGTAATGAGCATAATAAGTGAATTCGCGGTTTGGCCGCTATAACGACTAAAAATAGGATAATGGTAATTAAACCACTTATTTTCACATTAGACTTATAGGGAGTGGTATTCAAAAAATATAAAAAAAGAACTTTTTGAAACTATAATGGTTTTTTTGTTGTGATTGACTTATATATTACTAGGGTAGTTACTTACGGAATCTTAAAAAGAAAATACGTTTAGTAAATTTATCAAATTAATTAAACAATCACTTAAGGGGAAATATAATGTCAAATGGCTTAGCAAGATCCTTCGTTATGCCGAAAATATTGCAGCATTAATTTTGAAATAAATATATGGTAAAGTTGAGGATTAATGTTAATGATTATGTTAGACGAAAACACGATTTCGTAAAATTTTCTCGATAGAAAAAAAAATTCAAAGTTACCTCCAAAATAAACAATAAACCGCTGTTATTCATAAAATACTTTAAATAAGATCATGAAACTTTACTAACTACTATACTAACTGAACTAACTATAAAGCAGTGCTTATGTTATTTACTTTTTTTAAAATACCATTATTTTCACTGTAAAAAGAAATTACCTAAACTATCGGCGTCTTGAGCTTGATTCCAGTCGCCCCGTTAGTATCGCTTAGGCTTTTGAAGGGAAAAGTTGTGTCGCTTACGATCAGAATATACATTACGCAACAGTACGACGTAAAATTAAAATGGGAAATAACCGTGATAAAAATAAGAAGCGGCTGGCTTGGCGTTAAGAAACAGGCATAAATATGATAAACCTAATGAAATAAGTATCTAACGACCTTTCTACTTACAGTATTAGTGATTACAAACATATCGGTACATAGCATACGACGCGCGGGGAAGTGGGGGCGAAATTAGAATTTGAGCTGACTTACTCTATCCTCTTAATGAAGTTTATTATACCGACAATGAGTAGGTACTTAGAAGATGAAACTCTTCAGATGTGTGGATCCTTCTTTTCCTTTTGTTATGCCCGAAAAATACACGCACACGTGTACTTTTTCGAGTTGTGCTATGTAATGTTTATATAGTTACAATATCATATGTAACGTAATTAATAAACAAAGAGAAACGAGCTAAAAATATACCTGATTAGTATGTTCAAGGGCGCCTGCAATCAACCTTAAAAAACGTGGCCTTGTTACCTCTGAAGACTTAAGAACAGTCTTTAGAGAACTGGGGACCATTTTTACAGGAAACAAGGCATTCCATCTTAGTCATCAAGGGTTTCTTTGATTCTTAACAGAGGATTGATGTAAATGGGTCACACAGTATCCACTTACTATTCGGTGGACGATGTGCTCGTTTGTCACCTTTATGCTATAAAAAAAGACGAACTGACTCATGGCTTTTAAATGTATAAAAATATTGTAGGCCTCTCCCAAGGATTATCTGTATGTATTTACATGGTTATACTCATTCATAATGCTTAATTTAACTCTAAAGTATGTGTAGATAAATTTAATCTATTGATAATTTTATTTTTAAGCTTAATGCTGCTAATAATTGAGAATAGAGGAGTGGAGATCGTTTTCACTGGAAACGAAGCATTCTATTATAGTCCTTAAAGGTTACAAAGTATCTACATATTGGGTGCGTTTGGCAGAAAAAAGCGCTAGCAAGCGCTTGTAAGCAAAATGGCGATCGTAAGCGGTAAGCGCTGTCAAATCATAAGTAGCTATTTTCCTCCAGGACACGATGTTAGTTTTAACGGGGGAACATAATCTAATTTAAATATATGTTTGTAAAGTATTCACATTAAAAACTTGCCAATCATGAATTTTTAATAACATGTATATGTTTATTCATGTCATTATATTACTTAAAACTAATATTGCACAAAACAACTTATAAACTCTACTTCAAAACAAACAAATTAAATAAGCAAAATGGCGGATTGTGTCAGCGCTACTGAAGTAGGAATCGTGTCCTGGCCGAAAACTATTTTAGCGCTTATAAGCGCTTGCTAGCGCTTTTTTCTGCCAAACGCACCCATTGATTCTTAATTGAAATTTAGATGTACTGCGTGCTCGTTTATCACCCTTATTTTGTATAAAAAAAAAATTAAAACCGTTGTCGGTTTAATTCAAATAGAATTCGTCTCATGTAATTTTTTGTTGCTTCCGCTTCTGCCGCGTAGCTCACATATCGACGGATCAATTAGATAAAGTTGATTCATGCTGTGTAAAGATGCGGGCCCGAATCATCGTGGCTCCTCCTGTACGGGTATTACATCATCCATTAAGTAATTCATTTCTGGAACGTTAATGAATGACTAATGTAAATAGACTAGTGGAATAATGGTATTTTACTGTAGTTTTTCTAATAACTTCAAACACAATAACATAATGAACATAATGAAATAATGATTTTACACATTTTGTTATTGTTAAGGGGAAATAATAAAAATACCTCCTCAAATGGCTTAGCAAGATCCTCCGTTATGTCGAAAATATTGTAGCATTAATTTTGAAATAAATATATGGTAAAGTTGAGAATTAATGTTAAGTACTATGTTAGACGAAAACACGATTCCGTGAAATAAAAAAAAATCCAAAGTTGCTTCTAAACTGAACAATAAACCGCTGGTATAATACTTTAAATTAGATCATGAAACTTTGTATACTAACTGAAATTACTATAAAGCAGGGCTTATGTTTTTTTATTTTTTTAATTAATTTTTTTAATAAATTTTAATTTTTATTATTTTCACTGTATAAAGAAATTACCTAAACTATCGGCGTCTTGAAGTTTGTTTCCTGCCGCCCGATCACGCGATCAGTTTCAGTCTCCATCAGTCTGGCTTCGGCTTTGAAAGGGGAAAGCTGTGTCGCTTACAACAGGACGACGTAAAATTAGAATGGGAAATAACCGTAATAAAAATAAGAAGCGACTGGGTTGGCGTAAAGAAACAGGCATAAATATGATAAACCTAGTGAAATAAGTATCTAACGACCTATCTACTTACAGTATTGCTGATTACAAACATGTCGTTACATAGCATACGACGCGCGGGGAAGTGGGGGCGAAATTAGAATTTGAACTGACTTACTATACCCCTTAATGTAAGCTAACAACCCACTCTGGCTTCGCCTGGAGATCTATTAATGTGGAATGTTTAAAATCTAAAACACTTTGTGAACTCATCAATAGGTAACGTCATGAGTGGTTTGTCTAAATAACCTGTCATCTGTCATTGCACGCAAATAATTTGTGTAGTGATAGAGCGCTCGCTGTAAATTTCATAGTACCTACGCGAGGAACCCGGTTTCGATCGCCGCCGGCACCAGTGAAATTGTTAATTGCAATTTTAAGTGCTTATTTACCACATGCTCGGCGGTGAAAGAAAACATCGTGAGGAAACCTGCATCTCTGAGAAGAAAAATGTTTTAAGGACATGTGAAGTTCGCCAACGCGCATGGGGCAGCGCGGTGGCATTTCGTTGCCCTAAAACCCTCTCAGAAATGAGAGAAGGCCTGTGCCCAGCAGTGGGACGTATATAGCCTGTAACATTAACTTTAATTTATACTGTTGTTTTATCTCTCCAATCGTTTATTAAAATAATTAAGTACGTAACTAGTTTCCCCGAGTTTTCTTCAAACATCAAATGTGGTGTTCTTCACAATTCAAATGTGAAATTAAGATTTAAGATTAAGACCATTTATACTCATCGAAGTATTCAGAAGAACGCAAAAATAAGTATTTCATCTGTGTTCACTTCTGGCCACAATTTCCCGTTTACGTCTCTGTCCTGCGAGTCTCGTATACTGTCCTGTCTGCCGATACCTCTCGACAACTCAGTGTACCACGGATTTCGATACCCGTAATGTTTAAGCCACAAGTTTGTATCCGTGCTAAGTTTCAGTTAAAGTAACAGCCCTAGCAATGTGAGTGGCGTTTAGATCTGGCATTGTAAGTTTATTTGTAGTAATAATTCACACAACACGATAAACAAGGCAGTCAAAAATGTAAGACAAAAGTTTTAACAAAACCTTAATTTGGTAGAATTTTTCGCCGTATGAAAGAATGCAATATTACGCAATAATTACACATGAGTTAAAAAATCTAAAACATAATTTTTAATAGTTTTATTAAAAATTATTTTATTATATTACTATTTTTTTTATTTTTTTTTATTATATTACTATTTTTTTGCGTTCCTTTTAATTTATCCATGAGTGTATTTTATCAGATTTTTGATTTCCAAGAATAATCTCAATTTTTCCGATAATATACTCGTAATTACTTTCTATCAGGTTGTAAAATTTCATTACTTCTGGTTCAGCCATTCTGTAGAGTAGACCGGACAGCAGAGAGGCACACGGAGACAAAAACTTTTAAAAATGATTCCTGTCATAATGGCATTCAATCACTCCCCCCCCCATCATTAGAAACAGCATGGTTATGATTCCTGTCATAATGGCATTCAGTCACTCCCCCCATCATTAGAACAGCATGTATGATTCCTGTCATAATGCTCAGTCACTCCCCCCAGCATTAGAAACAGCATGGTATGATTCCTGTCATAATGGCATTCAATCACTCCCCCCCCCCCAGCATTAGAAACAGCATCGTAGTGATCACCTCATTCCCAGGGCTTATTATCAATCATGTACTCAACAAAAGGCAGTTCCGATATTGCGCACAGACACTTCAGGAATTTAAAAATAATTTGATTACTAACCCATTCAATAAAACCAACGTTACGAATTTTAGTGCATTTGCTTGAAATGTGTTTATAAATTTCAAAGTTATCCCGCTAGTTACCTTTCATGCTGCAAAACTCGAAACGACGCGACGTGTCGTGATTTCAAAATAAGTTAAAATTGAACACGATAAAATCGGCAACATTAGTTTCATATTATTTTACCCGACTGCATCACGATGAGGTTAATGTTTTTCGAGAGGCACGTACGTATGTCTATTTCTTGGGCACGTTCTGTAGCCTAAAAACGGCTCAATGGTTTTTAACGTACGAGGTGTCGTTAGATTCATCTTATTTGTGGGAGTGACGTAGGGAACGATGTTTTTCTCTTTTCAGTGAGCTTACAACTTACTTTACGTTACAGACGGTGTTTTTAAAATTATTTTTTTAACCATTCAGTTTGTTTCATTATAGTGTTTACGTTTGGATTTAAGCCAGTATGCAAATCGTAATTTACGTAACATAAACACTCACGCCTGTCACCCAGAGGGGTAGGCAGAGACTACAGACTTCCATTTAGCACGATCCTGACATACCTTTCTCGCCTCTTCCACATCCATATACCTACGCATACATGCTCGTCGGTTAAGGGTACTCTTAATTTGGCCCATTTTTAGTATATCGCCAATTTGGTCGATAAACTTCCGCCTAGGACGTCCCTTTCCGACTCTTCTATTCACTTCTGCAACATATATTTGCTTTGTCAGTCTTTCCGCATTCATTCTTTCTACATGACCAAACCACCGAAGCATTCCTTTCTTAATCCTGGTCACCGCATCATCTTGCAAACCACACTCTTCTTTTATCACACAGTTTCGATCGTAATTTATTTTTATTTAATTTAAAAAATATATTACTTCTTTAAAATTATTAAAAAGTAATTTTAAAATAACAGAGAATATGTTTTTTTAAGTTATTTAAGGGTTTTGTTATTATGGGTTATATGTAGGTTATGTTAAGGTTAATGTATATCGTCCCGTGGGTGTCGTAAGATGCGTCCTAGGCAAACTAAAACATGAGATGGGTAACATTATCGCCTGATAACAGCACAAAATAATAATAAACATAGCAATTAATCGATTTAAAAAATTGTCAGTGCCATAGGCTTCTATTCCGTTTACCGTTTTGTAAAAAAACATTGTTATTTCTATTTCGCTTTGTTTATTAATGTGTGTTCACTATCTCTTTACGCAGTAACAAATCCGTTTACTTATTGTGTAATAGTTATCTATATCAGCGTAAGCTAATGCCCTAGATTAAGTATTTTATTACGTGGTTGTCAACAGGTATTCATACATCACTTATTTCTAAATGTTCATATCCAGTCAAGGCGTTCGCTACAAAAATTTAAAGTTACAGCCTATATACGTTCCACTGCTGGGCACAGGCCTCCTCTAATTTCTGAGAGAGTTTTAGGGCAAGGAAATGTCCGCTGCGCTGCCCCAATATGTATTGACGAACTTCACGTCTTCGAAATATTTTTTTTTATTTCTCAGACATGTAGGTTTCGTCGTGATGTTTTTACTCCACCGCCGAGCACGTGGTAAATCAGCATTTAAAATTGCAATTAACAAATTTTATTTGTTAATTGCAATTGCGGGCGCTGCGGGGATCGACCCCGGGTTGCTCGCGTATTGTGAAATTTACAGCGAGCGCTAACCATCTAAGCTACTACGGCTCTTTCTGAGCTACCACGCCTCTTGCTTTTTTAAAACTACCCGCTATTGCTTTTAACTCCTTCTATTTGTGATTTTTGCCGTGTAGTGGCGGTGTAAGAATTTCCACTACCCCATATCGTGTGTGTGTGCTAAGAGGCTACAGAGGGAAGCTGAAGTGGTGATGGACAGCAGTGGTGATAATAATTCAAGATAATAAGTCTGCGGTTGCCAACCCACCTGCCAAGCGTGGCAGTTATGGTAAATCCCTCTAATATTAGGCAATGGTAAAGACCTATGTTCTGCACTGGAATAGAATAGAATCATTTATACATATTCATTCATATATACAATATAATATTCATACAATTAAGTATGAAAACATTTAGAAACAGCATGGTAGTGATCACCTCATTCCCAAGGCTTATTATCAATCATGTACTCTTTACTGTTTGTTATAACAACTTTGCTTAATAAAAATTTTAACCTTCTTGATAAAAAGGTCCTGCATATTTTAAGTGGTGGAATTTTATAAGTTGTAGTGCATAAGGAATGACTTTACTCTTTTTCTTGTATTTTTTAATTTTTTAATCATTACCTACTCATTTATCTTGAATGTGATGTTATTCTTCGATCAATAGTACTATCAAAGCTCTGCGAACAAACAATGCGAAAAAACTTGTTAAAACTGTTGCTTAGGTGAGGATATAAAGAGAATTTAATTCAATTTCAGTCTCGGGTCTTTTACTCGCGAATCTCTTACTACGATGCTTTCGCTAAAAAAACTGTAGTGTTCCGACCAAATACAACATTATGTTAAATGATGCCATTGGTTTTCAAATCGACGGCTCTGTGGTGGCTTAGCGATGAGTTACAGCGGTAAGGGTCACGGGTTAGAATCCCGCATGGAACAAGTATTTGTTTGGCCTACAAATAATTATTCCTTGTTATGTTTGTCCATGTGAAAGTTATGTATCTAAACTACCGCCAAGATACAGGAGAAATTTCTAGTTTGTGTCGATGGGTATCGTTTCTTTAAAAATACGCGTTAATTTATTCGCTTATGTGGTTGCTTATCGGGGCATTAGGAGTTACGCTAGGTCGCGGGTTCGAATCCTGCACGGAACAAGTATTTGTTTGGCCCAAAAATAATTATTCTGGGTCGGGATGTTTGTCCTTGTGAAATTTATGTATGTAAACTACCTCCAAGATACAGGATAAAATTTTAGTGTGGGTGCGGGGTATCACTAAAAAATCGCGCTAATTTTTATTATCTCTGCAGCACTGATGACATCATGCGTTGCCAATTTCGGGCTGTGTTATCTGTGGCTTAATTTATGTCAATTATCAGCTTTGTCTATAACAATAATTAATTATTCGCTAAAAATAGGGCAGCTTATATCGGATTTATAATTGTAATTATGTATGTCTGATGTCATATCTGTATTCCTGTAAAGATTGAAGTAATTTAGGTGTGGCGGTACTTTACACCGGGGCCGTTGCTTACTCTGTATAAATCACAAGTTCGGTCGTGCATGGGGTATTGTTGTAATATGGGTCTGTGCTACAATGTGGCACATGTGTAAGAGGCTTATTGGTGACCCTAATTTGGTTAAAAACCAATCTCTCCAGTCTCGGACACGCCTTTCGGTTTTCTACAGGATGCATTCGGAGTGTGCGCAGGAATTGCATAACTTAATTCCTCCCTCTCCCTTCCACTATCGGATTGCTGGGCGCTCGGTCAGGTTAGCCCTCGTTTCTCAGCCATTCGTCATCAACTCACCACCTGTTCGAACCAAACGGTTTGCTTCATCGTCAGTCATGTGTACAGAAAAGTAGTGGAATAATTTGCCAGCATTTGTCTTACCATCCGATTGCAATGTATTAAGGGGAAATATAACCTCAAATGGCTTAGCAAGATCCTCCGTTATGCCGAAAGTATTGCAGCATTAATTTTGAAATAAATATATGGTAAAGTTGAAGATTAATGTTAAGGTTTATGTTAGACGAAAACACGATTCCGTAAAATTTTCTCGATAGAAAAAAAATCCAAAGCTTACCTCCAAACTGAACAATAAACCGCTGTTATTCATAAAATACTTTAAATAAGATCATGAAACTTTGCATACTAACTGAACTAACCATAAAGCAGTGCTTATGTTATTTACTTTTTTTAAAATATCATTATTTTCACTGTAAAAAGAAATTACCTAAACTATCGGCGCGTAAGCTTGGTTCCTGCGGAGCGACAGGATTATATTTATTTCAAAATTAATGCTGCAATACTTTCGGCATAACGGAGGATCTTGCTAAGCCATTTGAGGTTATATTTCCCCTTAAGCCAGTGCGCTTTACCATCATCGGCTGCGTCAGCACTTACCATCAGGGATTGTTATTAAGCACTGGTTTAAAATAGTAAAAAAAGTAACACAATATGTGGAATTCTTCAATTTGCATTGGTGCAGGACGAGGAGACTCTTGCAATATTCTCAATCATGTTATAGGCCTACGGGTAGGTTGTTATCTGCCTGCATACTGTCATTTATTTTTACCCCCGACGAAAACAGAGGGTGTGTGTCTGTGTGTATATGTCTGTCTGTGCCATCATAGCTCCTGAACGTATGAACAGAGTTTGATTAAGTTTTTATCGTTTAAAAGTCATAATCGAAAGTGTTCTTAGCTGTGTTTCAAGAAAATCTACTCAGCCGTTCGAAAATCATCAGCTCTATGTTTTGGAGGTTTACTTTTTTTTTAATTTAAGTTATTGTTAATTGCAGTAAAACTTCTTTACGCACGCTTGACTTGGGGAGTAAACTTGCGAACGACGGAAGCGTTACGAAAAGTGTGATCGGGCGAGGCGAACGGGAGTTGAGTGGGGGATATAAGCAAGAGAGAGAGCATTTTCTTTCTCTCTTCCTCTTATAGCCAGTTATTTTCGTAATTTTATTTCGTTTTGAACAATTTTATGAATTAATATTTTGTTCAATACATTAAATATTCTACGTTTAAAGTGAATAAAATTGTAAATTCATTATAAAGTTCATGTTTTGTGAATAATAAATAATTACATAATATGGAAGATAGTTGATAATAAATTTAAATATTTGTGGAATATATATATATGCATATATATATATATATATATATATATATATATATATACATATATGTACATACGGATGGAGCTAAAGAAGTTTTACTTCAGACATGGTCATAAGCACACATTTCGGATTCAGCATATTCGTTTTTGTAAGTCAGGTATAATCTTTTTTATCATGAGTACTAAAACGAAAAGCTGATAAAAATTATCACATGCATATGTAATAAGGCAGATACATATCAGATATTAAAGATTTATTGCGTTTTTACTGTTGAATGCTTGTTTATCTTCTACATTTTATTTGCACGGATTTGTAGTATGATGCCTCGTATCCAAGACTGCTCGCGACATAAGATTTAATAACGTATATTAATTAAATTCCATGATTATTCGATATTATCCACAACCGATAATAACCGATAGTTAATGATAAAGATTAAAGATTCGCATGCAAAAACAAATTACTAACTTACACACATATATGCATCTGCTCGATGAAATAGAAAACTTCTCGAACGCAATACGTATAAAAATTTCGTTCTGAACACGTTTCTAATTTATTTTTTACAGAAGAAGAAATAAATGAGTATAATATACTGTTCATCTTATGGTAAGTCATCACCGCCGCCCGTAACTATCTGAAACAGCGGAGGAATTGCAGGTGTGTTGCCGGCCTTTTAAAAAGGAGAGGTGTCTTTTCTTGAAGGTCCTAAGTCGTATCTATATCTGTATCTGTATCTATATCCTATAGGCACGGAGATGTCACTTCGCAAAGCCAATGTGCCCAATGTAGTCGCTAATTTATCAAGTTACCTTGCACACAGTTAATTGGCGCGTAATTTCGCGTCACCTCCCATCCGTGGAAGGCCAGGGAGACAAGAGCTAACGTAGCGGACGCAATGCTTTGTGCTTGACAGGGCCTGTGACCTGGTTCATTTACACTAGCTAGATTACTAGATTATGAATCTTGCTATGTGAGGTTAAGGTTTTCAACGAGCAAGAATAGGGGGCAAGCGAGTTGATGGTAAGTGACTTTGACTTAACAAAAGCCTATTCACTCTTGCCTTGAAGACATCCAAATTGTAATCTGATAGACAGACAGATGCTGAACTTATTCCATTCCTTAGCTGTACGCATGACGAACTATGTAGCAAACCGTTTGATTCGAATTCGTGGTAAGTCGACAACGAAAAGGTGGAGACTGGAGCTGAAAGTCTCGTTGTCCGATTGTGGAAGGAATGGTTGATCTATTCTATTCTTCCCTTTCCCTATACTTATACCTCTAGTTCGTGGTGCGTGACTCCACAACGTAGTACGCGACAGTGGGAACTAAAAAATGAATAAAAAATTGTTAAAATAGATCGGGTGATAATTGAAGGCATCATCAGTATCATCATTACTGCCCTCCACTGCTGAACAGTCACTCCACCTTGAGGGGGACCACCCTACGCTTCGCCTACCGTTACCAGGCTGCCACTCAAGAACGTTTCTTCCCCATCGGTTATCGGTTCTTCGAGCTATATGCCTTTTTTAATAATTGCAGGTATGATGCATGTAGCAGCCATTGTCCGTGTACATTTTAAACACTTCGAATGATAGTAGCTTTATCTAAATAATTACAGATTCTTTTACTAACGACCTATATGAAACAAACCTAGTAATATGGTTTTAATTGGCACGTATAATATCTACTATTTCTGATCCATAAATACTGTTATGATATTTCTATCTGGTACTTAATAACCGTTATTGGAGCTTCATAGTTTTTAGATTCGTATCATTTTACGTGACGAATAAAAATAAAAGCAAAATAAGGCCAAGAAAAATTATGTTGCTTAATAGTCTACAGCGTAAAATGCTTGATATGTTCATAATAAAAAAGTTATAAATCAAGATGAGATATAGTGTTGCGCGCCATAATTAATGCCTGGTACATTGCGAGTACCCACTAGCGCCATCTAGTATCGAGTAGTAGAACTAGGAGATCTTTCTATAAAATTCCATACTAGAACTTTCTACACCTAGTCAGTCGACACCGGTACGTACTCGAATATTCTAGATGTTTTAGTAGAAGAGGTCCTATATAAAGCCGATTAGGAACGCGACCGAGGAGTATTGAAATGGCGATCAAGCTTATACTTCGAAGCGATATAACTGCGAACTAAAGTGATTATTGTGATTAATTATTAGTGTGTTTTAAGTTGTAATTGGTGTTCGGTAATTAAAGTGTCAATTTTGGTAATTCAATCGGCAGTTTTTATTGTTATGAACCGTAAGCTCGTAACAATATTATTATCTAGATTGACTACCGCCTCTGTACGATTAATTTCATTGATATCGTGAGTATTGTTACTGGAATATAATATATAAATAATAAACAAGTTATTTATATCATCAGTCTCAACGACTAGTTAGGAAGTTAGGAAAATAGTGCCCAAGTGTATGCGCAAGCACAGGTGCGCTTTCTATTCCCTCACTCTCATTGTCTGATGGGACGGTAAACCCACACGACCGGAGAGAGATCAGGCGCATGCTTTACTTGCTTTCCGAGCCATGGGGGTGATACATCGCAAACTTCCTGACTCCGGGCAGCTACTGAGAATTTCTTGACGGAAAAATTCATCAACAGATATTTTTTGGCCCGACCCGGGGTTCGAACCTGGGACTTCATGATCAGTACTCGCGTTTCACAACCACTAAACCAATGAGGCAGTTAATAATTTATATGTATATAGTACCAGCTGGTACTCGGCGTGTTGCTGTTACATAAGTTATAATAGCGGAAGTATCAAAAGAAGGGGGGGGGGGGGTGGGGGGGGGGGGGGGTTGGGGGTGTGATTGTATCTTTGGGGTTTTTTGTTTTTTCCTTCTCAATCACTTACCGGGAGGGGGGGGGTTCAGGTGGACTGTGTGCTCGCTTCTCACCTTTATCCTATAAAAAATATTGAGATGTACAACCGAAATTAATTCATAGCAGACTGCGAGGTAGACCACCCTCTTTCTTTTTATCGATGCAGGCATTCATTAATAAAAAGTAAAGTAAAGTTACAGCCTATATACGTCCCACTGCTGGGCACCTCCTCTCATTTCTGAGAGGGTATTAGGGCAAGGAAGTGTCCACCGCGCTGCCCCAATGCGTGTTGGCGGACTTCACAAGTCTTCGAAATTTTTTTTCTTATTTCTCAGACATGCAGGTTTCCTCACGATGTTTTCCTTCACCGCCGAGCACGTGGTAAATTAGCACTTAAAATTGCAATTAACACTTTCATTGGTGCCAGCGGGGATCGCACCCGGTTTGCTCGCGTACTGTGAAATTTACAGCGAGCGCTAACCATCTGAGCTACCACGGCATTCATAAATGACAATTATATATTTACTATGATGATGAAAATTCACTCTTATTGCTCTGGCAATAGACTTATCCAATTGAAGGACAAACCTACACTTCATTGAAGCAATGAAATTCTATAACGGTTTCAATCAAAAACTAATAAAATAATAGTTTAAACATTACAGTATTCATGCAACATATTGAACAAAATGCTTCAGGTGCGTATGCTGTCACTGTAATCGAGGGTAAATGTAGATGTCTATCGGCCACAGCAACTATTTACCATCAGGTGGACTGTGTGCTCGTTTGTCACCCAATCCTATATAAAAAAAAATATTTTAAAGATTTAAGTCCTATCTAGATGAAGCTGGGGCTGGTCGCTTGTTAATAATAAATTCTCTGAGTTTCTATTTTATGATCTTTTAAAAATATCAGATGTTGTCAAGTAGTAAGTAGTAAACAAACTAGTAGTGTTAACAATGTTTGTTATTGTTAATTGTTTGCTGACAACTAAATGCAAAGCATAATTTTGTTTGCTCGAATGCAGTGTTAATGAATTAGCTATTTTTTTTAATTTGCCACGTTTTATTATCATTCTCACATCTTCTCGACACATCTTCTCGTCAGGTATACCTCAATCTCTGAAAACTAAAGTGCATAACCAGTGCGTGTTGCCAGTGATGACTTACGGATCTGAGACGTGGTCCTTCACTGCTGGCCGTATGAGGACGCTCAAGGTCGCTCAGCGAGCTATGGAGAGGGCTATGCTCGGAGTTTCACTGCGTGATAGACTCAGAAATGAGGATATCCGCAGTAAAACCAGAGTGACCGACATAGCCCAACGCACGTAGTAAGCTGAAGTGGCAATGGGCCGGCCATATAGCTCGAAGAACCGATAACCGATGGGGAAGAAAGGTTCTCGAGTGGCAGCTTCGTACCGGTAGGCGTAGTGTAGGGCGATCCCCCACTAGATGGAGTGACGACCTGGTAAGACATGCAGGAAGTCGATGGATGCAGGTGGCTCAGGACCGTGCTTTGTGGCATTACTTGGGGGAGGCCTATGTTCAGCAGTGGACTTGTGAAGGGCTGTAATGATGATGATGATGATGATTTAATATTCTTAGTCATCGGTCAATCGGTCAATAGTCTTGATTCAAATGAAGTGCTCACAGAATCTTGAGTTCCTCAATCAAAATCCTGGTCTAATTTTGTTTCTTATATAGCCATTTTTTTATAGATTAAGCGTGACAAACGAGTACACAGTCCACCTAATAGTAAGTGGATGCTGTGGCTGTGGCCCATAGGCAGTACATCTATCCTCAATTAAGAATCAAAATCCAGATGTGTTGTCACCCCTGAGGAGTAAGATGGAATGCGTCGTTTTCGGTAAAAAGGGTGTTTGCACATGATCTAAAAATTTATCGCATTCGATGAAAAAACAAATAAATGTTTTTTTTAGCGCTCTACTGTTGACTGTTTGAAAAACGCGGTAAGACTTATCGCTAGCATTTCTAGCGTGTATAAGTGCAGCTTAGTGTCTGATAAGCCAGTTCAGGTATAGTAGGTTGACCTAGACCTTTTTACGCCTTATAGTTTTACGCTTCATTAGTTTTGTCACTGAGTCAAAGTCATAACTTCTTTATTCAATTTAGGCTCGTTTAAAAATCGCCAGAAAAACTCATACAATTATAAATGTAAAACAACGTTGCTGCGACACGACGTTCACCGAAAACTGATTCAAGCACTTAGTACTTTAAAAACTATTGTAACTTGAATTTTTGCACAGTCGCCATTTTGAATTATAATTATTTATGTTCGGGTAATAAATCTCTGAAATCATTTTAGATTATAAATACTTAACTCTCGATTATGATCCTGGTGCCAAAATTGTTGGAATAGTTATATTTAGTATTAGAAATGAGAAAACATCTGAACATAAATAGTTAGATAGAACTATTTATGTTCAGATGTTTTCTCGTTTTCTTTTAGCATTTCACAATATTGAATTAATTAGAGCGGTTATTTTGAATTATGAAACATTGTAGTAAGTTTGCCATAGATTTTTTTAAACTTAACTAAGAACTTAGTATGGAACTTCGAGCACCTTGTGGAATATTTTATTGATTTGTTTAAATTTATTTTTATAAATATCTTGTCCATAGACAATATTATATTGTTGTCTATACATATAAACAAAATTAAAATGATTATCCGTAGTATTGAAACCTTCCATTTGATCGCATCCAGCGCAGAGCAGTTCGAATCTTCGGCGACCGAGCTCTTTCCGATCGGCTCGATTCACTGGCACTGCGAAGAGATGTTGCATCTTTTTGCGTATTTTATCTACCACGGGGAATGCTCTGAGGAATTATTCGGACTAACTCCAGCAGTAGAATTTCACCATCGCACATCGCGACAAAATTTGCGATACCATCCATACCATTTGGATGACTGGCGGTCCACCACCGTGCGATTTAAAAGAAGTTTTCTTCCTCGCACAACTTCCTTGTGGAATCGACTATCATTAGAAATTTTGCCGGACCGATACGACTTAGGGACCTTCAAGAAAAGAGCTTACTCCTTTTTTAAAGGCCGGGTGGTTTTTTTTTTATTCTTCTATTTTATAGCATTGAAGGCAGTTGTTTGCATGCTATTAAGATATTTTTTTTTATTCTGTCTATGTGTCCGGGCTAATCTTTAAAATCGCTGAACCGATTGCGATAACACTTTACAAATGGGTTGAGAGCAATCCCAGGAGGTATTTAGGCTACATTTTATCAGAAGAACTTAATTTTTTTTTATAAAAACGTAAAATCGCTCACATGCATGTGACTATCTTAAATGTAAATAATACCACATTAAGATTTTATCCACGCGCAGACGGGGCGGGCCACAAGTTTGAAATAAAATTATATATTTTTGAAAACATACGTAAATTATCATTTGTTCCTATGTTGTTCCATTATTAATTAGTTATTTAAATAGTAATCTACCTTTCTAATCATCTAGTAAGTGATTACTACACGTATTGTAAGGCGAGAGAACTCTCGTTATAAACATTAATGTTTATAACTTTGCAAAAATATATTAACCGAGGGGAAACCTTACAGTTCCTCGGTTATTGCCGCCTCCGTGTAGAGTTACTCGTCTGTATCTTCATCCGGTTTCAAGTAACATAATCGTCTTAGAATTACATAGATTCTAAATAAGCTCATACACTTGGTTAAACTGCACTATGTTTGTTTAGATAATGTAGTGGTAGAATGATTTCTACGATTTACGAGAACACTACACGTTGAATAAAACTATTTTGTACGGATTTCATCGCGCTTAATTTATTTACTTTTTATTCCCGACGTTTCGGGTGCTTTATAGCACCCAAGGTCACTGAGATGTTTGACGTCCCGATGTCATAGTTAGCCCGGCTACTTTCTCTATCTATCTATCTACGCAGAACGAGCTAACACTATCTTGAAATTTTGCTTGGTGTAGTTAAGTGGTATGCTTCGATTTGGATTTATTTTGTTAATTATGGGATTCCAAGCATATGACGGCACTCATCCATCTTCCCCATTGAAATTAGAATGTGCCCTGTTGAAATTAAGATGTTTTTTAATTTCAATAGCCTCGCGTATCATCCTCGGTAAGAATCGGTCTTATTTTGCGAGGATTTGTGGTTTATCAAATCTGATATAATAGTGGGGACGATCTTAAACATGTTCACAGACTGCAGACTTCCCGGAACGTTGATGCTTCACGTCAGCTATAATTTTCTTTCACGCGGGTCTTTATAGATATTTTTGTTCAACCTATGTAAAAGAGACCACATTCACAATCTAGCTTGTACACTTCTGCATCTTGTAGATGGATATTACACTTGACGGATAAAAAAATAAAAAAATAAAATATATAATAAAATTGATTAATAATCCTCTCTCCCGGCTTGTAGTATGTTTTAATGGCTCGCTTCAAGATGTAGCCAACCTTGTCTGTGACAACTCTGACATACGATAGTATAACAGACACAGGCTCGACTGTGGCCGGCTTCACTCGGTCACAGTGACGTAGGCGCGGTATCCGAAGCTTGTCTTACATTCACAGAAATCGTAATAATAAGACAATAGAAATTAATTAACGCTCAATTACTTCCAGAACGGATATCGCCACATCTTACTGTATTATAAACATACGCAATGCACAATGATATCTAATATTTCACATTACATTGCTTGGAGAGTTTGTCAACGTCGCGTGTGTCGCGTATTACGGTAGAACAAAGTCAGCAATGTTATTTGTACAATACGAAAAGAAATAAATGGGTTTACAAAGGTAATTAAAACAATGATAATTAGTAAATAATCAACTTACTGATGAAATGTTATACCTTTATTAGTTGAATTACACGTCCTTGATGAGTTTTTACAACTGATTATGCTGCAGTTCACCATGATAAATTTATAATAGCATAAATTTACGGGCGACGTTCCCCGCTCAACTAAATCACAAAATGGTGGATGATGTTCGTCAACACATCATAGTGACAAGGTCACGCGTCTAATTGTCTGTCTTGTTACGATTTCTGTGCTTATAATACTTGCTTGAAGTGCCAAATTTTTCAGTTACAAATAGTTACGTTTACGACGTATACATGTATGAATCATAATGTATCAAATGTTTAATGAAGAGTATTGTATGAGTTGTAAAGGAATTTCTCCTTTTTGTGACATTTTTGTCCTTTTACTGTTTTTATTAAAACGTCGCATCAAATTTAGGTCAACCTGTTTCGTCTACTTTCGCTTCGGCACTTAGAAGTTTTCCTTCCGCTCTGTTTAGTGACATTTATTGAGAAACCTGAGCATTTCGGGCCACGATGAGTATTTATTTTATTCGTTCTAACAATAAATCGCATTTTGTATAATTGTCAATCAGCTAAACCTCAAAGTAAATTGCTCAGTTAGTTAGGTGATCTGGCTAAGCGTGAATCGAATATTATAATAAAGTTGTATCAAGATGTAATACGCTTCAACTGGCGTGTGAAAAATTGAAAGCTTGTCGGGCAATATTGTCACATGTTTAATATAAAATAATTGAAACAAGTTTATTCATTAACTAACCATTTATATACCAAAATGAACTTAACAAAACATAGATTCTTATGACACTAAAGTTTATTCAAAATGACCTCCGTGATTTTGAATACAGGCCTTCAATCTGCGCGGCCAGTCGTCTATCTCACCACGAACGAGGTCCATGTCATATCGGCGGCTGCCTTAATTAAGGATGTCTTGAGTGACTCCAAATTGGGATGAGGCTTTGAGCACGCCTTTTCCTCCAAGTGTTGCCATATCTTGTAATCTAGCGGATTCAAATCTGGACTGGAGCAGGGCCAGTCTTCGTGCCGGATGAAGTCGATTTCACGCGCCGCCAGCCAGTCTTGTGTGCTCTTCGCTCTATGAGCTGGCGCCGAAACTTGTTGGAATACCCAGTGCCTGTTATTGAACATGGTATGAGAAACAGGTTCCACAAAGTTCGTCAGTACTATATTTTGATACACAACTGCATTCGTTTTTACACCTTTCTCACAAAAATGTACCTCTGTTAAGCCTCAATAAGAAACTCCCAACCATACCATGAGCGAGGATGGAAAATGACCTCGTTGGACACGCGGAATACGGTTGCTCGCTTCTTCACTATTGTGTGCACACCTTATCATTTTGTTGGTTGTAGCTCTCTTTTACGGTAAAAATTTTTTCATCCGAAAAAAGAATTTCCCGATATTTTTTCCCGCGTACCGCTTCAACAAAGCGTGGCATCTCCTGCCTTTCTTCGATATGCCCGAAGCCCTAAGTCTTCATTTAACACCCTTTTCACCGTGGTTCTGCTTAACCCCATCTGAAGGGCCAACAGTTTCTGCTTACGTTTGGGATTTCTTTGAATTCGCGCCTTCACAGCTTTTATCACTGCTGGAGTCCTAACAGGCCGAGGGCGACCACTTCTTGACCTGTCATCTACACTAGAGTCTTCATTGTATCGTTTGATGGTACGATAAACGAATCTTTTGGTTATATTCAAATTTTTCAGTATGTCAATAATTTGAATTGGCGCGTAACCGCAACGATGCAATGCAATAACTGCAACACGGTCTTCTTTAAGCGTCCACTCCATATTCAAAAATGAGTAAAATTCTAAAAAGTATACAGTTTTATTTTCATGAACAATTCGAAATTCGAATTCAATAAACTTTTTTGTGGCCAGCATTCTAAAAGAAAAGTTTTTACTGTGTGACAATACTTATGACCTGACTAGGTATATCTAAACGTATTAGTTTCTATAATATATTATTTGCTAATAGTATTTTGATATAGTCTGATTATTTACACATTATGGTGTTGTATTAGGGTGCTTAAAATAAAACTGTTAGGTTTTTATTTGTTATTTTGACTTATTCCGAGTCATAAACTATTAAAATACTATGCAGACGTTGTAACGTTGTTGTTTTTTTAGCTCTCGTTATAACCATAGTTATAACGTGAGCACAGCAACCCACCAACGTGAGCACACCATTAACCACATATTCTATGATAAGAAAAATAAAAGTTCGAAGTAACGAGTAAACAAAATGACATCAAAAACATAATTTGTAAAAAAAAAACAACCAGTTGTTGTACCGTAAAAAGTTGTGAGATCCGTGTAATACCAAGTCGGTTAATTTATTCAGTCTCTACTTAAGGGTCCGTCTGTATTACGTTATTACGTAATTAGCTAACCTAACATCTTATTATGACCATGTCAATATTAAAAATCTTTTACTTTTTAAATAAATAGATTGAAACAAATTATATTAAATTAGATTGTTAATAAATTTTTATATTTATAATTTTTTTATTGAATAAGGGTGATAAACGAGCACACAGTCCATCTGATAGTAAGTGGATGCTGTGGCCCATAGACATCTACATTTATCCTCGATTAAGAATCAAAAAGGGTCTCCGGATCTCTACGCTCACCATATGAAACACAGCAGTAGGTATTAAGCTGCTATTTTAAGCTGGTATTCTGTGAGAGTGTGGTCCTTCCCCGGTTGAGCTGACCCATTCATGCTGCAACCATAATATAGCTGCAGCGTGGCTCCATCTCGTGCTACTGGTGCTAAGATAGTGTAAAGAATAATTAAAATCTTCAGAATGTGAAATTATTTTAGTTCCCTGAAGTTGTTTTTACTTTTAAAAGTTAATTTTTTATCATTTTGAGTGAACTCACAGTCTCAATATTGTCTAAAGAGTTACGTCAAAAACTTTACCCCTATTTAGTTACCTTAGGAGCGGATTTAATTGTGCAAATTTATATGAGACAATCCCTGAAGTATAACCTACCTATTTAATGACCTAGTTAATAAAAATGTGACCTATTTAATAACTAGGGTTTATGCACATGCAATGGTAAAACATTTTGCTAGCATCATAAACGGAGCGGAGTAAGTCTAAATTCATGACTATCTTCATTTCAACAAAAGATTCAATCAAATGTTGTGACATTGCGATGTAAATTAGCGAATTGATTAGATAGTCAAAGAAAAACAAAAAAAAATCGAATTCAGATTTTTATTCTTTACAAACCTTGTCTGCGTTGAGCTACAAATATTGCCGAAAATATTACGTAACCTCTCAAACACCAAGCGACCAAATTTGACCGCTTCGATATTCCGTCAAAATTCAAGCAGTCAAATATGACCGCACCCGCCCACAGTACTTTAACCCATAAAAACTTATATTTACATACTACTTTTCTATGAAGAAGTTTGGCATTATAAAATCAATATGAAATTTTCTATCCTTTAGTGGAATAAAAACAGTTAGTCTATGGATATTAATTTATAATCTACGTTCTTTACGTACGCCATTTTCATTTGAATGTTGTTGTGTTGATTTTTGGATTTTTCTAGTGTTTTATTATAAAATTGTTATAAAAGTTTTTGTGTGAATATAATTTATCTTTTTACGTAAATAATTTCGAGTAATATATAGGAATAATTGTGATTTTCACGCTGCCGACATCCGCATGGTAGATTTGTTTTTGTTATCAAAATACAATAAAATCTTTTTGTAATGAAGTAAAACCTGGTTTTTGTTTAGACCACAAGATAAATAATTGTGTATAGATTTTATAATGCCAAACTTCTTCATAGAAATGTAGTCTCTAAATATAAGTTTTAACGGTTTTAAGTGCTGTGGGTGGGTGCGGTCCCATGCCACCGCTCGGTATTTGTCAGGCGCATGCTACTGCATGGGAATTTTATAGGGATTGAAGGGGTAAATTGGCCTACGGGTTACGGAGGAGATATATTTCAAAGAATCGTTTTCTTGCGCCATGGGAGCTCCAAAAAAGATTTATCAAAATCGGTTCACAATTGGCGTAGATATCGCGTAACATATGTACATACAAAAAATAGAAATACAGTCATTTTTTGAAGGCGGCTAGAAAGGTCACTTGCGATCACTTGTGAGCAACGCAAGGTTGCATGCGGTGAGCATTGTTATCTGCTCATTGACCTCCACGTTGATCCACATAGTTTCAGTTGTCATCAGAGGGCCTGAACGCAACCGAAACTTGGCCTCGTACCTCCATTTTAAAATAATATTAAATCTGTTAAAAACTAATTTGCTAAGATCCACCTAACAAAATAATTTGAAGACTCTTTAAACTAAGTAGAATACATCGTTTTATTGTATAATGAATTTCCGCAAAGTAACGTTCGATTATATTAATTATAATAATATTAAAATTAGGGCTTACATAATACATATGATATTTCATTTATTTATGTATAATTTATTTATTAATGTTTCTATATTCGATGCATATTTTATTTTACATAATAATAATGTCCTCCTGGCCGAATTTCGGCCACGGCGGCCTGCCTCAACGGAGACTAGCCATCGGCGCGGGACAGGATTATAGTGCCCAAGTGTACGCGTAAGCACAGGTGCACACTCTATACCTTCACTCTCATAATCCGATGGGACGGTAAACCGACACGACCGGAGAGAGATCAGGCGCAGGACCAACGGCTTTATGTGCTTTCCGAGGCACGGAGGTGAGACACCGCCAACTTCCTGACTTCGGGCAACTACTGAGAATTTCTTGACGGAAGAACTCAATAATCAATTTTTTGGCTCGACCCGGGATTCGAACCCAGGACCTCATGATCAGTAGGTACTCGTGTTTTACAACTACTAGACCAACGAGGCAGATAGTATAGGTACAGACTAACTAGATGACAATACTCAATAAATATTCAGTGTAATATTAGTTGATAATAATATTTTTAATTATTTTTAATACTCTATTTATTGAATTATATTCAACATAAATTTTATCTTATTTATCATCTTTTTATATATATGTATTTATAAGTCCCAATCAGATGAACATACTTAAAAATACCCTATTAATGTATAATATAATATTTACAGAAATATTCTGTGTATACGTCTCACTATTAATCAAACTCTTCTCAAAAATAAGAGGGTTTTGGAACAGCAAAGATTCCGTTAATCAACTGAATGCACCGCGTGCAGGTCACGGAGAAAGAAGAAAAGCAGCATTACTAATATCGTGACAGGCAGTTTACAAACATAAATTGCATAAGGACACATATTCAGACCCGGAATAAATATTTCGATTCGAACCCTATGCGCAGTAACTCAAGCTGTCGAAATCATTATTTCATGTCGAGGTCATAATATACCACCGCTTGACAGGTGACATATTAGGTGAGGTGTTTGCTTGTCGCCGCCTTCCGACTTATTCAAACAAATAATATGTCTTCACATCACTCATCAGATCAGCGCATGTCCATCGTATGCCGTTGGTTGGTTAATTGAATCGAGGACCCCCGGACCCTACTCCCGTTTCCCGCCAATTGACGAATGGACCGTCAGGTTATATTTAGAGTTGAGACTTATCAGCGTGCGTGCTTATTACAGCTGCATAATAGACGTGCTCGGGATGTTAGTTGGCTTCGACGGTTTAGGGCTTTAGAGTGATTTAATTATATTTGTTTTTTTCTACAAGGCTAAGTTCTCGCATGAGTCTCATTATCCAATTATTAAAGGAGAAGGTACTAGAATACAAATATTATTCTTATTTGATGCAGGGTACTTACTGCTAAACAAATGATTATTTTGCAAAATGTCTTAAAAAAATTCTTCGCTACCATACAAAAGCTTCTTTCTTTTGTTATCTTGATAGTCTTCTTTGCAATAGGATGAATAAGGCTAAAAAACAAGTAACGGAATAGCTTTTGGGGTTAACTACACTGGAACAGAATCCTTGATAACTCCCATTATATAAAATATTACACACGCACGCACGCACGCACACACACACACTCACACTCACACACACACACACACACGCACGCACGCACACACACACACACACACACACGCACACACGCACGCACACACACACACACACACACACACACACACACACACACACACACACACACACCACACACACACACACCCGCGCAGCACACACACACACACACACACACACACACACACACACACACACACACACACACAATTATTTTTACTTAAATTACAAAAACAACAGTTACAAATCCTATTGTCGCACGAAGTGTACCTAAAGTACATACAGATCTTTCCTGGTACATACTAACATCCAGGTTCTCATAAATTAAAATTGATGTACCAGATATAGTAAATATACGAGTATAAGGCAATGTATACGTATGAGAGCAAAGTAAACATTATTCTTATTAATATAGTATACCTGTAAAGAATACATTTAAGTTACGCAAGTAGTATTGCTCTCTACGATAGACGGCGTGGGTGAGGGTTGCTAGAAATATTTTATGGCTTCCCAAGGATAATCTTATAGCCTTTTCGTTTAAGCCAAACTTAAACTACTTAGACCGGTGACGAAAATGTAGAAGTAAGATCTAAGAAGAAATTTGTAAACTTCTTCGAATGTCACCTCACACACATATGCGCAGTCACTTGGGATCCCGTAGTTAATAAAGTTAAAACTAAACCCAAGCATACTTCAAAAGTAATAGTTAAAAATCCGAAGGTACTCCGGGTTGACATCGGAACTACAATCACCTCAGTCCCCCGAGATCAAACCGACCAGACTCCAGTACCAGTCAGAATTAAAAATAGTAAATTAAACGCGATAAAATCCGTAAAAATAGTTTTATTCAATGTGAAGTGTTTGGGTATATATAAGAAATCATTATTAAGATGTAGCTGGGAATAGCGTCAGTAGTACGAGGTTATCACCACTGCGAACATCAGACCTCCGATCTGGTGTACTGATGGTAGGGAAATCTGCTAGGTAATGCATGCCATCTAGCGTATTATTTATCGAAATGCCCACATCCAGCTGTGGGATTAAAAAGGTTATAAAATAATGATGATGATTGCGCTAGTTCAAAACACCCATAATATATAGGTACAAATGAATAAAATTGAAGTTTGTTTGTAATGTCAAAGTACCTAACAGCTTTTTACTAAATGCACATGAAAGTCTACTCGTACATGGTACCTATAACAGAATACAAGTAAAAAAAAAAATTTATTTTTGTTCCGACTAATCTCCAAATTGGCTGAACCGATCTTGACGGGGCTTTCACTGGAAGATAGATAGCTGACGTTGTAAGGAGTGACTAGGCTACTTTTATTTTATAAAAAAAGATTACTGTTCCGCGCAAAAAGTTAAAACCCATGAACGCCAATTGTAATAAATAAGCTTTAAGAGGATTGTGAACCTGTAAATTTTCTCACAAAAAGTGATGACGTTTTTTCTTCCGTAAACATAGTCTAATCTTCGTAACTTTTGCAAATGTTGTAGATATCTCTCTTAAAAAACATAAGGAAAATCGTCAAGTTTATATAAAATCAACAGTCAGCAAGGACTCCTCTCAACTACAAGAATTCATTTTACGGATTTTACTTGGCAGATATTGGTGACCACACGTCTTTTATTTTTAAAGCCGTTCCCCGTCACCGTTCTTGATACTTTATTTCTGGGATAAACAGGACAGTTACACCGCCATCTGTCGGTAACATTAAGATCTCTCGGGCATTTCCCAAAGTCGCTTTTATATGCATATGAATAAAATTCAAATGTCTGTCTGTAATATCGAAGTAACTGCCTTATATTGACATGGGGGGCTTACTTGCATGCAATTAAGACATGAATAATAACCATCTGTCTGTCTATCTGTTCTGTTCGGGCTAATCTTCAAAATGTCTGAACCGATTGTGATGAAATTTATCGAACAGATAAAGAGCTATGTTAAGTGTAATCTAAGCTATATTTTATGTATTACGAAAAATCTAGAAAATGCATGGTCTTGGATTACTTTAAATCTAAACAATGCTATTAGTAGATCCTATCCAGGTGGAGCCGGGGCGGATCGCTAGTTCATTATATTATGTTTAGTAAATATTTCACTTTATTGAATTAGTTTAATAAATTAGCTCGAAGAACCGATAACCGATGGGGAAAAAGGTTCTCGAGTGGCAGCCTCGTACCGGTAGGCGTAGTGTACAGGGACCCCCCACTAGGTGGAGTGACGACCTGGTAACATGCAGGAAGGAGGACGATGGATTCAGGTGGCTCAGGACCGTGCATTGTGGCATTCCTTGGGGGAGGCCTATGTTCAGCAGTGGACTTGTGAAAGGCTGTAATGATGATGATGATAATTGAATTAATTGATAATTATCTTAAATTCAAATTCTTTTAGAAGTTTCAAGAAAATACCCTTGATAGCATATTTTGACCACTAAAATTTCTTAAAAAAAATCATTTTAATACCCTTTGACCCGTGACGTATAAACATGTAGTAGTTATTATTTTATTACTTTTGATTCTGCCAAATAGTCGAGATTTTCGTTATTTTTATTGCTGGCTTTTACTGACATTTCTCAGAAGCTATGTACGTTATTTAAATTAATTCTCAGTAAACAACGTCAAAAATTGTCGTCAAAATAATTTTAAGTCATGCGAACGACCTCGCCAGTACAAGAGTTTCCAAAACAAACGGTTGTCTTGGCAGCACGAGCACAGCGCCACGTCATGGCACCGCCGCGATGAATCAGCTTTTTTAAAACTATACCTCCACCAAGCAATACGTGATAGAGCTATGTAGCTATATTGTTATTTCACAAATAAGTCGGCTCGACCGGGGAAGGGACACGCTCTCACAAAATACCAGCGTAAAATAGCAGCTTAATGCTGCTGTTTCTTATGGTGAGTGTAGACCAGAGACCCTTTTTACGAAAAACGAGACATTCCATCTTAGTCCTCAGGATTGACAACGCATCTGCATTTTCATTCTTAATCGAGGATAGATGTAAATGTCTATGGCCACAGCATCAACTTACCTTCAGGTAGACTATGTCTTCGTTTGACACCCTTATTGTATAGTAAATGTCAACCTTATTCTATGTAAAAAGCAACAAGCTAATGACTCATTAAGTTGCAAATGATTGGGGCAGGTAAATAATAAATATAAAACTTAACAAATGTTCTTTTTTGTATGTATGTCCAAAATGACAAACGGTCATACCGTTTGTCATTTTTTGTGTGTTCAGAACAGTCGGTTGCGAGCACATTTTTTTTCGCAAAGTGTACTTTTTATTAGTAATGTTTTACACTAAATATCCACGTTTGGCACGGATCAATGATCGGTACCAGGCTACATAATGTTTAGGCACATGCGACGTTGCCCCACTACCCGTTGGATGATCTTATTTTCTCGAAATATTATGGTCTGGATTTTTTGTATTTCAGAATTGACATCAGACGTGAACTAAGGTAAGTGAGTGTAATATGGCCACCTTAAACTTTGCCGCCCTATAAAACCAAAACTAGGAGACGGACAGAGACAAAAACACAAAGTTGTATACTACAATTAATATATTAAGTAAAAAATAGCAAAAACAATCTTTGGAAATAATTAGGAACACTTCGAAAAATCTACTTAAAAAAACTCCCTACACTAATACTAATGTCAACTGCCAAAACGGCGTCGATTAAGCATCGACCTTTTCACCTTTTATTATTTGATTAAGTATTTAATGCAAACAAGGCAGTAGTTTTTGAGTTATAAGAAAGTAACCATATTAACCGAATGACCATATTACCCTGACGTACTATAGCAGAATCTTGAACGAATTAACCACATTCGTTCAAGAGTAGAACTATTTTGTAACTGAACATGCGTATGTTCCTAGTATCTTTGCAAAACTTTTGAGTAAAGAACGACTTTCCTTTACTGGTCTTAGTATTTTAAGTTTGGATACAAGGGTAAAGGTAGTTATTCCTCATCACTTGACTTGACTTACTTGACTCCTCAGAGCTAAAGAACAACGAAAAACAAATCTAGATAAAAGAAAGGAGTTAGGTAGGGTTTCGGCTTTAAGGAAGCTAAAAGATACCATGAATTGAATTTGCGTTGTTTATTATACGAAATACTGCAGCTTTATGATGTGGTCTTACAATGTAATAAAAATAGAAACTTTTTATTCAACATAGATTATTAATAGTACCTACTTATTGAAAGTCACTTTTATGTTTAATTTACCACTGGTTTGGATAACATCCTTGTCCTGGGAAGAACGAAAGGTTTTTTTGAAAGAAACCAACAGTTTACAATCATGTAATTCTGTTACACAATTAACTACAGAAATCAAATTAAAAATAGCTCGGTAACGATCACCTCATTCCCAGGGGTTATTGTCATTCTAAATTGCTTAATAACTATGGTAACACTTTATTTAGTAAAGCTTTTAAACTTTGCGGAAGTCGAATTATTGATACCATCTTTTTTTTTAAATATTAGTATTATTATTATATATTATTATCTTATTAATTAACATTTCTAATATTGCTTTTAACCACTCCTGGTAAGCTTGAACGTTTGTGTTAGGAGTGGTTCACGACAGTTGTCAAATGGCGGATTCGAACCCACGACTTTTTGAGTTCGCGATCCGCGCTCTGTCATTAGGCTACTGTCGCTTCAAGTTTTCAATCTCTATGCTAGGGATTTTTTATTTTGTTATATTTTATTTCCATACGTTATTAGTTTAATTAAATTTATCATATTTTTACCTGCTCAAATTTCATGGGTAATAAAAATAATACTTGAGGCAACAAAAAATAATTTACTCTTGTGAATGTTGACACTTTTCACTTGGTGAAACTCCTTCATCGACCGTGTTAATACAATGAGGTGGAACCGGTCTGTTTAAGTATAAATTAATAACAAACTATTATGTTAATCGTATGTTTAACATTGATACAAAGTATTCAAATAGAAAAAAATTGTGCCAAAGCCTGTATTGAAATTGTAAATTTAAAAAAAAATAAAAAAAAACACTTATGTAAATAATAGTATAAGTACTCATGCGGCCCCGGCGGGGAAATGTTACAAGAAAACGTGACGTTTTTTTATAAAGTACTTACCATACTAAACTTTTAAGACAAAAAGTTTCACTACAATATTTGGAAAATCACGCACCAGCGGCGTGATAATACGTCAACCGGCTTAAATACAAAAGAAAACGAGAAATAGCGAGATAACAAATGTATCAAATATGCTAAATTTTTCCATTGTTTTGTTTGTGCCCAACCATGTTAAAATATATTGTTTCATGTATTAGGTATTAATTTTTAATTTGTATAATTTTTGCTTATTATAATACGTGCTTGTGTTATCTTAGTTCTTTTTTGTTTTTTAGCGGAAACATAATATTCCTATACTATTACATTTTCTCTTGATTGCACTTGTATTTAATTACTATTCTATACTATATTATAGTTATTGCACGAATTTTATTATTTTTTGATGGATTTTAAATTGCACGAAAAACCGGGGTGGGATCCTTGTTCCCCAGGGGACCACGCTCTCGCAGAATGCCAGCGTAAAATAAAAGCTTAATACACATACCATTAAGTGGACCGTGTGCTCGTTTGTCACCCTTATTCTATAAAAAAAAAACATAAAAATTCAAGATTTGTGTCCGACCGGCAGGTGTATGCGTCCCCTAGCCGCCGGAAGATGGACACGAAGGGCGAGGGTGAAGAGATGACTTATCCCCACATCTGCTTCATGGTTGACAACTTTGATGAGGTACGTACCATCTTGTAATAAAAACTGTTTAATTTATTAATTAAACGCTTATCTATTAGCTATTACATGTACTGTTATTGTGCACTATACACACTAACATACAGTATCGATAATGGATAATAATATTTGTTACCATAAACTAATTCTAATAATGTTTGCTGAGGAGTTAATAATCAAATTAACGTGTAGTGGCGGTGTAGGAATATCCACTAGCCCATATCATCCCGTGGGTGTCGTAGAATCGACATAGGGAAACAAATCAGGAGATGGGCCACAGCGTCTCTTAGTAACGACTAAAAAAAACACAGCGGTTTTCAACCCGTTTTCCAAGCGTGGCAACTATGGCAAATATCCCTCTGTCGCCTCTTACGGAACCCACGGGAGGCTATGGGGTAGTGGATATTCATACACCGTCACTACACGGTCTATATACTTATAGATATAGTATACATATTAGTAATTTATGGTTACTTAATTATTCTTGAAATCAAAGGGATTTTCTAATAAGTATATCAAATAAGAGTAGTTCTGCCACCTCGTGAACTGCAGCTATATTATGGTTATAGCACGAATGCGTCGGCTCGACCGGGGAAGGAGCGCGCTCTCATAGAATACCAACATAAAATAGCAGCGTAATACTGCTGTGTTTCGTATGCTTAGTGTAGAGATCCGGAGACCATTTTTACTGGAAACGAGGCATTCCATCTTAGTCCTCAGGGGTGACATCGTATCTGCATTTTGATTCTTAATAAATGTAGATGTGGATGGTGTTGGACTATGGTGATGTACTTGTTTGTCACCTTTATTCTATGAAAAACAAACATAATTACAACTATAATTATTATATTCTATTCATTAACATTAATCGTATAATTCAATATAATGCTATTGGTGGTAATCCACACATAATCCTATTTAGGTTTTACTTAAATAATCCGATGTCCTACACAGGATTTTAGGTGAATCGAGGCGGGGCATTTGCCCTCGTTGCTCCTCAGTTCCCCCTTACAGAGATCGATCAACCTAATTGGTCTTTCGGTCGTAAATGCGTTATTTGCTGATCGTGAGGTCACGGGTTCGAATCCCTGGTCCCTATTATCGCTTGAAAATAAACTACCAGTGCTAGTTTTAGTATGATATATTTTTAAGCAATGCACAAACGGTTAAAATTTTCAAAATTTTTAACAACCTCGATCAGTTTTTTTTTAAATCAAGAACTTTTAAAAAGAATTACATAACGCGATCTTATTCATCAAAGTATTACATCCTCAAACATTTTAAAACTCTGAATTGTTTGGAGACGGACTGAGTGCCATATTTTTGTTATTATGTCAAACCCTCCACTGATTGCTTAAGCGCAAAGCGCTAAAAATCAAGAATCAAACGTTTTGTCGCATGAGATCGTATCTAACAATCATATTGAACATATAAATGATATAAAAAGCACATTGTCAGAAAGATAAATGGTTATTAAACTTTTTTTTTGAAACCGATTAATTGCTATTTTTAAATTAAAATAGTGGTTTTAGTGGCTTATGGTGTGTAGACTAGATTTATCAAGTCCGCATGGAGTGCCCACGTCCGCACGTTGACTTTTGAAAACATCAATTGTTCAACTCAATATACTTTTTAATCTCTTAATCTATCATGTGGAAAGCTATGGAATGTAAATGGCTGTTTAATTTTATTTAATTTGGTTATAATTAATTTTTTTCAGCTGAAAAATTCCGAAATGTTCGATATTTGTTGTTATTATTTTTATAACCACAGATTTTCGTTACAATACATTGTTTTGCTAAAAGTACGTAGGATTTATATATAAATATACTTATACGTCTTGGACTTTACGGAGTGACCTGTAGGTGTACTTCGGTATCTGCAACTAGAAGAAATCCTCGACGAGTAGAATTAGTTGTGCTGAGTTTTACTTCGTTTTGTTAGTTATGATGAGATCTTACCTCCAGGATAGATAGAGTGGCCTGAAGGTGTACTTTGGTGAATGCTAAATTAAAATTCTGGTATTGACTAAATGAAACACTTTTTGAAAACGAACTAAAGTTTGTGAGAAAAAAATTAGTCAGGTAAATAAAATTAAAGTAACATTAAAGATGATTTCTGATCGTTTTAGGATAATTCTGTTAAAAGTTTTTTCAATTAATAATAATAAAAAATGTATTGCTAATAACATAGTAAAATTAAAAAAGTTTTTTCTGTTGTTAATAAGAATTTTTGTCTACATTTTTTCACGGTCGTATGGAGCATTATGAGTCGTGCAATTTTGAATTTTCAAAACTTTTTTTATTGACGTTTAACATAAAATTATCGACAAATTAGAACTAATAGTAATAAGGTTAGGTGCGAAAACTTGTGTATTTAAAATAATTTAAAAACTTGACGTAGGTATAACATGAGCGCTTGAGGCATGCACAATTTGGATTGTCCAAAAGTTTATTTATATTTATCAGGTTGCATCTATATGCGAAATCAAATTAAAAACTGGACTTCTTAATAGAAAATCGTGCCTAAACTCACTCACTTCTCAATCAATTGACGCCTTGTCAAGCTTGCCGGAAACCATTGAATATAAGTACACTGGTGTCCTCGTCTGGCTCAATGTGTTAAACCCTGTACTAAATATCTCAGGTGCAAGTTAAATGCAAATGTTATTTATACACACAGCAACAAGCACAAACAATATGCATTTTTCCCACCGCAATGGAAACAAAAAAAAGTTTTTAATTAGGAACAAAACAGTGCCTAGTGTGATGAAACAATGCCGGAATATGGGCCACTAAACAACAGGAAAGTTTTTGAAGGAGACATGTGCAAATAGAGATAATTGTTTTTTTTTATTAAATATAAGTTCTGTAGTACGAATTGTTTTTTAAATATAGAATAAGGGTGACATGCGAGCACACAGTCCATCTAAAGGTAAGTGGATGCTGTAGCTCTTTACATCTACCCTCAACCAGAAATCAAAATGCAGATGCGCTACCACCCGAGGACTAAGATGGAATGTCTCGCTTTCAGTAAAAAGGGTCTCGGTTTCCTACGCTTACCATACGAAACAGCAGCATTAAACTTACGCTGGTGTGTCCATGTATAGATTTTTTCAATTCCGTGTTCCTTATCTGTAAAGTAAAATCGATACAATTACTTGAATCCATTAAAATCCATTAAAGGTTACGGATTGTAAAAATGTAATTTGAACATGTTTACAAAAGTAATTCGATGATACGGAAAAGTTGCTGATTATTTTAAGTTATTTACGATTATATATTTCAATGAAACTGACGTTAATTAGTTGGTATGTTATTCATTATGTAAAAGAAACAGAAAATATTCGTTAGTGTATCTATTAGCATATACATACACCTGAGATACAGGTTTATCCTAATTTAGGTACATATTATTATGGACTGTTTTAAGATTAAGGTTTTGTTCGAGTGAATTGCAAAGTTTTTTGAATTAAATAAAAACACATATGCAAATTATAGGTACTTACAAAAATATACGTGGTAGAGCCATGCTGGAGTTATATTAGTAGTATAATTGTAGCACAAGTAGGTCGGCTCGATCGGGGAAGCACCACGCTCTCACATAATACCAGCGTCAAATAGTAGCTTAATGCTGCTGTGTTTCGTATGGTGAGTGTAGAGAACCGGAGACCCTCTTTACTGGAAACGAGGCATTCTATCTTAGTCCTCACGGGTGACAACTGGCAACGTATCTGCATTTTGATTCGTAATCAAGGATAGATGTAGATGTCTATGGGCCACAGCAACCACTTACCATCAGGTGAGCTATGTGCGTGTGCTCGTTTGTCACCCTATCCTATATTAAAAAAAAAACTGCAGCAAACTAAAATAAACTGTAAACCTTTGATTATATAGGTGCCTGTCGTAAACATGTCGCAAAGCTTCCTAAATCGCTGACTAGGTACCTACCTACCACAGAAATCGTAATTATAGACAATATTATTACTATTTCTGTGCTACCTACAGACCACGCAATCTTCACAGCAAATGCTTAATGTGCTTTGTCACAGAATAAATAATAGTACTACGGTTTTGTGACATTCGATAGCAGTGTATTCTGATAACAATATATTGCTGAGAGCGCCGTCACAGTGTTTTATCAACATAATATTTGTTATCCGTGTACACGGACGATGTAATGTACTAGCACGTTGGACACGCAGTTGGATGGCAAGTTGTAATTAAATGAACATACCTAGAATATTTTACGACTTTATATTGGAAATGAGGCATTCCATCTAAGTCAAAGATTGTCAATTTAATGAAATGAGGAGAATGTTATAGAAGCTTTTTAATGAAACTAGTTATTACGGATTTTATCACATACAAGGGCTGTTCAATATTTTCTCGGTATTAGGGTGATTTGCTAATGATGTGGGTAATATAAAAAATCATTAGCTAACGACACTACCTCTGGGTATAAATATGAATTTTTTATTAACTTCATTAATTCTTTTGTTATATAGTCATAAACTCGACAATGTTAAAAAAATCAAACATCGTGCGGTGATTAAATTCCTCACTAAACAAGAAAAGAGTCAAAAAAACATCCATGACGAAATGGTAGCCGTTTACCAAGACTCCTCCTTCAATGTCAACTGTACAGAAGTGGTTAAGTTAATTCAAAAGAGGCAGGGAAAGCATCGAAGATCACCTGTGTGGGCAAATCGTAGCAGCTACAGAAGAAAATGTGCAAATTATCGAAAAACTTGTATTACATAAAAGATGCACGAGCGCACGAGTAAGAATTAAGATATTAGCAGAAATGACTAACCTATCCGTTGGTACCATACACACCATTTTGCATCACTATCTCAACTTCAATAAGTCAGTGCAAGATCCAGCATGCAGCGCGGATTCGTCTTCGACCAAAGGTTATGGCGATAGCCGATTCGTATTAGACCAGAAAATGACCTTCGGTCGAACACTAGTATCGCGGTACAATTTACAGTACGCGCTAGACCTTAACGTGTTCCAACGACGACTATTTATAAGAAATGATTCACTAATGTTTCGCGTGCCGCTGGTTCTGACGAAGTTTTTCTGCGGTTACTCCGAGTGTCGTGTTGTGTTGATTCATATTCGGATTACGTGGAAGAGTCAAGTTGCAGCTATATTACCGTTGTCGCACGAATGAATCTGATCGACCGGGGTAGGACCACGCTCTCACAGAATACCAGCGTAACGTTAGCAGCTCAATGCTGATGTGTTTTATAAGTATGGTTAGTGTAGAGAACCGAAAAACCTTTTTACTGGAAACGAGGTATTCCATCATAAGTATTCGGGAGTGACAATACGCCTGGTTTTTTTTTAATATAAAATAATTTTTATTTCATTTCCAATTATACATTACTTATTTAAGTGCGTACGTACAGACCTAAATTAAGGTATACTGAATCCAATGAGATCAAAATTGTCTCATTTCGTAAAGATTTAGGAGATTGAAAACGTTATTGCTCGAAACAATATTTAAAAATGTTTGAAAATTGGAGCGGTTTGAAACTCGCGCTTCTTCACAGTCTACCTGATTGTAAAGGACGCAACAGACGGGCAGTTCAACTGGTCATTCCAACTGCATGCATGAATTTTCGGTAGGTATATCGATAATTATAAATATATAAATATCGGAGTTTTATATATAAGTTTATTTATCGATATATCGAAAATCCAATATTTTAAAAAATATCAACATTCCTAGTTTGAACTGATCAGTTGGAATGATCAGTTGAAGCCGACCATTGGTGTTACTACAGCCCATGGAGCCTATTTAAAAAAGAGGGCTACTGATTTTTTCGTTGTCACCTGTCAGGACTTAGAGAAATGCTTTATAGCCTGTATTTATTTGGCTCCGTATACCCTTAAGACTGGAACACAGCAGTCTACAATTTGGAACTACTATTTGGAGTCTACTATATGTAAACAATACAGGTAGTATTGTAAGCACGTATTGGACTTTTAGGATAAAGATAAAGATTAAAGATACATTTATTGCATAGCTGTGTACAATATGATCTTAGTACAAAAACATATAGTTTTAGGCTCAACAGTTTACCCATGTCGGATATGCAACAATTAAGAAAATAAATTTAAAATTTACTACTTACTAACATTAATTTTATTAAAAAACTCATTAAGATTGTATACTTTTATATTAATTAATAATTTCTTTAATTTTGTTTTGAACATATTTCCATTTAATTGTTTAATAGCTGGTGGTAACTGATTGTATACACGAATAGCAGTAATATAGGTACTTTTATAGTGAACCATATTTTTAATAATAGGTAAGCTTATATATCATGTTTATATTGATTGCGAATGTTTTTATTTGAATCAGATTTCAAATTAAAATATTGCATATTGTTTTTAACATATAGACATAATTACAGTAAAGATTCCAGTCAGTGTTAGGAAACCCTTTGTTCTGAAAATATCTCTTTTGTTTCGGTATTATGCATGTTATATATTGTTCTAAGACATTTTTTCTGGAGAACGAACGTGGATTGTGTATCTGTTGAGTTTCCCTAGTATATGATATCGTAAGTTAGAAGTGCATAAACGCTGCCAAAATAGGCTTTTCTAGTAACACTTACATTTGTAGTCTCTGCCAGGATGGACAATGCGTAACATGCACTGGATAGGTTTAATTGTTTTCCTAGTTTGTTTAAGTCATTCGCGTAAACATTTCTTTCTATATTTCTTTGTAATGATCTTAACATGATGTGACGTTATCTCTGGCGCACGTCCAGAATAGAGAGCATTATGTTGACACCGTGGACAGAGTATATGTATATAAAGATGTCGTATTCAAGTGTTCAATATTGTTCCTATGTTTGGAATCGTATACATTTAGCCAACACCGTCTGTGGTGCTCACTGTATCTTGTGTTCTGAGACATTGATGTATGAACGTAGTGCTTCGAGATTTTATATATTATGAAAGAGCTATGCTGCTTTTGCATTATGGTTGTAGCACGTATGGGTCGGCTCGAATGCTGAATAGGAAAGAGCATGCTTTTACAGAATACCAGAGTAAAATAGCAGCTTAATGATGCTGTTTCGTATGGTGAGTGTAGAAAGTTGTGTCCTCTTTTTACTAGAAACGAGGCATTCCGTCTTCGTCCTCAAGAGCGACAACGCATTTGTATTTTCATTCGCAATCGAGAATAGATGTAGATATCTACGGGCCACAGCTTCAATTTTTTTTTTATAGAAGAGGTGGCAAACGAGCATGCGGCTCACCTGATGTTAAGTGACTACCGCCGTCCATGATCAACCGCAACACCAGGGGAATTGCAGGTGCGTTGCCGGCCCTTTAGAAAGGAGTACGCTCTTTTCTTGAAGGTCCCCAGGTCGTATCGGTCCGGAAAAATCGCTGGTGGTAAACTATTCCACAGAGAGGTTGTACGCGGAAGAAAACTCCTCTTGAAACGTACAGTGGTGGACCGCCAAGCATCCAGATGGTGTGGATGGTATCGGGACGTTTGCCATCAGGTGGATTGTGTGCTTGGTTGTCATCCTTATTCTATAAAAAAATCCATTACCTGTGTAAAACAATTTAACACCGCTTTGATGTCCCTGTTTGAAAGATGTTACAATGTTTCCGGCTCTTGGGAGACCAGATTTTAACATTACGTCTGTACACTTTATGGTCCCTCGAGTCCAATTTGCACTTGTTTTGAAATCAAGTCTGTATTTGTGTTGATACTTTGCGTCCCAGCATTAGAGGAATGAACTCAGCCATTTCGAGAAAAAATGACGATATCGACTCTAGAACAATTCTCTTCGACACGTAACGATAGGATAGTTTAGATAGATAGGATAGGACAAAAGGATAGTTTGTCACAGTGGGAGGACTAAGATGTAATGCCTCAAGCCTATATTTACACTGACTCTTACTCTTCAAGCTAAAATGTTGTGGTTGATGGTCGATGAATAACCACAGGAACTCTACTTAGGAAATGTTACTTATCTCTGTATACTTAAGGTAGGAAATAAAAGTTCTATTTAACTGTTATTATCGTATTTACAAATTAGAGTTAAGGTTAATATAAATCGTTAAATATTCGACATTTCATTAATTTTATTAATTGTGGTACAGCCACGATGTAATTATATTATGGTAATAGCACGATTGGTTCGGCTCGAACTGGGTGGGACCACGCTCGCACAGAATACTAGTGTGAAATAGCAGCTTAATGCTGGTGTGTTTTTTAACATTCCATCTCAGTCCTCAGAAGTGATAACACATCTGCATTTTGATTCTTAATTGTGGATAAATGTATATTTCTATGGACCACAGCATCCACTTACCGTAACGACTGTGTGCTCGTTTGTCACCCTTATAATATAAAAATAAAATAAAAATTTGCATAGTGTCATTTTGTTAATAATGCATATTATGTTACGAGTAATGTGCGAAGGGAACATTATGTACCCCTTTTTTAAGCATATTGCGCTCACGGTAGGGTGAGATTTGACTTATGTGTAGCAGTGTAAGTATAGTAAAGCAAAAATTTATATTTGATAAAATAAAACACACATTTTTATTGTTTACGTTCATAGTGTCAATGTCAGACATATAAACGTTGCTTGGACAAAATAATTATGTCGTTTGTTGACGTTCATACTACTCTATCTCCTAATGCAGGGATGGCGAACCAATGGCACGCGTGCCATCGATGGCACGCGACATAATATTTTGGGCACGCCACCGATTTTGTGATCGTTAACTATGAAGTATTATATTACGAAAGATATGTATTATTATACATTGCAAAATGTATAATAATAAATGTCTCAACTGAAATCTCTTTATTTATTTTATGTAGTAAATAAAGAGTTTTGAGTCGATATTATTTAGCATTATTATTTTCCCCATAATCACAAAGTCGAAATTATTTTACAACAGGTCTATTACCTATTTAAACATTTATTTAGAAAAATGGCACGTTGATACATTAAGGTTCGCCACCCCTGTCCTAATGTCTCTTGAGTACCAAAAGGTATATCATAATCACTACGTTTTAGACAAAAAAGGAAATAAAGCGTTTAGTTTATATTTTGTATATAATATATCTGGGTTTTATAAATTAGTGTGCAGTTGAAAGTTAAATATAACTTACCTAACATACAAACCTAAGAATTTAATGATTTGCGGTTGCGGAAATTTCGACCACTAGGCGACCACTTCAAATTGAAACCAAACGTAATGATTTCCTTTATTTACGCGAAAACTACTTATTGAAGAAAACTGATTTCACGAGGTAAGGGGACCATGGGTGTAGTAAAAAAAAGTTAAAGTAAACGTGATACAATTCCTAAAATTAGTTTCATTCAATAATACAACAACGTTTAAAATTGATCAAGTTAACGAATATATTATTTCTCGAGAAATATTTGAAGCATAAATAAGAAACCGATAGATTGATGTTATTTGAAAATCAACATGTAAGCTAGTGATAAAACGATTATCACTTAGCGATTACGATTAATCGTAGTCAAAATCGTTTAATTACAACTTATAACTACAGAACTATAAAAAAAAACTAAATCCTAAATGTAATCAAAGCAATGCCATTATAAGGTTTTTGCATATTTTTTATAACTATATGCATTAACTATACTTGTTGAAAAAAGCAATATCGATATTTATAGTCAATTTAGTTAATGTTAACTATGCGTTTTTATCGCATGTGATTACAGCTGGGCAGTTTACTACATAATAACTTCCCGTTACATTAACACGTTCAATACGCTACTGTTACACGATTTTTTTTAATTACGTTTATATAAAATTTGTGTAATTTAAAACATTAAAATTATGCATGACGTTTCCGATTGACTTTTGCACTCAAATGACATGCTTTTTTATAGAACAAGGGTGACAAAAGAGCACACAGTCTACCTGATGGAAGTGGATGCTGGGTCCCATAGATATATACGTTTATCCACGATTAAGAATAAAAATGCAGAGACGTTGTCACCCCTAAGGCCTGAATGCCTCGTTTCCTGTAAAAAGGGTCTCCGGTTCTTCACACTCACCATACGAAATATAGCTTTATTGAGCTACTGTTTTACACTGGTATTCAGTGAAGGCGTGAACCTTTCTCGGCTAGGCCGACCCATTCTGCGTGGCTCTGCCATGTAACAGATGTTTTTTTTATAGGATAGGGTGACAAACTAGCACACAGTTCACCTGATGGTAAGTGGTTGCTGTGGCCCATAGACATCTACATCTATCCTCGATTAAGAATCAAAACACAGATGCATTGTTACCCGTGAGGACTTAGATGGAATGCCTCGTTTCCAGTAAGGGTTTCCGGTTCTCTACACTCACCATACGAAACACAGCAGCATTAAGCTGCTATTTCACGCTGGTATTCTGTGAGAGCGTGGTCCTTCCCCGGTCGAGCTGACCCATTCGTGCTACAACTATACTACTGATATGACTGCAGCATGGCTCTACCACGTATAACGAACGACACAACAAATACACGAACACTACACATTCCAATGAAACTAGTTTTAACGGATTATATCGCGTGTATGTATTACTTACTCCAGTTTTTTTTATATTAAAGAAAAATAAGCATAACAGAAGTTATAAATAATTATGATTTTTTAATGAATAAACTTAACCACAACTGGAGTTTTATAAACATAGATGGTAATTATGTTATTGCAGATTTTTTAAAATCAACAAGGGTTCCCTAATCCACGGAAACAATGGTTTTACTTGGTAAAACCACGCTGTAGCTGTATGTACGGCATAAACGGGTTGGCTCGAGAACCACAGAGTACCAGCGTTAAATAGCATCATGATGCTACTGAGTTTTTATGGACCATACCGTCGTCTCCCGGTGATGTGCATCTGTCAGCTTGCGGGCTTTTAAAACTTAAGGCTGCGAACAATATTTGACCGGAGTGCTCCTTTTTTACTTACCTTATATAAAAGAGCGTTAGTCGCTCACCGAGCTGATCACCTAGCTCGGCGGGAAATCTCCCCTTTTCCATACACGGCCTAATCATGACCTGAGTGCAGAATTTGTGTTCATAAGAAATTATCACTGTAGCTCGACTTAAGAAAAAAAATTCTGACGAATGTAACAAAATGTAAAAAAATAAACTTAGAAATTAAAAACATTATCTAAGTACAATATTTCGTCCAAATCATTAGAGCCGTTACTGACAAAGTTATTAAATAATTTACATATTATATACATAAAATTGGCAACCGGCCTGCCAAACATTGCAACTTTGTGGTCCGCCCACATCTTTTGCGAGACGCATCCCATGAAGCTCTAAAAACGGGACTTCCCGGCTCCAACGGGCTGGTTCATGGGCTTGTCGTAAGAGGTGACGAGGAAAACTAACCATAAGATGGGCACCAGAGCCTAGCGACAACAAAAAATTGCGGTTGTCATCCCGGCCCGCCAAGCGTTTCATCTATGGCGAATATTTCCCACTGGGGTGGTCAGGCCACTATGGCAGCTGTGGACTTTAATTGGTTGTGATGATGGCGATGATGATCATACCAGAAATGCTCATTTAAAGTGAAGATTTTAAAAAAAATTCTATATACAGTTATTATTATTTTTTGTTTGTGATAAGGATGTGTTTTCTCCATTGTATTTGCCATCATAATTATCACACGATAATTGGCTTACCTTGACCGCAATACCTCCACTTAGTCGTTCGCTCGAAGGTCACAATAATTTACTTCAGAGGCTTCAATGCTTCTTTCATAACCGAATTTATTTAAGCTGTAATCACACATATCAACATTTACAACAATCCACTTCCGGACTAATCATTCCTAAAATACGCCATCTAACTCGCATTGGAATTGCCCCCTCTATCACCAGTCTGTGAACGTTTTGGTAGGTTTGAGCAATAGAATCAGGCGTCACTTTGCGGATATCCATTCTATTAAAGACAAATTAAGTAAAAATAAGTAGACTAAGCGGCAGAAGTAAATATAACAGAACGCGAGTAACCCGGGTTCGATCCCCGCCGGCACCAATGAAATTGTTAATTGCAACTTTAAGTGCTGATTTACCACGTGCTCGGCGGTGAAGAAAAACATAGTGAGGAAACCTGCATGTCAGAGAAATAAGAAAAAAATATTTTTAAGACATGTGAAGTTCGCCAATACGCATTGGGGCAGCGCGGCGGACAATTACTTGCCCTAAAACCCTCTCAGAAATGAGCGGGAGGCCTGTGCTCAGCAGTGGGACGTATATAGGCTGTAACTTTACTTTACTAACTCTAAGCGGCAGAGTCTACTCCACCTGAGGATGCCTCGTTTAGAGATGAGACACGTGTCGTATTATCGATGGTGGGGTGTCTTTCCTAGTGTAGTGGTGTTGGGAGTGGTGGTGCTGGGATCAATGGCGACGGGGATAGTGCACGCAATTGAGGGAAGGCGGGAGGTGCTCTTCAAATCATACATATCATGCATTTTATTACGCGGATCTTAGTTAATTATTTTTTTAACATCTTTAAAATAATTAGGGTAACAAACGGGCACAGTCCAACTGATAGTAAGGTGCTGTAGTTCAAAGACATCTTACATCTACTCTAGATTAAAAATCAAATGCAGATGCTTTCTCCCCTGAGGACTAACATGAATGCCTCGTTTGCAGTAAAAAGGGGTATCCGGTTCTCTAATCTCACCATACGAATCATAGGAGTAATCAGTTATATTACGGATATTCTGTGAGAGCGTGGTCCTTCCCCGGTCGAGTCGACCCATTCGTGCTACAACCGTATAGCTGCAGCGTGGCTCTACGACGTAAAAAAAAATCGTTGAGATCATAAAAACCATCGGTCGCTCAGATATTGCAATATTAATAAACATCATAATTTTAATATAACTAAGCTGTTTTTTAAAGAATTGAATTTGTTATTATAGTAGTATCGCTACAAGATCTTTACATTGAATAAAACTAAATTTACGGATTTTATCGCGTTTATTTCACTATTTTTGGTCCGATTAAATCCGAACCGATTAAATCGGACCAAAAATTAATATTCAAAAACTGAAGGTAGCCGGACTAACTATGACATTGGGACGTCAAACATCTCAGTCCCCCCCCGTGACCATGGTTGCTGTAAAGCACCCGAAACGTCGGGAATTAAAAATAAGTAAAAGTAGTGAAATAAACGCGATAAAATCCATAAATTTAGTTTTATTCAATGTGTAGTGTTCGCGTAAATTTAAGAAATCATTAAGATCTTTACATTCAATTTATCGTAAAAATAAAACTTCTATGATTTGTACTCCAGCTTGTTTCTATTTTGATAAAGTTTGTACACTCACGAGCGCGTGGATGTCCACGTGACCGGTTTATCTACACGTTTGCCTCCACATGGACTAAACCGGTTTGACGGCGTCTTGCGGCAATATTTTACTGAATGTTTGGTACCTCACTAACATTAAGGTACATATTACTACTACGCTAGTAACATAGTTCGATGCTCACTAATGCAATATTAGCAAGCGCCATTCGCACTGGAATTTTGAATCGATTAACTCCTTCTAAACGACTGGTCAGGTGGTCAGATTTTGATGAAATTTTGTGGGTGTGCTTAAGTTAATTCGAAAATGATTTAGATTTATGGTTGGACCCTGTAGATGACGCTGTTGTCGAGATTTATTATCTCTGTTATTTCTAGATCACTAGTAATTAAATAAATTTTGAAAAAATTCGGAAAAAAAAGATTATAGGTACCCATTGTAGAAATTTCAGTAGTCGTTTAGCATTTACAGTTTTTGAATATTGTTCTGTTTTATATAGAACTAACTATCGATTAACTAACATTGTCGAATCAATTTATCATATAGAATGTGAGGAGTTCAGACATATAATATATTATAGAAGTAGTTCAGTCATAAACACACGTACAGAAGAATTATAATATAAATATAAATAAGGAAGACAAACGAGAACGCAGTCAGAAAGGTATAGGATAAAATGGTAAAAAACGAACGTGCATGTGCTCTGCTCAAATCGGGACGGGCAGTCGCCCATTGTTGGATTAATAGGCTCCATCCGGCCGATGCAGACTGCACGCCGCTAATACGGACATTAGGTCAGTTCACAGGAATGCAGCTTTGGTCCCTCGGATCTGGATTACTCCAGATTTTCTTATCTATATGGGCGTATAAATTACACACAATGCACAATAGAGCTACGCTGTAGCTATGTTATGGTGGTGGCAGGAATGGATCAGCTGGACCGGGGGAGCACCACGCCTTCAGAATACTAGGGTAATGCTGTTGTGTGTCGTATGTTGAGTGTGGAGAACAGGAGACTCTTTCACTCGAAACGAGGCGTTCCATCTTATTCCTCAGGGGTGACAATTCACACACACATCTGCATTTTGATTCTTAACCGAGAGATAAACGTAGATGTCTATGGGTCACAGCATCCATTTACCATCAGGGGAGTGTGCTCGTTTGTCACACTTTTTCTATTAAAAAAAATCTTTATATCAAGTAAACTACAAGCTTGTTTTTTCTTTAATTTTGTAAATAATTATTCCTAGACTAGCATATGGCGAAATATATTATATTTATTAACATAGCATCAGTCTAATAATTTAACAAGCTGCAATAGAAACGCCAGCAGTCTGGTTGGTGTACATTCCAATCAATCATCAATGATTTCCTCGCATGCCACGTGTTTATCGTAAATGCAACTTTATTACGTGGCAATAGAGTACTTTACCTGTTGTTTGCTTGTTTGTTTGGGTTACGGGGCGCGGAACGTATGCATGCGTCCAGCTATAAACGGGGCATTGCGAATATATCCACGTATGAAATTGGCTGACGGTTAAAAATAGCTGTACCAGTTTGTGTTAGGCCGCTATTACGCTATCGTGTATAACGTGTAGTGGTTGTGTAAGAACGTTATCCTATACCGTTCCGTGGGTGTATCGGGCAATTTATGGGGAGGACCATGTTCTGCAGTAGACCGTGGGTCTATGATTCTTAGAAATATTTTTTTATAGAATAAGGGTGACAAATGAGCACACAGTCCACCTGGTGATAAGTGAATGCTGTGGCCCATAAACATCTACATTTATCCTCGATTAAGAATCAAAACGCAGATGCGTTGTTATCCCTGGGGACTAAGATGGAATGCCTCGTTTCTAGTAAAAAAGGCTCTCCGGATCTCTACAATCACCATACTAAACACAGCAGTATTTAGATGTTATTTTACGCTGGTATTCTGTGAGAGCGTGGTCCTTCCCCAGTCGAGCCGACCCATTCGTGCTACAATCATAATGTAGATGCAGTGTGGCTCTACCACGTAAAAAAAGTGAAAATATGACAGTTTGGCTTGTACTTAGTAATATTATAATAATAATAATGTCCTCCAGACCGATATTCGCTCACGGCGGCCTGTCTCAATGGAGACTAGCCATCGACGCTGGACAGGATTATAGTGTCCAAGTGTATGCGCAAGCACCGGTGCACTCTGTACTCCCTCACTCTCATAATCCGATGGAACAGTAAATCGACACGACCGGAGAGAGTTCAGGCGCAGGACCAACGGCCTTACGAGCTTTAACTAATAAGCTTCATGTAATAGCGGCCTTATTATAATTCTTCCACGTGTTTTTGTGAAGTAAAGATGAAAATAGACTATTAGGTGCTAATCTGGCCGAGTTTGTAAAGTTATGAACTCTTAACTTTTTTTTGAAGTGAAAACGAAAACTTCTTTACGCAAGTTGGTGGACACTTTTGTAATGGACAAAAAGCACTGAACTCGCGTGACCGTCTCGCTCAGGTACATAGAAGAGATTGCAGATGTGTATATATATTACATATACATCGCTGACGACTTCATGCGTCTTTTTATGATAGATACTTATTGCATCTTTTATTTCCGGCGGAATTTCATATTTTTAGAGCGTGGATATTGTTAACTTATCAGTTAACAAATAACATAGTAGAATAGAAATTTCGTTTATATTCAACAGGACGATATACAATTTTGAAATTTTCTTGCTCATTTAGAACGTCCGATCGTGATAAAAATCATGTGGCACTCTGTATATAATCATATACGGAATATGGTTTGTATATTTTGTTCACTGCTGTAACGATGATGATGATGAAATTATTATAAAAATAGTATTTTTAGTGTAAACTGTTATAAAGTATTTAAAAAAGGTCCGTATTAATTTATGAAATATAAAAATGTTTTTACAATAATTTACCCTGCTGCTATTGTAGCACCACACTAATTTAAAACATTTCCACGGACACATACAGAGATCCTTATCTCTACCCTCCATATACCACCCTCTTACATATTTCGGATGCCATGTTTTACTGCAGCTGCACTGCCTTGTTCCGGTCATATGGTATACCATAGAGTAGAGATGAAACGGATATCCGGTAACTATGTACGGTATTCGGCCTATCCGGTTTAAAATTACTATCCTATCGGATACCGGATATCAAACAGCTATCCGGCCGGGTACAGGGATTAAAAAACACAATATATCAAATTTAGTTAAGTACTTCATTTGTGCCACAAGTATGTCACTTAAGAAATATAATAAGTAATCACAAAATTTTCATTTTAAAACTTACAAAATTAGTACTCGTACTGCGTTTAGACACAGAATAAATAATAGTACTAAGCAGCTAAGGGCAAATTATGGTGAATAAATACTAATTTCTTTGCATAAAAATTAACAAGCAGTTTCGTCTGTCTTCATAAACAAGGCCAGCTTCAGAAAAAAGTCTTTCGCTGTACACACTGCTGCAGGGTGCTGAAAGATTTTGGCAAACTGATAAATTTGGGTATTGTGTAGCAATGCCCACCAAATATAAGGGTCACGATCGCGCACAGTTTGCACTGACTTTATTTTTCGCTTCTTGCGATGCACCAAACAGCAATGCTCGGCAGAATATCCGGCGGTCGGATATCCGGCTACCGGGCGATAAGACTGGCCGAATATCCGGTATCCGGCCAAACAGCTATCCATTTCATCTCTAATAGAGAGCTAGTAAAACAACAGTCTGTGAGGCATTCCATCTTGGTCCTCAGAGATGACAACACATCTGGAGCATTCTTTGTTGACTGACTGCAGGTGTTTGTGGACTGCAGTAACCACTTACCATCAAGTGGACTGTTAGTTTGTTTATCACTTCAGTTTATAAAAGAAAATATCGATGCTTGCACTCTTTGCGAGCCAGTTTCCTCTCATTCGGTCTATGATGCTTGTGAATCACTGTGACATGGTGAAGTTCGTCGACTCCACCTTTATATTTACTCGTGACGTTGATGCCTTATCACACGGGCCGCCAACTCTGCGAGATGGCCCGTTTATTTTGATAATTCTGTGAAGGTGACACGTCCCGTTAATATAGACTTAGCATCACAGAGTAGTAGAGTACAGTATTGTACATTATTATATATAATGCTTATAACAAATATATTTAATGATTACTTATAACTGCGTAGATCGGCGCAAAAATTAATAACTTTAATCTGAAGGTAGCCTTGGTTAACTATGACATTGGAACGTCGAACACCTTGGTCCTCCCCGTGACCGTGCTGTGAAGAGCCCGAAACGTCGCGAATATGAAATAAGTTATTACGCTATAAAATCCGTTTTATTTAAACTTGAGTGATTCTAAGTTATATAAAAATTAATATTAGTTTGTTCGTATTTTATGCGCTGCCATACCGTTCATCGGATTGCGATAAAACTTCAACATATTGCTTGCACTTGCGCGAAGGTTATAGGCGTAGTTGGTTGGCATAGTTGTAGAATCCAGATATCCCCGTGCGAAGTCGGGGCAGATCACTAATAAGTTATAAAATAGTTACTAAATTATTTCCAGAGGTAGCTGGCAAGTCGACTTATTATGTGGCTCCGAAGGGATATCGCACTGCCGTCACTCCGATACTGTGCATTTTTAAGTCGATGGCCTTTTTGTTGTTATAATCAATTGCTATAAAGTATTTTTGTTCTTTTCAAACAAGACATGTTTTTTGTTCTCCTTTTTTCTTTTCTTTTTTAATAAACGTCCCCTCAACACTAGGTTTTTCTCTTGTATCGTGAAGACAGTATACTCGTACATACATAAATTATACAAGGACAAACATCCGGATCCGAAACAATTATTTGTAGGTAATACATTATTTTTAGGTACATACTTGTACCATGCGGATTTTGAATTCACGGCCCTTAGTGCTGTAACTCATTACTAAGTCAGTGCGCCGCGGAGCTGTCTATGTGTACAATATACTCGTATGTACATGCTTTCTCCTTCATTATCACTCAATGGTAAGTGGATGCTGTGGCCCATAGACATCTACATCCATCCTTTTTTATAGAGTAAGGGTGACAAACGAGCACGCAGTCCACCTGATGGTAAATGGATGCTGTGGCCAATAGACATCTACATTTATTCTCGATTAAGAATCAAAACGCAGATGCATTGTCACCCCTGACGACCATGTTTCCAGTAGATAAGGGTCTCCAGATCTCTACACCATACGAAACACAGCAGTATTAAGCTGCTGTCTTACGCTGGTATTCTGTGAGAGCGTGGTCCTTCCCCGGTCGAGCCGACCCATTCGCGCTACAGCCGTAATATAGCTGCAGCGTGGCTCTACCACGTACGTCTTTTTTATTATAGTGTATGTATATCATATACATCCTTCATTAGGAATCAAAATTCAGATGCATTGTCACCCTTGAGGACTAAGATGAAATGTCTCATTTCCAGTAAAAATGCATTTTTTAATATATTAAAGAAAATAATAAATATACGTTAAATATACTAAAATATATAAATAAATATAAACCCAGCCCGATGGAAGCCCTCGTTTGGGGAGACCACACAGCTGAGAGTTAGGGGGAAAGGGGGAGAAACCAGCGGACGATGCGAGCGGTATGTACTTTTTTTGAAATTTGAAAGTTCATTCGGTGTCAAGAATCTTTCCCCGACTCCAGACACTCCGAACGAGTGTGGCCGTGTACATTCTATAAGTGGTAACAGATCGCTTGGTTATCGGCGCATTATTTCTGCGTTATCTTTGCGATAGCGTTGAACTGTCGCCGTCTACGATAATTCCGGGTTAAAAAACAACAACTCAAATAAAAAGTAAACAAACCTTTTTTACTGGAAAGAGGCATTCCATCTCAGTCGTCAGGAGTGACAACGCATCTGCATTTTATTCATAATCGAGATAAGATGCATATGTGAATGGGCTACAGCGGGGATTCTCAAACAATTCGGGGCAAGAGACCCTTTTTGCAAAATGATCTGATACCTCAGACCCCCATATTTTTACTGTGCCATAGCCAAATTACTTTAAAAATCCTATTTCTAGTTTTTTTTTCTAAATAACTTACCAAGTTAAAACCTTTGCGGTTAGTTAAGTGAGTAAAATTGACATCCTTTCATCATCAAAATTTAACAAAATTTATAGACATAAAATACAGTAAATGTTGTGTATTTAATAATAATTATTAATACAAATTACGTTTTTTTAGTTTTTTAAAAGTACTACAATGATACTTTCCACTATAATCGTCGTTATTATAACAAGTTGGTAAACGTAACACCACTTATAATACAGTATCTTCGAAGTTTTAAATAAGAACTTGCGTTAATTAACAGGGGCCGAATTTTAGACTTAGTCAACCTACTAAATCAGGTTTTGTTTATGTCGACCCATAGGAAACCGATTTTGACCCCAAGGTGTCTATATCGACCGCTTTGGAAATCCCTGGTTTACAGCATATACTGCCGGCACCAATCAAATTGTTCAATTTTAAGTGAAATAAGAAAAAAATATATTACGAAGACATGTGAAATTCGCCAACACGCATTTGGGCAGTGCGGCGGACATTCGTTGACCAAAAACCCTCTCAGAAAGAAAGGTCTGTGCCCAGCAGTGGGACGTATAATATAGGCTGTAACTTGTAACTTTTATATACTTACCATCAGGTAGACTGTGTGCTCGCTTGTCACAATTATTCTATAAAAAAAATAAAAAAAAAAACAAGTCTTGAATTTTAACCGTCCATTAATGTGAATGAATGAAATGAAATGAAATGAATGATTTTTTATTCAATATGGATTATTGCATAATGCTTATTGAAAGTCATTTTTTTATTTAAAATTAGTTCGGAAAAAAAACTTCTGTCTTGGGAAGAACCAGCAAGAAACCCAGCGGGATTTTTTTTAAACATATTTCACTTTACAATAATTATGTTTGTACAATTTTTCTTTCTTTAATAAAACATTTGTGATGACACAATTACTCACAAGAGACATGACGAGAGGCAGCCTATAGGTTGCCTCGTTGTGAATATGATATTATATATATATATATATATATATATATATATATATATATATATATATATATATATATATATAAGTTTTATTATATTATATTATATTGCAGGTGAAACAAATATGATATATCTTTCTTGATATTTTATAATTTCTTTATTTCTTTCTATATTGAAAGTTGTTTAGTGGCGTTGCTGTTAACTGTGAAACATTAGGAATGACGGTCAGAAATAAAATAAGATGAGTGATAGGGATCAATCTGGAATGGTGTTTTTTTTTAATATAGAATAAGGGTGACAAGCGAGCTCGCAGTCCACCTGATGGTAAGTGGACATTTACATCCGTTCTCGATTGACGATCGACATACAATTGCGATGGAATGCCTCCTTTCCAGTAAAAAGGATATTCGTATCTCAAAACTCACCATACGAAACACAGCAGCATTAAGCTGTTATTTGACGCTGGTATTCTGTGAGAGCGTGGTTCTTCCCCGGTCGAGCCGACCCGTTCGTGCTACAACTATAATTTATCTGAAGTGTGTCTATCACGTAAAAATATTGAGAAACGAATTATTTGTTTGACATTTTGGATTAAGGTCCTCTAGTGTGATAAAACACATCAAGTTTTTCGATTTGTCACGAATGAGTCATGAATGTTTACAAGACGTAACTGAATGGATTTTGTTCTTTGTTCTTTTGCGTCATGTTTTGGATTTAAATACCTTACTGATAGAAACTGTTTGTGTCCTTCTTTATAATGAGATATTAGTCTCCTATTACGTATGGCTTAACTGCTGATAAGTAAAAAGTTTTATCAATGTCCAGATAAAAAGGTTTTTAAGCATCGATTAGAAACAATAAAATTTAAAAGTTAGAGGTATGTGAAAGCAGAGTGGTCTAAATGAAAATATTTCCTGAAAGTAGCATTATGATAAAAAATTCTGATAAGAATTTTCTAGATAAATTTTAAATAAAGAAACAGTTTTTTAACTATTTTAATTAAGTACGGACTTGAAATTATTTGTTTTTTTTTTTTTATAATTTTAAGCCAGTGCTCTACTACTATTCTATCTGATTGTAAGTGGTGTTGGTGATGGTATTGGTGGTGGTGATGGTGGTAAAACACACCAACTTAACAAAAGGCTATTCACTATTGCCTTAAAGACACCGCTGGTAAATTATTCCACTCCATTGCTATTCGTATTTCGAACGAGACCCATTGGTTTCAATAAGTGGTGCTGGTATGTCGAAATCAAAGGGTTGGAGACTAGCTGAGCTCTGGTTTTTCGTAGGTAAAGGTGCCACGGAGTAATAGTCTCTAAACTCATAAACGGTTGGTACCGTTTTTGGTTAGTTTTGTTGTGTATGTTTTAATGGGTCCCTGGATGGGTCAGATTCACAATTGCACCATGTAGATGGCGCTGTTGTCGACATCTAGAAATCAACCGGATAACTAGTAATTTATTATAACTACTCGTGTGTGGTTAATTTATCACGTTATTTTACGTTTATATTTTAGTTCCTAGAATTTTAATAATAAATTAACCACAAATTTAACCCAAATAGTCAAACGCTGCTCAATTTTAAGACGTCGTTAAGTCTCGTGCTGTCTCTGTCACATTGAGTTTAAGTGACTGTGACACGACGAGACTTAACGACATACATACTTAAATTGAGTAGCGTTTGAGTATATCTGGCCAATAGTTAACTGCAATCAGTAACAATACGTGTAAAATTCTACAGCGGCAAGTCTATTTGTTTTCTGATGCAGGTGTTCTGCGATATAGTGGTGAGAGATGGTGAGATGGTGTGTGTCGAGTTGGTGGCGCGCGGACGTGGTGACGCCGCCTGCGCTGTCATATTCCTCGGCTCCATACGATATGACGCGCTCACCAGAGTCTATGATGCCAGGGTGAGTATACATGTTTGTCTTTCATTTACCTATTTCGAGCAGAGTTTTATGTATACTAGCGGATGAGCTCTGGCTCCTGCGGCCATAATAAATTGCGCACTAAGTTACGGTAAATTCTGGGTAACTCCTTTGTTCGACTGAGAGCGGCCGAGTAGACTAATCCTTTGTTTAGTAAGCGGCGAACGTTGGTTTTCACAATCTAACGGTCAGTTCAACTGATCATTCCAACTGATCAGTTGAATTATATATTGTTGAACTGACCTTGTGTGTCGTCCATAACACTGATTTTGTTGTTTGAACAAAATGCCGCCGTAGTCGTTATTTGTGAGATTTTTAGGAGCTATCTACTTGTTATTAAAAAGATATATTTACTAATAAAAAATCTATTAAATTTCTACATAATCTTTATTCCATAACAGCCAATTCAATTTTTTTTCTAAAAGGAGTAAATACTTAATGAAATTATTGATGCCATGTATCTCCTCATAAAGTAAGCATTATTTTATTTTGTGATTGATACTAATGGATAGGCAATTTCTTAATGAACATTTTGATATATTTATTTTTTTCGAAATTTAATACATTTTTTATTAGTTGATATATCTCTTTAATAACAAGTAGGTAGAGCCTAAAAATTTCACAAATAATGACTAACGCGGCATTTTGCTCAAACACGCTCCTTAATGTGACTAAGAAAACGCTTTCACTGTTTATGTGCACATTTTGTCTTGTAAAATGTAACTTTGTTTCATAAACTGTTAAATCAAATTCTTCATACTTATAAATACCCTGTTCCCCTCTGCCTAAATCCTCACAACCCTAGCGCACATCAGAATTTTCTGTAATTACTTTTAAATGTTGTATGTATTTTGTTCACGCCACGCTCTTATAGCCGAATATTATTCAAGATAACTACATTTATATGAAACTAAGTTTTACGGATTTTAACTTATTTTAAATTCCCCACGTTTCTAATACTTTACATACAACACCCGTGGTCACGGGCGGGCCTAAGGTGTTCGACGTCCCGACGTCAATGGAGGTAGCTGTGGTTATATATGAAATAGTTACGTCGAACACATCAGTACCCACGTGCCTAAGTATGTGTAGTGTTCGGGTAAAATTAAGAAAACGACGACAGTTTTAAGCTCCTTTAACCCGGTTTCTTAGTAAAAGTTCCAAATTTAAAATCTCGGACGTAATCACTCTACTAATATAAGAAATAATTTCTACAATAACAATGTCCTTCAGGCCTAATTTCTGTCACCGTGAACTGTCTCAACGGAGACTAGCCATCGGCGCAGGACAGGATTATAGTGCCCAAGTGTGTGCGCAAGCGCAGGTGCATGCTCTAGTCCTCACTCTCGTAGTCCGAAAGAACGGATATCCGACACCACAACAAAAGATCAGGCGCAGGAATTACAGCTTTATATGCTTTCCGAGGCACAGGGGTGGAACACCGCCAACTTCCCGACTCCGGGCTACTAGACAATTTATTGATAGAAAAACAGGTTTAGGCGCGACCCGCGATTCGAACTTAGGGCTACGATGGCACATACAGTTTGTAAATAAAATTTATTTAAATTTAATTAAAAAAATTATGGTCAAGTTTTCCGAAGTAAAGTTATTTCTATACGTTTGAACACCTACTGATTCTATAAACGCACTTAATGGGAATCACAGGGTTTTTGTTATATGTTCTATACAATGCAACTATCTTGTGCATAATAAAAAAAATATACATTTCACACCTGTCCAATTGTCTTTTGTACCCAGGTTTGACTGGAAGAGAATGCCACATAGCATTAAGTCGGCCATATGTACCATTAGCTTTAAGGTGTTACAAGTATGCTTTAAAATAAATAAAATAGTTAATAAGTTATTACGATAAGGCGATGAACTCTCTGAAGCCAGAATCCAATGTACAACGAACGTAGACGAGTATCGAAAAATAATACATAAAATATGGTAACACTATCGACACATAACGTCCATAGTATGGTAACAGACGGTGTTTTTCTCAGAAACACATAATATTTCCCACTTTATCGATTCAAATTGTTCCGCGGGCATGTTTGAAACGCGCCGGTGATGTATAAAGAAGGCTGAATGTTTTACTAACCTCCATTTTTTTTAAATAAAGTAGCTTTGAGGCGAGAAGTTTATGGAGGTAACTATAATAGTTAAATAAACTAACCGAAAGTAATGCACCATTAAAACATTGTTTTTTTCTTCTTATAGAATAAAGACTACAAACGAGCACACAGTCCACCTAATGGTAAGTGGATGCTGTAGTCCATAGACATCTACATCCATCCTCGATTAAGCATTCCAATTTAGTTCCTAGGGCTTTCTTTTCATAGAATACATGTGACAAACGAACGCACAGTATACACACTTGATGGTAAGTGTGCCCTGTTGCCAATGAACATTCACATCTCTTCTCGGTTAAGAATCAAAATGCAGATGCGTTCTCACCCCCCGGGGTCTTAGATGGAACGCCTCATATCCAATAAAATGGTCTCCGGCTCTCTACGCTCACCATACGAAACACAGCAGCATTGAGCTGCTATTTTACGCTAATATTTTATGAGAGCGTGGTTCCCCTCCCTGTGGTCAAGTGGACACACTTACCATCAGGTGGACTGTGTGCTCGCTTGTCACCCTTATTCTATAAAAAAACTGCGTTAGTAACGAAATTAATCCTTCCCTTACTGTCGCTCGAAATAGCTTTCATCCTTGGACGGGTTTAGTCTTCGGTCCGCTCGACCGCGCCATCGGGCTCTGGGGTGTAGTTTACCCACACGGCTTTCGTCACGCCTCGTTAAGTAAGACCTCGGTTTTATGGCTCAAGGTTTAGGGAATTGCGTCTCGCAGCTTCGGACTAGTTCTCTATATATAACTATGTCTTACAGACGTATAAATAAGGTTCAAATGGTAACACTTATTATAATAATAATAGTAATGTACTCCAGACCGAATTTCAGTCACGGCGGCCAGCTTCAACGGAGACTAGCCATCTACGCAGGACAGGATCATAATGCCCAAGTGTATGCGCTAGCACTCTCTATTTCCCTCACTCTCATAGTCCTGTTGGGCGTTTATCTAACACGCCCGGGGAGAGATCAGATGCAGGACCAACGGCACGAGGCACGGAAGTGAGTCACTGCGACTTCGTAACTCCGAGCAGCTACAATTTTTTTTTTACAGTAAAACTGTATAACTGATTTTGTTACCTGACCAGGGATTCGAATCCGGAACCTCGTGGTCAGCAGTCGAGTTTATGACCACTGAACCAACGAGGCAGTCAATTATTGTAATAAGTAATTATATTGTTTAGATATACTAGAGGTGTAAGGTGGATGTAACTTTGTTTTTGTAAAATTGAATTGACAATCGGTCTTACAGTCCACCTAACGGTGAATGGTCACTGCATCATATAGATATCTGTAACCAACTTCAAGCACACTGCAAAACTGTAAAAAACTTTTTGCGTGGTAGAGCCATGCTACAGCTATATAAATTGTATAGTTGTAGCGCGAATGGGTCGGCTCGACCGGGGAAGGACCACGCTCTCACAGAGTACCGGCGTCAAATAGCAGCTTAATGCTGCTGTGTTTCGTATGGTGAGTGTAGAGATCCGGAGACCCTTTTTACTGGAAAGGAGGCATTCCATTTTAGTCCTTAAGGCTGACAACGCATCTGCATTTTGATTCGCAAACGAGGATAGATGTAGATGTCTATGGGCCACAGCAACCTCTTACCATCAGGCGGACTGTGTGCTGCGCATGTCACCCTTTTCCTATAAAAACAATAAAACCACAGATGATATATCATTCTTAAGGCTTAACCGAAAAAGGACCCAGCTCTATAGTATAGTAACTTAAAATAGCAGCTTAACACTGCTGTGTGTCGCATGGTGAGTGTAGAAAAACGAGACATTACATATTAATCCTCAGGGGTGACAACATATATGCATTTTGATTCTTAACCGAGGACAGATGTAAATATCAATTGGCAACAGGGCACATTTACCATCAAGTGTATTCAAGTGTTTTTTTTTATAGAATAAGGGTGACAAACGAGCACACGGTCCACCGCCAGTAAGTGGATGCTGTGGCCATAGACATCTATATTTATCTTCAATTAAGAATCAAAATGCAGGTGCGTTGTCACCCCTGAGGTCTGAGATGGAATGCCTCGTTTCCAGTAAAAAGAGTCTCCGGTTTTCTACACTAGCATTCTGTGAGAGCGTGCTCCTTCCCCGGTCGAGCCGACCCATTCGTGTTGCAACGACAGTATAACTGCAGCGTGGCTCTACTACGTCTAAAAATGTGTCTACTGTACGTTCGTTTGTCGCATGTATTTTAAAAAAATAAATTCCTAGGAACTAAAATGGAATGCTTCACAGTCTGCAGTTTTAACGATTTCTTTTATTTGAGCGAATACTTCACAATGAATTAAAATTTATGGATTTTATCGTGTTTAATTTAAACTTTTTATTATTATCACGTTTTCAATAACTCGCTTTTATGTTTTTTTTAGAAGAGTGGGCAAACGAGCATATACGGTTCACCTGATGTTAAGTGACTACCGCCGCCCATGAACATCTGCAACACCAGGGGAATTGCAGGTGCGTTGCCGGCCCTTTAGAAAGGATTAAGCTCTTTATTGAAGGTCCTCGGGTCGTATCGGTCCGGAAAAATCGCCGGCAATGTAAACTGTATTCCACGAGTTAAGGTTGTACAGGGCGGTGAAGAACATCGTGAAAGTACACGTGCATGTGTTAGGGTCAAATTGATTTCGATGAAATTGAGTTCTCAAACTCACTTGCCCCGATGCAGTTTGAAGCTTAGAATTTTATCATACGAGTAGTACGGAATAGGATGACAATGTAAGCTGCAAGTTATTCCGGAAAAATATTACAAAATAGTGGAATGTAAAAAAAATTAATTGAAAAAATCTCTGGTTTTAACGTTTATTAAAAGCCTGTAATAATTACAGTTTTCAAACGTGGTAGAGCCACGCTGCAGCCATATTACGGTTGTAGCACTGATGGATCGGCTCGACCGGGTAAGACCGCTTTTACACAATACCAGCGTAAAATAGCAGTTTAATACTGCTGTGTTTCTTATGGTGAGTGTAGAGATTCGAAGACCCTTTTTTACTGGAAACGAGACATTCCATCTTAGTACTCAGGGGTGATAACGTATCTGCGTTTTGATTCTTAAACGAGGATAAATGTAGTTGTCTATGGGCCCCACCATCCACTTACTATCAGCTGGACTGTGTTGTGTTATTACCCTTATTCTGTAAAAAAAGTCCTCTTACCGTACAAATCAACTCAATCCAAGTTTAACATAATTGGTCTTAAATTAAAAAAAATTCGGGTACTGCGAATTTGACAAGGGCACTTCTTATACATAAAATATATAATTACATACTTAGAAGCTATATAAATATAAAAATACACAATAATGTTATTTTTTGTTATCTAAATATGCCTCCACTGAGTAGAATTAATTTTGTGTTGAATATTTACTGAGACTATACAGAAATTTGGTTAATTCTGTTGTTTTTTATTAACTTGGGTAACTTATTATAATTATAGTAGGGGCGTGTATTTAACATTTTTGTTCGCGACTATGGTAGGTATAATTTATTATTGTTACGTGTATTTGTGTTATGTGTATCTTTAATCTTCATGAAAATATTATTATTTTGTTGACAAACAGGCATAGATGATAAATGTAATTACAGGGTAAGGTAAGAATATTTAGTTTTTTTGAAATACGGTCTACAGCCAGCAGTTTTATTCTATCTGGGCTAGTATTTTAACGCAGTTCTTCTGGGTAATAAATAGCTGCACATAGACGCTACTTCCACACAACGTGACTCCGTACTTCAGCCACGAATGAGCATTAATAAGCATAGACATAGTAAGCTGACAGTGCCGTGGCTGTGCCAGCGATGTTTAATTTGAAATAAAGTATACGTAAATATTGATATTTTCAACTTAGAAACCAAAAAGAACAAACCTCAAAGATTAAAAAGTATCAAGGATATTATAAAAAATACCTTTAAACGAGCAATTCTTGTATATATAAAATCGGAATCTCGGAAACAGTTCCAACGATTTTCGTAAAATTTAGTGTCCGGAGAGTTTCGGGGGCAATAAATCGATCGAGGATTTATTTATAGAAAATATCTTTTAGTCCGTGTTTTCAGGCAATGAAAAACTGATACAATATAAGATGGTAAATTTTGACATTGTGCTAATGATCGTAATAGCTCAAGTGGATATCGAGCGGTCGCGAAATCGTAATGCCTTGGTTCGCGTCCTGACTTCGGTCCGACTTTTTTTCCTTTTTTTTTCAAGTTCCCTTCTTTTGTGAGAAAATCCATTAGTCGAGCCCTTTTTTAGTATTTTTTAAAAATACACAAATTTTAATTAAACTAATTGTACTCATGATTTTTATTCTAATAACCAGTTCAGTTTTTTCTATTATGTCAATAAGATCAAAAAATACTATTCATGTTTAATTAGTATGTAATTTGTATGTAAATGTAATTTCAAAAAAAACCGGTCATCTAGGTACTAAAAAATTATGTTTAAAATTAATGAACAGCTTTTATAGGTATGTTTTAAATTGCATAATTTCGATTTCTTTGTAGTTTATGATCTTCGAACCGTAACAGTATGTGCACTGTAGCTTGAAGGAATAGACAAGATGGAGTCTTAGACAAAAGAGGAGCGCTGCTACTTAGTTAAAACCAATTTCATCGTTATATCATCGAAATATGTTACATCAGATTAGATCAAATACATTAGATTGCCTCATGGGGGGATATTTGCCATAGTTGCCACACTTGTTGCCATAGTATTGTTGCATGAATAAGTCAACTAGCGCCATCTAGTGTCAGGAACGAGAGCGAGGGGAGCATTGAGAAAATGACATCACAAATCGCTCAACTGACAGCGCCTAGTCGAAACTCGAACGCTCGGTACCTTCCGCGTGTTTACTTGAACATTCTGGATATTTCTTTGCTAATTCAAATATATAGGCGCTGCAAGATGCGATCGAGGCAGTGTTGATTTGGGCGAAACAAGCGAAGCTTCGGAGTGGAATTAAGTGAATTAGTGTGTTTAAATTATTAGTGTTTTAACTTTAATTGTGTAAAGTAAATTAAAGTGTTAATTTAGGTAATTTTATCGGCAATTTTTATTGTCACGAACCTCAAGCTCGTAACAATTGGTGTCAGAAGTGGGATAAAATCATGCCGATTTTACCTAAGGAGGAAACGGAGGGTGTCCGTACCCGAAGTCAACGCCAGCAGGAGACGGACCAACGAAGATTTGGTGGTGCAACGCCGCAGACGTCGGAGGGCCAGCCACCGGCTGCAGGCCCGTCGGTAGCTCCTACATCTGCAGCACCTGACTTAGGTGCTCTGATGGTGATGCTGCAGGAGCAGGCTCGCCGACAGGAGGAGCAGGCCCGTCAGTTGAAAGAGCAGCTGCAAAGCGGACAAGAGGAACAGGCCCGCCGGCAGGAGGAACAGGCCCGCTGGCAGGAGGAACAGGCCCGTCGTTTAGAAGAGCAACTCCAACGCGATAAGGAAGAGCAGATGCTCCTCATGAAGGACCTTCACGCTATCTTCGGAAAAGAGATACGGGAGGTGAAGGATAAGGTTGCTCAACATGACAACCGCCTGTCGGAGGCCGAAACCCGAATCGACCAAGTAAACAATCGGGTTGACAACGTAATGGCTGACGTGAAGAAAACGCTGGACGACCTCAAACTTGGGGATGGAACAACAGCTCCCGTAGTAGCTACAACACCTTCGCTACGTGGATTCAAAGTGCCGCCGTTCGACGGTACCTCTTCCTGGTCAGCCTACAAGATCCAGTTCGAGGCTGTTATGAAGGCGAACGGCTGGAATGAAAGTCAGGCCATGACTGCTCTCACACTAGGCCTGCGCGACCAGGCCTTAACAGTTCTGGAAGCTCTCGGTGAGGAAGTGACTTATGAGCAACTCATTGAGGCATTGGAGGCGAGGTATGGCGACGCTCACCTGGAACACGTCTTTCGTGCGCAGCTTAAAGATCGCGTGCAGCGCATCAACGAAAACCTGCAGCAGTGGGCTCTAGAGGTGGAGAAGCTGGTGCGAAAGGCATACCGGTCTGTACCTGCGCTCATTGGAGGGAACCTGGTGCAGACATTCATCGACGGCATCCGTGACCTGGAAGTCAGAGCTGCTGTGAGGCTCGGGCACCATGAGACGCTTAAGGACGCCTTGGCCCATGCACTGGAGGTAGAAGCCGTGCGGCAGGATCATCGTTCCCATCGCGTCAGGGAGGTTGCAGCAGCTACAGTTCGCGACCGCAACAAAGGATACAGCCCTAGGTGCTATGGCTGTGGGGAAAAGGGCCATCTTCGATCCAGCTGCCCTAAGCGAACCCTAGAAAGGGAAGGTGAACGATCCCAGGAGGGTAGTGCGGCCAACAGCACCGCCCAGCAGCAGCAGGGAAACGAGTAAAAGCCAGAACTGCGGGGCGGGTGCTGGCTGATGTTAAAAGAGCCCCAAGGATCTCGATCTCACAAACCCATGATGGGAACAGTCTAATCATCAAGGGCGAGGTCAACGGAATGCCGTGTAAACTGACCATAGACACTGGAGCCTCTCGTACGGTTGTTAGTTCCCAACTTATAAGTCAGTTCCTTGGGGACTCCGCATACAACCTAGAACGCATTAATTTGGTAACAGCCACCGGTCAGCGTATACCCGTCCGTGGAGAGAAGGAGATGGAGTTGAAGCTAGGCAACGTGATCTACCTGCATAATGTCATCGTGGCTGATATAATGGACGACTGCATCCTAGGCTTAGACTTTATGAGGAATAATTGTTGCGAGATCGACGTTAAGCAAGGTGTTTTGAAATGTGGACAGGAGGAACTTTTTATGGAAGGTGCGTTACCAGGGAACGTGTACAGCATCAAGAAGATTGTTCTTCCGCCGAGATCGGAAACGATTGTTCCGGTTAGTCTTCCTCGAAACGCTGGGCAAGCTCACCGTTGTGTACTTGTGGAAAGGGTAAACAATGACCTTCCATGGAAAGTAGCTCGAACCTTGGTCAGGACCACTGACATCTCAGGAGTACGTGTGCTGAACCTTTGCGACCGGAAACAGATTATAGAAAAAGGCACACTGGTTGGTACTTGTGAGGAAGTGGATTGGTTACGTCAGTGCCAATATATATCGAGTGGGACCCCCAGCAAGGATTCAGAAACGAGAGTGACCACACTTTTGGAAGACTGTCGCAGTGTTCTCTCCCCGAACGAATTGGTCAAGGCGAAGAAGTTGTTACTCAAGTTCGCTGATGTATTCTCGTCAAACGATGCTGACATAGGAAAGACTGGCTTAGTTCAACACAAAATAAACACAGGAGATGAATTGCCTATCCGTCAGCGGCCAAGACGATTGCCGGTAGCACGTGAAAAGGAAGTGGAAACCATGATTGAGGGAATGGTGAGGGATGGTGTTATTGAACCTTCATCTAGTCCATGGTGTTCACCCGTGGTACTGGTAAAGAAGAAGGATGGCAGCATGCGGTTCTGTGTTGATTACCGCCGTCTGAACGACGTTACAAAGAAGGACAGCTATCCCTTGCCAAGAATTGATGACACGCTGGACATGCTTACAGGAGTAAAATGGTTTAGCACGCTGGATCTAAAAAGTGGCTACTGGCAAGTTGAAATTGACCCTAAGGACAAGGAGAAAACTGCGTTCTCGACGGGAAAGGGTCTGTGGCAATTCAAAGTAATGCCGTTTGGGTTGTGCAATGCTCCAGCAACGTTTGAAAGGCTGATGGAACTTGTACTTACCGGGCTAATTGGCGATGCCTGTCTGGTCTACTTGGATGACATCATCATCGTGGGCCGTACGTTTGAGGAACACCTTCAAAACCTGGAACGCGTGCTCATGAAGATTAAGAGTGCCAACCTTAAGTTGAGTCCGAAGAAATGTTCACTATTCAAACGGCAAGTCAACTTTTTGGGGTATGTAGTGTCGGAAGAAGGTATCCGCACGGATCCAGAGAAAATCGCAGCTGTAAAGGATTGGCCGGTTCCAAAAGACAAGACGCAGGTTAGAGCATTTTTGGGTTTGTGCTCCTATTACCGACGTTTTGTGAAGAACTTTGCAGATATAGCCAAACCTCTGCATAAGCTAACCGAGGAGAAGCGACATTTCTGCTGGGATGAAAGTTGTAACATCGCATTCCAGGAGCTCAAGGACCGTCTGTGCAAAACACCTATTTTGGGATACCCTGATGCAAGCAAAGAATTTATAGTTGACACAGACGCAAGTGATATAGGACTTGGCGGTGTGTTGTCTCAACGTAATGGTGACCAAGAGGTCGTGATAGCGTACTTCAGCAAGTCGTTGTCAAAACCGGAAAGGAACTACTGTGTCACAAGACGCGAATTGCTAGCTGTGGTAAAGTCGTTGCAACATTTTAGCAAATATCTTCTGGGACGAAAATTTCACTTACGAACTGACCATGCTGCACTAAAATGGCTATTGCAGTTTAAAAACCCAGAAGGACAAGTTGCGAGGTGGATTGAACTACTGCAGGAATACGACTTTGAGATCGAACATCGCAGCGGGAAATCTCATGGCAACGCAGATGCATTGTCAAGAAGACCTTGTCCTGAAGATTGCAAACATTGTACTAGGCAAGAGAGTAAGGAAGTGGTATCCGTGAGGATGCTCAGGGCAGACCACCTCAGCAACGAGTGGAAGGACAGCTTACTACATGCACAGCAGGAAGATCCGGACATCAAGCCGATTCTGGAATGGATAAAGGCCAGTGCTCCCAAGCCCAAGTGGAGTGACGTCTCAGCGATGAGTTCGACCACTAAAAGCTATTGGGCCCAGTGGGACAGCTTGCTGCTTCAGGATGGAGTTCTGTGTCGTAAATGGGAAAACGTTCGGGGAGACAGCTGTCATTTGCAAATGGTTGTCCCTAAAGTTAAAGTACCGGATGTTCTACAGCTGTACCATAATGATTGTTCAGGAGGCCATCTGGGAGTTAAACGAACTCTACTGAAGATCCGAGAACGGTTTTACTGGGTCCACTGTCGAAACGATGTCGAGGACTGGTGTCGCAAATGTACAAGTTGTGCGGCTGTAAAGGGACCTCAGACTCGTAGTAGAGGTGCATTGAAGTTGTACAATGTTGGTGCACCATGGGAGAGAATAGCCATTGACGTGGCGGGGCCGTTTCCGGAGAGTGAAAGCGGTAACAAGTATTTCATGGTTGTGATGGATTACTTCACTAAGTGGCCAGAAGTCTTCGCCATTCCAAATCAAGAAGCTTCAACAGTTGCAGATAAACTAGTTCATGAAGTCTTCTGTCGTTTTGGAGTACCTTTAGAGATTCACAGCGATCAAGGAAGGAATTTTGAGTCTCAAATATTCCAGGAAACTTGCCGAGTTATGGGTACTCATAAAACAAGAACGACTTCTTATCACCCGCAATCTGATGGAATGGTGGAACGATTTAATCAGACATTGGAGAGGTACCTAGCAAAAGTTGTAGACAATCGGCAACGAGATTGGGACAAGCACATACAACCGTTTTTGTTGTCATATCGAAGTTCTGTTCACGAAAGTACAGCAGTGACACCAGCTTTCGCAAACTTTGGAAGAGAATTACGGCTGCCTGCAGACCTGATCACCGGGATACCACCCGATGCTCCACGCAGTATAACCGATTATGCAAATGACTTGCGGAAAAAAATGAATGACGTTTATGAGCACGTCAGACAATCGGGCCAGCAAATGTCTGAAAAGATGAAAACCCGGTATGACCGCAAAATGAACAACAAAGGTTTCGACGAAGGTTCACTTGTGTGGTTGCACAATCCAGTCCGCAGCAAAGGGAAATCTCCTAAGCTTCAAGCTAAATGGGACGGCCCGTACCGGATTGTAACCAGGATCAACGATGTGACCTACCGGATACAGAAAGGCGCAAGAGGGACTCCTAAGATCGTCCATGTGGATCGCTTGGCGCGTTATTAAGGGACCGATAATGCTCGGGACGAGCATGTCTTAGGAGGGGCAGTGTTGCATGAATAAGTCAACTAGCGCCATCTAGTGTCAGGAACGAGAGCGAGGGGAGCATTGAGAAAATGACATCACAAATCGCTCAACTGACAGCGCCTAGTCGAAACTCGAACGCTCGGTACCTTCCGCGTGTTTACTTGAACATTCTGGATATTGATTAAAACTACTTTTACGGATTTTATCGCGTTTATTTTTTACTTTTTATTTTTAATTCCCGACGTTTCGGGCGCTTTCCAGCACCCATGGTCACGGGGGACTGAGATTACTGACGTCCCGATGTCATTGTCATTTTGCATAGATCGGACCATAAACAATAATTAAAAAAGCTGAAGGTACTCCGGGTTTAACAATGACATCGGGACGTCAGTAATCTCAGTCCCCCGTGACCATGGGTGCTGGAAAGCGCCCGAAACGTCGGGAATTAAAAATAAAAAAGTAAAAAAAATAAACGCGATAAAATCCGTAAAAGTAGTTTTAATCATGTGCAATGTTCGCGTAAATATGAGAAATCATTATTCTGGATATTTCTTTGCTAATTCAAATATATAGGCGCTGCAAGATGCGATCGAGGCAGTGTTGATTTGGGCGAAACAAGCGAAGCTTCGGAGTGGAATTAAGTGAATTAGTGTGTTTAAATTATTAGTGTTTTAACTTTAATTGTGTAAAGTAAATTAAAGTGTTAATTTAGGTAATTTTATCGGCAATTTTTATTGTCACGAACCTCAAGCTCGTAACAGTATAAATAAATAATATGATACTTGTCATAGTTGCCAAGTATGGCAAATACGGCAAGTATCCCCCGCCCCCGGGTTGGCAACCGCAATTTTTTACTATTTTGAGTTGTTATCAGGAAGATGCTGCTGCCCACGGGATCGATACACCTACAGTTAACCCCCACTACAGTTAACCCCCAGTAATTCGGCCCATGGCTAATCCGTCACCGCTTGTAATCCGACATGTCTTTAACTTGTGGTAGATTCGAGTCGCGCTATGAATCCGCCACGGGGAGAGGTGTCCTTCGCGAATACGTGGACAAACAGGTTGCTATTAGTTCGCGCCACCACGAATCTAGCTCGACGCGTATTGTCTCAGTTCAAATGTGACTATGGCAGCGACCTAGCGGACATTCATTATTTACTGTTTGATATGTAATCTGTCGGTTTACAAGATACTCTTTTTCAAAAAAGTCGCGGACTACCAGGGGGCTGTGGCAGTACTCTATAGTCCGACAAATTCTATAATCCAACATCGCCTTGCACAATGTTTGTCGGATTACCACGGGTCAAATGTATTTATTTTTTAGCTAAAATTTTGCTTTTGAATGAGGGCAAACGGGCGTATGGCTATATCCTGATGGTCCTTAAGTCGTATTGTTCCAGAAAAACTGCTGGCGATAGTAAAAAAAAAATCCGCGTAAATCCAGACCGCCGGCCGTCGAGATGATGAGGATGAAATTCGAATTCCGTCGCAGTGTACGATGATGGAATTCAGCTGGAATGAATCCGAACAATTCCTCTGAGCAGTCCCCGTGGTACCTACTTGCGGTAGCAGATGCACAGAGATGAAACGTCTCTTCGCAAGGCCAGTGAATCAAGGCGATAGGAAAGAACGTGGCCGCCGATTTCATATTTAACTATAATAGCATTTATCCTGTATAGTGGCAGTGGGCAGTTTACATACATAAATTGCACAAGGGCAAACATCCAGACCCGGACCATTTACTTGTCTATACAAATTCTTGTTCCGTGCGGGATTCGAACCCGTGGCTCTTAGCGCCGCAACTCAGTGCTAAACCACTGCGCCATGGAACCGTCAAATATGTGGTAAATATGGTATGTGAATCCTTGAAAGGGTCGGCAAAGACTTTCCACGGCAGCCTCATGTACCATTACTGTTGTAATGTAGATGTGGCTTTCTTAAATACTTTCGCTTTGCAAGTTTATAAAAATAATACGTCCTATTACAATTTTCTTGTAAGAATGTGTCGCCTATATAATGACTTACTGATTAATAATAGTAAAAATATAGACATTTTAACAACAAATTAAACAATTTCAAAAAATCCGTATTAGATATACTTTGTAAATAAGGCATTCAAGGTTTAAACTCTAAATTTAAATGTAAAGGTAAATGAACATTATTTTGATAAAGATTTAATTTTTCAAAATTTTCCACAGCAGAAGTTCATAAGGTATAGTATGTTTATATATAAGTAAGGTTATAATTGTTTGTGCTGTGAAATCGTTACTGTTACGTAATATCATGTTATGTGCACATGTTTTAGAATATCATCCAGATTGTAACTTTGTATTTATTATTTTCAATTGTTCATGTTTTGGTGTTATTCTGTTTTGTGTACCTAAATAAATAAATGGAAATCCTTGTGGCACATCCGCTCCTCTCAACGCAGTAAAATTAAAATATTTAATAATATAAACTTGATAACATTCTCGTTTCTCGCGTCATCGGCAGCCAATTAGTAATAAATATGCAATGCAAATCTAACTACAACCAGAGTAATTTACGATAGAGATCACTTTGTACGTGGCAGCGTCATAGGAATATTGTAATTTCGAGTAGAGTATTGTGAGTGATAATAAAACCTTTATTCATACCTTTTTGTATAATTACAAATAAACAGACGGATAGTAGTGTCTTAATGATTTCTTATATTTACGGCTCCAGAGCTCCACCATGTCAAGCAAGTTTTGCATGCCCTGTGTACCTGCTGTACTGCCATATGTTAGAGGAGTCACTGACAAGATTGGCTACATCTTGAAGCACGCTTCCATCAAAACATACTTCAAGCCGCTGAAGAAGATTGGTCAGTTTTTACCATCGGTCAAGTGTAATGTCCCTCTGCAAGATGCAGGAGTGTACAAGCTTGATTGTGAATGTGGTCTCTCCTACATAGGACAAACTAAAAGATCAATAAAAACCCGCGTTAAAGAACATATAGCTGATGTGAAGAATCGACGCTCCGGGAAGTCTGCAGTCCGTGAACACGTACAGGATCGCCCCCGTCACTACATCAGATTTGATAGACCGCAGATCCTCGCTAAAGAACACCGATTCCTTCCAAGGATGATTCGCGAGGCTATTGAAATCAAAAAACATCCGAATTTCAATAGAGAAGATGGCTGGGTGCTACCATCTGCTTGGGATCCTATAATAAATAAAATTAAATCCCAACCCAAGCATACAACTGCAAGACTTCAAGATACCATAAGTTCATACTGCATAGATCGGAACAAAAGTAAAATTTTAATCTATGGTAACCGCGGTTAACTGTGACATATGGACGTTGAACATTTCAGTCCTGCCCGTGACCATGAGTGCTGTAAAGCGTTCGAAACGTCGGGTATTTAAAAAGTTAAATATACGCGATAAATTCCGTAAAAACTAGTGTTATTTCAATAGTAGTGTCTTCTTAATAACGACTTAAAAAAATGTGTTTGCCGACCCAGTTGACTAGCGTGGAAACTATGGCAAATATCCCCTCTGCGAGGCAATCTATGGGGGAGGCCTGTGTTCAGCAGTGGACTTTAATAGGCTGGAATGGTAGCGGTATAATTGCTTAGTAGGAATGGTAGATACCATGACGTATTATAGAGCGACGAGTGAACGCAGCGCACAGAGTAAATGGGCCTCTTCGCTGTGTCGTTGGGAAGTCAGAATTTGTCAAAAAAGCGCGTATGGCAATTTACAATGCTGTGTTAGCTACTTTAATGTAGGCCAGTGAAAGTTGGGTGTGGCAGAAGAAGCACGAGGGTAGAATAAATGCTATAGAAATGCAGTCATTAAGTGTATGTTAGGGCTGAATCTGGGAAGACAAGGTTGTGACCAGAATTAAAAAAGGAATGCTTCGGTGGTTTGGTCATTTAGAATGAATGAATGAGGAAAGAGTGACAAAGCAAATCTATGTTGCAGAAGTGAACGGCAGAGTCGAGAAGGGACACTCTAGATCTAGACGAAAGTTTATCGACCAATTTGGTGATATATTGAAGATGGGCCAAATTAGGAACCATTCACCGACGAGCATATAATGCGTAGGTATATGGATGGGGTGTAATAGAGTTGTGTCAGGATCGCACTAAATGGAAGTCCATGGTCTTTGCCTTCGCTCTGAGTGACGTCTGAAGGCGTGAGTGTTTATGTATTATGTTATGTATATCGTATACTTACCGTTTATAGCATTGTTTTAAATTCAGAAGTTTCATCAAAGAGTTTTGAAAGTCGATACCTTCACTCTGGTGACGTTGCTCCGCAAATTTGTGGTATTTACGAGTATGTTTTTTTTTATAGGATAGGTTGACAAAGGAGCACACAGTCCACCTGATGGTAAGTGGATGCTGTGGCCCATAGACATTTACATCTATCCTCGGTTACGAATCAAAATGCAGATGTGTTTTCACTCATGTGGACTAAGATCGAATGCCTCGTTTCCAAAAAAAAGGGTCTCCGGTTCTCTACACTCACCATACGAAACGCAGCAGCATTAAGCTACTATTTTACGCTGGTATTCTGTGAGAGCGTGGTCCTTCCCCTGTCGAGCCGACCCATTCGTGCTACAACTATATTACTAATATAACTGCGCATGGCTTTACCACGTATAATGTAGCATTTTTGATGGTTTAGTCGGAATGTACTGCGTTCAGAGAATTTGAGATTTTGACAAAAAGTTTGACAATTTTTGTCAAATTGTGTACAAACATAATATAGCTGCCGCGTTGCTGCACGTTTAAAATGAATGCGTACAATGAAGTTTATAACGTGCGTGCGTATGGCAACACATTCAATTATGAAAACATTACAAGCGTGGCGAGGCGTCGTGTGACGAATCAGTTGTTGTTTAACTGATAACCGCGCTTGAAGCACTCATTTGTTATTGTTTCAGGAACAACCGCGTTTTGTTTCAAACTATCTGGGTGGAAATTATACGATTGGATTTAATGAGTTTTAATTTTTTTTGCGGGAAACGAAGTCTTTTACTATCTGTCGGTTCAGCCATTTTGAAAATTAGCCGGAACAAATTTTCAGAAAAAAAAATTAAAATTGTTTTTTTTTGTGCGTAGGTAGGTATTATACTTTGTAAAAAATGTTATTTTGATATTACAAACAAACACTTCAATTTTATTTATTCTTATATAGCGATCCGCCCCGGCTGCGCGTGATGTCTGGATATAGACAACAGCGCCATCCACCGGGTACACACAATTATTTAATCAAAATCAGTCCAGCCTTTCTCAAGTGGTGATCATCGTACATGCGGCAATTGATTTTTAATTATATAGGTAGATTCTTTATTAATGAGCTTATTACACATGCCGTTTTGTGAAATGATACCTTAGGAGAATAAATATGAAATTTCATCTTGATAACTTCATTACTTCTTGTGTAACTTTCAGTCATAGACGACGGAAATGACTGACTGGACAGTGTTGAAAAAAATCGAACATCGTGTGGCGATTAAATTCTTCACTATATAAGGGAAAATTCAAAAAAATATCCATGAAGAAATGATGGCCATTTACCAAGACTTTGCTCCATCATTGGCAGCCGTACAGAAGTTGTAAGTGAATTTGAAAGTGGCAGGGAAATCATTGAAGATGACCCCCGGCCCGGGTGGGTCAATCACAGCGGCTACAGAAAAAAATGAGTTAATTATTGAAAAAATTCTATCAGAAGACGCACGAGTACGAATTAAGATGTTAGCGGAAATTACTAACTTATCCGTTCCCATCGACCGACACGAGCTGAGCAGTCAGAGGTGGGGGACCGCACTCCCCCTCCTCGGACAGCGTTTAGATAGCTCAATAACGCCTAACAGGGCGACATGATGATTGGTAACAATACCAAACCATAAACCATTATCATCATCATCATCTTCAGGTTCATTGGCTTTCCCTTTTTTAATAGCCCTGAGTCAGATGAAGCTATAATAGTCGCATAGACTAACAGTGTAAATATCTCGAAAATAGACCTACCCGTTGGTACCATACACACCATATTGCATGACTATCTCAACCTCACAAAAGACAGTGCAAGATGGACGACGCGAATGCTCAATGCACTTCAAAAGCAGGCGCGGGTTCACTGTTGTAGGGAGTTTTTAGAGATGTGTGGTGACGACACAGCAAGTGTTTTCGATAGGATAGTTACAGGAGATGTAACGTGGGTTCACTATGACCCTGAGAGTAAAAGGAGTCTATGCATTGGTATAAAAAGGGATAAGACCACCCCAAGAAGTTCAAAGTCACTCCATCGACCGGTAGTCATGGTCACAGTGTTTTGAGATTTCAAAGGAATGCTTTTGGTCGAGTACACAAAAAAAAGTGAAACAGACAAATATGCCGCAGACTTTACACCGTTAACGAGAAGAAATAACAGAAATGAGAAGAGGAAAGCTGACCAACGGAATGCTGCTTCTTCATGACAACGCACCGGCTCTCCAAGGTTGCTGCACAAGACTGCGGGTTTGAGGAAATTAGCCACTCACCATACAGCCTAGATATAGCCCCTAGATTTTACTTTTTATTCCCAAACTTAAAAAAGATCTTCGGGAAAAGCGATTTGCTGAAGATAATCAGCTCGGTTAATATTTTTCCAAGGGAATAGAAAAGCTTTTTTCACAAACAATTTTATATGTATTGATGTCACGGGAGACTATATGTACTGAAAATTAAGAATATTACATAATTTTGTCTTTTTTCGTACCCATATCGAGAATACATTGAATATTTCCAATTAACGCAACAAAAATGCTAAATAGCACACACTACATTTACTTGGCGTATGTAGTTTCGTAGAAAGTATCCATAGGTATATTTATTTTTAGATGCTAATTAAACTGACTTCTATTTAATAGCATTATTTTTTAAAAATCTACAATGACTACTGATTGAGCGACGATCACTGCTTGTCTGCAAAACACTATCTTAGCCACTATATATCTTCGATGTAAGGAACTATAAATACAAGTAAGGCATTTTTAAAAAGGCGAATTCGTTTATTAGGAGCTTGCTAATTTTATTCGTATAAAAAAATGAAGTATGTAACGTCAGCTACGTTAGGTATTTTACGTCGACGTAAACGAGACGATTATGTTCATGATCTTCTAGTTCGTCATTATATTATTTAAAAAAAAAACAACAACAAAAGCAACAATCATATTTTATGTTTTTTTTTCTGCTGCAGTTGATTAATCGCATCAATTTAAAATACAAGGTCAAGACGGCCGCACATTAAGCAGTTTGCGGTTGTAAAATTTATCATAGTATTATATATAAGTAAAAATAATATTTGTTTCGTATTTTATGCACTGCCAACTGCCATATCGTTCAACAGATTGCGGTTAAACTTTGTCAACTTATTGATTGCACTTGTGCGAAGGTTATAGGCATCGTATCAACAAATTTATTTGAAAGACATATCGTTCGATTTCAACGAATTCATTATCATTCCTCATTAAACAAAATAACTCTTCCAAATTGAAAACGATATTTCCATTCCATTTCTTCTGCGGCAGCAACGCGCCGCGTAGCTGCTGCACCGATAAAGAGCAACCTGGAAATTATAGTTCTGTTGACATTGGTTTGTATCACTACAAAGACCTAGATTTGTATCACTACCAAAATGCAGATGCGATTTTACCCTAAAAGGAATGTAGATGCATCTTTTCGTCCCTAGTTAACAGATTCTCTTGTTTTCGGAACTCAACACAAGAAACAGTAGCATTAATTACGCAGCTATTTTACTCTGGTATTCTATAAGAGCGTGGTCTTTCCAAGGTCGATCCAATCTATTCATAGTACTTTATACTTTATACTCAATGTGTTAATCGCTTTAACTGTAGGTTACATCATTCACCCAAACTGAATGACAGCTAAAGGACATTGTTTATTATTAGTTCCAGAAGTCAAAGTGTATATATTAGTGGTAAATTTAACTTATACAACAATAGAAGCGTTTCTTTTGTTCCTACTTCGCGACAATACATGCTTGTTGTTTACAATTTGCGGTATATACATAGCAAATATAGTAGTGCACTTTCTAAAGGTGTACTACCAATATTTTTTTCGAGGAGCTTGTGTTTCAATCGCACCAATTGAAAGAGAAACATTGACGTGTAACCAAAGACTATAGTATATTCTCTATGCGTGTAACGTATATAGGTACTTCAGTAGCGTTTAAACATTGTCTTATATTAGGCTTGTAAAATATCACGTCTTCTTCTTCGTCATTAGTCCGTAAAAGTCAACTCAAGTGAAGAGTCTCACCCATTGTAGAGAGGACTTGCCTGAATGGATTAAGGATTTACGGTTCCAGTAGTTTTGTACCTTTGACACTGGTTCGGTTATTAACTTTCCTATGGGAAGTTATTGTAATAGTCTTTAGAGTCGAATAGTATGGTCTTTAAGAGGATGTCCGTGTGTGCACATGTAGGTACGTATGTATGTATGTATGTTCGGATTCAATTTTCACCTCGTATATCTCGAGAACAAAGAGTGATATCGACATGAGACTAGTATCATTAAACGCATAATTATGTAACTTAGCCCTCATTAAATTTTTAGCAAATTCGGTCAAGTCGTTTTGTGTACAGTATGAAAAATTGTATAAAATATTAAAACATATGATATTTTTTTATTCTTTCCACTGGGAAATTAGTCGTGTCGGCCTTTCGGGTCGCACCTAGACCGCTTTTTTATTATACGCCTCTCGGAAGCCTCCTGACCCATATACTGGATATGAGGCATTCCGTTTTAGTCCTTAACCGTGACAATGTATCAGTATTTTGAATTGTAGTGCATTATAAATATAGATAGATGTGATCTGTGGATCACAGCGTTTGTCACCTCTTTAAATTTGGTATTTTGGGTATAAATTATTGAACAGGTATTGAATGGATTAAAATTTTGTGACATTTTTATTTTGCGTCTGCAAATAAAACATATGTAAAAGGCAAGGACGTCAGGAATTAATGATATTCCAGTTTGAATAAAATACACATCAGATTAGACTGGGTTGACTTGCTGATTGAGAATCGTAACATAGCGACAGTAATAACTAGTCAGTGATCATTTTTTTTCAGGCTTCGACAGCCCATAAATTTGATTTGGTAAAACATTGTAATTTATGTATAATGGTCTATATATATATATAAAATAAGTAGACACTTGATAATTCCATCAACAACTTTTTCGCCGTTGTTCTTTCATAATAAGAGAATACATTCGTAAACAATGTCGTTTAAACAGAAATCATGATATCAAGGCCAACACGCAGTTCCGCACAAGTTCAAGTACATCTGTACCAAACGTAGTGGGAAGTGGGAACGCTTAATATTCATGATAATTCTAGTTCTTAAAATTGTTGCGTGCTCTCATCGGACCTTATCACTGAAACCAGTTCATTGAAATAACTGTCCACGCTGTTACCATACCCAAAACTCTATGCCCAAAACATGTTTAATTTATGCATAATATTTAATCAGGCGACATCCAAAACGTTGACAATTTTCGCTCCACTTTTGATACCTAGATGCTACATGTTTTTTAAGATTTTAATGCCAATAGTTGTGCTTATTTATTTAGGTACACGTTTTGACGTTCCGTAGGCGGGATCTAAGTTCAGCAGTGGGCTTATGATGGGTTGAATGATGTTAGTGATGGTTTTAATACATAAAAACAGAATAACATTACCTAAAACATGAAAATAATTATATATAATTAATTTAATAAGTATTCCGAAACAGTAACCACTTTACAGCATAAATAAAACGAAATATCTGGTAAAGAAAAATTACCTATGTGTAAGTAAGGTAATGTATATAGTTATATATTATATGTAGGATTATAAGATATACGTACATATAATACAGCTTAAAACTTTTTACTAATTATGTATTATGAGCGTAATTAGACTTTGATTATCTTTTCTAATCAAGTAAATTAAACTAGTTTAGGCTTGGATCATTTGCCGCGCAGCTTTGGTGCCAGAGTATGTAAAACATAAAATCTGTATTGCGATTAAAGATGTTTTAATTGCGATATTCTACAGTATCCGAAATACTTTTTACGGGCAGGTGAAGAAGACGTGTTCCAGTAGTACAGTGTCCGTAACGCAATAATTGTTGTTTTGTTTTGAGCATTACATTTCGTGAAAAGTTACAAACTGATACTGATGTAGGCATCTATGTGACGGCGTCGTAACTCACAAACTCTGTAACTCTTTTTTGTGTGAAGGAATATATCGTGAGAAAATTGAGAAATAAAAATATTCCGAGGACATGCGAATGTGACATGTGTCTTCCAACGCGCACTGAATAAGTACAACAGATAAATTGCTTTATAATCCTCTTAGAAATTAGAGGATGCCTGTGCCCTGCACGTAGACGTATTTAGGCTGTGACTTTACTTTTCTATTAAGGTATTAGCGATTTGCCCCGGCTTCGATACATAGGCTCTATTAATGGCAATATTTTCGGATAAAATATAATCGAGATCCCTCACGGCATCGCTCTCTAGTTGTCCGTAAAATAATATTGTAATCGATTCAGCAATTTCGAATTTTAGCCCGGACAGACAGACATATAGACCGACCGACGGACAAAAATAAAAAATAAATTGGTTGACCTTACAAGCCACCCCTGAAACTTCCCGCTAAGTTTAGGCGTTTTGAGCTCGAAAGTTATGCCAAAAAAAAAACAGTTTTTCAAAATTTTATTTTTGTGATTTCTCAAAATCTGAATAGTTCTCTATTATCAAATTCTATGTTGAGAGTTGAAAAAATTTTTTATTTTTGAGATTTCTCAAAATCTACTCGTCCGAATCAGTTCATACCTATTATCACCAATTCTATTCCACATTGAGAGCTTCAGAACGCCGTAAACCGCATCTCAATCGATCAAGACGTTCAAAAGTTATGACACACATACATACATCCGTACGGACGTCCACGTGAAATTAGAATAGCTTCCTGGGATCTCAAAACGTCGAGATCTGATGAAAACTCGATTTTCAAAAATCGGGGTGAAACCAATATTTTCCCTATTTTTTGAAAATTTTTAATTTTCTCTGCAGGCTTACTCTCGAAAATTTATCTATATATTTCAATATTACAGACAGATTAGATTATCATATTAGGTATAGATGTATTAAGTGTAATTACAAGTTAAGTGTTAAGTGATGTCATCAGGTCTAGTCTAAGTAGTTTAACTGATTGTTCACACAAGGCCTCATTCTTACATCGTGTCCAAAGTGTAATTTAGCGTTCGTGTAGGAGACTTTGTAGTTGTTGTATAATAGCAGTCAATTTAGTCGACATAGAAATGGGTAAAATGTGAACACGTTTTGAATAGTGAGAACTTTACGATTTACATATATATCTCGTAGTTAATGACTGTCTCACGCAAACAGTAATACACAATGAAGACACTCGACATTGACTCGTGCTCACCTTGAACCAAGCACTGAGACCAGACAACCTTATATTATAGTTCTTGCAATTCACTTTTGTTCCATCAAGGTGGCGCCACTTAGAAATGAGATAAAATATTTGACAAATTACGTGGCACGCAAGTTAATTTGTTGGAAAAATGTAACTATTAAAAAAATGTAACTATTAAGGCGCTACTCCTAGTGGACGACCTTGAGCGTTCGGTCCTATACATTCCACGCGCTCTCGCTACTATATATTATCGCGTAAGAAATACGCCCAAATTTTCTTTATAAAATCGAATTTTAGTCCTTTGAAAAAATAAATAGATCAAAATGTTATATTTGTCTTGGCAGACGGTTTGGCAACCGCAGTTTTTTTTAATTCATCTGTTGTCAGGAAGATGCTTCTGCCCTCTCCATCTCCATCGTCCATCACGCCAGCTCCATCCATGCCCATCTCCTGTTTTAGGGTCCCTGTGTCGAAACAAAGAAGAGTTTTTGGCTTCTTTGCAAGAACACGAGGACGTAAAAAGAGAATTAGAATTGGCTACTAGTAGTGTCAAAAAGACAATGATTTGTGGCACACTGAACGGAGGAAAACGCTAACTGCATATAAATTTGGAAAAAATTGCAAACTGCGCCCAAATACTTCGTGTTTATTCACACTAAAATACCCTTAATCTCGAAATACGGCAACCGAATATGGGAAACCAACACGAATCGGAGGCATTACAAGAATTTTCTACAACTACCAATCTAACAGTTTCAGAGTGTGGACTATTGTCGTCGTCATTTAACTGTGTCGCGTCTTTTCTACTCGTCTCCAAATGTTGCATAACACAAGAGAAAGCAAAAAGTATACCGAGTCTAATTATCTAATTAGCTATACTGCTATCTAGCTGACTTCTTTAAAAAGCAAACAAGTTTTTCATAAAAATCTTCCTATACCATAACAATTGCGTGAAATGCAAAAAAATACTGTTTTTCATTTCTATTCTAGCGATAGCTACTTAGAAATTATTCTTTATTTTCCTCATTTTAATATATACCAGTGTTGTTTTGTACAAATAGTGAAACTCCTCACATGCAATTTATAACATGTTTCTGACCCCAATTCTTCTCAGATACCCAACTTTCTTTCGAGTTATTTCTTTCGGAGCGGAATGGCCGTGTCATCCCCCTCTTCCAGATTTCATTGACGTTGGGGGCTCACAAAGGGGAGAGCGGAACGAGGTTAACGAGAGGGGGCGGCGTCACAGCCTCTCAGTGCGGCGACTAGCCGGCGACCCCGTGCCGCCCGCTCTCTCACACTTGACGACACAAATTATGAAAAATGTTTTACTGATTTGTAATATGTGGGTTTATATAGTATATAAATTAATAATAAATAATTATTAATTATTGATGGCAAATTAAAATAATAATTCCATAATCTTCAATAATGAATCTAAGTAAATCTTACGTAGCTTGCTGATAACAACTGAATATAATAAAAGAACTGCGATTGCCAACCATGCCATTCGCAGTAGCTATGGCAGGATCGTCCCCATGAGGCAACCTATAGGGTGTAACGAATGAATGAAAGTGAAAGTGAATCTTCACTTGTGTCTGTCGTGTTATAACTAAGGGTCGACCCACACGTACCACAAACACCCCACATCGCAGCGTCAAAATGTGGTCACGGTTGAAGTGTCGCTGCAGCTTTTTGCAATTGCGTTGCGGTTGTATTGCAACCCTAGTCGTGGCGTCGACGCAGTGTTATGTTTGCGATGTGGCCAGCCGCTGGTTCCGTAGTGGTTGCGTTGTGGTTGCGTTGTGTCGGTATCACTCACGCAGTCGACAATGACGGCAAAATGTGGTACATGTAAATTGTACTATTAAGAGGATACCTCGAAAATGAATTAAAGTTTTGGGGGCGTGGCTTATTCCTTTGTCGGTGAAGCTAACGGACGACTGAGGGAGTGTCAAAATGAAAACTTCATAGTACGCAAATGATGAGATAGCTATACCGAGCAAGCGCTCGGAAAAAACTAAGTAAGCGCCAAACAACATTTTTATTCATTTTAAATAAATTTCGTTATGTATTAAAAAACTGGTTTATGAGAACTTAGATATGAGATACATATTTACTATGCCTTAAAAATAATTCCATGAAATTATTCGTAAGAATATTGTGGTGTCATGGAGAAATGTAAATAATTAGAGCCCACTTTGCAATTTTTTTCTATCGAGAAAATTACATGATATCGTGTTTGCATGCAATCCAAGGTCATACAGTCAAATATCATATACCAAAATTTTGGTTTGTAATCTATAAAACCACCAAATTTTCGAGGAGTCACCTTAATTTACAATACGAAATTCGCCCGCCCACGTGTTGTGGTTGTGCTGTGGTTGTGTTTGTGGTACGTGTGGGTAGACCCTAAATCTTATCAAAGTCCACTGCGAGCATGGACCTCCCTCATTTATGGCCTCATAGGGAATGATATTTGCCACAGTTGCCACGCTTGGCAGGCCGGTTGACAACTGCAGTTTTTACCACGTCTTTCGTGTATGTCTGTTCGAGTCGAGTTCGACTCGATTTGAAACTTACTTCCTGATGAGCTAGAGACTTGAATTCTTTAACATAGCTCAGAATCTCTGAGCTCGGAATGGAAAAAAGAGGTAGAAAAAGTTTTTGAAAATGAAATTATTATTTTTAAGATATTATTAGGAAGACGCTGCTGTCCATCTCCTGGTTTGGTTCCCACTGTCGCCTCTGACGACACCCACGGGATGATAATATGTGGTAGTGGATATTCTTCTGTTCGCTACACGGTGAACAGTCACGTGTACCATATTTGAAAATGTCGATTGTTTTACTACGAGTATTAAGTCTATTTCCGGACAAGAAACCTGTTAATAAGGATTAGGTTATCAAGCATTCTCTTTTAAAAACAACATCAGCTAGTTTTTCGCTTTCAAGTAGGTCGAATGTGTCTATAGAATTCAGTTACCATCATATAGGTTGTGAGCTCGTTTATTAATCTATTAACATATTTAAATTAATAACGATACTACTATATTATATACTTTATTACTGTGTTTTACAACTTTGAATTCATTTATGCAAACGGTGACAAACATTGGTACAAATGACGCATTTGTACTGATGTACTGTAGAATTGAAAAAATGCATCTAAAATGAATTGCCATTGTTATCAATACACATTTCATTGAATGTGCAATCGCGTCCAACAGACACGTGACGATACAAGACCTTGTTCAAGGATGTTATTTGCCTGAGTTATCTTTAAAAGTTGTTACAAATGTTTTGGTTATTTATTTTATCGTCCTCTACTTAGTAGAAGCTACTATGTTCAAAATAGATATTTAAACTGTTAGATATTTATTTAAATACATATTTGATTGTGCAATTGCAACCGAAACTACAAAACAACAAAAGCGTTTTTTGCCTGAGTTATGTTTATAAATTATTACATATTTTTAGGTTCATTATTTCACTATATCCTTCAAATAGGATCTGCTACACATCTCCAAGAGCAGAACAGAATGAGAACAACCGGAGTTATATCCTGGGTGCTGGCACCAATGCAATTGTCATAAGAATAAGAAGGAAAACGGTCTAGGGCTTCGTTCGTATATGTCACAGTAAATTATTAAAAGATATGTCTAGATACATTTTACTGCGTATTTTGATTAAATTTGCTACGTAATAAAACTGTTATAAACTTTCTTTATATTATAGTATGAATTGAGTCATTGGGTGACGGGTACTGGGATCCACATACATTATTGTTTTTACAGCTTATCTTAAGTGATGTACATTCTGTAAACACCAGGAACAAACACAAGCTAGTAAACAAAACTGTTTAAAAGGGATATTATAATATAAATAAATACATGGTTAATAATAATCGCTGGCAATGAACTGGTCGCTTCCCGAGCTGTTTCATAAATAAGTTTAGTAACTAGTTTGCATAATGTGTGTTTAATTGTATACTTACAGACAGAAAATTTAAAATTTAAAAAAGAATGGCAGAAGTTTTTTTCCGAACCAGTCTACTTAATAGTGAAATAATAATAGTTTCAAAAATCTTAAACAAACTGCTTTGATCACGAGCTGTGATGATCGTAATCATTATTTTATTTTATCCTGGTGATTATTGTATTGTCATCGGTCAAATTTTCAAATCAATTGGCCGTGTACAAGTTGTTGAAAATTACATTAAAAGATTAATTTACATAGAAATATAGATAAATACATACGAAGCTAATAAAATCTGTTAAAATTACTTTCAATAAGAATTTATAATGAATAAAAATTATTCTATTCTATTGTTAGTCTTAGCGGTCAGCCGCCGTAGAGTCTACATCACCTGAGGATGCCTCGTGTAGAGGCGAAACACGTGTCGTATTGTCGTCGATGGTGTGTCTTTCCTGGAATAGTGGTGTTGGGAGTAGTGGTGCTAGGATTAGTGGTGACGGGATTAGTGCATGCAATTGAGGGAGGGCGGGAGGTGCTCTTCAATCCAGGTAAGACACATCATTATATTTAGTTAGCGGAAGGTTGCAAATTAATTAATATTCTTACACAAAGATAACAGTCTAGATCGAAGTTTCACAGGCTAACAGCCCTAATAATAGTCCCTCAGTAGGGGGTGAATCTGGAGTGAACCGTGACATCTTGCGCAGGCACGCGACATTGGCCCGCATGACCTTCACTGGACAATCAGGCATCCGACATGCACGCCTCTACTAGATTATAAGTGATACTTATTGAAAGTCACTCTTATGTTTAATTCAATATTGGTTCCGAAAATACTCTTATCCTGGGATGAACCAGCAGGAAACTCAGCAGACTTGTCTTCAAAAAAATGCACTGTTTACAATCATTATTCAATAATTTCACTAGATTATGATTTAAATTACGTTTAGTTTAATAGAAATTTGATGATGAGTTACAGCGCTGAGGGCCGCGGGCTCGAATCCCGCACGGAACAATGGCCATACCGAAACAAATACTTGTAGGCCACAATTTGTATGGCCTACAAGTATTTGTTTCGGGTTTGGATGTTTGTTCTTGTGTAATTTATGTTTGTAAACTGCCTCCACGATACAGGAGAAAATCTTAGTGTGGGTGGTAACGTTTTAAAAAAAAATTGAAGTCACATAACAATTAACAACACAAAAGAAATTAGAGGGGTTATTATCATTCATAAATTCCTTAATATTATAATAAACCTTTTTAGACACCTAGTATAGTATTCCTTAATTGCAATTGTTCTACTAATACGGTAACAATAACGTAAATGATTAGGGGGCCCTTAATAGTCATTTAGAAAACTTGTTCATTTTTCTTTTTATATTTACAAAGTATTATAAGGATTCAAACCCATAAACTATCTCGATACTTGACGGTACACCACTCTACGATTTACCAGTAGTTTTCTTCCCCGTGCGACTTTTTCGTGGTTTCGGCTACCTAAAACGATTTTCCGGACCTATTAAATTTGGTGACAACATCTAAGAAACGAGCTTACTCCTTTTTTAAAGGGCCGGCAACACATCTGCAATCCCCATGGTGCTGCAGTTGTTCACGGTATCATCAGGTGAGCCGCACGCTCATTCGCCCCATCTTCTTTGAAAAAAGGATATAGAATTAAGCTAAATTCGTCCGGATATGGAGGTCATAGACGTGCTTTACTTTCTAGATATTCTAGTGATAGAGGCCGCATTAAAACTTAGGTTTAGAATTCGATTCGACTTTCGACTTAGCTTTGTCTCCTCAGCAGGCTGGTTAGGTATGGCATATAGAACATAAAATACAAAGAATATATTATACACATACGAGGTTTTATTTGTATATTTAGTTAAATTTTAACTTTTCATTTCTGACGTTTCCTTTCACTTTTGAATATGAATTTTTTGTAAAATTAATATGCAAAAGTTCGGTCCGGTTAGGGCCCCCCCCCCACCCGTCGCCGGGAATTAAAAAGGTTAAAATGAAACCATATAAAATCCGTATAATTACTTTCATTTTATGTGTAGTATACTATACTATACGTGGAAGAGCTGTGCTGCAGTTATATTAGAAGTATAGTTGTAGCACGAATGGGTCGGCTCGACCGAGAAAGGACCACGCTCTCGCAGAATACCAGCTTAAAATAGTTGCTTAATGCTGCTGTGTTTCGTATGGTGAGTGTAGAGAACCAGAGATCCTTCTTACTAGAAACGAGGCATTCCATCTTAGTCCTCACGGGTGACAACGCATCTGCATTTTGATTCGTAATCGACGGTAGATGTGGATGTCTATGGACCACAGCAACCACTTATCATCAGGTGGACTGTGTACTCGTTTGTCACGCTATCCTATAAAAAAAGTATTTGCGTAATCATTATGATACAGATTTTATTATAATCTGAGGGTATGCAGTGGTTAAAAATTAAAAGCGAACTCTGTTAACTGTCGAATTATATTGATTGTACGAAACCAGACACTCGCAAGTTTGCCGAGTTTGCGGGTGCGGGATGGTCGGGGCCAAGCCGTGGGTTGCCAGCGGGGGTAGATATCAACAAGTTACGGCGCCGCGTAATATTTTGATCGCTATAATAAAATTTAAGAGCCTACTCTTTTTTAAAGGCCAGCAACGCCTGGTGTTACAGTTGATCATGGCCGACGGTAGTCACCATCAAGTGAGCCGCATGCTTGTTTGCCTCTTATAATATCAGTCATTTTGCAATATACGGCCAAATTTGCAGAGAAGGTTCAGAATAAGTAATATAGGCAAATTGTGAAGAAAAATTAATTAAAGAAATCTCAAACATTCTGTCCTTTTTATCTTTTAAATTCAAAATGCATAGTAATGTATTATTTTAGCTGATTTTACTGCGCACTTACTAACTCATCCGTTGGGGTCTATCTGTCGGTGAAAAAGTTGTTGTCAAGTCAAATTCAATTTGGGATGTTTTCAAATAAAAGTATTAAATCTTATTTACTCGTATTTTCAAAAACTGCAATAACGGTATATCATTATACTATAATATATTTGATATTAAATAAAATATAGTAATATCATTATTGATATTAAATAAGATATTGTAAATAGCTCTGTATATATATATTAATATATATATTTTTTTTTTTTTATATATATATATTAAGCTGATTTATTTAATTTATATTAGCTTATGACCACGTAGCGTTATATCGGATTACTCAACTACTATTATGCAAGTCCTAGTAGGATTGTATCCTCGTCTACCTTTGATCTTACGGCTGAAGAGTAAAGTCATGCATGGATATGTTTTGAATGATATCTCTCTGTTATCGCACACATGATGTGTTATCTTAACTAATCATATATTGTTTAAATTGACATTTATTATTGAGTGTTGTAAGAGGCGAACAGGGTGGGAGTATCTTCCTGATAACAACTCAAAAGAAGAAAAAACTACGATTGCCAACCTGCCTGCCAAGCGTGGCAACTATGGCAAATTCCCCCTATGAGGCAATCTATGGTATAATCTATGTGATACTAAGAGTACACTGAAGATGTAGATTGGTACACTGAAAAATATAACAGAAGTTTTTTTTTTATAGAATAAGGGTGACAAACGAGCACACAGTCCACCTGATGGTAAGTGGATGCTGTGGCCCATAGAAATCTACATTTTTCTTCAATTAAGTATCAAAATGCAGATGCGTTGTCACCACTGAGGTGGAATGCCTCGTTTCCAGTAAAAAGGGTCTCCGGTTCTCTACGCTCACCGTATGAAACACAGCAGTATTAAGGTGCTATTTTACGTTGGTATTCTGTGAGAGCGTGGTCCTACCCCCGTCGAGCCGACACATTCGTGCTGCAACCACAATATAACTGCAGCATGGCTCTGCTACGCACAAACAAGTTGTTTAATTGAATTTAAATTTCATAAGTCGCGTCGAAGAAATATATTTATTAATTTCATACACCTTCGTCTCTCAACAAGATTTGGGAAGCCTTTTTAAAGCCTTTGTAAGCTGTAAATATTCTAATCTCACACGTTACAACATTTACGAGGAGCCACAATCAATCACGCCAACGAATCACGTGCGACTCTAATTACAGTATTGCTTATACATATGTTTCGCTGGGTGATAGGGTACTCCGCGTTACTGCCTAGAAGTTCGTCTGGGCAGTCACGACACTATACCTACTCCTGTCGCCAAGTAGTTGTGCATGCACTGCTTTGTCACGGCCTGAAGTGATCGCTGAAGAAGTGGTCGCTTCCAAGCTGTTTCTAAGATAAATTTTGTATTTAGTTCGTAACCATATTGTTAAATTTATTTTTAAGGCTATTATTACAGCATATCTGAACATTCTGTAAACACCAGAAACAAACGCAAGCTAGTGAACAAAACTGTTTTAAAGGGTTATTATGATATAAATGAATACATGGTTAATAATAACACATGGGAATGAGGTGGTCGCTTCGAAGCTGTTTCTTTAATAAGTTTTGTAAGTAGTTTGAACAACCTGTGTTTAATTGTATGTTTTTTCTTTGAAAAAAGAAAGTACCTACCGCTGTTTTCCATGCTAGTTCTTACCAGGACACAGGTTTTTTCCGAACCAGTGGAAAGTAAAAAATTAATTTTAATAAGAATTAAATGTGATCTATATTGATTAAAAATATTCTATTCTGTTCTATTCTGGAAGGGTAAAGAGAATCGGTGTAATTAGGGTCTGTGAGGCATTCCATCGTAGTCCTCAGGAGTGACAACGGATCTGTATAAGTATTAAAGCCGTGCTGCAGCTATATTATAGTTGTACCACGAATAGGTCGGCTCGACTGAGTTAGGATCACGCTCTCACAGCATACTTACGTAAAATCGCAGCTTAATGCTGCTGTGTTTCGTATGGTGAGTGTAGAGAACCGGAGACCCTTCTTACTAGAAACGAGGCATTCCATCTCAGTCCTCAGGGGTGACAACGCATCTGTATACGTATTAGAGCCACGCTGCAGCTATATTATAGTTATAGCACGAATAGGTCGGCTTGACCGAGTTAGAACCACGCTCTCACAAAATACTAGCGTAAAATAGCAGCTTAATGCTGCTGTGTTTCGTATGGTGAGTGTGACCGAACCGAACCAGCGACCCTTTTTACTGGCAACGGGGCGTTCCATCTTAGTCCTCAGGGGTGACAGCGCATCTGCATTTTGGTTCTCAATCGACAGTAAATGTACATGTCTATGAGCAACGGAATGCACTTGTTATCAGGTGAACTGTGTGCTCTTTTGTCACCTTTATTTTTATATATAAAATACTTCTGTCCGTGTGTATGTGACTCAACACCTCCAAACGGCGCTAGCGATTTGATGAAATTTCGTATACGTGATTAAGTTCATTCGAGAATGGTTTAGATTCACGATTGGGCCCGGCAGGTGGCGCTGTTGTCGAGATCCGGAAATCACCCGTGCGAAGCCGAGGGGCACCGCTATGTTGTATAAGATAAAAAAAAGGTTTCTTTGTTTAAAATTAGTTGGTGTCTATAAACAGCAGTACCCACTCTACCATTAGGTTCTTTCGTGACTTCAGGTAAAAGAAAACATGACCTAATTATACAAGCATGGATAACGTCTAGGGTCATAAGTACAAAGTTGAAAGTAATTTTCACACTGTGTCAGCTGTGATTAACCCCTTGTTTTAGTCAGTGTCCCAAATTTGTGTCTCTCACCCCGCCCTCGCTCTTTATTTCCTCAAAGTAGAACAGTTTTGTATACCCTCTGTCTGTGATACGTTCACCATGATATTATTAAATTTTAAGGATATTGTTGTGCAGAATAAAGGTATATTGTTGAGAATTTATAATTTGAAAATAGTAGAAATTGGACCGTAACTCATAAATTTGTATATTTACTAAACTAAGGTAAAAAAATTAAGATAATAAATAAGATAAATATTTAAGATTTTAGGAATTTAGGATTTTAGGAATCAAAATTAATAAATAAGAAAAATATTTAAGATTTTAGGAATTTTCTACAGATTTTGTCCAAAGGTATTTTGCAATCAATAGTTGGTTTTAAAATTACATCATAATACGTCACATTTCTTATGAGTTTAAAAACAGAATTTACTGTTTCTAAACGGCTTCTTAAATTAAAAAATACGTTGTCATGAAATTTTATTAACTATAAAACAAGTTGCATCAGCAGGCTATCAAGTAAGTTACAGACCCAACTGGTACCTGGTAGCACATACAACAACAGGTATAATGAGTAAACATTTTCGTTCATGTTATATTTTGAAACGAATGTTATAAGGTGAAAAACCCTACGTAGAAAAAACCATAGAGCTCCTTTAAATGGAAGATACGTTTCGACAAATTACAAAGTTATTCCTAATAATTGGTCAGCCCGTTTTTATTGACAATTGACACGTTGCCGGTCTACTTTCGAGGGGTTAGGTAACATTGAGTAAATGTACTACGTCCTATAAGAGACCCCGAGACTCGGTTGGTTGAAACACGTTTTAGATACCAGGGGCACTATTATGTATTCTGTTTTTGGCCAGGGGTTCAAACTTACTTAATCTGTGCCGAAAAAAGGTATTGTGTGTGTGTGTGTGTGTGTGTGTGTGTGTGTGCGTGTGCGTGTGCGTGTGCGTGTGCGTGTGCGTGTGCGTGTGCGTCGTGCGCGTGCGCGTGTTGCGTGTGCGTGCGCGTGTGCGTGTGCGTGTGCGTGTGTGTTTTTTACAGAATAAGGGTGACAAACGAGCACACATTCCACCTGAGAATCACCCCTAAGAATCAAGATGAAATACCTCGTTTCCAGAGGTCTCAAAAAAGGGTCTCTAGTTCTCTACACTCACCATACGAAACAGCTATTTTACGCTGGTATTCTGTGAGAGAGTGGTCCTACCCCGGTCGAGATGACCCATTCGTGCTACAACTTGCTGCAGCGTGGCTCTACCGCGTATAACACGTGTTACCTTTCGCGCGGGATTCTGTCCGCGGTGTCTGTTCTAATACGTAGTACATACTCGTATTACTTCAATGGAGGTTAATGGTTTATGTCGCGACTAATTCAGACGCGCTGACTATATTACATTGATCATTGTACTGCACACGGTAAACTTTCACTAGATTTATACGGTCGATGACATTTTAACCGAATTTGCATACTCTGCCGGTTCAAAAACTTATCTATCTATAAACATACACATATATAAATAAAAATGAAGTGTGTGTCAGTTATATTGAAATAACTGACTTCTGAATTAATTACGCATTATTTAAGTAAGTATAACTCAAAAACAGTCAGATCGTGTTCAAATATATATATATATATATATATATATATATATATATATATATATATATATATATATATATATATATTGACCACACGAGAAGCATCAGCTTTCAAAGAAAAAAAATATATAAAATAAGTTCTGAGGTAACGTAACATATAAAAAAATATGCCGTCGAATTGAATACCTCCTCGTCCATTTTGAAGTCGGTAAAAAATGTATGTTTATCATTTTTAAATTCTATGTCTGTCTGTCCGGGCTAACCTTTGGTATGGCTCAACCCAATGTGATGAAACTTTACGAACACAAAGAGAGCAATGCCATGGGGATCTAGGGTATTATACTTTATCCTGAAACTTGGAGAATTTAAAAAAAAACCTAAAAATGATTTTAAATCATAATAACATCTCTATGCTGCCAAGGCTTTCAGTACCACCGGCAACCAGGGGTACACTCGTTTAGGCCTTCTTCTCGGTCTTCTTTGGCAGAAGGACCGCCTGAATGTTGGGTAGTACACCGCCCTGGGCGATTGTCACTTCGGAGAGGAGCTTGTTCAACTCTTCGTCGTTGCGGACTGCAAGTTCAAGGTACCTCGGTATGATTCTGGTCTTCTTATTGTCCCGGCCAACTCGAGAACTTCGGCGGCGAGGAACTTAATGACGAAGGAGAATTTATTTGACTATCTTGTTGGTTCAGAGGTCATAAATACGGTTGCTGATTATGAGGTTTCGGATTCAAATCCCGGGTCGGGCCAAAATCAGTTATTGGATTTTTTAGATATTCTCCGTAGCAGCCCGGAATCAGTAGAGGCGGTGTTCCACCACCGTGGCTCGGAAAGTACGTAAAGCGGTAGGTCCTGCGCCTGATCACTCTCTCCTGTCGTGTCGGATAACCATCCCAACGGACTATAAAAGTGAGAGAATAAGAGAGTGCACTGTGGCACTATAATCCTGTCCTGCGCAGATGGCCAGTCTCCGTTGAAACTGGCCATCGTGACCGGAATTCGGTCTGGAGGACATTATTAGTGATTAATCTATTTGTTTTTTGCTTTTACATATTCACTTATATCTTTTAAATATCGACCTTTCCTTGTATTTACCTTAGTTAGTGCTTGGATTTTTTTTGCAATCGGTTACGGCCCTGACAGTTCATTGCAGTCTAAACTGGTATGTGTGCCTCAAATCACAAAGTTAACAGATGTAACTACGCAATTGTTTTTTCTATATATTGAGCAATCTTAAAATCTGGATGTACATTGTGGGTTTATCTAGCCTCCGCCATCTTGTATGATTTTTTACACGCATTTCTTAGCTTTGCGTGTGTCTATCTATGTAACGGAATCTTTTAATGTAATTTTCATCAACTTGTAGACGACAGATGGACTTGAAAATTTGCACTCATATCAAGGACCTATGACAACACAATAATTTAGTAACTTTATCCTAGTATTCTAGGATCACCAGGATAAAATAAAATATTTATTTTTTATAGAATGGCGGTGACAATGAGCACACAGTCCACCCGATTACTAGTGCGTGCTATTGCCTATAGACATGTACATACAAATATTCTCGATTAACAATCAAAATGCAGATGCGTTGTAAACCCTGAGGACTAAGATGGAATGCCTTGTTTCCCAGTTAAAAGGGTCTCAGGTACTCTACAGTTACTGTACGAAACACAGCAGCATTACGCTGGTATTCTGTGAGAGCGTGGTCCTTCCCCGGTCGAGTCGAACCATTCGTGCTATAACCATTAAATAACTGCAGCGTGGCTCTACCACGTAAATTATGAGGTCACAGCTCATGACCAATGGTTTAATTTTTTAAACTCTTATATTATTAATTATTACAGTCGTTTTGTAAAAAGAATTTGTGTAATCCTCAACTGATTCTTGGTTCGGTGGATGCAACTCCGAGTAGAGACTGATCGATTTTTTCCTTTCTAACTATTATTGACGGCTTCGTTTCGGTTCGGTTTAATGATTATTGGTTTAGCAAAGAGGTGCGGTGCTAAAAGTGAGCGAAAAGCTTTAAACACTAGAGGTAGCTTATACATCATCTCTTTGTTTTATATCGATCACCATATATCAGACAGTCATGTGACCGTTGTTATCTCTACCCAGCAATCATCATTATCAACGAAGATGGCTCAGCGCATGTCATTTGGCCTGCTGGGGGGCATGGGCCGCGGCGCGACACGGTGCGAGTTTGTCCGCATGAAGGGCCCTGGAGGCAAAGGTCACGCAGAAGTGGCGGTGTCCAGACCCCGAGGCACCGCAACGCCTGGCTCCGAGCCTGGGCTCGCGGCACCCTGGCCGGATGACATGGACGATCCTGAGGATATGTTCCTCTATCGACATCAGGTACATATAAAAATCAAAATCCATATTTAGCTACTGAAAACACAAATCAATATTTTTATAGGATAAGTGTGACAACGAGCACAATATCCACCTGATGGTTAATATATGCTGTAGCTCATAGACATCTACGTCTATCCTCGACTAAAAATCAAAATGCAGATGGGTTGTCACCCTTGAGAACTATAATGGAATGTTTCGTTTCCAGTAAAAGGGGTCTTTCTAAATATTGACTTGGCAGACTGCGATAAAATATTTACTTATAAATGATTGTTTTTTGTCGAAGAAAATACAAATCAATCCATAGAATCAGCTGTTAATTTGAGCCAATCTCTTATATTAAAGATATTGAATATTAATTAGCTAAGATGCGCGTAGTATATAAAAGAATGTGTCTTACCTAGTTTGAAGAGCAAGTCCCGCCCTGCCTCAATTGCAGGCACTATCCTCGTCACCACTAACCCCAACACCAGTACACTAGGAAAGACACACCTCTGTTGATAATACGACGCGTGTTTCGTCTCTAAATGAAGTATCGTCAGGAGGACTTAGCGGACACGCCAGGGTCTATTTATTATAGTGGTGTTAGTTGTTGTTCAAGCTAGGTAAGACACATCATTTTATTTTAACACGCGGATCTTATATAATAAATTTTTATTTAAGTGGTAGAGCCGTGCTGCAGCAGTATTATAGTTGCAGCAATGGGTCGGCTCTACAGGGGTAAGACCACGCTCTCACAGAATACCAGCGTAAAATATAGCAGCTTAATGCTGCTGTGTTTTGTATACGGGAAACAAGTCATTCCATCTCAGTCCTCAGGGCTGGCTACGCATTCTGCATTTTGATTATTAATTGAAGATAAATGTAGATGTCTATGAGCCACAGCATCCACTTACCATCGGATGGACTGTTTGCTCGTTTGTCACCCTTATTCTATAAAAAAATTATCTTTAAGTACAAATAGGTTAATTAAAATCAGCTTGGCAGTTAATTACTGATTATCTCGTGGCATATTCCAGCGTCGGCTGAGTGATCCCAGCGCAAATATCACCACATTCAATCGTGGAGGCTGGCGCACGCGGGACCCCACCGACCATAGCCGCTCTGAAAACGACGGCCTGGATTCATTGATGGACGGCGTGGCAGAAGTGGAGGCTGGTGACCTTCGCGACGGTGAGTTTGTATCTTTTTTCCCATATTTTTCTCATACAAACCAACATCGGTATTTAGTTCGCAGTTTAGTACTTTCAGAATGTTTTCAACTGTAAGTATTTATTATATTGTATTTCTTGATTGTATTATTATTGTATTAAATTAATCATTAGTGTCTTCTTTCATTATGTTTTTTTACGGTAAACTTCACTTGGTCGGTTGCGTTATTCCGAAATATTTCAGTTATCTTTTTTTGATTTTAACCATTTAATTTTAAAATATACCTAGCCATAAATATTAGGATTTCGTAACATAGGTTACTTTAATAATTCTAAACTTTATTTATTAATCCTTACTTATATTAATATCAAATATTTATATTCTGTCAGGCAGATGTTCTGCCCTTTCAGACAACTCCTATAAAAATCCTTAAATTCGCAAATAAAAATTTTGATGCTAACTTACCGGGATAAAAACTATCCTATCGCTCAAGTTGGACTATTATACTATACAATTGTTACTAATACATTGTTCAAAATTTCATTGAAATCAGTTCAGTAGTTTAGGAGTTCATCGCGGGTTTTTTTATATATAAAGATTATAAAAAGCAATAATCTACAGTCCATTAGACAAAATGTTCAAGGACAGTAGAAAGAAAAATATAGAAGGAAAGAAAGAAAAAATATTGATTACAACAAACATCAAAACACACGTTACAAAAGATAATATGGACTAAACAACTTTTAACTACAGAACTAAAAAACCTAAATCCTAAATAAAACGGAAGCAATCCAAACATCATCTTAATTATGTGTTCGGTTTTGATATATCACATATATATATACATACATATACTATATATATATATATATATATATATATATATATATATATATATATATATATCAAAACCGAACAATAACTAACTAAAACATAACATTTCATATGTTGTACCATTGTTCTCGGGAAGATAAATAAGTTAGATTTCATTACTTTTTCCTATGTTGAAATGTTTGCAAACATTTACATGACTTGCTGGGCTTTGTGTTGTAGAACTATGTACATTTGAAACGTTAAGGAATTATTTATATGTGATTCCTAAACCATGCTCAACTTCTTGACATGCACTTACCTTCTTTCTTTATCAACCCATAAAAATTCAAAGCTGGTCACATACATATGCACCTAAAACTATGTTTTATTTATAGAATAAGGTTGACAAATGACCACACAGTCGACCGGATAGTAAGAGAACATAGTAATCTTTATCCATCCTGGATTAAGAATCAAAATGCAGATGCGCAGTAACCCCTGAGGACTAAGGTAGAACGCCTCGTTTCCAGTAAAAAAGGGTCTCCGGTTCTCTACACTCACCATACGAAACACAGCAGCATTAAGTTGCTATTTTACGCTGGTATTCTTTGAGAGCGTGGTCCTTCCCCGGTCGAGCCGACCCATTCATGTTACAACCATAATAGCTGCACCGTGACTCTCTCACGTATGAATTTGAATTGAATTTTTTATAGATATTCTGTTTTGTTTATATCACGTAATTGTTGAGTCACATAGATTTTTGTATTCTTTGTTTTGCATTTGTAAAAAACATTGATCAGAGTCCGATCAAATTAACAACGTGAGATACGTTTTTGTTAATAGCATAGGTTTTTACTATTGATGTCGTTTACTTTGTTATCCTATACCTTGTGCTCAAGTATTCGTATGTCGCATGTAGTGTATCCATTCAAACCTTGTTGCTTAATGCTTTATCGGTGTTGTTGCTTCATTAGTTTGTTTGTCTTCATGTATGAGACGCTCGGAGGAAGCCAGTTAGACGCGATTTACGTTTTACACGTTCGGGAATCAAAGGGTAGTTAAATATAATATAGAATTGACATTTTAAATGAATTTTGATTTATTCGTTATTGAATTTCCGTTTACGCGCTGCTAAATTTCACGTTGTGTTGTAAATGTTTATTTTGAATACTCAACGTGTACTATTTGGCAAGATCGTTGTTTGTATTGTTTCGCTAAAATAGATCTTGTCGGTCTTACGAAAGCTAGCTCAAGTGCCGTAACCAAAGGAAACGGTTTATGTCCCGGAAATATAAACACTTGTAGTAATTAAAAGGAAACCGGATATCTAGTTCGGTTGCTGGCGTAATCTTTACAAGCTTATCGTATGAATGTTAGCCTTGTTCCGTGCCTAAATAATATAAACGTTCCCTTTTGCGTTACGATCCGTTGTATTAAAAACGAAAGACATTAAAGAACCGTCTCTAGGTATTACAAAGTATTGGTATTGTGTACAAGTAATTGTTCCGGGTTTTGATATTAGTCCTTGTACAATTTATGTACCTATTTAAACTGTACTAAGTACTAACACGTACTGTACTAACACGATACAGGAAACAATCTTAGGACAATCATGAGGGGGGGGGGATAACGTTACAAAAAGTAAAATACATGTGTGCAGTTCACACGCGGAGAAGTGAAAACTTCAGAAAAGGTGACCGAGATAATATATGCAGTATATATACTGTATTCTATCTCATTCGCTCGCGCAAGCTAAGTCCTATAAATGTATGTTTGTCTCTTTTAGTGTCGCTTTTTTGTTTCAACGAGTTTCAATTCACAATTATTCTAAAGAAGTTTTCACTTCAAAAAAAACTATTTTACCGCCAACTTAAAAAGACTAAAACTGCAAAAACTATATTTATATCCGTTTTGATTCACGATCGGTATCTTCGTAACGGGTCGTAAGATAAAACGGAAACGGTAGTTACACTAGTCGTGAGTAGTAACGCGTGTTTGTCGTCTGTCCGTAGCGCGGCGCGGCTCTCAGGCTTCCTCCGCGCGGTGGCGCTGCTGCGCGGGCGGAGGTGGGGGTAAGGGAGGGGGCGCGGGGGGATGCGAGCGCGACATGCGCGAGGTTTACGCGCGGGAGACGCGCGACACAGCCACGCCCGCCTGCCTACGGGACGTGGCTCCTCGTCGTCGCCCATTAAGTCGTGCCGCAGTCGCCCCTCCACCTCTCCGCCCGCTCCCCCCACCCGCCACCGTCGCTCCGCTCAGCCGGTGGACGACGACTGCGAACTGGCTCACGATGCTGCCTCCCTCGACTGCCCCGATGAAAACGATTATGAAAAGGTGGTGAAAATGATGACGGGGCCCACGGTGCGTGGCACTGAGGAACACGCGACCGCTCGCTATGTGTCCGGGGATCAGACAGAGTGTGGTGGGGGGGCATAGCGCAGGGGGTAGTAAGGGGTGGAGTGAGGGGGCGCGGGCGTACGTGACGCTGCCGCGACGACAGCGCGGCGTGGCCGCGGCGCTGTTCCGACGGACTCGTCTCCCGCCAAGAAGAACAACACCCGATGGCACCGACATCTACTACTGGTGCGACTTGCCGCCGCGCTCGTTACACGGTATTGCATTACAATACAATAACTTTATTTCAGGAATCAAGGACTTAAAAATTAGAACATTGGACCATTGCAATATATACCATTTACGCACTTGTTTTGCATTCATTTTATCTCCACTTTTATGTGTATTTTTTTTTGACTGCCTGCTTGCCTGCCTACCATATTGGAGTCTTTTATAAGTGCAAAGTTACTCTCTCATTAATTGTAATTAAATTTGTAGAAATGTTTACGATGACTTTTACAAAGCTTTAGATATACAAGCATTGATTTTACGTGAACAAATCATCAATAATATTTACGTAAATTTACAATTCTGTTTATATCCATTTGTTTTTCCATTTTACAAAAAGAAGATCATATTTTTATCGAAAAATAAAACTCAATGTCATCTTAAGTATAGGAGTTCCACTAGGTTCACTTCTCACACACACAAGGTCAAAATTATTCTATATTGATGTTTTTATAAAGTAACTTTTTCAACGTTTCAAAATCAATTTAGTAATTTATTATTTTCTTTATTAGATTAGTCAGTAATTAGTTACAGCTAGTTTCATCCTTTTTTACTATCGCGCTACACAATTTTATAAGTTTAGCTAGTCTACCATCACTCTAACGACCCGCTTCTATTTGTCAACAACTAGCTCCGACAAGAAAACGGGTACTTTTGTGTCAGAAATTTTATAGATGCGAATTTTGTGCATATTATTTCATGCATATTTAGAAAATTAATGTTTCTTATGGATTTATATAGCGCCTGTTAAAATTATTATACAAACATTTTTATTTAACCTATAGGCTTAATAAAAAAAAAAACAATATGTTTATGACTAATAGTAAAGCTCCGCTGAGTTTCGTGCTGGTTCTTCCCAGGACAGAGGCTTTTTTCCGAACTGGTGGAAAAAGTAAAAAATTAACTTCAATGAGAATTACATGTTATTTATATTGAATAAAAAATTATACTGTTCCATTCTTGTAAGTAGGTTTCATTTTTCATTCAATTGTAGGGGCATTATATGTAGAGCTTTCACTAACGTCTCTGATCATAAATGTAATATGCAATCAAACTTTAGTTTATTATTGACATATATGTTTTTAATTACTAAGGTAATTCTGTAAACGTACCTTAGAAATTCATTTTGATTTTTAAACCAAAGCCTTAGTAACTTCGTGGCAAAGCGCCCGCCTTAAATTTCACAGTACGCTAACTTCCTGGGTTCGATTCCCGCGGTCAATAATGAAATTGATAATTGCAATTTTAAAATTCTGATTTAAATAATAACGTCCTCCAGACTGATTTTCGGTCACGGCGGCCAGTTCCAATGGAGATAAGGCATCTGCGCAGGACAGGATTGTAGTGCCCCAGTGTAAGCGCGCAAGCACACGTGCACTCTCTGTTCCCTCACGCTCATAGTCCTATGGGACGGCAGTCCGACACGACCGGGGAGAGATCGGGCGCATGACCAACGGCTTTTCATGTTTTCCCAGGCACGAGAGTGAAACATCGACAATTTCTGATTTACCAAGTGTTTGGACGGTGTTGACTTCTAGATTATAAATCTATAACATCTGTTAACATATTTACAAACAATAATAACATAATAAATTTGAAAGTTGAAGAATGCGGATTAAGAATGGGTGAGTTAACCGTCAAATGCCTTTTGTACGCCGATGATCAAGTTATTCTTGCGTCGTCGGCGGCCGAGTTGCAAATGATGGTTACATTAATGAACGGATGATTAAAAGAAAGGGGTATGAAAGTGAACGCAAGTAAGACGAAAGTGATGGTTTTTGAAAGAGAAGAAAGTAAAACGATTTGTGAAATAAGAATAGAAGGGGAGTTGATCGAGCAAGTAGATGAGTTTGTATATTTGGGCTGCGTATTTAGCAGGGATGGGAGATATGATAAGGATATAGAACGACGAGTGAATGCGGGAAAATAGAGTAAATGGGGCCTTGCACTCTATTGTGAAGAGTCAAAATGTGTCGAAAAAGGCACGTATGGAATTCACAATGCTATGTTGGTCCCTACTTTAACGTATGGTAGTGAAAGTTGGGTGTGGCAGAAGAAGCACGAGAGTAGAATAAACGCAGTAGAAATGCGGTCGTTAAGGAGTATGTTAGGGCTGAATCTGAACGACAGGGTAAGAAATTGTGTGATAAGAGAAGAGTGTGGTTTGCAAGATGATGTTGTGACCAGGATTAAGAAAGGAATGCTTCCGTGGTTTGGTCATGTGGAAAGAATGAATGAGGAAAGAGTGACAAAGAAAATTTATGGTGCAGAAGTGAATGGACAGAGTCGGAAAGGGACGTCCTAGGCGAAAACTTATCGACCAAATTGACGATTTATTGAAAACGGGCCAAATTAGGAGTACCCTTAACCGACGAGCATGTATGCGTAGGTGTATGGATGTGAAGGAGGCAAGAGAGGTGTGTCAGGATCGTGCCAAATGGAAGTCTGTAGTCTCTGCCTACCCCTCTGGGCGACAGGCGTGTTTATATGTATATATATATGTATATATATATATATATATATATATATTTTATTTATTTTATAACATAATATTCTTAGTACAAATCGTGATTCGTCCCATTGTCAACAGAACTGGATGATGGTGCGTACAACCCATTGTGGGCAATGCGAGGCTTCACGCAGACCTTCCACCTGTGGAAGGAGGGCAAAAGGCAGCAGTCCGCGCCGCTCAACGCGTACCTCACGTACGTCACGCTGCCCTGGTGGAGTATCGCCAAAGGTATAAATAATAGCAAGTCCAACACCACACACTTCACCACACGAGCCACGCTGCAGATAATATGGTCGCAACACGAATGAGTCGGGTCGGGGGGACCACACTCTAACAGAATCAGCCAGCATTAAAAAGCAGCTCAATGCCGTGAGTGCAGAGAATCATTTTTACAGGAAATGAGGCTTTCCATCTTAGTCCTCAGCGAAGATCAGACATCTGCATTTTGAATCTTAATCGAGGATGCATATGAATGTCTATGGGCCACAGCATTCACTTACGATCAGGTGGACTGTGTGTTCGTCTACTCTATAAGAAATATCTTACCACACTTAACTGTACTGTATTATGTACGATGTACCTCACAACTACAACACTGGTAATGGACAGTAGTATATTGGAATACCACGAAAAATGCGGTCCAAGAGGTCGAACATTGGCGCGTGTTCCAACCGCGTGAAATGGATACCGCCTTGGAACGTGCGCCAAATTGTTCGCTGGAACTCTCAAACTCGTTACGTTGGTGTCGGTTTTTTGACGCGTATCAAAGTAGTTAAGTTTTGGCGCGCGCGCCGTTGGGAAGGTTGTTTTCATTATTCGTATTTTCTTTGCGTTTCGAGCTGTGGATAACCAAAGTTGGCGTAAATTGATAAAATTATATGGTTCAAAATAACTGCTGTGGAATAGCAAAAGTCGTTTTTATCATAATAAAGCACTCAGAGAAGATGGTCCTGTACGAGCAGCTGCCGCTTACATGGTCAACACTATGTAAGCGGCAGCTGCTCGTACAGGACCGACATACATGTTGAACGGTCAAACACTAGAACAGCTGCCGCTTAGTTGATATACTTGGAACATTTGGAACGCGTTCCGCGGAACGCACACGCTTAATCGATACGCGACTCCACAGTCTGTCGAAGTCCACTGCTGAAGAAAGCCTTCCCATCGGGGGATATTTGCTATAGTTGCCGCGCTTGGCAAGCGGCTTGGCAACCGCAGTATTTTATTATTTTTAATCGTTATTAGAAAGACGCTACTGCCCGTATCCTGATGTGTTTCTCCCAACTGTGATCAAAACTAGATCATAATTCATAATTCTTTTTAAGTTTGTATATTACGCAAGCTTTTTTCACTTTCAACTCTAAGTTTAAATAATAATTAATATATAAAACATAATATAAACTACTTTTTGCCGTACCGTACACTCTATTGAACAGACTATTGAAATCACACAATGTACACCACAGCTCATTCAGTCAATATGTCTGTATTTTTTTAGGATAGCGTGACAAACGAGTAGACAGTCCATCTGATAGTAAGTGTAAGTAAGTATTTGACGCTGGTATTCTGTGAGAGCGTGGTCCTTCCCGGGTCGAGCCGACCCATTCGTACTACAACTATACTACTAGTATAACTGCAGAAGGACTCTACCACTTATAAAATATAATTATTTTGTTGGCAACAATTTAAAAGTATTTGGTGGTAATCTTTACTCTGTGCGACTGTTTGACAATAGATTATTATGTATTTGACAATTTACATTAAAGGTTTTATTTTATTAAATGCAATAACACAACATATTATTTATAAATTATAGCTTTCTGCTCTCCTTCTCGATATATTAACTTTACTATGCCAAATCTTACACTTCTCCATGCGCGCAATAACATATATTTAAAAAGGAGTACAAATTTTATCCTTCAAGTATTAATATAAAGATTTGTATTATTTCAGACATCCTGGACCACCGCGAAGAACCAATTCTGACCTTCTGAGTTTACACCATTCTAGTAATACCCTCAACGACCAGCTGAAAAAGGAAGATCGAGAACACTCTCACTGAGGGCAACGCCCAGTGATATACGAACTCTAGTCATTCTAATTCTAATCCTTTATAAAAAAATTTCAATCCTTAGATTAAATTTATTCATAGGATAAAATACAACATAAACATATTAAAAATTACAAATTTATGAATAAAATAGTTAAATGAGGACATCCACTACTTTTTCTACCACCAGGTCGGCACCACTTCCATAGTGGTGAAGCCTGTGTTCCGAAATAGAATCCAGTATACTGGCTAATGCAAATGACGTCATTAATTGACGCCATATGGTACTGGCGTGCCGCCGCCATATTGTGTCGGATATCCCGCCATATTAAAACAATTTTTAGTTATGTGTATGCTAAATGAAGCATTCGAGAATTTGTTTTTATTATTTTATTAATAAAAAAAATGGCAGAGCTTAAACAGTTAAACCTGTACGATGTAGAGAATGATAAATCATACTCATTCTTTGTTACTGAGGAAGAGTGGTAAAGAGTATGTATTATTTCATATACTGGCCAATGTTTTAAAACGAATCATCAGTATGGCGTCGATTTTTGACGTCATTTGCATTGGCCAGTATACTAGGTTCTATTTCGGAACACAGGCGAAATATTTAACAGATTTGATGGCGGGAGCAAAATAATTCGCTAGAAAAGTGTAGAGAATAATATTTCTTCTAAAACATTAGTTATATTTTGTATTCGTTAAATTAGGAATGGATAAACTAAATTACGGATATTCCTAAAAGGAGAATAAATAAACAAAAATTGAAAATGTGCAAAAAAAAAAAAAAAGAACACAGCACTGAGGTATTGTTTTGTGTACATACATAGACTTGATATTGAGATATTTTTATTTAAAACGTTCAACAATGCTGGCACTGTTTCCGTGATAAATGAAATCGTCTCAGCCCCAACTAGCGACATCTGTTGAGCTTAATATTATAAGTCCTCATTGTTTTACTGTTATATTCAGTCAGCGTATAATTTATTCGATGGATACCTTTTATCTGATGATTGTAAAAATTAGCTCTGAGTCTAATTTATACTTATCCTTTGGTCTATACCATAGACTACGTTAAGTTTAGCAGAATAGGCGTGGAAACATCTTAAAATAGAAACTAACTGGGCGACTGAATTTCATTTGACTTTAGAAATAATTCTTTTTATATCTGGATAAACTTGAAAAGTAAAACATTATCAGCATACAAAAGTACATCCAAATCGTTACAGATGTTTTCGAGAAACTAATTATGTACATAAGATATTATGAAAATGTTCTCGAACTTATTACAAGTATAATTTTAACTTTTTCATAATAATAGACAACAAGTAGTGAAAGCGGGGTGTGGCAGAAGAAACGTGAGATTTTTTTATAAAATAAGGGTGACAAACGAGCACACAGTCCCCAGTAAGTGTGTGCTGTGAGCCACAGAGCCTGTGATTAAGAATTAAAATGCAGATACGACCTGACTAAGATGAAATGCCTCGTTTCCAATAAAAAAGGTCTCCGGTTCTCTACACTCACCATACGAAACACAGCAGCATTTTACGCTGGTATTCTGTGAGAGCGTGGTAAATATGAAATACAGATCGCTGTCAGTGAGGTGATTCAGTTTGTATACTTTATATTACCAACAAATTCATTTCATTTTTATTTAATAGCTAATTTTATTGTGAAATTGAGTAAAAAGTCGTCAGACTTTCTTGATAAATGAATATTGAATGAAAATGAGCGTTATTGGTTAAAATAATATAAATTAATATTATTGAAGCAAAGTCTTGGGCCGTTGAATTTATTATATTTGCGTTGGAAAATATTTCTATAAGAAAATACGACTAGGATAAAATTAAAAAAAATAATGTTTGTAGAGAAAGGAGAGAGGGATAGAGACGCGTTTTATTTATTTGCTTATTTGTTTAGAATAGAAATTGGTTTTTATTAATTTATAACGTAAAAATTATGTTAAAGTATTTAATTTATTATTGGTAAATTAATATTTCGTTTAGTATGTGATATTATTTATAAAATCAATGTTGTTTTCACATAATGTGAGAAATTTAATAATGTGTAAGCTGTTGATTTCAATATACTGCAATGCAACACATAAAGAAGGAAGGTGTATTTTTGGTCGACATATTGTGTATGTTTCTGTCTATATATATGTCCGTTCAGAACTATTAAACTAGTCGTATAATTTAAGAAAAGTTCCCCCTACACTAGGATTTTCGCTTTTATCGTGGAGGTAGTATATATACATAAATTTCACAAGGACAAACATCCAAACCCTGAACAAATAGTTGTAGGGGTATTTGTCGTGCGCTAGCGCCAACTGCGCGCGTACTCAAACAATTTGTATGGGGGGGGGTTTTTTCAATTTTTTTGTCTTTAATGAAATAACTGCCTTATATCGCGGGGGGGGGGGGGGGGGGGGGGGTATTTGCATGCCCACGATATGAATATTTTTAAATTTAAAATTTATAAATTTCTCTGTCCTTTGTTTTTCTGTTTGGGCTTATGACTGGAACAGCGGAGCCGATTGTAATGAAACTAAAAATAGAGAGCAATGCCCGGAGTGATCTAGACTATATTTCACCCGAAAATATGGGAGTTTTTAAAAAAAAATAAAGTTTGAATAGCCGTCAGATTAATAGATCCTACCCTGGCGAAACCAGTGCGTGTCGCTCTTCTTATAAAGTTAGACCACTGCAGTCGTGTCCATTGTTTTAGAAATAATAATTTACTTGTAAGTGTGTGTGTGTGTGTGTGTGTGTGTGTGTGTGTGTGTATTTTGTGATAATGGCAACACTGAAAGAAATCATTCCATTAATAGTTGGTTGAACCAATTGATCTTGATATTTTAGTAAGTGATTATCGTTAAGTTCCTAAAATAATTTCATATTACTAAGTTAGATGTTAGTTTCTTGTGTAGCAAACTTTTTATAATTTCATTAAATATAATTGATGAACGCAGTATTCAAAACTTATTGCCTTTTTTAAGCTTTTATCCAATTTAATTATGATATTTATTTAATAATACTTTATCTCCAGCCAACTCGTCTGCGAAGCGTGGCAACTATCTAACTAACTTACTATCCTCGCTATAGCTATAAGAGCCGCCTATGTTAATCAGTGGACTTTTATATCCTGTAATGGTGACACATTATACCGGAAAGGTGAAGTGAAAAATGCCTCAAAACGGGGAGGATGTTGACTGTTTAACGTTAACGCTTCGCAGTCAGTTAAGATGACAGTGTGAGGTTTCCATTTGCTAAGCGAGTCACCACAATTCACCTTTTATTCATTGAGATAATGGCAGGTGCCCCAAGTCTCTTTTCGATACACCCTGTAGCCGAACCCATCCAGCATCCAGACAGTATTGCCCAACATTTATAATTAAAAATAAAAGAATTAAAAAATACATTTAAGTAAGTAAGTAAGTAAGTTACAGCCTATATACGTCCCACTGCTGGGCTCAGGCCTCCCCTCATTTCTGAGAGGGTTTAGGGCAAGGAAGTGTCCGCCGCGCTGCCCAAATGCGTGTTGACGAACTTCACATGTCTTCGAAATATTTTTTTTCCTATTCCTCAGACATGCAGGTTTCCTCACGATGTTTTCCTTCACCGCCGAGCACGTGGTAAATCAGCACTTAAAATTGCAATTAACAATTTCATTGGTGCCGGCGGGGATCGAACCCGGGTTACTCGCGTTCTGTTATATTTACAGCGAGCGTTAACCACTGAGCTACCACGGCTCTCAAAAATACATTTATTTCTCAATAATAATTTTCATAGATTAGTGATGAAACAAGCCCATATAGTAATCTAAAATTAATTGTGTTTGCTTTTTACTCGGCTCCCCCAGAAGGAGGGTAATTTTTTCGAGAGTATGTATGTATGTATGTCTATTTCTTTCGCACGCTGCGTGGACTAAATTCTTGACGGATTTTAACATACGAAGTGTAGTTAGATTCGTCTAGGTGTGAGGATGACAGGCTACAAATTTTTCTCTCTTCAGTACAAGGTTGCCATTCGAGAAACTTTCTTCCCATGACCAATGTCATAATCCAATTACAATTTTTTTTTTCTATTGATTGATGTAAAGTTTTCGTGCAACTTTTCTTTACAACGAACATGTTTCACAATGCAAAGTTGTATCTTGTGATGGTGTATGCAACAAGTTATTCTGAACATGTTATGCGACCGAAATGTTTATATTTGTATCATATTCTACTGAACGCACTCCACGTTAGCTAGTAATTATAAATGGAGTTATTGTAATAAGCTTTGTTTTGTATCAAGAGGAAGTTATATTGCCTTGTGTATAATTGTTCGATGTGTGACTAAAGTCGGGATTTTTATAGCAAAAATTAACTAAGATATAACTTTAATTACAATTAGCCGTATAAGGATTATTACTTGAATATAACTTAAATGAGTTAAGATAAAATAAAATGTATGGTACGATTCAGAACTGACGTAGCGTGTCATTAATTGGTGCGAATTGAAGCGAAATTTACTAAATCTAATCGGCATTTATTAGGATTTAAAGAATTTATTTCTCATAAAAAACATAGCTTCACTTACAACGAGATACACAGTAAATTACATACGAAAAAATCAGACTTATTGTCTCTGCTTCGTACAAAATTGCTTTTTTCCATAATCTATATTAGCAAGTTCATGTTTGTGTTTGTTATTATTATTATTATTTACGATGATTAATTGCCTTGTGGTGGCGACGAAAGAGAATCAATCAGTACCTAATAATAATAATAAACGTGTCGTAAGATTCTGCTTTAGGAAATGCCAAAAATCTTATAAAATAACGTGATGCCCTCGTCGATAGTTCTCAATATCGCGTGGCAAGACACTTGCTTTCACATTTTCGTTCACTTTCGTTGTACTGAAGCAGTAGTTAAAGGAAATATTATCAAAGTAGCATTGGTAGTTTTTTAAATAAAAATAAATATAAAAACAGAATGTACTGTCACAGTACCGATGTCAAGTTTGAATCGTATTTTATACTATTTGTAAAACACAAACAGAGCAAAAACCTTTCATAACATGATTAATTTATCAATATCTTATGAAGAATTATTTTTATTGCAATGGAACGTGTTCTGGTCATGGCGTGTAGTCGTAAAGTTTATATACTTGACTGAATAAAATTACTAAATCGATATATATATGTCTTTTATTTATTATCTATGTTCATTTCAGTTTCTTTTTTTTTGCCTAAGATGGAGGGTGGTAATTGGTATTATACTCCTATCTATATGCATTTTTAACGTGGTAGAGCCACGCTGCAGCTATATTATGGTTGTAGCACGAATTTGTCGGCTCGACTGGGGAAGAAGCACCCTCTAACAGAACATCAGCGTAAAATAGGAGCTTAATGCTGCTATGTATTCGTATTGTGAGTGTAGAGAACCGGAGAACCTTTTTACTGGAAACGGGGCATTCCATCTTAGTCCTCACGGGTGACAAGGCATCTGCGTTTTGATTCTTAATCGAAGATAAATGTCTATGGACCACAGCGTCCACGAACCATCAGATGAACTGTGTGATCATCTGTAAATAAGGGTGTTATTCTATTAAAAAGAAAAAAATGCCCAAATAACACTTTCATATTATAGTAAAAGCAATAATAAAAGTAGTCATGAAAAGTAAAATAACAAACAAATCGAAATAAAACATCATCCATTACAGCCTATAAATGTCTACTTCTGAACATAGCCCTCCATAAATTGTCTTACAGGCAGGAATTTGCCACGCCTAGCAACCGCAATTTTTTAAGTTGTTATCAGAAAGATACTGCTTGCCCCTGTGTTATAGTTTGCCTCTGTCGCCTTCCACGGGACGATAAGGGATAGTGGACATGCTTACACCGCCTCTACACGGCTAACCAGCCCGTATACTATTTATAGAACTTGGACCTACCCCACGGTTCATTCAGGATTTGCTGTGATGTAATCTTGCTTTACAGGTCTTGGTTATCGCTATAAAGGACGCCTCGCACTCGACGTTGTTTCCCGTTATCGGTCTTTAGTATTTTTAAAATGTATTGATTGATCCTGCCGTAATTTAGTTCCGAAAGAGAATCCGTTGAACCATTTGGTGACGAAGGTGGTGACTATACGAAATGCCAGCATTTTTTAATAGCCTCCTTTAGATGACGGCAGAACCAACTTGTTTACGCCAAGCGTAAATTACCCATATCACTTCAAAGGAGCACCTTCTGGTACTTCGATCGTAATTTTTTCCGACGACATAACCATTGACCATGTTAATTCATCTATCCGAATAATGCACGAGTCCAAGGGTAATACAGTGGAATCTAGATGACACGAATTACAAGGGACATGCAAAAAGAATTGATTTGATGAGTTTTCGACGAAACAAGAATTACAAGATTTTTTACCAAACATAGACATAATGTATTCATTAATTGTATCTGTGCAAAGTACACGGTAATAGAATAAAAGCAACAAATATACCTTTTGAATTTTAGTAAGTTAATATTTTACTATCTTCTACAGTTATTGACACGTATAGTATAATAAAATATATCAATGTACAGAGTCATTGATATATAAATATGGGAATATGTGTACAGAGTATGTTTTTATAATTCGATTTATAATAAATAGGTACCTCATAAGGAAATAACATTTTTTTTTTCGAGTAACAAAGTATAAATAATTCGAGGTACATAAGACAAAATATTATCGTGGTCACGTAGATTTTTAGGGCGTGAAGCAGACGAGGCGGGCGATCGAAGCGCGGGGAATTCGCGGAAGGGAATGGCAATTTTTTTCGGTTCGAGTTATCGAGTTTAGACTGTAGTTAATAGTTCTTATTCCCCATTCTGCAATTATTTACCTACTCATATAGATAGATGTTGGAAGAGACTGACGGAGTAAAACGGTATTTAAATCTTAATATTTTTAAATAACTTACGATTCATTAGCGCCATTGATTGGTCTTCGGAATTACCTGAAACTAAGATACAAGATATGAGTTGACATTTAATCAATAAATAATTTAAAGGTGGTAGGTACCTTCCTTTAGTAAGCGCAATAGATGGATAGATAACTCTTTAATGTAATTTAAATATAAAAATATTTTTACTCATACGGTTGTATCACGAATAGGTCGGCTCGACCGGGGTAGGACCATGTTCTCACAGAATACCAGCGTAAAATAGCAGCTCAATGCTGCTGTGTTTTGTACGATGAGTGAGTAGAGGACCGGAGAACCTTTGTGCTGGAAGCGAGGCATTCGATCTTAGTCCTCAGGGGTGACAACGTATATGCATTTTGATTCTTAATCAGGGATAGATGTAGATGTCTATGAGCCACAGCATCCACTTACCATCAGGTGGACTGTGTGCTCATTTGTCACCGTTATTCTATAAAAAAAACTTAGGAATAATCTACTTCTACTTTAACTAAGTCATAATTAAAATGTTTTATTTTAGTATTTTTATCTTTCAAATCGTGAAGTGGCGATGTACGAAAATCCACTACCCCATATCATATCAAGACGACGAAAGGAAACTCAAACAGGAGTTCCTGTAAACAACTCAAAATAATGACGAACTACGTTTACCGATGAGCCTATCATCTATGAGAATCTCCCCCCTAAGAGGCAATCTATGGGGGAGTGGCAGTGGATTTTCATAGGCAGTAGTGGATGATCTTACAAAAGTTAAACAAGTTCAGAAACTATAAAACGTATAGCGTTGCATAATTGATGGCTCCGTGGCGCAGTAGCTTAGCAATGAGTTGCAGCGCTGAGAGCCGCGGGTTCGAATCCCACGCGCAATAAGTATGATCTACAAATAATTGTTGTGAATCTGGATTGTCTGTTTGTCCGTATACAAAATACTAGTGTATTATTTATCTAAAAAATGTTTTATTAATCGGTCTATACGAGTACGTAGTAGTACGAAAGGTTTAACACGAAAGCTATTTCTTAAACTGGTACACATCAAATGGTGTATTGCTGACTACCAGCAGAACTAGTTAAGAGAATGGGTCCAACCTAAACCTAGGTAGGAGCTATATGGGACGTCGGTTAAAAGAAATGAAAAACATGTCATCATCATTATTACATTCATTAATTCTATATTCCCTCCCTCAAGGAATGCCACAAAACACGGTTCTAAGCCACCTGCCACCAGGGGGGCCACCCCACACTTCGTCTATCGGTACGAGGCGAGGGTGCCATTCGAGAACCTTTCTACCCCATCGGTTGTTGGTTCTTCGAGCTATATGGTCGCCCCATTGCCACTTCAGCTCTGTCAAAAACATGTATTTCATTCAAAAATTTTATAAGTAAGAAGGACTATTTCTGATATATAGCGGGTAAAGATGGTGCTCTGAGCGTGCAAGAAGGTGGAACTTCATCACTTCCTCACAAGCAGTTGCTAGGTCTGGAAGAGTTGTAAAACAATTTTTATATGTTATTATATTGTAACCTAAAAGCCGGGGGGATGTTCTATAGTAATATTTCGTGTGGTCACCCTGTTTTGAGCAGATAGTAAGGGAATGCTGTGGCCCATAGACACCTGCGTCTATCCTCGAATGAAGTTTATTTCAAACTAGTGGTATTTATTGATAGATCAATTTCATAATATGTTAATTGTTAATGTTAAATAAAATAAAATTCTTCTAAAAATTTTCTATTTTGTTCACTTGTTACACCCTATTTTTTACAGACGGTAAAAAAAGTCTCCCAGTATTAAGTAGTCAATTATTATCGTTTTCACTTTGTTTTTTTAAATTCTATATACAACTACGATCCTTGGATTGACTGGTAGAGAACGCCTCAAGACATTAATTCCGCCTTTGTATCCTTTTGTTTTAGGGAATGCCGTAAAGTCTAAATAAATAAATAAACTCTATGGCTGGGCAGTGATAGGTTCTAGTTAGTATCAAAAGACACATTAATTTTTTTTATAAAATCTTTGTCGAATATAAACATTTATTAAATGGTTTGAGCGTTATTAAAAAGTATAAAAGAACTACGCAGAAAAAGAGTCCATCACCTTTTAAGTTTTTTTTGTTTCCGAGTTATATCTTGAGTTACCTTTCTAAATACAGCATCCGCAAATTTGTAGCGTTAGATAAAAATCTATTTAATTTAAAAAATGTTAACAAAATTTTTCACGTTTGATGATACTTACTTTTCTAATGGAGCTGACGAAAAGTTCATCATCTAATCTTGTGTGAGCAACGTCCTTATCCGCATGACAAATAGCGCTTATTGGGCTGCGTCCACAGTAAAATTTCTCTGTATATTTCTTGTCTGTATAACTTCTATAAGCCTTGATAGCTCAGGGACTCAAGTTCACCTTAAATATCATAACTAAAAAACAACTCGTGTTCGAAACCATCCGGCACCAATACAATTGTTAATTACAATTATTATTATTATATTATATATATTAAGTGCTGATTTAACACGTGCTCGGCGGTGTAGAAAAACATTGTGAGGAAACGGTGTTAAAAATTTTAAAATAAATAATTATAAGACATTTGAAGTAGACGCATTTAAGCAGCGCGGACACTTCCTAGCCCCAAAATCCTCATAGATATGTGAGGAGGCCAGTGCCCAGGATTGGGGCGTAAACCACCACCATCAGACAACGAGGTGGTCTAATGGTGGTGGTTTGCTGCCGATATTCCACGCATTAGAACTAGTTTGACGAACAAACAAGTTCTGACGGGCGACAGGACGTGAGCAATTAATAACAACAATAAATAAAAATCTGTGGTTGCCGACCTTATCGGTAAGCGTGGACTATGTCAAATATCCTATAGAGGAGGCCTATGTTTAACAACGTAGTTTTGACAGTTTGCATGAGTACAGAGTATTACCAACATAATAGAGCTTTGTTGTTACTGACACACTATGCATATAGAACATCTCGTTACCAGACGTAGCACAAACAACGTCAGAGGTGCAAGAGATTTCTAGTACTGCAGTGTCCAATTCGCCGGCCAAATATAGTCCACCTGATAGTAAGTGGATGCTGTGACCCATAGAAATTACATTATTACCAATTAGGAGACATTTATATTCCCAATTAAGAATAAAAATGATAACGCGTTAACAACCTTTAGAACTAGGACGGAATGCATCGTTTCCAGTAAAAAGAGTCTCCAGTTCTCTACACTCATGACACGAAATTAAGCCACTAATTCACGCTGGTATTCTGTAAGAGCGTGGTCCTACTCCGGTCGGGCGGACCCATTCGTGATATAAAAATAACATAGCTGCAGTGTATAATATATATATATATAAGAAAAAAAAATAGACTAGGCTTCCCGCCGTGTGGTAGCGGCATAAAATCTACCACCACCCCTTGTTCGCACCATGAGTCAGGAGATAAAAGAAATGGCCCCGAGTTCCCGGCGCCCCTTTAATGAGGCAGGGGTGCGAAGAATCTCCGGGAGAAAAACCGGCGACGAGGTTCGCCACCCGTCACGTTCTGTCTCCCGGAGGGGCGAAAAGTGGATTGCGGAAGCCCGTCTGGCTACGCTGAATGTATGTGGAGCAATGAATGATAAGATGGATGAAGTATGCGAAATGATGAATGACAGAGGAATAGATGTGTTATGTGTAAATGAGACGAAACGAAAGGGAAAGGATGCCACTGCACATGGCACGTATACCGCGTATTGGTCTGGTGTAGACGAGACTGAACGGGCATGCCAGGGGAGTCGGTTTCATCCTTTCAGAAAGAATGGGTCAATGTGTGAAAGAGTATGAATGTGTAAGCCCGAGGCTGCGATGGATACGAATGAAAGTGGGCTTAAAGAAGCTGTTCTTGCTAGGGGTGTACGCCCCAGACATGTCTAAGCCTACTTACATCTGAGAGCAGTTTTGGGACATGGTAAAGATGGTGTTAGTGAAATGTAAGGAAAACGAAAATATTGTTATGTTAGGAGATTTTAATGGAAGGGTTGGGGTGAGGAGGCTTGGCTATAAAAGGATACTGGGAACGTTTGGTGATGAAAGTATTAATGAGAATGGTGAAGACCTCCTCACCGTATGTGTTGAAAAGAATCTCTTTGTGACGAATACTTTTTTTCGTCATAAGAAGATTCATATGTATACATGGGAAAGAGGTGATGATAGAAGCATGATAGATTTCGTAATTGTGGATGAAAAAATGAGGAGCGCAGTCGTAGATACAAGGGTTTACCAGGGGTCCAACGCAGGGACGGATCATTACTTGGTCTTATGTCGAATTAATGGTCTTTTCAAGCGTTGGCGGCATCGGACATCTGTGTCTACCACTGCGTTACAGCGTATAAGAATAGAGAAGTTACAAGATGAAGATGTGAAAGAGAAGTATAAATGTAGACTGAGAGAAAATATTAGGTGTTTGAATGAGTTTTGTATGAATGATTTAGACTTTAATACTGAGTGGGATAATATTAAGAAAGGTTTGGCGGATGCAGCCACCGAAGTATGGTGGTATGAATGAGGAGATTGAAAGAAAAAAAGGCAGAATTTAGACGTCTAAATAAGAGAGTAAAAGAAGTAGTTGAAAGGAAAAAGAAAGAAAGAACGGATAAGAATGATAGAAGGATATCTGATAATTTCCAGGCTAATATAAAAATGTTCTGGAAACTCGTAAGAACTGCCAGGGGAAATACAAAACAGCTATATATAATTAATGCTATAAGAGACGAGAATGGATGTATTCTGAATGATAAAGTTTCGAATTTAAACAGATGGAAGGAATACTTTGAAAGCGTGTTTATGAGTGAAGTCGTCTGAATTAAATGAACAAGAAATTCCGAAAGAAGTGGAAAGAGGTATGGAGATAAGTGTAGATGAAATAATGAAAGCAATGAAAAGCATGAAAGCAGGTAAGGCAGCTGGATATGATAGAGTATCACTCGAGATGCTAAGGGCTGGAGAGGGAGTGGTGGCAGGCCTGCTGTACACCTTGTTTAATTTATGTTGGGAATTAAAACGGGTACCGGATGACTGGTGTAAAGCAGTTATAGTACCAATATATAAAGGAAAAGGGTCACAGCAGGACTGTAAAAACTACCGTGGTATCAGCTTGCTTAGTATTGTGGGTAAACTGTATGCTAAGGTGTTAATTGAAAGAGTTATGAAAGAAACTGATGGAAAAATTTGGGATGTGCAACCGGCTTTTAGAAAGGAAATGGGGTGTACAGATCAAGTCTTTTCCATGCGCATGATTGCGGAGAAGTTTTTGGCTAAAAACCAGAAAGTTTTTTGTGCGTTCATGGACTTGGAAAAGGCTTATGACAGAGTGGACAGGAATGTGTTATGGCAAACACTGAACTCATATTGGTTGAGCGCTGGTTTGATACAGGCATTGAGGTCTCTTTATAGGGATTCTAGTGCTTGTGTCAGGATCAATGGGGTCTACTCGGACTGGTTTGGCATCCGAAAGGGTGTGAGACAGGGCTGTGTTGCTTCCCCTTGGCTGTTCAACCTATTTATGGACAGGTGTTTGCAAACTTTGAAAGATGAAGAATGTGGGTTAAGAATGGGCGAGTTAACCGTCAAATGCCTTTTGTATGCCGATGATCAAGTCATATTTGCGTCATCGGCGGCTGAGTTGCAAATGATGGTTACATTAATGAACTGGGCATTAAAAGAAAGGGGAATGAATGTGAACGCAAGTAAGACGAAAGTGATGGTTTTTGAAAGAGAGGAAAGCAAAACGGTATGTGAAATAAGAATAGAAGGAGAGTTAATTGAGCAAGTGGATGAGTTTGTGTATTTGGGATGTGTATTTAGCAGGGATGGTGGATATGATAAGGATATAGAACGACGAGTAAATGCAGGGAATAGAGTGAATGGGGCACTACACTCTATTGTGAAGAACCAGAATGTATCAAAAAAGGCACGTATGGTAATTCATAATGCTGTGTTAGTCCCTACTTTAATGTATGGTAGTGAAAGCTGGGTGTGGCAGAAGAAGCACGAAAGTAGAATAAATGCTGTAGAAATGCGGTCTTTAAGGAGTATGCTAGGGTTGAATCTGAATGACAGGATGAGAAATTGCATGATAAAAGATAAATGTGGTATGCAAGATGATGTTGTGACCAGGATTAAGAAAGGAATGCTTCGGTGGTTTGGTCATGTAGAAAGAATGAATGAGGAAAGAGTGACAAAACAAATTTATATGGCAGATGTGAACGGCAGAGTCGGGAAGGGACGCCCTAGAAAAAAGTTTATCGACTAAATTGGATGTATTCGTAGATATATGGATGTAAAGGAGGCGAAAGAGGTATGTCAGGATCGTGTCAAATGGAAGTCCGTGGTCTCTGCCTACCCCTCTGGGTGACAGGCGTGAGTGTTTATGCTATGCTTATGCAATATGTATGTACAGGATTATGACATATTCTACATAGCACATATAGCTAGCTATGGGCAACAACAAAACTTCTTACTTAAGTATTCGGGATTCGGCTGAATAGTACCTAGATATTAGGTTTCGACCGAGAAGAATAAAATTAGCCGAATAGGCCGAATATTGAACAATAATCGAATATTTGTTGCAAGCAATGCTATTACTAATTTAGTATGAATGCCTGATAAACCCGGAGTTTTATATTCGTTCAACAATAACCCTAAGACAAAAGCTTCAATAAGTCAATTTTTTCATTGTGGACGTAGCTTTAAAGTAGCAGGCTAGTGCAGTAGGCGTCTGCAAGGTATGCGGCACGCGCCGTTGACGGAAGTGCCACTTGAGGGCCGCTCGGAGCCGCTGTCGTCGTGATCATTACCCACCTCCGCGCCAGAAGGTGAGTCCTCTTTATCTACTCAGTTATTTCAAAAAATTCTTAAAAATATTAAGCATTAATTAGCTAAGATCCGCACATACACAGAAGTAGGCTACTTCACCTGAGGAGTCTTCGTCTATACGAGGACCTCACCTCTATAGTTGAAACACGTGTCCTGTCATCGACAGTGGTGTGTCTTTTCAAGTGTAGTGGTGTTGGGATTAGTGGTGACGGAGATAGTGCATACTATTGAGGGAGGGTGGTAGGTGTTCTTTAAATTAAGTAAGACACTTCATTTTATGTTATTATGCGAATTTTAGCTAATTAATTTTTATAATGTTTAATACAATGGATTTCGCAAAATAACGCCTGATTCTATAAATTATCTGAAATATTCCTTGCACATATTCAACGCGTTGACCGTAATTGGTGACCCATTTGTGTAACTATCTAGTTTTCGTATAATTGAGTTCAAAATTGTAACTTTTTATTTGTCAGTGTCATGAAACTGTATTCCTAAGCTTATGTTAAGTTAAAACCCTTTTAAGTCCCAAAACGCATCCCCTCATTTGTTTAAGGTTTATGGAGAAATTATATTATGGTAATGACATGCTTCAAATGTCCTCGACAATCAATAAGGCCCTCATATCAATGTTCTTCTTTAAACTAGCTAGAAAACTTAGTTCTACAGCATAATATGCTGTAAAAAAGATTAGAGGCCTTACATGTGTCGAAACAGCTAGATTAGTTTATTTTACCGAAAACTTTTACAGCAAGATAACATTGATTAAGTTGTGGACGTCACTTATTGTATCAAAGAGTGATGTCAATTATATGTAATGAAATGAAGTATTGAATTAGTATCTTAAAATCAGTTGCTTGTGTTTAAACGTATGTTTTAAATTCACCACAATTTCGAAGTTCGCCACTTTGATACGATGTAATAAACTGTTTCTTTTTTTTTTAAATATTTCAATAGCGTGTCATAACATTATAATCAATGAGACCGATAACCTGTTGTTAATACGTACACTGACCCGGTGTTTTAAGTAACAAAGTGAAGTTACAGCATATATACGTCCCACCGCTGGGCACTGGCCTCCTTTCATTTCTGAGAGGGTTTTCCGGCAAGTAAATGTCCGCCACGCTGCCCCAATGCGTGTTTACAAACTTCACGTCTTTGAAATAGTTTTTTTAGTTTAGAGTAAGTGCCGGTAAATTTTGAACCAAATTACACTACTGAAGTTATTGATTATCCTTATCACACATAAAAAATGATGTCCTCCAAACCGAATTTCGATCACGGTGGCCAGCCTCAACAGAGTCTAGCCATATGCACAGGCCAGGATTACAGTACCCAAGTGTCGGCAAGGTTCACTCTCTATTTTCTTAAGCTCATAGTCCGATGGGATGGTAATCCAACACGACCGGAGAGAAATTAGGCGCCAAACTAAAGGTTTTACCTGCTTTCCAAAGTTCGGGGGTGGAACAGTGCCAACTTTCTGACTCCGGGCTGCTACTGACAAACTGACAATTTCTTGACAGAAACACCCAGTAACTGATTTTGGCCAGACCACGTTAACGATCAACTAGATCAACTAGATCAACTAGGCAGTATAATAATATAGTCTAACATATTACACTATGTACATGAGCCACGTTACAGCAAAATTATAGCTATGGTACGAATAGCTCAGCTCGACCGGGAAGGAAAACTCTCATAGAGTACCAGCGTAAAATAGCAGATTAATGTTATTTTGTATGGTGAACCGGAGACCCTTTTTACTATATAAGAGGCATCTTAGTCCTCAAATGTGTAAAGTGACAATGCATCTGCATTTTTATTCTTAATCGATAATAGAATTTTTAAAGCATAGATATTTTTGTGAAATCGAAAAACTTATAAATGGGTTTTGATGATTATCTGCTAAACTATTTGAAATATATTAAAAAAATTTGTTGGTTTGCAATTTTATACAAAATAGAAAAGGTCCTTACAGTTTATAATCATAATAATAAAAGTTTTGATGCAAAATCAATTTTTAACATTTATTTACTTAAACATCCGTTATACAAATGAGTGTTAAAGGATAAGGTGTTAACTTTATATTTTAATATCTATATTATTATATCTTATATATCTTTTCATGTAAAATAATAATTTTCAATTTTTATTCTATACATTCTTGTCGCACATAGTTTTCGAGATAATAGTAAAAACCTGAGTATAAAATGGTGTGCCATATTTGAACTACTTGCTCAAAAATACTATCACACTCTTATAGATCTGCGGGTTTTTTCTATAAGTTCTACGCGGATGAAGTCGCGTGTATAGTTAATTTTCGCCAAGCATAGCTAGATTCTATTAGTAAGGGCAAATATCAAGACGTAATGTACATTTTCTGTCACTAGGGCGGTGCCACGTTGACATAATGTGTTATATTTGACAGATTTCACAGCGCGGGAGATCATTTGTGAAGCATTAGTTATATATTATAATGGGCCCAGTCTTGTAAAAATTAGTATTCTCGCAATTTGCTAACAAATATTTTTATAGTGAAAGGAAAAAGTGATACATATTATATATATATATATATATATATATATATATATATATATATATATATATATATATATATATATATATATATATATACAGAATGGGTCCCACATATATGCAATAAATGAAACCATATACTTGTTATCGCCTTTGACGATATACAAAAAATGAACGTAATCGGTCCAGTAATTAGGTCAAAAAGTAGAGTTTTAATTTTAAGCAAATTTGAACACTCTATAGAATTGGGTCACTAAGTCAATGATTCAATGAACTTGAATCCTTGAACATTAAAAAGCGACGTTGCCACGCAGTGCATACTATTGGTATTGCGACATATCGACAGCGGTGTCTTTTGTCGGCGTGCCACCCGCGTGCAACGTTGTCACTCTTCCAAGGGGTCAAGGTACGTTGTCTAAACAGAGTGTTCACTTTTACTGAATTTATTTTAATATTTATTTTGTTTGAAAATTTCACTTTTTTATTTTACGGGTTTTAATTTAATATTTAATTTTTCTACACTTCTACGGACTATTATTACTTGTGGTTTCATTTATTGCATATATGTGGGACCCATTCTGTATATATATATTCGAGATTTTCGAAACAGTTTTTTTAATTTTATTTTGTTGTTTAAATTCATAGCTATATTAGGCGTTAAACATACCAAAAGGTCTTATTAAAGCCTCTGCTATATGAAAACTATAACAATATCAATAAAAGTATAAACGTAACGTAAAATCACAGTGGCATTGTTTTCTATATACATATAAATACACTAGCAACCGAAAAACTTGTATTTAAATTGCAACTTTTCAATGATGGTGTCACTGTGTGATCATCTATGTTACCAATATGTACGTTTACCTTAGTCTTAACTTGCAATATTCGGTGAGCGCAAACCTTTTAACTCTCATTATTTTAACGTAAAAATCTCTGCGTGCATTTGCAGTAACATAATCCGGCGACAGCGTGAGGTCGAAGTTAATGCACTGTTATATTTGGTATGGAGTAATAACTGAAGTTGGTACCACGTTGGTACCAGCGATTTTTCGGAACCGGTACGACTTAGGAACCTTGAAGAAAACAGCCTACCCTTTTTCAAAATGCCGGCAACGCGTTGCAGTTGTTTATGTGCGGCTCCAGTCAAATACCATCACGGGAGCCGCATGCTTGTTTGCCCTCTCTTATAAAAAGAGTAGGGCACATCCTAACAACGCTGGCTAGGTTACGTCAGCACTATTTGACATAACCTTGACCCGCCTTGACGTCACCACAGCCAAGACAGTTATGTCACTTGGAGCCCTAATAACGCTCACGCAACTGGTTTTATTGTCGACGAGATACGACTGGGTGTTATGTCATATATTGACGTTGAAACGGAAGGCTTTTATCCAAATTGAAACATACTTTTCGGTTTCATTTCTAGTATATTTTTTGATTTTACGGTATGCTTTGATTACAAGCTTTTTATTTAATTGCTTTCTACGTATATCTTTCCGGTTCAAAGTTTGTAATTAAGTTAGTCTTCTTTTAAGGTTTTAATTCAGAAATAAAATTCGAGACAGTTTTTCATATTTGAAAAATAAAGTTACAGTTAAGTATACTAGCTACTCACGGAATATCTGCTTAATTGTGCTGTGTTTCTTGGGTGAGTGTAGAGAACTGGAGACACTCTTTGCTGGAAACCAGCCGTTCCATCTCAGTCTTCGGGAACGACAACACATTTGCATTTCGATTCTTATTCGAAGATGGGTGGTAAATGTCTATGGCCCACATCATCCACTTACCATCAGGTGGACTGTGTGCTCGTTTGTTACTCTTAAACTATAAAAAATAGTATAAGATCGTCTTCTGGCAGGTTAGTCAAGTTTGCTTGAACATAAATTGCCTCATAAAGGGGGAGGGGGGGATATTCGCCGTAGTTGCCACGCTTGGCAAGCGGGTTGGCAATCGCGGTTTTTTATTTTATTCGTTATTAGGAAAGCGCTACTGTTCATCTTCCGATGCCCTCGGGCGATCCATATTGTCCATATATATATATGTCAATATCCACTACCCCATGGTAGTGGATATTATTTGTTTCTCTTTGTTGCCGCTTATAACATGCGCGGGAAGATATGTTGTAGCGGGTATTCTTACACCGACAAAATAAACAATACACAAACTATACGACTTTGAAAATTACTTGAAGATGGCGTTCAGACTGACTGTTTCCATCTAAATATTGAAATGACCTAAATATTGAACCTTGAAATGTGTAATTAACTATGGATTTGCATGTAAAACCACCATAAATCTTCTAATGTGAGAATGTTTCCGATTAACAACAGGCAATTACTCTCCTTAGGAGTTATTCATTGTTCTTGTTATAACTGTATGTTCTTAAACTGATTTACAAATAATAAATTAAATAAAATTAAATTGATTTGTTTCAGACATTTGTCCATATCGTTGGTAGCATGAAAATAGATCTTACAAACTATGTTAGTAACATTTCTTGGAAAAGATTTATTCTAGTTTAAATATCTGTTCGCACTGCGCGACCTCCCTGCAACGTGTGTGTGGGTGTACACCCAATGCCGCAGTATCGGGCAGTCAGGCTTTTCACTGATAACTCTGAGAATGGTGTTGGTGCTCCCCCGCACTGTGCAGGAGGGATACGATTTGTTTGCGCTCTGCGGTGTGAAACCCATCAGTGTGCGCCAGCGCAAACAACCCTGATGCATTGTAGTAACATGGAATCCCCAACAACAAACACCCTCAGACCATTATTATATTGTACTCGGAGAGCGTTGATAGCCCCCCCCCCCTCCTCACCCCCGCGTGTAGTTGACCCATAGATTGCACGTATAAAGTGTTTGGCAGTACGCCTTAAACAGTGTTATTTATTTCCACGTATATCAAGTTGTCTTCATTCATTCAAAACATTACTTATCTCCCTCCTCCTACTCAGTAAACAGCCCATTACCGAATACTGATCATAGGCCTTAACGTTACTTCCCATAGTAGGAAAGATCTAACATAATTGTCATGTTAACGGTTCGCAAGAGGATTTTCAATCGCGATTCCCGTCGCCAGTTTCACTATTTTGAATTCATTAATTAAAAATAATGATACTTATGTCCTGCAGACCAAATTCCGGTCACGGTGGCCATCCTCAACGGAGACTCACCTCTGCGCAGGACAGAATAACAGTGCCCGAGTGTATGCGCAAGCACAAACGGACCGCACCCTCTATTCGGTCACTCTCATTATCCGATAGGACGGTATTCGAAGCGACCGGAGAGGAAGTTCTACGTCTGCGTAGAGGACGCCGAATCCGCAACAAGATCCATCAAAGCCGGCGTCCCACAGGGCAGCTGTTTGTCTCCAGTCCTGTACGCGGCTTACACCAACGATATACCTACACTGGCAGGCAGGCTTCAAGAGTGGGAGGACGACGTCGAGCTGGCGCTATTCGCGGACGATAGCGCCTATTTCACCTCGTCCAGAAGAGCCCACATAGCCACTGCCAAGATGCAGCGTCTGCTGGACCTGCTGCCACCATGGCTGGACGAGTGGAGGATGGTCGTCAACGTTGGTAAGACGACCGCTCTGCTCACTCGCCGTCTCAGGAATTTACCACCTCCGCTGACCCTCAACGGCCAGGAGATTGCGTACCAGAAGGCTGTAACCTACCTTGGGTGTAGGATCGACAGGACGCTGCGCATGACCGCGCACGTCGACTTCGTCGTCCGCCGGGCCCGATGTGCGCGGGCGACGCTCTTGCCGGTCCTGGCATCCAAGCTGCCTCTAAGAACCAAGCTCCGGATATACAAGATGTATATCCGGACCATTATCACCTACGCTGCACCGGCCTGGTACGCACTTCTGAGCGACCCTCTGAGGCGGCGACTACAGGCCCAGCAGAATCTGACACTAAGGACGATCGTCGGAGCAGGTCGCTACGTCCGGAACGACGTGATAGCGGCGGATTTGAAGATCGAGAACATCATCGACTTCGTGGCCCGTTTAGCACGCGGCATGTTTGACCGTGCCGATAACGGGCCACATGAACATCTCAACGGCTTTGCGCCGTTGCATACCCGGCCACCGGACGGGCGACCTCTTCCAAGAGAACTCCTCTCTATATGTGATTAGAGAGTTGAGTAACAACCCACAATGCCGCAGAAAGGCCAACCCAGACTCAACCAGACAACCACCTTTTTCCGTAGTTGGTTAACTACGGAAACAATACATCACCTAATACGGAACAAACCCGGTATGCTATTAGCCTAGAATAGGCAACAAGGACTGTCCCATAATAATGGGACATGAGGACACCCGGGTAATGGGGGTCACCCCGAGGCCCGATACCTGCACGTACGTCAGTGCGTGAAGACGACATTCAACGTTCCAACGACCGGAGAGAGATCATGCGCAGAATCAACTTTGAGCAGTTACTGAGATTTTTTGACAAAAAACCCAAAAACTGATTTAGGCTCAACCCGGGATTTGAACCCAGAACATTATTATCAGCAACCGGACCATTATTGTCAAAAATAACTGTTAAAATACTACTACTAGATGGTTGTACGGCTATTAGAGTAGTCTCTTACGATTTCCATGGGACGAGACGGGTGATGGTGGATGAAATCTCGGGTTATTCCGTTTATCAACCCTATAGAATCCACCCAGGGGTAGATACTCGGAAATACGTGTTCATATATCCATCCCAGATGGGGCGAATAGACGGAATTTACTTTTATTTGTTCTTCCAAATTTTTACCCCACGTAGGTACAGTTCAACAAATACACTTTTATTATTAATTAATTTGTAATACCCACAAACCTTGTCATAAACTTACTACGTGTTGCCGTTACCGTAACCGTTACAGCGTATTAAAGTCCACGCATTACGTATTGTATTTAAATCAAATTAAACTTCCTCGTTTTAAACAATATTATTGCGAAATTACCCGATATATTCAGACAATACCAACACTAATTTTATTATTGAGTAGATACTGGATAAACTTGTCGTTTAATGTACATTTGAAATCGATTTTTAAATGTGTTATCGATGTGTTAGCGAAGAACTGGGCGTGTTTTTGCAAGAATTACAAAAACGTAACAATTGGAAGTTTGTGTGTAATTTCATTTTAAATTATTTTATGACAAGATTCCAATGAATCTGTAATTCTGTGAGGTACTTCTTTTATTTCAGCGTTGATCTTTCAAACAAGAAGTATGTATATAATTTTAAAGGTAATATCTACTAAGTATCTTGAACCAGTTTTTATAATGTTTCTACAAATGACTGTACACAGTTGAGGAATAAAATCTAAAGAAAAATAATATACACGAATTCCGATTCTCCAGCCCATCTGGAGTGGATAGGCGAACACAAGTTTCCGAGTATTCACCTTAGGGTGGATTCTTTAGGGTAGATAAACGGAATAGACTGGAATCTCTCACGCAACCACTCCATGGGGACATGGATAAAGTTGACAGCCATTCTATTGTGTATTATAGTATTCTATTGGGTGGCCTATATACAGTGCACTTTTAAATGCTAAGGATGGATGGGATTTTCTTTCAGTAAGAGTAAGTTATTTTATTACTTATTTTTATGCCAGCGCTTAACTATAGTCCCAACCGGCTTTTTTATAGGATAGGGTGATAAATGAGCACACAGTCCGCCTGATGGTAAGTGGTAGCTGCGGCCCATGGACATCTACATCTGTCCTCGATTACGAATCAAATTTTTTTTCGAAAATGCCTGGTTTCCAGTATAAGTGTTTCCGGATCAAAAGCATGAAGCTACTATTTCACGCATTGGTATTCTGTGAGAGCGTGGTCCTTCCACGGTCGAGCCAACCCATTCGTGCTACAACTAATACAAATAATATTTATTCAATATAGTAAATAATACTTATTAAAATTCATTTTTATGTTTAATTTACCACTGGTTTTGAAAATACCGCTGTCCTGGGAGGAACTATGAAGAAACCCAGCGGAATATATTTTTTTAAATAAATGAAAAGCTCACAATCATTACAGTTACACAACAATTTAGAAATATCTTGGTAGCGATGATCTCAAAATTGCACGGTTCACTTTTATATAAATTAAGTATGTAAATCTATAGTAATGGATCTTGCAACCGATCTCGCTGCTCCAGATATTTTGTCAAATATCGTAATAATGAGTTCAAGCGGTCGACCATATGACATTATGACCCTTTATCTCCCATGTAGCTTCCTCTCCTCCCTCAAGCGCTCCGCCGCACACTGCCACTGGGTATCAGCGGCAATCCTCGTTTCTCTTGTTTGGTAAGTTATTTTATAATTCATTTAATTAAAAATATATTCCTTGGATGTAACAAGAAGCAATATTAATAGTTTTTAAAAGAAACTGTCTATTTAAATATATCAAATTAACAATATTTATAAGTTACGCTTAAATGATTTTATTTAAAACAAATATTATCAAAGGAAATTGTTGTTATTTACATACATATATAACGTGTGATTAGACACACAAGTAAAATGTACCGATGTTCCATCATTGTTGCGTATTTTTAATTTTTATTATTACAATCTATTATTTATAGTATATAGTGTTATTATTCTTTTAGGGGTTTTATTTTATTAGATCTAGAAATAAATAGCACACTAACACTATGGACATTATGTAGTGAAGGACGGCCTCCTATTAGACGATAAAATATGGAATACGACCTGGCAAGATATGTAGGAAGTCGATGGACGCGGGTGGCTCACGACCGTGCTTTGTGACATTGCTTGGGGGAGGCCCACGCACAGCGATGGACTTGTAAAGGGGTGTGATGATGATCATGTTAAACACCATGCATTGAAAAAAAAAACAAGTTTTCGTTATTGGGAATTCAAATTGTAACATTCATATAGGATTAAAAAGTTAAAGTGGTAATGTGCTGGCCGTTTTTTTTTTCAAACAACAACAGCTTTGTCACTTGGTGGACGGACCTGAAATGTGTCAATCGTGTTTTGCCCAACATAATTCACTAAGAAAAATATTTAAATTTCATAATGAATTTAAAAAAAGTCAATTCGTAGTTTTTAATAACAATAAATTGCTTTTCTGCGTACCTATAAAGCGTGAAAAATCTGCTTTTAGCGCCCACATCACCTTAATGACCTTATTTTTGATTCCCGACGTTTCGGGTGATTTACGGCATCCGTGGTCACGGGGGGGGGGGGGGGGGGGACTGAGATGTTTGACGTCCCAATGTCATAGTTAGCGCGGCTACCTTCAGTTTTTAAATATTAATTTTTGGTCCGATCTATTAAGAACGAGCTTACAGTATCTTGAAGTCTTGCAGTGGTATGCTTGGGTTTAGGTTTAAGTTTATTAATTATAGGATCCCAAGCAGATGGCAGCACTTATCTTCTCTACTGAAATTATCATGTTTTTTAATTTCAATAGCCTCGACTATAATCCTTGGTAGGAATCGGTGTTCTTTTGCGAAGATTTGTGGTTTATTAAATCTGATGTAATGGTGGGGACGATTTTGAACTGGTTACAGACTGCAGACTTCCTGGAGCGTCGATGTTTGACATCACCTATATGTTCTTTCACGCGGGTTTTTATAGTTCTTTTTGTTTGACCTATATAATAGAGATCGCATTCATAATCTAGCTTCTACATTCCTGCACCAAAAATTGTTAACATCAAAAATTGTCCTACTTTTTCTGGAACCTATTAAAGCAAGGATGAAACTTCTTCAATCGAAAGGAACTGTATTACCACAGATGTGCTCAAAACGAACTAAAAAAACTTTGGCTTAAAACCTCAACAAATATTATGTGTAATGTTCACTAGACTGTATGCTTTGTAATTCATAATAAATTGAAACTAGTAAGCATTCTTTCTATCGTTCTTCTTAATTAACGTAACAGACGTAGTATCTATAGTCATTACTATACCATACATCTGTCATTGTGTCGGGAAGGTCTAACGTAGTCTTAATTAAAATTACAAGACAAATTCTGCCAGAATGGACCACATCCGGTACAGAGACAAGATAGATACACGCTAAAGCTTAGTACAAGACAAATGGGCGAGATAAACAGGCAGACGTCAATATTCGACTGCAGCAGGTCCATCACAGAGTACTTCATTATCACACGGAATCGAATTATCTATAAAGTGTGTTTAGAAAAAAAATATTAGGCCACCGGTGAAAAAAATTAGGTATCTTTTTTTGTTTTTATTGAAGCTTCAACAAATTGTTTTACGCACCTACTTTTTTTTAATTTTCTACAAAATTATTGTTTCCTTTTACTTGTTGGGTAAATGCTTAGATAATACACAAGCGTGTGCACATTTACGCGGTAAAGCCATGTTGTAAATTGTAGCTAAATAATAGTAGTAGCAGAAATGGGTCGACTCAACCGGAGAAGGACCACGCTCTCACAGAATGACAGCGTTGAATAGCGGTTCGATGCTGTTGCATTTCGTATGACGAGTGTAGAGTATTTGAAACCCTTTTTACTGAAAACGACACCTTTCATCTTAGTCTTCAGGGGTGACAACACATTTGAATTTTTAATCTTAGTCGATGATAGTTGTAGATGTCAATGAGCTGAACCACTTACCATCAGGTAGACTGTGTACTCTTTTGTCATACTTATTTTATAAATAAAGTACTGCAATTTCTTGTTTCAGAATGACCGCTTGAAAATGCTGGTTTGGTGTTTGGTGTTAACGCTGCTGGGCGCTAGCCTGGGTTGTGAGCTGACTCCAAGAGAAGGCGCCTTCAATAAGTCCCCCGGGGACAATTACTATCGGTTGCTGTTGAATGGAGAGGTAGAGCGCTACGCCCCGGGGAAAAGATATGTTGGTAAGTCAGACACAATTTAATGAAATTAATTTTACGGATTTGATCGCGTTTCACCTTAACTTATTATTTTTTAATTCTATCGTTTCGCGTGCTTTACATAAAAAAAATATTAGGATATAAAAATAGGTAGAAATCAATAAAAATTTTACGCTATAAATTTTTTAAATTATATTTATTTAGTGTGTAATATTTGCGTTAATTTTTTTTTGTAAAAACCTAGCTCTCACACAGAATTTTTCGTGTATCTTAGAGGCAGTTTACATTACAAAGACTAAAACCCAGACCTATGGGGTAGCAGAAGTTCTTAGATCGCAACTACGCGTTTAATTTAGGTTTAAGGTTAGTTTATTAGGTTAGGTACCACATAGTGTTAACGACACATATTCGAATGACTTTAAAATTATCATCAATATGTGTAATGTTACGTTTCATAAATTTATTCATTTTCTTTTATGACTGGTCATATTTCCCAAGCGCTATTGTTTTTATGGCCAAATCTGTCAGACTCCTGAATCCTGTGAGAAGACATATTCCTTCGCCCACTGTACATCCCCATTTTTAGTTTGGTACGGCTAATCCTTTACATAAATAATTTAAAGACAAATCAAGCAATATATTAGCAATTTTTATTATGTGTATGTGTAGTGACTGGTAGTTGATACGGCACATAACGCGGTCGTTGTCAATTACCGAGAAATGTTAGCTGCTCTGCACTGTATAAAGTTGACAACATTAAAAAAACACATTTGTTTCATTGAATAAAACAAAATTTTACTAATTTGAGCACGTTTTATGTAACTTATTTTAATTTTTGACTTTCAAATCTCCAAAGGCAGGGATAACAGACTTCGATTTGGCACGATCGTGATACACCTCTCTCGTTTCGTTCACATCCTTATACGTACGCGTACATGCTCGTCGTTAACGGTACTTTTTACTTGTCCCGTGTCCAATAAATTACCAATTTAGTCGATATACGGAAGTATATCGACTAAATCAAGTAGGTAGTTCCTTGTGACTCTACATCTCACTTCTGCAGCATGATTTTGTGATTCGAAAATACTCGTTAAACTCAAGGGGATGATTTACAAGACCATAATCAGACCAGTTCTTATGTACGGAAGTGAAACTTCGTTACACATGAACAATGTCCATACTATCAGTGGCGGATTCACACATTTGCCGCTAGTAGTCTATTAAAATTTAGCCGCCCCTAGCGATTTCTACAATTCGGCTATTTCTTGTGCAACCTTAATCAAATCTTTGAGCTACAAAAATAATCTGGGAACTGACAATTCAATCCCCTAGTTAATAATTAATTAAAAATAATCTAGGAACTGACAATTCGATCCCCTAGTTAATAAAAATAATCTAGGAACTGACAATTCGATCCCCTAGTTAATAAAAATAATCTAGGAACTGACATTTCGATCCCCAAGTTAATAATTAATCAAAAATAATCTAGCAACTGATTGACAAAATGGTAGATTTCTTGAAGCAACATGAAGAAACGACAAGCTTCTGTGCAACATTCAGGAGCCGCAGTTGCTACTAAATTTAAAGAGTGGGCAGAGCAATTACCAAAAAAGTGTTTCGAGTTCCGAGATGATGGCAGAAATTGTTTCTTTAGCTTTCCTTTTAAAATTTAAATCTTTTTTAATTGTGTAAGACATTATAAAATATATGCCTCAAATTTGTCGCCCCAAAAACCTGCCGCCTACTATGCCTGGTGATAAATCCGCCACTGGATGCTATACCAGTGGCAAAAGTGAACATTTTGAAAGCTACTGGTAAGCTCTCATGTTCACGGTTTTCTATTTTTTCTATTATGGAGCATGTCGAGATAAGTTTTACGTAAAGCTAAAAAGGAGGAGTCTGAGTAAATGCATAAAATTTTACACAACTAACAACAAAATATTTATAAAGTTGTTTTGTTATTATTTTTAAAGTACCTAAGTACTACAAAATACTATTATTGAAGACAATTATGTTTGGAAATAACGTCATTGCAAATTACTTCGCTATTGATATACCACCACTAAAAGTATGTTATTTTAACATATCATTAGAAAAGACTTCTGTTTCTTACGAAAATCGCTGTTGATTTTTTATTTCGAATCGTAGCACGCTGTCTCTCTCAGTTAATACATTTGCAAGGCAGAGCTTACATGTAATAGCTGTCAACACTATAAGTACAATAATTACGTTGGTGTATATATACTTACGTATTCTTACGTGGTAGAGCCATGCTGCAATTATATTAGTAGTATAGTTGTACCACGAATGAGTCGGCTCGACCGGGGAAGGACCACGCTCTCACAGAATACCAGCGTAAAATAGTAGCTTAATGCTGCTGTGTTTCGTATAGTGAGTGTAGAGAACCGGAGACCCTTTTTACTGAAAGCGAGGCATTCCATCTTAGTCCTCACGGGTGACAACGCATCTGCATTTTGATTCGTAATCGAGGATAGCTGTAAATGTCTATGGGCTGCATTTGATGTAAGAGGATAGATGTAGATGTCTATGGGCCGCAGCAAACACTTACCATCCGGTGGACTGTGTGCTCGTTGACAGGGTGACAACCCTATCCTTTAAAAAAATATATGGCGTACGTCGAACAGACTTAGGATTATTCTTTGTGTAACTTTTCGGACTTCTTGTTAATATACGCGATAAAATCCGTAAAAATTATTTAAATTACTAAATAATTTGCCCTAAACAGGCATTTTGCGTCTGTACGAAAGCAAATTAATAAAGACGGGCTAATAACTTTAATAACTTTGTAACTAGATGAATAGACAGTAAAAAGCTTCACTTTGAAAGGCCTTTGAAAAAACATTTTGGACAAAAACTTAATTATACTTATAATCTATACTTATAATTAAAATTGACGTGACAGTCTGTATTGTTACGGAGTCAAGATACATAGGATTAGTGTAGGGAGGGGGGCATTGGAATAGTACGGTTACAACATTCTGGATATTCTGCTGAAATATATAGGCGCTGCAAGAGGAGTGTGATAACAAGCGTTCGGAGTGGAATTAAGTGAATAGTGTTTTAAATTATTAGTGTTTTAACTTTAATTGTGTAAAGTAAATTAAGTGTTAATTTAGGTAATTTTGAATTTTTTAGTAGTATATTAAAATACCTAACTGGCTACTGTTAAGCTCAGTGGGTTATTTACACGCTCTATTAAGACAATAACCATTTATTAAATTTTTGTCTGGCGCGTCTGGAACCGATTTTGACACAACTTTACGAATATATAGGAAGGAGAGCAATGCCAGATTCTTTAAAAATGATAAAATAAATTGCCTTTGAATATCTACGAACTACTTAACTCCACATCAATGTATCCTCCTGGCACCCGCACGGGTCGCTTGTTGTAAATATTTTTGTTACGCGTTTATTTTCAGTGACACTCGTGGGTTCCCGTACACATGACGTGGTCCAGCAATTTACGAGGTTTAAACTAGTCGTGGACCCCCTGGACCCAAACGCACCCAGGACACCAAGCAAGCAGGGCCAGTTCCAATTGTTCGCTGACACCTTGACCAAGTTCGACGAAGAATGCGTTAACTCCGTAGTGGAAGCTGATGACTTGCCCAAAACTGAAATCCAAGTTATGTGGAAGGCGCCACAATCGGGCTCCGGATGTGTGCTTTTGAAGTGAGTTATTTTTACTTGCTTGACATAATAAACTTTACGTGGCTGTCTCAAATTGTCAAAATATTTTCATACACTTAGGATAATAACTTAAATTAAACATTTTAAATCCCCGAAACAAAAAGAGCAACGACATAGAAAACGGATAATCAGAAGTGGCAATGGGCCGGTGATATTGCTCGTAATCCGGCAACCGATGGGGACGAAAGGTACTCAAGTGGTAATGTTGTATTTGACTTGAATTGTATAACGGCCCGCACTAGATGAAGTGACGATCTGGTAAAAGATGGGACTCCTTGGGGGAGGTCAGTGGACTTATGAGGTGCTGTGATGGTTGTGATGATCCAAACACATTCATAAACTTCCTTATCAAACGAGTATACAATTGGATTCGTCACAAGTTGCCATACTCTTAAGACAGACTTCCTTTACAATTATTTTTTTTACAGAGCTATGGTGTATGAAAACGAGAGTCGCTGGTACTCTGAGGACGGTCAGCTGACGAAGCGCGTTTGTGAGGACACCTCCCTGTCTGCACCGGACTGTTGTGCATGCGACGACGCCAAGTACAAGGTTAATTTCATACACAAATAATTAAATTGTTAGACTTTTTGACGTGAATACTTCTTTAAATTTGCTTCCATAGTGGGAGGCAACTCAGAAAACTGATCATAACAATCGGGGGATACAGTTTAGTGTTGCAGCTACATATCTATCATCTACATCCAACCTTTAATTATAACACTCGCTCGATAGCTAAAGGATCAAAGAACTTGTTACGTTGAGTCAGAAGACTGTGAATCAATTGGCGACACAGGGAAATAAATCAGGAAACACCAGCAGCGACTTTCATAGGAATTGAATAAAAAGAAACTATAACGTCATTAAATTCTTTAAAAGAAAAACAGATCAAAATCCATTGCGTATGGTAATAACTATGACTGTATATTGTTTGTTATTTAATAGATGGTGTTCGAAGGTCTCTGGTCCCCACAAACACACCCGAAGGACTTCCCCGTGGCGGCTCTCTGGCTGACCCACTTCTCCGACATCATTGGCGCTACACATCCCAAGAACTTCTCCTTCTGGGGCGAAGGACAGATCGCTACCGATGGATTCAGGTTTTTTATTCATTTATTTGATAAATATATGCGGTTGGTAATCATCAGGCCCCGGGTTCGAATCACGGGTCGAGTCAAAAATGAGATATCCGATTTTTTTGTTAAGAAACTCTCAGCAGCATCCCGGAGTCAGGAAGTTGGCGGTGTTCCAGCCTTCGATCTCGGAAAACATGTAAAGCCGTTGGTTCTGTGCCTGACCTCGCTCTCTCCAGTCGTGTCGGATAACCGTCCCATCAGACTATAAGCATGAGTTGAGAGTGCACCTGTGCTTTTCCACAAAAATACAAATCAGATTAGGCTGTATTGTATTAGAGAGACGTTTGACGATTAATACAATAAGTAACAAAGAAATCGGTTAAATATTATTTTAACTCTTATAACATAATACTTCATGGTCAATTTCACAGTACACGAGCAACCTGGGTTCGATTTCCGTCGACACCAATTGTTAATTGTAACATTAAGTGCCGCTTTACCAAGTGCTAGGAGGTGAAGGACATATACACGCTTTTACAACAAACTTCAAGATATTGTTTAAAGATATACAATAAAAAACTAAAAAGGTTTATTAAAGAAAAATTGCACAAGAATGGTTATTATAATATTGTGGAATAGGTACATCAATGAAAATAGCCCCTGAGACTAAAGTTATTTTTCGTTGAAATTAGTTTTGAATTTTCATCATGGCACTTTCATTCATAAAAATATACAAAATTATTATAAAATTTCGTACTATGTTTAAAAAAATAAAAAATGTTAATAAAATTGGTTTGTTGCTGGTTGCTATGTCAGATGTATTTTCCTTAAAAGCGGTAAATAAAAAAACACTATTTTGAATAAAATAATCTATATTGAATGAGAATTATTCTATTTTAAGTATTCTTTTCTCATAGCATTACTGAAGAATAAAAGAATGCAGTGATAACTCCTTAACAAATACTTCACATTTCTAGTTTTTTGTCGTCTTATATCATAAATGTGATGCTGTATTTCGATCATGGCAACAATAGCGAAAATTTGGAAGGCTCCGTTGAGATAGACGGCTAGATATAAGAGTGGTAGCGCCACGCTGCAGATATATTATGGTTGTAGCACAAATAGGTTAGCTAGATCTGGAAAGGACCACGCTCTCAGAGAATACCAGCGTAAAATGGCAGCATTGAGCTGCTGGTTTCGTATGGTGAGTGTAGAGAACTGGAGATCCTTTTCACTGGGAATTAAACATTCCATCTTAGTCCTCAGGAGTGACCACACATCTCAATTTTGATTCATAGCTGAGAACAGTTGTAGATGTAAAGACCACACAATCCACTTACCATCCAGCAGACAACGTGCTCATTTATAAAATATATTAATAACTTACATATATAAAATATCTTAATGTAACTTGTTTTAACACGTTTAATTTATTGTATCTAGATCCTTAGCCGAGTGGGGCTCAGTAGGTCTGCTAGAACGAGAGCTTCGTCAGCAGGGCAAAGTGCTACGCTCCATCATCAAAGCTCAGGGCCTGTGGCATCCACGCGTCAACTCCAACACCTCGACTGTGTTCACAGTCGACAGGAAGAGGCACTACGTCTCCCTTGCCTCCATGTTTGGTCCGTATTTTAAATTAAAAAAAACTGTCAATCGTAGGACTGAACGTCAGAAGTGAAAATTTTCTTAGCTTCACGAACTTGTAAATATCTGCGTTTGGCAGAAAAAAGCGCTAGGAAGCGCTTGTAAGCAAAATGGCGAAATTACACAGTTTTCGGCCAGGACACGTTGTTTAACTTCAGTAGCGCTGACACAATCCACACACATGAATAAACATATTATACATGTTATTAAAAATTCATGATTGGTAACTTTTTAATATGAATACTTTACAAACATATTTTTTATGTTAGGTTCACATTTAAATTATGTTAGGTTCCCCGGTTAAAGCTAACTTAGTGTCCTAGAGGAAAATAACTATTTGCCATTTGACAGCGCTTACCGCTTACGATCCCTATTTTGCTTACAAGCGCTTCCTGGCGCTTTTTTCTGCCAAACGCAGCCATTATTTTTAGGTTTTTATAAGAAATATTTTTTAGAAAGATTTTTTTATTTGACATTATTTTTATCAACATACGAATATACTAATAAAATTTTCATTTATTGCGCTGATTTATTTTTAAAAAATTGATTACTATCTATATAATATAAAAAAATGAATAATTTCAGAATTTTAAACATTACCTTCATTAATTTTATTAATCGCAGCGTGACGCGTGGTCACGCGAGTTCAGTGTTACACTTACCGTCAGATGTATTGAGAGCTCGTGTGTCTATCTTATACTATGTGTTTCAGGTCCGTCTCCTGACTGGGTGGTGGGAGTGAATGGTCTCGAGCTGTGCAACAAGGACTGCACCTGGGTAGAGTCCAAGACCATCGACCTGTTCCCTTATGATGCTGGCACTGACAACGGCATCTCGTACATGGTAACAAATTTTGTTCTTATTTAAAAGAAAAGTGAAGTGAGAAAAGAACTTACACCTGATGGTATGTGGCTACAGCGTTCTAAGGCCCACCTGCAGCCAATTTCAAACATAAAAGGCTACACATGTCTTGTCACCTGAGGATCAAGATGAAATGCCCCACTAGTACTACTTAGTACTTTTGAATTCGAACATATCACAGAAATCTAAATAATAAGGTAGTACCTTATTATTTAGACACACTAGATTTCTGTGGAACATACGTTTTGAAGTATTTTTACTGGTAACGTGACGCTGTATCTTAGTCCCTTCAAGTGATCATGCATCTGTATTTTTATTCTCAATCGATATCGGTTGACATTTTTTATCCAAAAATGGTAATAGGTGAAATAGGTATGTCTATGACATAAATATTTGTCAAGTTTATTGTACTTTTTATTGCCATTTTATCTAATGGATCTCTCAATAAATACTATTAATTTGAAGTTAACTTTTTATACAGCGGCCGGTTAAAAGGGCTGTACAAATTCATTGATAACTGCCACGAGTGAAGTACACATGATTTAAATTTAGATATTTTAATAGCTTTTTAATGTTTTCATAATTAAAAGTTTTTACCTTTAAACAATTAATTAAAAAATATCTTAGTTATTGGCTACTTCGTACACCTATTGTTTTCCTTTTGATGAAAAATGGCATGGTAATCCATGGGCTATAACACCCACTACTATCAGTCGACCTGTGTACTTGTTTGTCACTGTTTTTAACCCCCCAACAGAGGGGTGTTATATGTTTAACGTGTGTATCTGTGTGTCCATCTGTGGCATCGTAGCTCCCAAATAGATGTCTGATTTTGAATTTTTTTGTTGTTTGAAAAGAGACTTGATCGAGAGTGTTCTTAGCTATGGTTCAAGAAAGTTTTTTCAGTCATTTGAAAACCATAAGCTCTTTTTGTTTTGAGGCATAAAATTTTTCAATTTAATTTATTCTTAAAATAACAGGAAATCTGAGTGCATCAACAAAGGTCTCTGCCTTCTTTTTCATTGTAACAACGCCATAAATATTATAAGAATTAAGGTGTTATACTGATTTTCTGTTAATATACAAAATATCAGTTTATTTTTAATTTAATTGATATGTTTAATATTAGTGGGTTTTTTCGTATTATATTTATATACATTTTTTTGACACCAATCACATTATTTTTCACACGTCAGGGGTTGACTGGGAGAGATTGCCAAAAAGTTTTCAGTCCGATCTTTGTAATCCTTTTCATGGTATACATAAAAGTATTAATAAATAATTAAATTAAGTTCTTAACATAAGTTTTAAATTGATTGACATTTCAAAGACCTTTTACAGAAAAACAATTAAGTATGACTTTTCTTTTACCTTTGTTGGTTTTATTCATAGAATACTATAATACATACATAATATAACGGGGGAGTGGGCGGAGCCCGTGTAGGCACTAAAATGTCACTAACATGTCAATTCACACGTATAAATGTCAACACGAGATGTGTTTTGACATGTATGTAAATTATTTAGAAAATGCCAAATTGCACACTATATAATAAAATATGTATTAAATTTAAACGATTTTTTTAAATGATGATCTTGAACATTGATCAAAAGTCTAAAATGTGTAAATTTACTTAGTCTGTCAACAGCGAATCGGTTTTGTACGTAGACAGAGAAACCTATAGACAAATTGACGACGAAGAAGATAGATTTATGCATACGACTTGCATAGAAATGAGACAGAGCGGTGTGATTGTTTGTCCCTTTCTCCGAACAGGTTTTTTGACTTTGACAGTTCGTAGCGATCTAAGGAGTTTACAATTTGGTTTAAGTGGAAAAAAAGTGTTTTGTGAGCTTAAGATTGGTGAATCTTGTTCAGTTTAGTTCTTATAACAATTAAAATTTTTATCTAAATGTGTTATAAACATTAAGTTATAAACATTATTGTATAACCTAAAACTACGTTATCGTCCTTTCTCATTCGAGGCCACGCTAATCATTAGTCTATTGGTTTCTCTGTCTACGGTTTTGTAGTAGTGATAATATGACGTAATTGCTTGTATTTGTGCTCCCGGCGACGCCCATCGTCGTACAAAATAAGGTTGACAGCCATTCTATTGTGTATTGTGTAGTACTTTATGGTTTTATTAGTATTTATTTTATGTATAAGTAGGATTGTCCTATAGGTAGGATTTTACCACCCTTGATAGGCGAGTTGGCAGCCGCAAAGTTTTGTATTAGTTTGAGTTGTTGTTAGGAAGATGGTGCTGTCCAACTTCTGCTATAATTTCTCTCTGTCACCTATTACGACACCCACCTGAACATACGCTATGCTTACACCGCCACCTCACGGTTTCTATGGGATCATTATTTCATCATTATTTTTAGATAAACCATGTGTTCTTCGGTGAAAGAAAACATGAGGAAACTTGTATGTTTGAGGAATAAAAACATTTAAAATTCATTTGAAGTTCGAAGTCGTGGTAAACTTGTTCCATAACCATCTCAGAAATGCCATCCTATGCCTATCTGTGGGACGTATATAAATTAAAACTTTGATTTACTAAGATTGTATCATCCACAGTCACCAAACTCGGAAACTGTGCCTCGCGAGAAGATGTACCGGATCACCACCATGTACCCCGAGGATCCTCGCGCTCCCTTCTACAACCCCAACGTGAAGGAGATGAACCCCATGGCCCGCTTATATCTCACCAGGGATAAGCTCATTCCTAGGTCCTGCGATGAGGAGACTCTCCAGTCCCTTATCGTTGAAGAGACTGAGAACACACAGTCATCTAACCGACGTGAGTTCATAGCAAGGCGATGTTGCAGTTCCTTTATACTTATTTTATTTATTTATTTAATCTTTATTTTATAGTATAAGGGTGACAAATAAGCGCACAGCCCATTTGATGCTAAGTAGATGCTATCCTCGATTAAAAATCAAAATGCACTCTCACGTTGCCCCACAACCCACCTACGTTGTCATCCCTGAGGACTATAAATGAAATGCCTCGTTTTCAGTTAAAAGAATCTCAGGATCTCTACACTCACCATACGAATACGGCAGGTCCACTTACAATCAGGTGGACTGCGTTCTCGTTTTTTACCCTTATGTTAAAAACGTAAAGGGTACGTTTACGTTTTTATACCACTACTGAATAATTATTCGATTTGCGTACCGCTTACTGAAGTATTAACTGTTTTGTACTTTTATTTAGGTGTTACTTTTTTATACGTGGTAGAGCCACGCTGCAGCTATATTATGTTTGTAATAGCACGAATGGGTCGGCTCGACCGGGGAAGGACCACGCTCTCACAAAATACCAGCGTAAAATAGCAGCTTAATACTGCTGTGTTTCGTATGGTGAGTGTAGTGATCCGGAGACCCTTATTTACTGGAAACGAGGCATTCTATCTTAGTCTTCAGGGGTGACAACGCATCTGCGTTTTGATTCTTAATCGAGGATAAATGTACATGTCTGTGGGTCACAGCATCCACTTACCATCAGGTGAACTGTGTGCTCGGTTGTAAACCAATGCTGTAAAAAAATACGTTAGTGCTAGACAACTATGCCACCTGATGGTAAGTGGTGATGTAGTCGAAGATTGTGAAACGCACTGACCTAATTTATCCACTCTTGCCTTGAAGATATTGTAATGACATTGACATTGTAATCAAATGGAAAGACTGATGCTAGCAAACTATTTCACTTCATTGCTGCACGCATTAGGAGTAACGAAGCAAACGTGTGGTTGGTAAAGACAAAAATAGTTTGAATAAAACAGATGTACATTCTATACGTACACTTGCTGATAGGTGGGATTTTACCACTATGAGTCACTGGTTGAGCCTACATGTAATGTTCGTATAAATATTTAAAAAAGTTAAATACTAACAATAGTTTTAAGTATACATTATTGTTGTACTAACATCTATATGGACATAGTCTGAATCATCATTCATCATTACAGCCCTTCACAAGTCCACTGCTGAACATAGGCCTCCCCCAAGTAATGCCACAAAGCACGGTCCTGAGCCACCTGCATCCATCGACTTCCTGCGTATCTTACCAGGTCGTCACTCCATCTAGTGGGGGGTCGCCCTACATTACGCCTACCGGTACGAGGCTGCCACTCGAGAACCTTTCTTCCCCATCGGTTATCGGTTCTTCGAGCTATATGGCCGGCCCATTGCCACTTCAGCTTACTAATCAGTTGGGCTATGTCGGTCACTCTGGTTTTACTGCGGATATCCTCATTTCTGATATCACGCAGAGAAACTCCGAGCATAGCCCTCTCAATAGCTCGCTGAGCGACTTTGAGCGTCCTCATACGGCCAGCAGTGAAGGACCACGTCTCAGATCCGTAAGTCATCACTGGCAACACGCACTGGTTGTACAATCTATTTTTTAGAGATTGAGGTATACCTGACGAAAAGATATGTCGTAATTTCCCGAACGCTGCCCAGCCGAGTTTAATCCGTCGATTGACCTCTCGGTCGAAGTTGGACTTACCTAGTCGGACTATTTGTCCCAGGTAAACGTACTCGTCAACAACTTCGAGCATAGTGCTCCCAACAACTACCGGCATAGGTGTGACATGGACATTAAACATGATCTTTGTTTTGTCCATGTTCATCTTAAGACCTATCCGTTGGGAGGCACTATTGAGGTCATTGAGCATAGTGCTTAAGTCCTCCAGCGATTCTGCTATAGGGACTATATCGTCGGCAAATCGAAGGTGGGTGATGTACTCGCCATTGATGTTAATACCGTATCCTTTCCAGTCCAGTAGCTTGAAAACGTCTTCCAACGCTGCGGTGAAGAGTTTCGGGGATATAACATCACCCTGTCTTACACCTCTCTGCAGTTGGATAGGTTTCGAACTCTGGTTCTGTACTCGGATAGCCATCGTAGCCCCACTATACAAACACTTCAGCATTTCGATATACCGATAGTCAACTTGGCACCGCTGAAGGGACTGTATCACCGCCCAAATTTCGACAGAATCAAAGCCTTTCTCATAGTCCACATACGCCAGTCCAAGTGGCAGATTGTACTCTTCTTCTTCTGTACAATCTTGTGGTCTTCTGTACAATCTGCCGCAGGGTACGTATGTGGTCTATGGTACTGAAGCCTTTTCGGAAACCGGCTTGTTCGGGAGGCTGGAAGTCGTCGAGTCTGCGTGCGAGACGATTCGTAATGACTCTCGAAAACAGCACGTAGACGCGGCTCAGAAGGGAAATCGGTCTGTAATTCTTCAAGAGAGCGTTGTCGCCTTTCTTAAAGAACAAGACCACCGCACTTATGTTCCACGCCTCTGGAGTAGTGCCACCATGGAGGACGGAATTGAAGAGCTTCTGAAGGACTTCAAGTACAGGTGTTCCACCCGCTTTCAGAAGCTGCGCTGTAATTCCATCCTCGCCTGGGGCCCTGTCGTTTTTAAGGTGCTGGAGAGCCATTCTAATCTCGCTTAGACTGACGTCCGGGATATCATAGGAATAGTGTCGGATAAGACTTGCTCTTGGATCGTTACTCACACTTGCGTGTGGCTCCAACGATGATGTGTACAGCTGCCCATAGAACCTCTCAATCTCACTCAAAATCTCAGGTATCCCGGAAACGATGCTGCCTCACTCAGTCTTCAGCTTTGACAGAAGGCTCTACTGCACAGAGCCCTGGTTTCGCTCGATCGCTTATTTAATATGAGCAGTATTAAAGTTGCGTAAGTCTCGCCGCATGCATTTGGAGATCTGTCTGTTCAGTTGCCTGTATGCTGTCAAATCTGTTGACGATTGCAGCCTCATCTCCCGTCTAACAGCCATGAGATTATGAGTGTGATCGGAGAGTTTTTGTGTTCTTCTGCGGCGGGTCTTGCAGAACTTAGCTCCGACCGCATGGACAGTTTCACGAGCTTGTCATTCATATCGTCCACTGCATTGCAATCTTGTAGGCACTGAAAGTGGTTACGTAACTCGAGCTGAAAGGTTTCGGGATTCCACCGCAGAACACAAGCCTCCCCCACAGACTGCCTCATAGTGGGGATTATTTCCTATAGCTGCCACGCTTGGCAAGCGGGTTGGCAACCGCTGTTTTTTACTTTAGTCGTTATAAGGAAGACCCTGCTGATTTGTTTTGCTTTGTCACCTCTAACGATGAATGATGTCACCCACGGGATGCTATTGTTAGTGAATATTCCACAGTAACCGCCTCTACACGGTACGAGTGGTATTATTAGTGGTACTAATAAATATATAGTGTGTATATGTGTGCAGCGGAGTGCGCGGTGTCGGAGTGGAGCGCGTGGTCGGCGTGCTCGGTGTCGTGCGGCAAGGGTCTGCGCATGCGCACGCGCGAGTACCGCATGCCGCAGAAGGCCCAAATGTTCTCCTGCGACCGCCAGCTCCTCTCCAAGGAGATGTGCGTCGCCGATGTGCCAGAGTGCGAGTGAGTCGCTTATCTTATGCTGTCTTCTATTCGATTTCTTCACAAAATTCTATAACTGGCTTATCCCGTTATACGTTACTGCCTTGTCTCCTAGACGTATCGCGTCTTTAACGTTGCCCGTATCGGTCTGGATATGGTACGTATGTCATATAAACAAGATAGTTATGACAGTTTTCTAAAAAACGTTAACATTAACAAAAGATTTATGAAATCAATCAATCAACCAATTTATTTATTCGTTTTCACAGGTAATACGGTTGACACTTTTATATTGTTGTACTTCTGTGAAACGCTACACAACATAAGAATTTATATAGTCACACAAATCAAAGTAAAAATTAAATTAAGTAGAGTTAAAATAAAATTTATTAAATTACACATTTAAATTATTACTAATTAGAAATTCATTGATATTATAATAACATTTATCTATAAGAAATTTACAAAGAGATTTAAATTTTTGCACATTAAAACATTTTATGTGATCAGCTAATTTATTTTATAATTTAGGGGCCATTTTAACAACACTTTTTTCATAAGGCCAGTTTTACATATGGTCTGGAGTTTTTGTTTCCGAGGACGAAGGTTAACAGAAAATGGTTGTACACTTTATCAAAAAGTTACGGATTATACTTTTAAAACATACACGATACTAGTATATAAATACATTACTACCATATGAGATCTAAAGTATGGTATGCAACTTTCTGTAGGCTTTATACCACATATAGCTTGTTTTTGAGCTTTCATGTGATATGATAGTAGGGGTCGCAAACCTGGATCCCGAATCTCGAAAATACTGGGATACCGGACTGAAACGAAACGTATATAACGTATTTACGACTTTTCGGTATTTCATTATAAATCTTTGTTAAATAATATTATGTCAAAAAATTAAATAGCCCACGCTTTTCGCGTGGTGGATACTATGACAACACGGCTCGACTATGCAACGCAAGTCGCGCGACTACACTCTGGAGTGAGTGAGAGAGAGTAGGTACTTACTCCCGAGTCCTGAGCCGACGACGAATCCGCCCGCTCGCCTATACAACTAATAACGGTGCTAGTGTAATGATTGCATATGGAAAAGAAGCAGCACTTTGCCGCAGCACGATGCCTTGCTCATGGTATACAGTTAGCGATATTAGACGTGCTCTATAAAGAAGAAAACAGTTCCCAAACTCAACTAAGAGAACTGGAAGTTCACGATTCTTATGACTTTGTTTTGGAATGATATGGAAAAGATTACTATGACGAGGGAATGACTGGGTGTTACCATCTTCTTGGGATCCTATAAATTATAATATTAAATCCCAAAATAAGCATACAATTGCTAGACTTCAAGATACGCCAATTCTGCGTACATCGGACCAAAAACTAATAATTGTTAACTGAAGGTAGCCGTGTTAAACTATGACACTGCGACGGGAATATAAAATAAGTTAAAATACGCAATAAAATTCGTGAAATTTAGTTTCATTTAAACTTCTTCAATTCATTTAAAAGTAAATTTATAACATTCTTTGCTATCTAATTTAACAGAACCAGATTTTCTTCTTCTCTAGAGATATCGCTTTTGGAACCGGTTGATTTTAACGTTCATAGAAGTTTTAGATGGTCGTAAACTGAAGAATGTATATGACTTTTTCTAACTACACCATAGAACAAAGAAAGCTCTTACTCGATTTCCATGAAAAAAAGTGAAGAAAGAAAAAGATAAATCACCCAAAAGCATTTTATGTTTTTTTTAAAGTTGAGGATAATGAAGAAGTTTATAAGAACATGAAGAAGTAAGCCTATGAAGAAGTTACTTAGCAGGAGTATTTTATGTTATTGTTAAGGTTGATTACTGGATGTTTCTTATATTTAAATAGTTTAATATAACTTAGCAGCAGTGAGTCATTTATTAAACTTTAAATAAATGATTGATTTTTTTTAAATAAATATGATTTTCTTATCATATCACTCTTATATTGATTGGCTGGTGACAATTCCCTTATGAAAATTACGGTTACATTACATATTTTTAAATATTTTCCTGACTATGTTAAAAAAAAACGAAAATACCGAAACTACCGAAATCTCGGTATTTATTAAAAACTAATACCGAAAACACCGGTTTTTGAAAAGAGGTCCGGTATTGCAACCCCTAGTTGATAGTCCCCAAAATATGAAAACATATCGAAGGGTCGAAGCCACTATATAATGTTTTTATTTTATTTTTCAAGGAAGTTGTTACTTTGTACTATCTTTAAATTTTTATGGTCATTTTATGGTTTTATACGTGGTATAACTCCTTTTTTGTTTTAGAGGCTGTCTCGCTCTGGCCTTTTTTTCTGCTGCCAAATAGCAGTGCTTGTATAACTGTCTGTCTGAAGGTTATATAGTGATAGTATAATTACAGATCGTGGCATTATACCTTCGTATTCGGATGTGACACGTCTGTAGTTATCTTTGTTTAAAGTAGGTTGTACACCTGCAGTCTATAGGATCCAGTAGTCACGTACCGTCCGGTGAACTGTATCCCTAGCACGAACATTTTGATCTATCGTATAGTTTACGCCACAGTTTAGTTTCAGTTAAATTTTGTATGGGAGTTTGAACAGCGCTCCGTGGGCGTAAAAGCTCGTCAGTCACAACAGTTCAGTATAAAAAAAATTCAGTCCTTATTTTTAATTAAGCATGGTGTTACTTACTCCAGTCAACTTACTTCGAAGCCGTTAGTTATTTTAAATTCCATTAGGGACAACAGCGCAAACGAAGAAGAGGAGGAATCAAACGCAGCTCCGATCGAAGAGTTGGAGGGAGTGTGTAAAACGACGGAGTGGGGCCCGTGGAGCGAGTGCTCGGTGACTTGCGGCATCGGCATCAGCACCAGAAGGAGGAGCTTCCTCAACCACATGGGCTACAAGAAGTGCCCTCTGGTGCCCACAGGTATGCAACATGTGTTTTATAATCTACGGCCATTGCGCATTATTTCGAATCTGTGATATCTTCTTAAAGTATTCATTTAAATGACGGTTGAGGTAGTAAAAAATAATTTTAATCTACAGTAGCGAACCGTCCCGACTTCGCCTTAATAGAATCTATTAACGGGCGTTATTTAGATTTAAGATGTTTCGTATGGTGAGTGTAGAGATCCGGAGACCCTTTTTACTGAAAACGAAGCATTCCATCCTAGTCTTCACGGGGGACAACGCATCTGCATTTTGATTCTTAATCGAGGATAAATGTCTATGGGCCACAGCATCCACTTACCATCAGGTGGACTGTGTGCTCGTTTGTCACCCTTATTCTATAAAAAAACACGTTTTTCGTTTAAATCTACAAAAATATTGTTTCTGTTTAATTAATACGAAATTCTTTTTTCTTCTTGATACCAGTAATTTTGTTACCGAAAGAAATTGGAAAATAATAATGAAAATCCCAGTTTACAATAGTGAAATTCAAAACGTTTCCTGAGGATTTTAATCTCAAGTTAATAAAAAAATCAAAGTGATAAGTTTACTTTTTCGAAAGATATCTTGTTCTCACCATACTGACCTAGTAACGTCCATATGAAATTATTTTCAATAATCTTTTTTTAATAATAATCGAAATAAATAATCTTCTAACTACGTCCGAAGTATTAATTGGAATCTCCTCTTGCTATTGGTGTAATTTATTATTATATAAGTCATGGCGTTATACAGGCATCTAATTTGAATACTTTTTTTTAATTTTTGTCTGTCTATCTTGTTCCAGCAAATGTTCGGAAAGTTTTATTTTCATCAATTAGCTGAACTAATTAAGATAAAACTTCAGTATACAGATAACGACAAAAAATAAAAATAAAAGTTCAGCTAAACCAATTAAAATACCTTGAATTGTTTGAAGGGGCACAATTATATAATAAAATAAACCGCTTAAATTAAGGAATCGTAGTCAAATGTAAGCTTCAAAAAATTACTAAAATATCATATTATAAAATCTATAAAATAATGGACTTACTATTAAGTTAAAAATATTAATGATAATTACAAAGTATTTTAAATATATTTAAAAAGGCGCAAATAGGGTATGAAGTTATTTTTATTGTTCATTACTAATTCGAATTAGAATAAAATATTACTACTAAATATGTATCTCAAGCCGCTTCTTGTAACTTGTTGAGCGTATTTCAACTTTATATCTGTGATTGTATCTTTCTCCGACGCTGTGAGTGTCTAAACTGTATTTGTAATGTACCCCCAACTTCTGCGTTTCCTCAGATATTGTTATAACTTATTAGAAAGAAAGAAAGAAAGAAATAAATAATTATAAATATAATAATTAATAAGTGAACTTTGTATTCTTAATGAGAATAAAGTTCTTAAATCATAAACCATAAGATAAAGCTTTTCAAAGCTCGAACAGATAATTGGTTAGTAGGGATCTAGGCTGTATTTTTACGGAAAACTTGAGGATTTTTTAAACATCAATTTACATTATATATAGTAGTAATAACCTGGCACTTGCTTGTCCACCAGAGGAGAACCGCAAATGCATGGAGCCGCAGTGCACCGAGCAGGAGAGGGACGTGTCGGACCCAGCTTGTCCCACCACAGAGTGGGCGGGCTGGTCGCCGTGCTCTGCATCGTGCGGGCGTGGCGTTCGATTCCGTACGCGACTGCTTCTGGTGCCAGCCGAGCGCCAGCAGGACTGCTCCTCGAGGGTCGAGCTGCTGCAGCAACGACCTTGTCAGGAGCGCGAGGATTGCTCCATCGACATGCTCACCGCTAAACGTGAGTATTCTATGAATTTGCTGTAGTTCGCTCTGAAGAGTGTCATCATCATACTTTTGAATACTCCACTGCTGAATATAGGCCTCCCCCAAAGAATGCCGCATAGCATGGCCCTGATCCACCTGCATCTATCGATTTCCCATGTCTCTTACCAGGTTTAGTGGGGGGCCGCCCTACACTTTTCTTTCTCGTTGGTAGTCAGTTCTTGGAGCTATATGGCTGGCCCATTGTCACTTCAGCTTACTGATCCGTTAGGCTATGTCAGTTACTTTGGTTCTGCTGCAGATATCCTCATTTCGTAGTCTATCACACAGAGAAACTCCAAGCATAGTCATTTCTATAATAAAAGTGTAGAGAGCCCATAAAAGAGCTCCATAAGAAAATTACATTTTATCTTAGTCCTTACGCTGATATTGCGACTGGCGGCCATTTTAGTAACGTAGTCAAACTGTCAGTACCGTTCGCAAGGTAGACGTGAAATGATTATTAAAGTGAACAATTATTTTGTAAAGAAGAAAGAGTATAACTTTAACTATGCATTAACTGTTGGGCATACGAGTATGCATTTTACAGTGGTAGAGCCACGCTGCGGTTATATTTTGGTTGTAGCACGAATGGGTCGCCTCGTCCGGGGAAAGATCACGCTATCACAGAATATAAGCGTAAAATAGCAGCTTAATACTGCTGTATTTCGCATGGTGAGTGTAGAGTTCCGGTGACCCTTTTTCATAAAGCGGTGAAGTATGTAAGGGCAACTTACTTTATCCCCTATCATTCTCAGAACGTTGTTGGGAATTCCCTGAACTCTGCGCACCAGAGATGCACATATTTTACGTAAACTTGCGTTAAAGCAATTCCGATGCGTTTCTGTTGCAAGACAACCCCTTTCAAGATGCATTAATATATTGAATCCGTAGGGTCCGAAGGCCCGATATGTATATTCCCTCCACAGGCTGCACTTGTATTGAAAGGAACAATATGGTCTGTTTTTTTTTATATTTTGTAAACTAAAGTTAGATATATTATAAAACGACATCGGCTGACAATGGATACCAATACATGAACATAATTTAAAGGAATCAAATGTGAATACGAAACAATTTTTAAGAAGCTATAAATAAGTACGAAAAAAATTTCTTTTAGTAAAATTAAGGGTAACAAAATGCAAACTCTTTACCTGATAGAAAGTAAATAATCTGGTCCATAGTCTATATCAATCCTCTATTAAACCCCGTCACTACCACACTAAGAATATCTCCTGTATTGTGAAGTCATTTAATTTCTTCATTAAAAACAACACTGCTTTAGTCGTAGGCATCTGACTAAGCGCTTAGCTACTCATTGATTAAAACTACTTTTACGGTTTTTATCGCGTTTAATTTTAATTATTTTTATTTTTAATTCCCGATGTTTGGGGTGCTTTCCAGCACCCATGGTCACGGGGGACTTATAAAAATGGTAAATATAAGAAATCATTACGCTTAGCTACTGTCAAAAAAGTTAACTAAAGAGATATTTTAAGAACTCCTTAGCTGTTACGTCTGCGTAGCCTGCACTATTGTCGACGTAAACTTGATCTTACATTAATGGCTTTCCATTAGGACACATTATCGAGTCTGGTAGGCAAACAAATTAACACACACGCTTCTAGAAATCAAACATGCAAACAAGGTGTAGGTAAATGTTGCAATGGTGCACGCTCTGATTATTCCATATAAACCATTCAATTACTTCCATTACAGCCCTTCACGACTCAATTGCAGAACAGGCGTCTCCCAAGGAATGCCATGCTGACATCTTACATGTCTTACCCAGTCGTCACATCGTCTAGTGGGCCAAGGGGCCGCCCTACGTTGGTCGGTTCTTCGAGCTATATGGACGACTAATTATACCGCTCATGAACCTTTCTTCCCATCGATTGTCAGTTCTTCAATCTTTAGTTCTTCTATTGTGTTTGGAATAATTCTTAAACATTGTAACGATCAATTCCAAAATCTAATCAGCTCTTAAACATACAAACTACGTGGATTGATGCGAACCAATCTTTTCTTTTTGCACACACCGTGCGGAACACAGCGGCATTGAACTGATATCCCACAACGATCCATTCATACTACAACCATAATACAGTTACAGCATGGCTCTACTACGTATGTAATCTCAAATTCAGTATCTAACTTACAAAAATATAACTTTATTCGGCTATATTGTGGGTATATTAAGCAAAATTAATAAAATCAAGTAATTTTTGCGAACACCTTTACAGTAGGTTATTAAAAATGCTTTTTAAAAAGTGCTTAATAAAAAAGGTAAATCAGATTATAGTAATAACAGAATAGTAGGTTATCTTCTAAGAAATGTACCGAACGTGTGCCTACCAAATATGTGTGTGTGCCTGGCACGTGACATTACGGACTTGTACGCACGAGCTGCAGCACGCACACAACGACACTTGCTAAGTCGGAAAGATCAGTGAAAAAGAGAAGTGGGGGACGGCTACCGTCGCGCTCTATAATATACTTTGTTTGGGAATTTATTGACTTTTAAATTAATAAAGTTTTGCTGGTAGTCTTTTTTTCGCTGTTTTTCTCTTTTTGTAAAATAAATTAATATCTGCGTTTGTTTATGTAAATTAGCTTTTTATTAATAAGTTATATTACTATATCTGTACATAGATACAAACCTCATAAGTACATTAATTATTACCATATCACATCAGTACAAATTAATTTTAAGCATTAAGTCTGATCTAAGACCATATGCTCAGTGTCAATTTATCGTATTTTAGTTATTCGGTATTTGTTGCAATGTACAGCTGGAATTTCTTTTGACAACCATTGATTCTTAGAGAGGAAACTAAAGAATATCATGCATAGGTATAAATGCACACTAATCCGTATGTATTGTTTGTAAATATTATAACTACTTATAAATCTAAATGAGACTTAGCTATTAAACAAAAACACAGTGCCAACCCTGCAATCGCGGGAGTTTCCTACTATTCTGTTTCTACTATATGCTAGATTAAACCCCAGTATAAATATCTCAATTTTTATTTTTATTTCCAGCTGTATAAAATGTTAACACTTTAAAAAAGATTGTGTTTCCTACTGGTGTAACGTTTAGTACAATTTTGCGTAATCGACAATGTTTACTTAAAATAAAACAAAACATTTAAATACCGTACCCATACAACATCGTAATACTCACCGACCACGTAACATAAGCGGATTAGTAAACGTTAACCAGATGCCACGCACCCTTGATGATGCTTTCGTCATTAATTAGTTGTTTTAGTCATTACACATTGCTCCATCTTTGACTTCGCAAAATTTCAATCTCATTCTCTAGGAATCAAGAGTGCCAAGTGGGGGACACTTGCCACTCTAGATCCCCTGGTCTAAAAACAGAAGTGGGCCATTGTTTTTACCCGACTACTCCAGAAGGAGAATATTGTTTCGCGTGTTAGTTATCGAAGTGACATAGGGTATAAAAATTTTCTTAAACTTTTTCAACGTTATAAAAAATCATTTCAATTTATATTAAGAATTACAAGTTATTGCTTAACTACGATCATACATTCCGGTGTGGTAAAACAGTCAGTATAACCTATATATATATATATATATATATATATATATATATATATATATATATATATATATATATATATATATATAATAGTTACACATATGTATAATAGGTACATACCTATTACGAGGCCTAATTCATCTTAGTCCCCGGGGGTAAAAAGTTACCCGCATTTTCATTTTTAATCGAGAATAGATGTAGATGGCTTCGGGCCACACCATCCACTTACCATCTGGTGAACTGTGTGCTTGTTTGTGACCATTATTTTATACAAAAAACGAGAATCAGTCGGGCAGTGTATAAATTCCGTGTACTAGGTACAGTCCGTGAACTCTGACACGGGTTGTAAACTACCAAATCGACCAAAGCGTCCTCTTCTAGTACGTCGTGTATAATCTTCAATGAATATAGCACACTAATTTAGTACTAACCTATTAAAATCTAAAGTTACAGCCTATATACTGTTCCACAGCTGGACACAGACCTTCTTTCATTTCTGAGCGTTTTAGGGCAAGGAAGTGTCCGCCGCGATGCCCCAATGCGTGTTGGCGAACTTCACATGTCTTCGAAATATTTTTTTTTATTTCCTAGACATGCAGTATTCCTCACGAGTCACGATGTTACGACCCCTAAAATTGCAATTAACAATTTCATTGGTGCCAGCGGAAGTCGAAGCCGGGTTGTAGCGTACTGTGAAATTACAGCGAGCGCTCATCATCTGAGCTACCACGTCACCTTATTTATTATGATTAATTATTAATTATAGTATTGACGTGAATACATTGTATGCAACTAATTTTACGCATTTTGATTCCGGAAGTTTTTTGCTCTTTGTAATCCCTCATGGTCATGCGTGCTTTACAGCTATATAATAGCATAGAATAGAATAATTTATATTTAATATAATTTACAAAAGTAGTTATTGAAAGTTATTTAAGCTTTACCGTTGGTTCGGATGGATATCTCTGTCCTGGGAAGAATCAGCAAGAAACCCAGCGGGACGTTTAAAAAAATTACAATATAATTTGATACAATAAAGTATGAAAACATTTAGAAACAGCGTGTTAGTGATCACCTCATTTCCAAGGGTTAATCGTGTACTCTTTAGTAGTTATAATTTTTTTGAAGGAGAAGGGGCAAACGAGCATATGGCTCACCTGATGGTAAGTGCAACACATTTTTAAAAAGGAGTAGGCTCTTTTCTTGAAGGTCCCTAAGTCGTATCGGTTCGGAAAAATCTCTAGTGGTAGTCGACTCCACAAGGAAGTTGTGCAAGGAAGAAAACTTCTTTTAAATCGCACGGTGGTGGATCACCAGTCATCCAGATGGTACGGATGGTATCGCGAATTTTGTCGCGATGTGCGATGGCGAAATTGTGCGGCTGGAATTAGTAGTAGAATTAGAGATGCAAAATCTCTTGAGTGCAGAGGGGAGTTTTGTGCGATGTGCGATGGTGAAACAACCTACACAATAAACCTAAACAATTTTTGCTTAATAACAATTAAAATGAAAATTCTTGATACATTTATTGTACACGTGAGATGTTTCAATGTGACAGGTATATGCATGGAGCTGCCGGAGCAAGGGCCGTGCCGCGGGCTGTACCAGCGTTGGGCGTTCGTGGCAATGAAGGGCATGTGCATCCCCTTCAACTATGGAGGCTGTCGGGGCAACCAGAACAACTTCTTGACGCAGGAGGACTGCATGAACACTTGCAAAGTTGTACTGGGTAAGTAATAATCTATGATTGTAAATAAAATTGAAGTTTCCGTCTGTAATATTAAAACAGCTGGCTTCTTTTAAGAGGATTGTGAAGTACACACCTACGCGGCGCGACGATATATATCAGACTATAGGCTATAGACTAGAGTCCCCTTTTACTGGAAACGAGGCATTTTATCTCAGTCCTCAGTGGTGACAACGCATCTGCATTTTGATTCTCAATAGAAGATAGATGCAGATATCTATGGGCCATAGTCGAGCACACAGTCCACCTGAGGGTAAATGCACCCTTACCCTCAGGTGGACTGTGTGCTCGTGTGTCACCCTTATTTTATTAAAAAAATGTAGATTGACTATAGCCGAACGAAAAGAAAGAATTGTTTTGGTTTATTTAAGAAACTACAAGACCTTGACCGCAGCGAAGCTAGTCACGCGCGATGGTGGCCTTGAGCCGATGGCGGACGACTCAACTGTCAAATAATAAAACATTTTATTTTTCCAGTAGCGTTGGCTTGGCAATGTGTTGAAACTAAGAAGTCTATTTATATTTTTTTTTAAATAATGTGACAAACGAGCACCATTCCACCTGATGGTAAATAGATACGTTGTCACCCCTGAGGACTAAGATGGAATGCATGGTTTTCAGTAAAAGTGGTCTACTGATCTCTACACTCACCATACGAAGCGCAGCAGCATAAGTATGCTATTTTTCGCTTGTTTATTATACCCGGTAGGGGGCGTTATTCTCGAGATCCAGGTATCACCCGTGCAAGTCGAGGCGGATCGCCAGTAGATATTGTGAAATATGGATTTAGACATACAAAATTGTTTTATTAGGCGCCATTAATATGTTTTGAACGCCACGTGCTTTGATAAGTCAATAGTAAATAACTGGAGCGTGTGGGAATATACTAGTTAAATACTAATCAATCATAGCCACTGGCGCGGTGCCAGCCTCTGCTGCCAGCTGCGCGTCCCTTGACTCGTGCACCAGCTATAGATAGTTCGCTGCAATACAATTGATACCTCGTTAATATATGTAGAAAACATGTATACATTTTATAAGTCGATATATGGAATTTCCTTTGATGTTAGCTTTTTCTTATGAAATTAAAGTTATAAGCGACTTTAGCGTTCACCAAAGAAGGCTACTGGTGTGTTGTCATCTCTGAGAACCAAGACGAAATGCCTCACATCCTTTTATCATAGAGGCTCCCTATACAGTATACACTTCAGATCGGAACTGTTTATATATATCCTTTATTTATTTACATAACATAAACACTCACGTCTGTCACCCAGAGGGGTAGGCAAATTACGTGGTATGTTGCTATGCAATTACATAGCATGGCTCTACCACGTATATTTCTGACCCAATGGTCAGAAATATACGTGGTATTCAATAATGAAGCATTAATTTATTGACTTACTTGCAGTCCTAACTTTTAATAATATTTGTTGTGTACTTGTGAGAAGTGAACCGAATAATTAGTTGTTGACGATAGTGTTGAGCGAAGTATATTGAATAAGGGATAATCCATTTTGCAAAGCCAAGTTAATCCATACTTTATGTATAAGCTGTATAAGCTGTCAAGTGTACATTATCTTGACGACTGACATAAGTCTCGAGCTTACTTACCTGACAGACATCGGCTTACAGGGATCGGGAATTACGTTTATTATGTACGCATTTTACCAAGGTCAACGAAACGATAAAAAAGTAAATCAGTATTCTAGTAAATCACACAGTGATGGACCCTCTGTGTGATTTACTAGAAGTGTTGTACCTCACACAACTTCCTTGTGGATTCAGCTACTCGACTAAGAATCATTTCAATGTTGCCAATGGAGTCTGACCTTGGCTATAAACTTTAAACCGACCACATTAAAATTCGAAGTCAAAACTATTTTATTCAATTTGGTCTAGTCAAAAGCTCTTATGTGTGTCAAAGGGTACCTACAAATTTACAAAGGTTATGTTGATTTCGTTTTAATTTCCCAACCCACGGGACGATATGGGGTAATGAACATTCTTACATGGCCACTATAATTTTTAATTTTTTATGCCTTTACTCAAATGAGACTTTTCTTATCAGCATATTGGTTCTTAATAGAGGATAAATGTATATATCTATGGGCCACAGCATCAACTTACCAACGGTTGGACTGTGTGCTCGTTTGTCGCCCTTATTCCATAAAAACCAAAAATAAATATAAATAACAATCAATACAGCACATTGACTTACCAAATCGCAAATATTTGCCCTTGTAGTGACTTTAGCTTTACAAGCCGATAACCTGTTTCACTCACGCAAAGAGTTGGTCGCCTTTTTTGTAAAAATTAATACATTAAGATAGGTCGTTAGATACTTATTTCATTAGCTTTATCATATTTATGCCTAATTCTTAACGTCAACCCAGTCGCTTCTTATTTTTAGTCTTAGACGGTTATTTCACATTTTAATTTTACGCCGTCCTGTTGCGTAATGTGTATTCTGATCGTAAGCGACACAACTTCTCCCTTCAAAAGCCTAAGCGATACTAACGGAGCGACAGGAATCGAGCTTGAAGACGCCGATAGTTTAGGTAATTTCTTTTTACAGTGAAAATAATGGTATTTAAAAAAAGTTAATAACATAAGCACTGCTTTATAGTTAGTTCAGTTAGTATGCAAAGTTTCATGATATTATTTAAAGTATTTTATGAATAACAGCGGTTTATTGTTCAGTTTGGAGGTAACTTTGGATTTTTTTTCTATCGAGAAAATTTTACGGAATCATGTTTTCGTCTAACATAGTCCTTAACATTAATCCTCAACTTTACCATATATTTATTTCAAAATTAATGCTGCAGTACTTTCGGCATAACGGAGGATCTTGCTAAGCCATTTGAGGTTATATTTCCCCTTAAGAAAACCCTGCTGCCCATTTCCTGGTTTGTTTCCGTCTGTCGCCTATTACGACACCCACGGGACCATATGGGGTAGTGGATATTCCTACACGACCACTACACGAACAATTTACTATTTTTGCTTAGTCTTTAAAAATGATCCTGTTGTCTGTATGTGGACGTAGGCTAGACACTGACGTCACGCGTGAGATCACGCACAAATCTCGGGCCATTCTCATCTCAGTACCGTACTTAAGAATGAATACGCCAATTTATGGGTCATAGTCTCGTTGTCAAGTTTTTATGTTGCTTATGTCATACTTTTATATTCACGGACTTGAGCATTTTATGTGGTAGAGCTACGCCTTATTGTGGTCTTTTGACTGCCACGTTGGGCCAATGGTCAGTGGCGACTACTGATCATGTGGTTCAGGATTGGATTCCGGGTAATGTAAAAATCCATACGGATTTTTTAAAGTGAAAACTTATTTACAAGAGTTGGGCGATTTTCAGATGAATAAAATCTTCGCGTTCAAGTTCGCGTCTCAAATTTGCCGTCAATATTTAGCAGTATATTTAATTTTTATTTCATCATCATCATCATTACGGCCCTTCACAAGTCCACTGCTGAACATGGGCCTTCCCCAAGGAATGCCACAAAGCACAGCCCCGAGCCACCTGCATCCATCGACTTCTTGCATGTCTTACCAGGTCGTCACTCCATCTAGTGGGGGTCGCCCTACATTACGCCTACCGGTACGAGGCTGCCACTTGAGAACCTTTTTTATTTATTTATGAAATTTGAATTATTGACATTGATATTAATTTAAAAATAAAAATAAATGTTTTTTAATCGTTTAAATGTTTACATCTGTCGGTAGACCCCCCGGTGACTGCCATTTTTTAAAACTATATAGTTGTTATTAGTAATACGCTGCTGCTCAGCTCCTGGTTTGTTTCTATCTGTCAGCTCCTGCGACACCCGCGGGACGTTATGGTGCAGTGGATGGACACCGTCACTCAATTACATAGATTGTCACAAAGATCCTGTGAAAATAAATAAATTAAGGAATAAGAATATCACGTCACCCTTTACAAAAATTGGCTATCACTGTCAAAAATTATTGTATTGTGTTGATGCTGATTACATAATTAAAAAAAAACATCTAGTTAAGTAAGTCAAAGGTTCTGGATTCGAAACTGAACGGATAAGTTTTTCTGTTGATGACTGTCTAGTGGCGATGTAAAAGTATCTACTACACTACCCCATTAGTGGTGGGTCGTTGTCGAAATTTTGACGATCGAAACGCAACCGATTTCCCGACGACGATAACGGTTGCAGAAAACGATCGTCGTTGCTACTGATTTGAAGACGGCTTAGAGGACAAAACTAATCCAACATGGAATAGAATTGCGTTTCCATCGAGTGAAATGCTTGCAGTTTCACAACTTTTTACAACTATCAACGATTTTCGACTTTACTAACGTTTGTAAAAGATTACAATGATTACGCAACGAGTGAAATAGATAGTTGAATCATTGCGTTCTCGACTGTACTGTACTTTCATAGGCGTAAAATAAAACATCGCATCAAGTAATTCGAAGACTGGTTTGTACAACGAAGACTGTTTGAACCCAGGACATAAAACGGTTTCATCGTCGAAGAACACAAAACGGTCTTTGTAAACGGTTCGTCGTCGCAACGCCCACCCCTTCTCCATATTGTCCCGTGGGTTTCATACAGGCGGCGGGGGGAAACTGAATCAGGAGATGGGCAGCAACATATTTTTTAAAATAAGGGTAACGAGCAAGCACACGTCTCACCTGATGTTAAATGGATGCTGTGGTCCACCAACATGTGCGCGTTTGTTACCCTTATTCTATAACAAAAGTGCTCGTCGGTGAAGGAACTACGTGAGAGTAAATGAAACTTTTCCGGAGACGAACTAATTTCTTCAACAATCCTCTAGAAATGAGAAGAGGTCTATACCCAACCGTGGGACGTATTTCAGCTGTAATTTTTGTTTTGCTTTATCAGTTTGGCTATATTGGTTGGTGTAAGTAACAGTGTCTGTTAAGCTCCTTTAAGTTATTCTCTCACTCTAATCTTAATTTTATTTTATGTCAGGTGGCGGAGCTTCAGTGGGCGTGATCCCGCAGGGGAACCAGTTTGTCCCCGCGGCGAGCACCAACTACCCAGGCCTTACCATCAGCTCTATAGTGCCGGTACCTCCCGCGTTGAACGGTAATGAAATTATTAATTTAATATTTAAGAATAGCTTATTATCATGTTTTTATTTTATTTGGTTTTTTCATCAAATGTAGTCATCAAGTAGACACTTGACAAGCGACAGTAACCCAATGGTTCTCAATGTGCCATCGGTGCGGACCGCGAACTCATAAAGTTGCGGCTTCGTATCCGCCATTCAACTCCTGTCGTGAACCACTAATAACACAAGCATTTAAGCTTGCCGGGGGTGGTTAAAGGGGATATAAGCAAGATAAGAAGCTTTTTTTGTCAGAATATGGTACATTACTGTTGTTACAAAAGAATTTCGATCCTAAATATTCTGCCGTTTCCGGCGTACATATATTTTCAGATAGATAATTTTTCGAATAAAGTAGAAAACTAAGACATTAATTATTATATAGTACAAAGATACTTGCAGCAATATTTATGGAATCTAAATCTATATAAAACAAGAATATCAATCAATTCATAATATTTTTAGTTAAAACATTACAAAAAATTAAATTCAGCAATTCAATAAATACAATTCGAGTCAAATTTATCATTTAAGAAGTCATTTATTGAGTAATAACATTTATTTAAAAGAAATTGAAATAATTTACTTTTAAAGATTCCTATATTCATCCTTTTGAAACAAACAGGCAATTTGTTGTAAACCTCCATGTTAGCCACTCGTCTTAACCGATACAAAAGAAAGACAGATTTATCTAACTTTTTACATAGGTTATCAATATGTGTCTTCCAATTACAGAACTTGTCTATTGTTACACCTAAAAAGTTAGTATGGTCAACTTCTTCGATTATGTTTTTTCTAGTTCCTAGTTTTAATAGCGTTCTTAATAGCAGAATTTTTAAAATTAAAATAGTAGTTTTTTTATTTTATTCAATTAATCAAATGCTACGAATTTAGTACTTCATTTTTTTATAGAATAAATGTGACAAACGAGCACACAGTTCACCTGATGATAATGAATGCTGTGGCCCATAGACAATATATATTTATCCTCGATTAATAATAAAAACGCAGATACATTTTCACCAATGAAGACTAAGATGAAATGCGTCGTTTCCAGTAAAATGGGTCTCTGTTGTTCTACACTCCCTATACAAACTACAGTAGTATTAAGCTGCTATCTTACGATGGTATTTTGTGAGAGCGTGGTCCTTCCCCGGTCGAGCCGACCCATTCGTGCTAAAACCATAATATAGCTGCAGCGTGGCTCTACCATGTATGATTAATTGATTTTTGACTAACTTGCCGATGAGCTAGAAACTTGAAAACCTGGTATATTATTTTTTAACGCAATCACTATTTTTACTACAGCACGTTATTTGATATTTCCAAATAATTCAACGTCACTTTTTACTCCAGCTCTTATGGACGTAAAAATCTTCACAAGTTGACAAAAACCAGAAAATAACCAACAGGTAATCGGTTGTAGCACGAATGGGTCAACTCGACCGGCGAAGGACCACGCTCTCACAGAATATCACCGTAAAATAGTAGCTTATTGATACTGTGTTTCGTATAGTGAGTGCAGAGAACTGTAGAACTTTTACTGGAAACCAGACATTCCATTTTAGTCCTCAGGGGTGACAACGCATCTGCATTTTGATTCTTAATCGAGGATAGATTTAGACTGTGTGTTCGTTTATCACCCGTATTCTATAAAACAAAAGGTTCTCGAGCGGCAGCTTTATACTGATAAGTACAGCGTAGAGCGACCTTGTACTTATATAGCGTGAAGTGCTGACGAGGCATGCAGAACGTCTTTGGACACAGCTGGCTAATACTATGTGGTTACTACACGGCACGCTTATATTTAGTAGAGGATTTATCCAGGGCTGTGATGATGATTATTAAATATGAATTCATCTGACTATAGGTAAAGACGATGGGCGGGGCAAACAATAATATAGCTGCAACATAGCTTTACCATGTATATAATATAGCTGTAGCACGTACAAAACGGTTTTTTGTTCTATGGGTGTCGAAAGTAGCGTCTCTGGGAAATGTAATATAGCTTATGGCTTCCGACAGATGGTAGTATAATATCAGCTCCTACTTCAGGCGTAAAATATCCAGACCTACTAGCAGCATCGTCAAAGCTTCCAGAAGTCTGGTATTGCGATTGTTGATCGAACACTCTTTACTCATCATCATTACAGCCCCTCACGAGTACACTACTGAACATAGGCTTCCTCAACAGAACCATAGAGCAGGGTCCTGAACCACCTGTATCCAACGACTTCCTGCATATCTTATCAGGTCGTCACTCCATCTAATGTGGAACGTCCTACACGCTCCAGTCAGACCTGAAGATTTTGAGACTTTTATCAAACAACTGCTAGGATTTTTGCAGCACAACCAAATGCCCCCCCAAGTGAGTGACTGTCAGCTAAGCCCGTGGAGTGAGTGGAGTCGCTGCAGCGTCACATGCGGCATCGGATACCAAGAGCGCACCAGGACAATACGGGTAAGTTTTATTTAAATAGAACAATAATAATAAGCTAACAGTCTCAGAAAATGTGCAGGACTTATCTATCAAAAAGGTTATAAATTTTATTAAGCAACATTTTTTTAATAAGATTAATTACACTACTAAATGTTACATCATGGTTGATAATAACTAATCCCTGGGAATGAGATGATCGCTACCGTGCTGTTTCTAAATGTTTTCATATTTAATAACGTATTATGTTGTAAATTATTGTTTAAATAAGTCCCGCTCGGTTTCTTGCTGGTTCTTCCCACGACAGAAGCTTCTTCCGAACCAGTGGTAAAAGCATAAAGAGTTTCAATAAGTATTTTTGTAATCTTTATTATTCTCCTCTATTTAACGACATGTCATGCTTTTCTACGATGTCTGAATAGTTGGTAGTAACCGAGGCAAAGCTGGTTGTTCTTTTACCCTAATATTCTATCAAAAAGCCGTGCACGCACTGCTATGTTCCTATTTGAAGGCGAAGAGAGTCAGTATAAAAATGTCTTCCAGACTGAATTTCCGTCACGGAGGCCAACCTCAGCGAAGACTATCTGCGCAATATACTGTATCGTACACGAATATGTGAACAAGCATAGAATATAATAGAATAGAATATAATATTTTATATACAATATATTATATTGAATTACATATTCTATTATATTATATATAAGAAAGGTTCTCGAGTGGCAGCCTCGTACCGGTAGGTAAAGTGTAGGGCGGTCCTCCACTAGATGGACTGACGACCTGGTAAGACATACAGGAAGTCGATGGATGCAGGTGGCTCAGTACCGTGCTTTGTGGCATTTCTTGGGCTGAAAGATCTGTAATGACGATGATCAAATATATCTATTTACAATAATACTTGTGCAAATCATTGATGTCTTAACAACTGGTTCGAATATATCATCTATCCTGGGAAAAACCAGCAATAAATCCAGGTTGTTATAAAATAAATCCAGGTTGTTATAAAATAAATCCAGGGTGTTATAAAAAACATATATCATTTAGGCTGATTTTACAGTCACGCTTACCGTCTCTATTCCCCCTAGAAGTTCGATGAGACTCCGACACTACCACGAAATGGAGGGCCAAAAGCTTTGCGTGCTTTCTGAAGCACGGCGGTGAAACACTGCCAACTTTTTCCTAACAAATTCCTTGACAAAAACATTTTTGGGTTTTTCTGATGTAGTTGACAAGGCGAACATTGTTGTTGATAAGTTGATATTCAATTTCTGGCACGCACGCTATGTTCCAAGCAGAGTTAACCCCGTTCATGTACTCGTATAGTTGCCAGCTCCTCTTTAATGATTCGGGATCATATAAGTTTAAATAAAGAACGTAGGATGAAAATAAAGGATATCATATTGTTTTCCATAAAATACTGTAATGGGATCAGTGGCAACATTAATAATAAAGAACAATGTTAATACGCAATGAAACGTAGTTCTCTCTAAAGGTGTTACGACACCAATCGATCTCTGCTCGACTCGATCAATGCCATTGATCGGATTCAATCGATGTCGATGGATTGGCGTGGTAGTGTTAGCTGATCGACGAATATTGGTCGATAAAACGTTGTTCAATCATCGATCGACAATGAATAAATATGGTTGAAGGCTCATTAACAGTATCTTTCAAAATATATTCAGAAGAGGACAATAGTGAGCGGTCGGTGGTGCGAGACGGGTTCTCGAATAATCAAGAAGCTCGATCGATGTGGTATAATCGATTCTACCATCGATTGATGCTATTGATCGATCGGTGTGATAGAAACTATCGATCGACATCGACTAATCCATGTTGATGCCATTAATCGACGATCGATCTATTGGTATGGTACGCATATGCATGCGTTAATTTTTCCTAAATAATTCAAATTAGGAGACAAGATCAATTAGCAAGTCTAAAATGGAGGACGTCCTTAAAAATAAAGGACGCCTGGCAGCCCTACGACCATGGCTTAGTAATTTTGCTATTAATTTGTTCAATTGTAAATACGCATGGTAGTTCTTCAATACGACTTGGCAGATATTCAAACAATAAAACATAAATAGCTCGTGCCACAAGACAACCTGTTAATCTAGGTTAAAATTTATGGTGTGCAGTCCAGGAATTAGTTTGTAGGGCTTTACGCTTTACACGCTTAAATACTGTTCCATCTGATGGTAAATGGTGATGCAGCCGAAGATGGTGAAGTGCTATGACCTAAAAAAAGCTTATTCGCTCTTGCCTTGAAGACAATCATGTTGTAATCGGAGGGTAAGACAGATGCTGGAAACTTATTCCACTCTTTTGCTGTACGCATGACGAACGACGTAGCAAACCGTTTGGTTCGAATGCGTGGTAAGTCAACAACGAAAGGGTGAAGACTGGCCGCAAATCTGGTTATCCGATGGAAAAGAGAGGGAGGAACTCAGTAATGCAATGTTGTAAATTAATTCAAAGCAAGTGGTAAAATTAAAAAAAAAATTGCAACCGACTTCAATTTAAATAAAATAAAAACATCAATGTGGTATACGCGTCTGCATATGCTGTATGGTACTGCATTGAAAATAGATGTAGATGTCTATGGGCCACAGCATCCACTTACTATCAGGTGGACTTGGAATTTATGCAGAATTGTGTGAATTATTGACCCATCCGTCCATGTCCTTCGACAGGCACCACTCACCATCGTTGAGTAGTGTTGTTATTTCTTTTCATTCTCCATTTACCTACCTATGGTAAGCTTAAATAATAATAGAATAGAGCTTTACCTTTTCTCTTTTGGAGACTTTTTTTTCAAAGTAAACAACACGTTAATAAAGCTTGTACAAACTATTCGTAAAATTTATTTTAGACACCCTTTGGAAGCGACCACCTTATTCCAAAGGATTATTATTATACGTATTTACTATAATAACTCTTTTTATACTAAAATAAAATATTATACTTGATAATAGAGATACCTTGTTTATTTTCTGTGATTTTGTTTTAATATCGTAGGTGCACATTACACCATAAATTAATTAATGTCTCTGTAGCGTTGAGAATCTGGTATCACAGCTTGTATTTGTTCTTAGTGTTTAAAGAGGGTGTATCACTTTAGTATATCACATTTTTTTTAGTTACTGATGAACATGTTTCTTAGTCTGTTAATTTAATTTAATGTGTCATTGTTACATGCTCGTTTACCTGTTAACTTACTATAGTGTAATTCTTCAATAAGAAAAACTTCTAGTAATCTGACTCTACTTGAAGCCACGTACGCTCGACAAGACGCAGCGAAGAGCTTTGAAGAGCAGAACGTCATTTTATTCGTACTTTTATCAAAAAATCCTAACATTTGATATCTATATTATGGAAGTGTATAAAAAATAACTAGTCCGCAATCTTGGGCGATGGGCTATGGATTGTCATCCGAACTAACCGTGTATGCAAAATTTCAGTTCCATCGGTTGGGGATAACTGCTTTGAAATTTAGTTGTAAGATTTGTTTGCTAGAAAACACAAACATTGCAAGTTAAATAAAAGTTTGTAGAAAAAAAACACAATCGCACTTAGGGGTTAGCTATATCACCCGTGAGTTTTCAGTTGAGCGAGCAAGTCACGCGAGCTCTATTAATAGATCTGGTAAATGATCCGATCCAACCAGTGAACTGGTTCAGCCTTGCCCCGCACTTGACCGCACTGGTCGCAGACGTTCCAAGCACGATAATGGCATTCCATCTAAATTATTGAAGCGTAGAGGTTATTTTGCTTGAATATTATAAGTCTGTCTAGTCTATATTTGTTTATGCTTGATTTTTTGTATGAAGATAAGACACAATTATATATTTTTTCCTATTCTCGAACACTGAATGTATCAGGGTTGTCTCCTAAGCCCAATACCAATAAAGAGTGAGAACTAAAAAAGGAACACAAATACATAATATTTTAAGCATCAATTATCATCATTACGGCGTTTAAAGGTCCACACCTGGACATAGGTCTTCCTCATCCTCATAGAGAGAATTATTTGGCAAGCGGTTTAGCAACCGCAGTTTTTTATTTTTAGTCGTTATTAGGAAGGCGCTGCTGCCCGTAAACTCGTTTGTTTCCTTATGTCGCCTCTTACGAGCAACCCCCCCCCCAACCCTGATATGGGGTGTGGATATTGTAACACCGCCATGACACGTTAAATAATAAACTCTTTGTTTAAGTATTCCATATTAGATTGAAAAACCGTGGACACCTTTGTCTAAATGTATTATTTATTTTCCAGGCGCAACCCGGCCCAGGTGGAGTGGCCTGTCCATCGCGTCTTTCACGTCGCAGGCGATGCTCTAGACCCTGTTAATATTTACATAGCTAATACATTCGAATAAACCGATATTAGAGCATTGATGTAATAGGTATTACGTACTAGAATAGATGCCCAGAATTGGTTGTTTGCAAGACGCGTTTGAGCCTGTGGATTCAAACTTACTTATAGTATGTGTCATAAAAAAGTACTCTGTGCCTCCTTATTCCGGCTCGCACTGCCGCACAGAGCTTGGATGCCGTGTCTGTTCTAGTACGTAGAACATATTATTTCAATGTATTAGATTTAGTTTTCTCGAAAGAGCAACATTCTATTTTACTTTTTATGTAGTAATTACATTATAAATAATTAAGACCAAGAGTTCTCTGTGGTATAATTTAACGTCGTTGAGCACTCATGTCTAATTTCCAACACTATACCATATGTTCTAAGACTTTATCTGAACACATGAGGAATTTGATGTTAATTATTATCTAATAAGAGATCTAGATGGTTTTCAAACGGGCATTTAATAAATACTTTTGCATTTCTTACGTTGTTTTTGTTATATTATATTTCCCAATTATAGCACGGTACTCAAAATAAAAATTAAATATTTTATTTCAAAATTGACCTTTACAACGTATTTTTGAAAGTCATTTCTAGGTAGTAGTCACGCTGCAGTAATATTATGGTTGTACCACAAATATGACGGTTCGACCGGCGTCACAGAATACCAGTACAAGATATCAGCTTAATGCTGCTCCGCTTCAAATGGTGAGTGTAAAGAACCGTAGACCCTTTTTACTGGAAATCTCAGAGATGACAATTGCATCTGCATTTTGATTTTTAATTAAGGATTGTGGTGGAGCTGTCGTCGCACAAGAAACGAAACTCACTGATGCCTAAATCACGATATCTAAGTCCCGAAGTACTGCGCTATATGTAGAACAGCTTTGTACTAATACACAGAACAGAAGGCTGAACATCTTGCCCGCTGGGAGATCTCGCCTTCTCCTCCCACGATCACAAGAATAAAATGTAGATGTCTATGGGCCCTCAGCATCCACTTACCATCAGCTGGACATGATCGTTTGCCACCATTATTCTATAACAAAATTTAGGATACGGGTCGGTATATACGTAAATTCAATAAATTTGATTTTATACGTCAAAGGAATGCCAAAAAAGGATATTACTCAGCATGTATAAATAATAAAATGAAATTTTCACGAAGAGAGAGAAAATCAAGCAATTCTTCATTTGGATTACTGTATCCATCAAGTCGGGAATGCGAGGCTGTCAGACATGTAGATACTTTACTCAAAATAACAAAAAAATCACAAAGAAAGTAAAATACAAACAAAAAATTGCAAATTATTGTTGATGTACGTGGATGGTATAAAAAGTTTCCGACACAACAAAGATACAAAACATTTTTTCTAAAAACTTATATTCGTTTTTCTACATTGTAACTCCTTGTATCTTTGCACACTTCTCCCATCTTTTTAATCCGTCCAAATAGTACAAGGCCTTTTTCTCTGAAAAATAATTGTTTATGAAGGTGATTACCTCCATAATTGACGAAAATCTCTGTCCTCCGCACGCAATTTTTAGATGAGGGCACAAAAAGATGTCGCTTGCGGTTAGATCTGGTGAGTATCGCGGATCGTCAAGCAGTTCAAACCATAATTCGTGGATTTTCACCGTGGCAACTGCTGAGGTGTGAGATGGCGCACTGTCATGATGAAACAGGATTTTTTATTCTGCAAATGTGGCTGTTTTTTCTGCTATTTCTGTCTTCAGTTTGTAAAGAAATTATGCGTAGTATGCTCATGTTATTGTTTTTCCTTTTTGAAAATAATCGATTAAGATAACTGACTATCCCAAAAAACAGTCGCCATTGCTTTTCCAGCCGAAAAAAACAGTTTTTGCTTTTTTGGAGCCGGTTTTCCCTCTGCAGTCCACTGTTTGGAGTATTTTTATTTCGGGCGTATAATGGTGTATCCAAATTTCATCTATAGTAGTTAACGCAAAAAATCGGATTTATTGCGCCTAAGCTGCGCCAACAGAGCGTTGGAAATGTTCACTCAAACACGTTTTTACCCGATGCCAAGGAAGGGTTATGTTTTTCGCATGATCTTGTAAGTTTGTAAATTTCTTTATTACCTTGTATCTTCCAAACGGCTAGATGAATTTCGACAATTAAGGTATCGTTTTATTCTTCTTAATAACCCAAGTGTTCTTAAATAGCTTTTTTAAATAAACAAAATGGCGGATTTTTGGCGTAAAACAGTAATAGGTTAATAAAAAGAATTGGTTGACCCTGCAGGCCATCCCTGGAACTTCCCGCTAATTTCAAATGCAAAGTGCTCCAAATTTCAGCAAATTGTGTTGCGAAATCTCAATGTTATGTAAAAAAAACGTTTTTTTTTCTTTCGCCTTCGATATCTCTATCTTCGATATATTTGAGGGTAAGAGCTAAATAGAAAATACTTATATATAGTAATTTTTTGAAAATATAACAATAAATTTTTGAAATCGATCGGTAAAGCCGTTCAAACGTTATTCTAAAAAAACAGTTTATATTATCACCAAATCTATTCCACATTGAGATCTTCAGAACGCCGCAAACCGCCTCTCAATCGATCAAGACGTTCAAAAATTATGAAAGGTCTACATACTTACATACACACATACACATACACACACGCCGCGCGCGCGCGTCGAGATTTAAAGATAACTCCATTTTCGAAAATCGGGGTGAAACCAATAACTTCCCTACCTAACCGTATACTTTGAAGTTTTGAAGAAAATATAACTAATAATATGTATGTATGTAATATAAGTAATAATATGTATTTATATATATATATAATTATAATAATAAACACCGTTTATTTCAGGAGATATACATCGACTTTTGTAATTAATTATTGAAAAATTGTCAAAAACCTTTACACAATAGACTGGGACCCCAAAAATTCTTAAATAAATTAAATAATTAAAAATATCAAAAACACGACTGCAGAAAAGACAATTTAAAAGTAATGCACTAAAAAGACCGAAACAAGATTAAATAAAGAAAACAAAATTAAAAAAGCTATAATCAAAGTAAACTCTACTTCGGTTTAATAGACTAGGTATATTATGGGCTGAAAGTCTAAGTAAAATAGCTTAAGTGAAATATTAAGTTTAGTAGCAGGCGGGACCCAATTACAAATTATAAACCGAAAAAAATTAATGGTAGAAGTAGTTAGTAATACCTACACTGTCACTGTTAGGTACTATTATAAAGAAACGAAAAAAATATATCTAATTTTTTAAATTATGTATCAATTGGTTAACTTCAGTCCCAAAAATCCTATTCTCTTTTAGCAATTTATCAATACGAAGAGGCTTCGTCTCGGTCAGTATAAGTCACCCTGTCTTTACGTATCGGCCAGGTGTAAGCTGTGTGTCACGTTGGACTGATGACCGTGCTCAGAATTTATAATGAACGGCAGGCACCAATAATTATTCATGGAAACTTCTATGGAAAATTACCTATACAGTCTACATATTGAAGTATTTATTTAATTCAAGAATTCCATCAGAGCAAGTGGAGCTTGATACTAAACAGGTGGAGATCCTCAAGGTACCTAATGAGCTGGCAAGTTATATTTCATTTTTTGGAGAACAGGGAGGTGATGGCAATAGGCCTGTACACACGAATATGAGCGATTGCATTTTTTAGGAATCGAGAGAACCAAAGCTGTTTTCCATGTATTCGGAACTACGTCTTGGGAGTAGGAGTACCGGAATAGACGCGTTAGAACTGGTGCCAACTCCAGAGCACACGTATTCAGTAGAGTGGGAGGGACTCTATCAGGCCCACTTGACTTTTTGACATCCAGGTAGAGGAGTGCTTTGCGAACCGAGCGCTGTGTAAGCCGCACATCGGGCAAGGAGCACACATTGCGGGATGGTCGGCGGTTTATTCCCTTCGTCGTTTAAATTTTCAATTACATGTACCTAGACGAAATGGTCTATAGTAGGTGAATATATTTAGGTGTTAAATTAATGATGACCTTTAACGCTGCCTGCCTTTAATGTTCTGGGTATTTTATGTATGAGGTAATGATAACACTCTCCCCAAAGGTTGGAATTTTTTTGTGATTTGAATAAAAACTCTTATACTTACTTGTTTTATGGTTTCGCCTCACGGTAACATTAGGGTATATACGAGGGTGACACTGAATGTTCTTAGAAAATCAAAAACTGAACTAGTAAGTTATTAGTTTTATTATTATATCTCTTCAAAATAGTGTCCATGTACATCAATACATCGCTGCACCCGATGGAACCACTGAGAAAAGCACTTTGCCCACTCGTCCTTAGGGGTCTCTTCGACGGCATTTTGAAACGCAGCCATTGCTTCCTCGGCGTCCATAAAACGTTTTTCTCGAAGTTTTTCTTTTATTTTCGGAAATAAATAAAAATCGCAGAGTGCGAGTTTGGCTATAGGGCGGGTGACCCAGTAATTCCAAGTCTGACGTCGTCAAGTAGTCGATTGTTTGCTTGGCGGTGGTCGTTTCTCCCGAACTTTTTCCAAGACAAGTAGCAAACAATTGTTGCGTTGCCTCATTTAGATGATTAAGTCATAGAAAATTTACTCGCGTTAAATTCATGCTGACGTGACACAGACAATTTTCAATTTGCCGCCAAATCGTAAACAAATGACAAATTAATAAAATACATACGTACCAATAATATTGGCAAAGAGTCCATTTCAAAATTTGAACTTATTTTTTTATTACACCGTTTACAAGTGGCCAGTTCTAAAAACTTTCAGAGTCGCCCTCGTAACAATAACCAAGGTGGGCATCCACACATTATTTCTGCCACCAGGACGGCGCCACTTAAAATGAGGTGTAATATATGACAGATTTCATAGTGTGTATGGAGTGTAGAAGTAAGAAGTATAGACTGTGTATTAAAAAGTGTCCATAGAAAACCGTTAAATAAGGGTGGCGCAACTATAGCTACGGGCTAAATTTAAAGAACGTGCCGAATATATTAGTGGAATAGACGACTTTTTCGAGGTTATATTTACTTAAAATTATTTTAGATTTTAGAGCTACTGAGCCGTTTAGCAGCACACTTCAAACCGTCGACAACTGCTAGTTCATTTCATCCCAGTAGCTATTCCAGCGCTGTTGTGGAGAGTTTTTGAACTATTATTTACTGCTTACAGATGGCCACTTTTTCAACTATTCTACTATTGGAGTTGGTACCACTTACTTCTACACTCCATAATAGTGGGGAAGTTAATTTGTTCGAATAATGTAAGGACTAATGTTTCATTCTTTACTATTAGTTATATTTTATATTAATTACATTAAAATTAAATAAATCAAAACACAGAATATTCAAAAAAGTAGAAAAATAAAAACAAGATTTAAAAATGTTCAGAAAATTAAAGAGCAAACCATTGAGGTATTGTTTCATGTAATAATATAATACTCTAGAAACTGTTAAACTTTTATTTAAACGACATTGTGTAACAAAAAACTTCACCTCATTGTCAACTGGCGACATCTGGTGAGCGGAAGATTATTGGCCCTCATTGGAGTTTAAAATTTTATAGTTGTTATTAGGCAGATACTGTTGCCCATCTCCTGTATAATTTTGTTTGTTTTAATAAACGTTACCCACGCACTAGGATTTTCTCCTACATCGTGGAGGCAGACTGCTTACATAAATTGCACAAGGACAAACATCCAGACCCGGAACTATTACTTGTAGGCCATACGAATACTTCTTCCGAGCGAGATTCAAACCCGAGGCCCTCGCTAAAACCCATTGCTAAACTACTGCGCCACGGAGCCGTCATTACCCTCTGTCCCGTCTAACAACACTCACGAGTGATACTACGGGTTGACTACTACGGTTGTATTGATTATTTAACATAAAACTAAATAATCACTTCCGTCATCGTACAAACATACAAACATACAAGATATACGAATAAGCCTTCATAGTTATATGAGCTCGTGATCTTGCAGGTGTTAACGCTCTAGCGATTTTAATAAGTACGTTAAATTAAAAAGTGTCGCGAAATGAATGTTCCGCATCACGCAGATCTGTTATGAGATATGATTTTTAGGCTATCAAACATGATCAGATAATATGTCGAGGTCTCGTGGCGCAGTGACTAAGTAGTTAGCTGCGGCGCTCGGGGCCACTATTGCGAATGCATGACAAAACTTTTTCTATGGCCTACAAATTTTTCCGTTCTGGGTGTTTTTCAACTTATTATTTATATACGTAAAATGTGGTCCTAGTGTGAAATAAAGTTTTTTTTAATGGAAAATGAAATTATGCAATGAATTATATCGTAACAGCCTTTCTTATTCTAATGCTGGGTATGGACTATTCTAAAACACCAGTGTCCATCACAGCCCAGATGATTAGCTGTTCACTACTGTGCGATTTACTAAGAGTTTTCTTACTTCTTACTTTGTGAAATCGTTTACCAGCGGCGATTTTTGGAACGTTATGACTTAGGGATCTCCAAGAAACAAGCTTACTCCTTTTTAAAATGCCGACAACGCGCCGGAATTTTCCCTGAACTTACAGTTGTTCATGAGTGGTGGTCGACACTTATCATCAGGTGAGCCGCATGCTCGTTTGCCCCCTCTTCTATAAAAAAGGAGTCAGGGTTACAATATTGTCTTTCAGACCGAATTTCGGTCATTGCGGCTAGTCATAACTGAGTATATAAAAATAAGTCTAGCCTTCTGTGCAGGATAGGATTATAGTGCCCGGGTGTATGCGCAAGCACAGGTTCACTCTCTATTCCCTCACTGTCATAGTCCAATGGGATGGCAATCCGACACGACTGGAGAGAGATCGAGCGCAGGACCAACGGCTTTATGTGCTTTACGTGGCGCGGGGGTGGAACACCACCACTGATTCCGGCTGCTACTGAAAATTTCTTGACATAAAAACACAATAACTGATTTTAGCCCGACTTGGGATTCGAACCTAGGAACCTCATGATCAGCAATCGCGTATATGATCACTAGATCAACGAGGCAGGCTACATGCGCTTGTATAGAAAACAAAATGGTAAATTTCGAACGATTCGTTACAGTTAAACAAAATTTTTAAAGTATTTAGAACCCAAAGCTGGGCAGATTTGATTACCGTCATTATTCATTTAAGATTCATTGAGGAACTAATACCTGTGGAATACACCTTTCGCTAAGCGATGCACGCGAAAAGAAAGAATCCAGTATCTTCAAAAATTCGTTTTGACGTGAAAACGTCTTTAAATTTGCTACCATAGTGGGAGGCGTTTTCGTTAACGAATTCTTTAATGCTTTAGCTACCGAGTGGTGTAATTAAATTTTAGATGTAGATGATAGATGTATAACGAAATCGGGAGGATGTAGTTTAGTGTTGCAGCTACAAATTTATCATCTACATCTAAAATTTAATTACACCACTCGATTTCTAAAGGATTAAAGAATTCGTTATATTCAGTTAAGGAGTGTGACGTATCGCGCGCGGCGGTGGGCGAAGTGAGTGGTATTGTGAGCCAGTACATAGACTAGAACGTATTCCACATTAGTTCCCAGAGGTGTACTATACGTGGTAGAGCCATGCTGCAGTTATATTGGAAGTATAGTCGTAGCATGAATGGGTCGACTAGACTGGGGAAGGTCCACGCTCTCACAGAATAGCAGCGTGAAATAGCAACTCAATACTGCTATGTTTCATATGGTGAGTGTAGAGAACAGGAGACTGACTCTCTTTACTGGAAACGAGGCATTCCATCTTAGTCCTCAGGGGTGCATTTTTTATTTTGTCTATAGGCCATAATATCATCCACTTACCATCAGATGGACTGTATGTTTGTCACCCTTATTCTATAAAAAAAAACTATTTACGTTTGCCACTAAATGGGTGCGTATTTGCATTGTGGACAAATCGACCGATTTGAATCAGTGTCAATCTCAAATGCACAATTTACCCTGAAATGACTTTGCCGAATGTTTTGCGAGCTAAATTGAGTGTTACATAATGCGACAATGATGGTCCTAACACCGCAAGGATGCTCCCCTTTCCAAAACTAAGCATTTTTAATAGAACCAAAGTACCCTTCGATTTGCTGTAATTTCTATTCCGATCTCGACTATTCTAGATCATTCCATCAATTACACATCCATTAAATCTACGTTCAATGTCACATGTATTGTGTAACAAGAACAATGTGCTGGCTTTTATTTCCGTACCATTCAATTGACAGCAAGCGGAAATATGATGTGTTCTATAGCTATTTAAATGGTTCTCATATCTTATCATCATTCATCATCGTCGTTTATAGCCTTTTAATAGTCCACTGCTAAACAATGGCCTCCCCCAATGCAACAAAACACGGTTTTAAGACACCTGTATCCATCGACTTCCTGCATATCTCGCCTCACAAATCGCATACCGGTACGGGGTTGCCACTCGAGAAATTTTCTTTCCCATCGGTTGTCGGTTCTTCGAGTTATATCGCCGGCCCATTGCCAATTCAGCATACTAACCCGTTGGACTATATCAGGTACTCTATCACCAGGTTCTAGTCATCATCATTACAGGCTATCAAAAGTCCACTACTGAAAATAAAGCTCCTTCATATATTGAACCACAGAGAGGATTTTCGCTACAGTAGTCACGCTTGGCAAGCTTACGAGTATTCACTTTTCTTATTATTTAGAATTGTTATGAGGAAGATGCAGAAACAGAAAGAGGAAAATATTTTGCCTCATCCCGTCAATGACGGCGTCGTATCTAACTTCTAATTAATTTAATCTAATGTTTTTATTCTATACTACTACTACTGCAACTTATCATACAGGGCAAGATCCAAGGAAAACGAAGTGTGGGTCGAAGAAGAACATCTTGGCTGAAAAACGCCAATGGTTTGGAAAGAGCACCCGTTCCTTATTCAGAGCCGCGGCATCAAAGATCCAAGTTGCCTTAATGATCGCCGACCTTCGAAAGAAGATGGCACTTTAAGAAGAACAAGAATGTTTTTATTTCTTTTTTCAACCAGGTGGTAAGTGGAAGCTGTGGCCCATAGACGTCTACATTTATCTTCGATTAAGAATCAAAATGGAAATGCGTTGTCACCCATAAGAGTTAACATGGAATGCCTCGTTTTCAGTAAAATAGGGTCTCCGATTCTCCACATATCATACGAAACATAGCAGTATTAAGCTGCTATTTTACACTTGTATTCTGTGAGAGCGTGGTCCTACCCCGGTCGAGTCGATCCATTCGTGCTACCTTCGTAATATAGTTGCAGCTTGGCTCTACCGACCCGTATGGCGTGACCGCAAACGGCATGACGCTCTCTAATGCCGTCATGCACGCTACTCCACTGCTCTTAAATCACTTGCGTGTACGTACGTGCACGTATACTGTAACACTTCATTGCTTGAATGTGAGTTGTGTACTGCGTGTGCATTTCTATTCGACTATAGTGTACTTAACTCGTTATCCGCTTGTGTACTCACTTTGTATTTTTTCTTAATTTGTCATTGAAAGGACATTGTTAAGTGCTCAAAAGGTTTCGAATCAGTGACAATATTATTTTTTTATTTATTTTACTCTCAATTTTTTAAATTATAAAGTCTACCAGCAACTATGATGTTTCACATCCAACGCGAGTCTCGCTACGGCCAACAACTTTGTTAAATGACAACAGCTATGTGTGGTAAAGGAATTCAACCACCTAATATCACTTTGAATATGACATTTCAATATTATAAAGGGAATATTACTTTGAATATGACATTTCAATATTTTAAAGGGAATATCACTTTGAATATGACATTTCAATATTTTAAATCGAATATCACTTTGAATGTGACATTTCAATAGTATTGCGTTAAAGAATTTGAAAGAAAATTGCTTTAGCAAGGCCTAGGTACTCTAGGTAGACAAGAGTTTATTTTACTAAAATTACTCTCGGTAATTTTGTAAAATAAACTCTTCGAAATGTCTCTTCAAAAACAAGTGGTTGAAAGCGTATGCTGTATAAGTTGAGAACGTCCTTTCGCGTTACGATTTCAGGTATTCACTTCACATCTCCTTCTTGGGTGCGTATAATTTTTCTTTTGTTATTTCTAGGCTTTCTTTACAAGAAAAAGAAATAATTTTCATACATATTGCTATCTTCTGTTCAAGATGAGTTCACGTTTGATTTACCTGTAACAAAGATGATATATTATTTTACTTTATTCAAAGCATGGTTGTGTTTTACTCGAGGAGTGAACCTGTTTAAACAATCTTATGTAACACATCTGATAACCAGACTCCTCCCGTTATTGAGACGGTATTGGAACGAGAAAAACACGCCTCTGATCCAGTGAGAGTTGACATTATGTTGTTTCACACATAAAGTTTCTCAGTAACCGTGTAGTGGTGGTGTAAGAATAAACTACCCCATATCGTCCCGTAGGTATCGTAATAGGTGACGGAGAGAAACAAATCAGTAGATGGACGGCATCGTCTTGTACAACCCCCTTGCGTAACAAGTTAACAAGCGTAACAGTTTAGGGGTTGACTTTAGTATTATGCGGCAAGATTTCGTCAGTGATTACGGTTTTAAACCAAAGTGCGATGATGCTCTTACACATGCCACATCGACTTCTTACGCGAAATAATGTAGATTTTGAGATTTTTTTAAAGATCTAAGACATATACGAGGCAAAACCATGCTGTAGCTATATTATGGTTGTAACACGAATGGGTCGGCTCGACCGGGGAATGACCACGCTCTCACAGAATACCAGCATACAATAGCAGCTCAATGCTGCTGTGTTTTTGTATGATGAGTGTAGAGAACCGGAGACACTTTTTACTGGAAACGAGGCATTCCATCTTCCTCAGGGGTGGCAACGCATCTGCATTTTGATTCCTAATCGAGGATGGATGTAGATGTTTATGGGCCACAGCATCCACTTACCATCAGGTGGACTATGTGCTCGTTTGTCATCCTTATTCTATTTAAAAAAATTAAGACTTGTTGATCTGACATTTATTAATGGAAAAATCGATTGGTATTATTAGGGTCGATTTTAAGTAAAACCCGCTGAATTGCAAACCACATAAGATATATGATTTGCAATTCAATGAAGTAGTCAATGGAGGAGGTCCACGTTCGAACGTAGATTTTTATCGTCTGGATGAATAAATTTTATTTAATGTAATAAAAAATAATGTTTTCCAGACCGAATTTCAGTTACCGCGGCCAGTCTCAGGGGAGGCTAGCCATCTATGCCAAACAGGATTATAGTGCTCGGGGGTATGCGCAAACACAGGTGCACTCTATATTCCCTCACTCTCGTAGTCTGATGGGACGGTTAATCGACCGGAGAGAGATTAGGCGTTGGAGCAACGGTTTTAGGTATTTCCGGGGCACGAGGGTGAAACACCGTCAACTTCCTGGCTCATGCTGCTACTGAGAATTTACTGACAGAACTCAAGATTCGAACCTAGGACCTCATGATCAGCAACCACGTTTGCGACCACTGGGCCAATAAGACAGTCAAGAGTTGTGTAATAGAAGTGGTTTTCGTGTACCATACACTAGACAAACGAATACATTATAAAGTAGATATCTCGAAGTTATTTCAGTGTAACCATTGGCGAAGCGAGGAGCATCTTTAGGTACTTGGGTCCAGCGTACGAGCGTACCGTAGGTATGTATTGATGTGCATAAAATTGGTCCAGTATTGCAATAGTAAAAACAGAATAGTAGGATTACTCCTGCGCCGTGCGAGACTTAAATGCCTGTTGCAGGGTTGTCACTGTCTTTTTGTTTAACAGCTAACTCTCATTTAGTTTTATAGGTAGTTTATCCAAACCTTTAAAAGAGCAATTCTTGTATATATATAATCAGAATCTCGGAAAAGGCTCCAACGATTTTCATAAAATTTGGTGTCCAGGGGGTTTCGGGGGCAATAAATCGATCTAGCTAGGATTCATTTTTAGAAAATGTCCTTTTGTCCGTGTTTTCAGGTAATAAAAATCCTATACCTTTAAACGAGCGATTCTTGTTTATGGGGGCAGTAAATCTAGCTAGGATGCATTTTTAGAAAATGTCCTTTCGTCTGTGTTTTCAGGCAATAAAAAACTGCTACAATATAATAATGTAAATTTTGTTTCTAGCCAGCGCCAAAATTGAACGAATCAATGAGCGAAAGTGTAATGGACGTGGCGACGCAAATTTTACATCCCTAGATCAGCTTCTAGAGATAATTAAAATTACCTCTTTATTTTATATATTCAATATAAACCTTTAATTTAAAAGTTTTAAAATCATTTATATTATTAATTTCAGTCAATCTTGAACTGAATAAGAAAGGGCTTTTAAGGCCGAAGGTTGGGGAGATAGCTAATTAAACGGCTTTGGCCTCGGCTTAGGCCAGAAATTAACTTTCTAAGTCGAACACTATATAATATAGACCACAGGTAATACTAGTTAATGTTAAATAAGCAAGTAAAATACAACTAGTTCTGGGATCGAACTTGGGTGCTATAAAAATTAAATCGCTATTTGCTACAATGGAACCTCCATCTAGTTCTAGGTCATTATAATTAGAATAGACTACTTTTAAAGCGTTTTGTTTCTTTTTTGATTTGAACTAAAGAAGTGTTTGAATGGCGTCGAACGGCCTGCTTCCAAGGAGATTGTTCTTCCGCAATCCAAGATAAGTGGCGACTAGCGAACAAAAAACAAACACAAAGTAATCTTAGACTCAAGGTTGAACCTCGCACAAAAGCTCGAAACTTTTTAGTGTCGGTATTTATTAAGGTGGAGAAGACGATGTTAATGTTAATAATGCCTGAGGTTTTGGAATGAACGCTGTAAATAATTCAGTGCGTTTAGCAGACTTTAACATGTTTTTTTTAAATATAATAAGGGTGATTAAGAAACAAAATGCAGTTGCAGATGCGTTGTCACCCCTGAAGACTAAGATGGAATGCCTCATTCCCAGCAAAAAGGGTCTGTCAAAGTTCTAACGGACGTTAATGTTTTAAAAGTTGCGACTTTGTATGATATTAATACTTTTAATATCAAATTCGTTCCTCCTTCATTTCAACATTTAAATCAAGTGCTCATAAAACTCAAATTTACGTATCCACCTTAAAAGGAAGTATTTTCAGAAAACTTAAATTATTGTAGATAGTAAAATAATTTTCTTAAAAATCTTTTTTTACGAGGTGATTTTATATTTACATAGGGAAAAATTAACAAATGATTATTGTAACTTTAAAATTAGTACAAAACATACTATTAATTAATTTAAAATTAAGTTAATGCGAATTAAGATAATTATGTACTAATTATTTAATATGCGAATTAAATTAATGGATTAAAATAATGCGATTAGTTTTTTTTTAATTTTCCTAATACGAGGGTGGATTGAAAAGTACTCGGCCTAACCAAGAAAATAAACACATACTAAATCAGTTATATTTTTATTTTTCTACATAATCACCATCAAGTTCAATACACTTTTGCCACCTCCCCTTCCAAGCATTTAGACCGTTGAAAAAAAATGATTCTTCCTTAGAGTCAAAATATGCGTCTACAGCTGCTTTGACCTCGTCGTTTGTCGAAAATCTTTGACCTCCCAAGTGCTTTTTTAGGTTGGGGAACAGAAAGAAGTCTGATGGTGCCAGATCCGGTGAATACGGCGGATGCGGTAACAGTTCAAAGCCACAGTTGTGAATTTCAGCCATTGACTGTACTGACGTGTGAACACGGGCGTTATCTTGATGAAATAGGACTTTTCTTCTGAGCATTCCTCGACGTTTTTCTTTTATTTCCTCTCGTAAACGACGTAGTAAGGTGCAGTAGTAATCAGAGTTTATAGTCTGACCCCTTTCAAGATAATCAATCATAATCACACCTTTCGAGTCCCAGAATACTGAAGCCATCACCTTATTAGCCGACAAAATCGACTTAGCCTTTTTAGGGGGTGGTGAACCAAGTCTTCTCCACTGTTTTGATTGTTGTTTTGTTTCCGGTGTACAGTAATGAACCCATGTTTCGTCCATAGTAACAAAACGATTCAAAAAATCATCTGCATCGGCTTCAAATAACTCCAAACAGTCGCGTGAAATAGTCAATCGCGTCCTTTTTTGTTCAACTGAAAGCAGTCGCGGAACCCACCTCGCAGACACCTTGTGGAAACCCAACTCGTTGACAATGATGTTTTGAGTTCATTCCTAAGAGATGCCTATAATCTCGGCTATCTCTCTAATTTTTAATCTGCGGTCTCCCATTATTAAATCAAGTACTTTTTTAATATTTTCGTCAGTAGTTGACGTCGAAGGCCTTCCAGAGCGGGGTTCATCTTTCACACTCTCTCTACCACGCTTAAATTCTGCTATCCATTTTTTGACGGATGAATATGACAGAGCACAATGGCCTAATGTACTGACCATGTCATCATGGATGGCTTTTGATGATAGCCCCTTCTTATGGAGGTACTTAATGACGGCACGCTGCTCGATTTGCTCCATTCGCGGAAATTATGTCCGATTACTTTGTTAATAAATTTATAAAATCACAACTAATTATCGCACACGTTTCGAACTTCATACTTGTAGAGAACCGGAGACCCTTCCATCTTAGTCCTCACGGGTGACAACGCATCTGCATTTTGATTCGTAATCGAGGATAGATGTAGATGTCTATGGGCCGCAGCAACCACTTACCATCAGGTGGACTGCGTGCTCGTTTGTCACCCTATCCTATAAAAAAATGATTGAAAACAATAAAATAAATATTTTTCCTGAAATAAGCGGTAATTTTTTATTACATTTTTCTTCAAAACTTGAAAATTTATTTGAAACAATTTATTGAAAACAATTTTTTTTTAAATATTGATTGGGCTTCGAATATTTATAACTATTCTAAATCTCATATGACAGCTCGAGGTCCGCACACAAACACGGCCCATTTTTACGCTACCAAAAACATATATTATTGTAATCCCCTTCTAATTTCCTCTATTTTGATATCCCACTCGATGAGTTTTGTAAATTTTTTACGTAATTACTATTTCGTGCCAAAAATCGATCATATTGTTCTTTTTTTAATTTCTTTTTGTTGTTTATTTCTCTAAAGACACTTGGGTTTTTAAGACGAATATAACGATACCTTAACTGTCGATACGAGGTAATAAAGAAATTTACAGCAGTAGACTTTAATGACTGTAATAGCAATTATCATTTATTCTATGGTAATAGATAGCAATAGAAGCATTTTTCCAAAAAAAAAATTACGTACCTAATTTATAAAAATAACGTAGGTTGCTATTTATCTCAAAAGATTATTTTTGAAACTACTATTGAATATTATAATGATGTGTGTATGTATTTATACGTGGTAGAGCCACGCTGCAGCTTATGGTTGTAGCCAAAGATTTAGTTATAGCATGAGTGATTCGGCTTGACCGGGGCAGTACCACGCTCTCCCAGAATACCAGAGTAAAATAGCAGATTAATGCTGCTGGAGTAGATAACCGGAGACCCTTTTTACTGGAATCGAAGTATTCCATCTTGGTCTATCTTGGTATACGCATCTGCATTTTGATTTTTAATTGGGGAGAAAAAAATATTTCGAAGGCATGTGAAATCCGCCAACACATGTCTTCGAAATTCCTTGCCCTCAAACCCTCTCAGAAATGAGCGAAGGCTTGTGCCCAACAGTGGGACGAATATAGGCTGAAACTCTATTATAGAGTCAAAATTATATAGAAGTTAAATAGATTTTTATTATCCTTTTAATGACAAGGAGATAGCTCCTAAAAACCTCACAAATAATGACTAGAGCGGCATTTTGCACAAACACGCATATTAACCATTTGTGCCACCAAATATCAGTGCTTGCACTGGCCGTGTGGGTATAGATTATATGTATTACGTATAGCAAGTATAATAACAGGCTGAGAAACATTCCATCTTAGTCCTCAGAGGTGACAACACATCTGTAGCCTGCTTGAATTTGGCTTCAGATGTCCATAGACTGCATTAGCCACTTACAGTGGACCCTAGATAATCCGGCCCCTGGCTAATCCGTCCCCCTTGTAATCCGACATGTCTTTAACTTGTATGTAGATTCGAGCCGCGCTATGACTCCGCCACGGGGGGAGGTGTTCTTCGAGTATACGTGGACAACCAGGTTGCAGTTAGTTCCCGCCGCCACTAATCTGGCTTGACGCGTATTGTCTCAGCTCAAATGTGACTATAGTAGCGACCTAGCAGGCATTCATTATTTACTGTTTAGGTATTCATTGCGCATCACATGACAATTTATTTTTTATTATTTTATATTTGATATGTAATGTGTCGGATTACAAGGTTTTTTTAAAAGAATCTGGACTACCAGAGGACAGTGGCAGTACTCTATAGTCCGACAAATTCGATAATCCGACACTGTATTGCAAAACATTTGTCGGATTACCGCGGGTCAACTGTATTGCCATTCATGTGGATTGTAAGTTCGTTTATCAAATCAATTGAAAAAAAAAATTGGTACAAGCCGCCTTTTTATGTTTCTTGAATATAGAATTTGTGATATATTAATGTATACGGCATTTCACTGGACAAGGGTCAAGGAATGCCACCTTGACAGTAAATCTATTGATTAATTCTTCATAAAACATTAACGAGCCATACTCATTTCAATCGATCCGCCTCCACTGTAAAAGATGAGTAAAATCGATTTAAAACGAAGCTTTAAGCATAAAAAACTATAATGCAAACAATTTTAACGTTTTTGTTTGAGCCGCACTGTTACGAATATTTATACCACAGCCTAAGGAAGAACATTAAGTTTTTAATTCTTGACAATTGTATGGACTGTATTATTTTTGCAAAAAAATATGTAAAAAACGTGTCAGAGCTACTATGCTACAGGTATATCGGGGAGGGACCACGCTTTCACAGAATACCAGCGTAATATAGCAGCTCAATGCTGTGTTTCGTATGGCGAGTGTAGAGAACTGAAGACCCTTTTTAATCGCAATGAAGCATTGCATCTTAGTCCTTAGTCCAAGAATCTGCATTTCTTAATCGAGGATAGATGTCTATGGGCCACAGCAACTGCTTACCATCAGGTGGACTATGTGCTCGTTTGTCACCCTAATTCTCTAAAAATATAGCAAGCTAATGATGCTTATTAGTTCCAAGGAAAGCCTGTTTTAGTACATAAGTTGAACACAATCTTTATAACATACTCGTTGCTTATATACATCAACGGATCGTTAACGATTTATTTAGCGACCTGCCCTTACTTCGCCTGGCGAGGATTTATTAATATGTCGTTATCATCCAAAGCCCAATTACTGAGGGAGAGTCTTAATGAAAGGGATACAGTGATTTCATAATACGCAAATTATGAGATAGATATACCTAACACGCTCTCGGAAAAAATCTGAGTAAGCTCTAAACAGTATATTTTTTACAAAACTTTGTTATGTATTGAAAAATTGGTTTATGAGAACTTAGATATGATTATTTGCTATACCTTAAAAATAATTACATGAACTTATTCGTAAAAATATTGTGGTGTCATGGAGAAATGTAACTAATTAGAGCCTAATTTGCAATTTTTTTCTATCGAGAAAATTACATGTTATCGTGTTTTCTTTTTATGAAATCCTAGGTCATATAGTCAAAAGTCATATACCAAAAAATTGGTTAGAAATCTATGAGACTTAAAAAAAATATTATGTGCAACAGTACAAACAAGAACAGAAACCACCAAGTTTTCGAGGTATCACCTTATTAATAGTTTAAAAATATCCATTGCTCCGGGTATTACCCCGAATAAAAATTGTAAAAATGGTTATTCATGTGTGCAAATGTTTATTAGCTACATTAAAGTTGTTAAGAATTAATTCGCACACATCCACTGAATAAAATAAAATGATGTGTCTTACCTAGTTTGAAGAGCATCCCCCACCCTCGATTAGTGCACGCAATCGAGGGAGGGCGGGAGGTGCTGTTCAAACCAGGTAAGACACATCGTTTTATTTTATTGAGCGGATGTTTTTTTTTTTTTTTGCGCCCGAAGCAAATATGGGCAACCCTGCGGAAAGCGGGGGAGGGAGGTTGGGAATGCTCATAGCATACCACGCAGCCGGCTGCGTGGTTATGTGGTGACTTTTACCCACTAAACCCAACCTTTTAGGAATTGGCTTAACGATCTGACTAGAGATCTCTAAGCCGTATACGAACTCGACCCTCCTTGGCAGAAAGGAGGGCGCAAGCGGCGAAAAGCCGATTAGAAGAGTGCCTAACTAACGCAGATTAAGGGATGTGTTATGTAGGCTCGGCCTGAGCCGCCAGGAGGCAGTTCAGGTCAGCCGAAAGCTTGTTGGGGGGGGGGAGCGGATGTATGCGAAGTAATTCTTAACAACTTTAATATAATGGATTTCCGCGAAATAACACCTGATTATATTAACCCTTAGCTACAGCTAACAGACAGAAACTTAATTGGAACGAAGTTCCTTATCGCGCATTGCGAAAGGGGCTAGACGGAAAAAATTAAGACCAAAAGTTGTAACGACACTTTTTGCTATTAGTTGTAAGCTGGCTTGCACGTGTTTCTCTTGTCTGTGTCTCTCTCTCTCTCTCTCTCTCTCATAGAAAGTAAGCCAGTTATTTTCGTTTCGTCTTTCTATTTCGCATTGAACAGTGTGGTGTCGCGACGATTATTTTTGTTGTGTGTATACAGGTTTTTTGTACATAATAAATAATAACAATAATGAATCCTGACAGTGTTTCTGCACAAGTTCCGGATATTGCTGATGGAGTTAGGTAAGAAGAGATTTTATTCAGACAATAATAAATGCTTATGTATTTTTAGCAAAGACGCATTATAACCTCTCTTTACTATAGTACTAACCAAGTCTTACGCGTTATAATCTCTCTATTATTGTGAGAAATATTCGAACGTGTAAATAAGAATGATTTAGTTGCTAAGTTTCGGTAATATTGGACTGATCACCCAAATATTGACGATGCTTAAACTCATGTGCCAAATGCAAGTCAGTATATTATGGAAGTAGAGCAGGAAAGTGTATAACTAAAAACAAGGTAATTAATAAATAAAGAAGGAATAAATAAGATTTATGAGTAAAGACATTATAAGACATTAGGTATTAAGCATTCTAAACCATTATTATAAAATAAATTCCGGAACGAAAACCTCCCGCGGCACTAATCGAGCCGCGTTGACGTTTCTTCAATGGAGGACATCGAGAATCCGCCAGCGAGCCGTGAAATTACACCGTTCAAGATCAGCTCATCCATTGAAATCTATTTGATTATATGCTCTGTGCTGCATGAGTCGTTAACAATTGGTATATCAAGGTAATCTCCGTGTAATCCTCACCCAACTGTAGCAGTGTGACGGAATATCAGAAATGACATATATTTTTTTATAAACGGGGGGCAAACAACACGTCACGTGATGGTGACTACCGCCGCCCATGAACTGCAACATCACGGGAATTGCAGATGTGTTGTCGTTTTTTTTAGGAATATTAACAATGCTATATACATTACTAATATTCCCCTTGACCACTCATGGTAAGCTTAAATTGCTTGTGTTACGAGTAGTTCACGCCAGTAGTCGAATGGCGGATTCGAACCCACGACCTATTTAAGTTCGCGGTCCGCGCCCTGCCATTAGGCTACTGTCGCTTTAAGCTTTTTGTATGCTCTTTTCTTGAAGGTCCCTAAGTCGTATCGGTCGGGAAAAACCACTGGTGGTAGTCGATTCCACAAGCAAGTTTAGCGAGGACGAATGTATCTTGCAAATCGCACACAACGTATCTAAAAAACGTATCTAAAGTATTGTCCGCGATGTGCGACGGTGAAATTGAGCGGCTGGAATTAGTCCGAACAATTCCTCTGAGCACTCCCCATGGTAGATACGATAGAATACGTAAAGAGATGCTAAATATCTTCGTTTTTGGGGATTGTTTGAGGGACATTGGAATGGTGTAAGCCCGACGACAGTCGTATTGATGCTTGTTGCGTTCTGCAACATTGCGTCTCTGCGATGGTTGTTAGGCGGGTCGCTATTCTCAATGGCGTTCTCTGCGTTTTGGTTTGACTTACACCTAAGTAGCTTTGCCCAAGTCGGGTCCCTTATTTACGGGACTGCAGACTGTCTGAACTTCATGATGTTTCAAGAGATAAATAACAGCATTAGATTATCTCTGCTAATTTCCCAACTTTGAATGATTGAAGGCAACTTGTTGGTGGGTGAGACAAACATGATCGAAAAATACTTATACTCAACTTCAGTCAACAACCATTTCTGATGGCGAATTATTATTATTATCTTATAACTGCCTTTTGGCTCTATTTGCCGTTGTATTGGTTGTGGAGCATACGTGTCGAACTCATGGGGGTGGTATATGGAGGGAGGAGACTCTCAAGACAAAGACAACGTGGGAAACCATTCTCTACTGGCAGGTGGTAGCGCTCACGGAAGGCTTTTAATCGCCAGTGTATTTTGACGTTTGCCTAAATCGTGTGACGTACATTCACTGTGGCTGGATTTGATCATATTCTGTATGGCGTTTACACGCATTGAAATGCGCGACTTCGTTCGGTGTTTGTGCCTCCTTTTATTTGTTCGTCAGTTATTTTGCTGTGGACTAAGGTCCAAACCCCAATTCGGGGGGAGCGCGTTGACTGGTAAGCGTTCACCGCACACGGCGTTTGTGGAGCCTTATGCATCCCCTCATTTATTTTAATGGTGGAAGTGCCAAACCCTTGTATCAGGTATTTTATATAAATATTGTGAGCCTTTTTCAAGCGGTAAGGGATTAATTATAAGAAATTGACAGATGTTTTTTTATAGGATAGGGTGACAAACGAGCACACAGTCCACCTGATGGTAAGTGGTTGCTGCGGCCCGAATCTACATCTATTTGATTACAGATCAAAATGCAGATGCGTTGTCCCCCGGGAGGACTAAGATGGAATGCCTCGTTTCCAGTAAAAAGGGTCTCCGGTTCTCTACACTCACCATACGAAAAACAGCAGCGTTAAGCTTTTTTTCACGCTGGTCTTCTGTGAGAGACAGTGTAGTCCTTCCCCGGTCGCGCCGACCCATTCGTGCTACAACTATACTTCTAATATAACTGCAGCATGGCTCTACTACGTATAAATTGTGAAAATGTATAAATGTGAAGCTGATACAAGTGGAATAGGGACGATTTAATGTTTTTAACCTCTTTGAGCCCTTTCTTCGTGAACGGGTTCTTAGCATTAAATAATTATAAAGCACTGTCAACGGCTTGCGACTGCTTTAGTAAACATTCATTCTTCCAAGAGACACCTAAAGAAACTAAGTTACTATACAAACACAATGTAAAGTAGGGTTCTAACTAAATTATCATACCAAAAATATAACAAACGGCCTAAAACTAAACCTTTAAAAAGATCCTTGGAAATATCAATATAAGTTTGTTAACCTGTTAATAAATAAATATATATATATATATATATATATATATATATATATATATATATATATATATATATATATATATATATATTTAACAGACGACCTCTTTATATAAAGAGGGAGGCAGTGATAGTGTATATTATAAGAGAGGTACGCTATCACTGGGGGGAGGGAACCGTTACAAAACCAATGGACGCACATTTTTAATTCAAGATTTTCTTGACGAGCTGCTGATAAATTGTCACCTTGAGAAGGTCAATCAATGCATCCGTAATAGGAGACTTGCTCGGGATCTGTCATCGCAAGAGCATCGAAAGCGAATGCATTCGGGGACACCTAGGGATGATCGATAATATTCATTGTTATCGATGGTAGATAAACATTGATATTTAGCGGAAAAACATCGATTCATTTACATAGAAGTTAAGTCCTAAATATCGACGATAAATATCGACACTTCGACGTTGCGAGAATAATATTGGAACATCACTATACTTGAGGCCATTAGGATCCGGTACTTTTATGGCAAGGCCTAGGATCCACTTACCCAAATTTGTGGAACTCGTAATAAGCATTAAAGATTTGTGCTGTACAGCGACTTCAACAGCTTCAGTATTTTTTAAAAAGTTGGTCAACGTATCTATTAACAAAGGAAAACTTCTGACAAACTTACTTTTTTGTAGTGTACCCTAAAAACACTGGGAATGGTAACCATTTCTATTTTGCGTAATAAGTACAGTAAAATAATCCTAAATTATTTGTTTTGCCACCTAAAACATAAATATTTTCAGACGTCGATATTTTCCTTTCAATATTTATCGTATATCGATACTTTTGAATCAACTTTGTAATGTCGATCATCCCTAGAGACTCCGCCCCTTGGCACAGATATTAAGCACGCGAGCGAGCTCGTACCATTGACCGACATCACGCTTACAGGGCTATTAAGACGAGGCATGACCCTAAACGCAAGTTTTATAATGCCTCAAAGTATATGATCCACTGCAGTAAACAAACCCAGAAAAATATATGATATTGTCCAGGATATATGCTAGTTAGATAGTGTGTTGAAAACATGATACCACTAATTTAATACGATAGAAAAAAATCACAAACATACCTCTAAAAATTTCTTTTAACAAGTAAAAACCATACTAATACTAATACTACAAATATACATGCAATCATTCTGATTTTTTGTCAGATTTTTAAACATTCAACATATTAATGTTATAGTGTTTTAATTTTTTAGTCCAACTAATAGCTTTTTTTTTAAATCGCATATTCTTATTTCTGAAGTAATACTGTTTGCGTAAACGCCTGTGCAGTGTCACTGCCGGCCGAGGCCTGGTGCTGTCACTCTTTTTGACAAAGTATAGCGACTACCAAAGTACACCTTCAGGTCACTCCGTCAAGTCCGGAGGTAAGAACTCATCATCCTTAAAGAGCAACCGCAGTGTATGAGTTGTGACCAAGTATTCAGGTCACTCCGTCAAGTCCGGAGGTAAGAACTCATCATCCCTAACAAAACGAGCCCAAACTCGGCACAGCTTGTAGAACTCGGCGACCAGTTCCAATAGTGACTACCATAGTACACCTTCAGGTCACTCCGTCAAATCCGGAGGTAAGAACTCATCATCCTTAACAAAACGAGCCCAAACTCGGCACACGTAGTAGAACTCGGCGACCAGTTCCAATAGCGACTACCAAAGTACACCTTCAGGTCACTCCGTCAAGTCCGGAGGTAAGAACTCATCATCCCTAACAAAACGAATCCAAACTCGGCACACCTAGCAGTACTCGGCGACCAGTTCCAATAGCGACTACCAAAGTACTCCTTCAGGTCACTCCGTTAAGTCCGGAGGTAAGAACTCATCATACCTAACAGAACGAGCCCAAACTCGGCGCACCTAGTAGTACTCGGCGACCAGTTTCAATAGCGATTATTAAAGTACACCTTCAGATTACACTATCAAGTCAATTTTCAAATGGTTTTATTTGAAACTATTCTTTTTCTGTTATTTTAGCTATTTTGCCAACGAAACTTAGGTTTTTTTAGAATTTGTGAGTTGGCGTTTTAAATGTATAATATATATGTATATAGATAGTTGACTTGGTACCTGCTCATAAATCATAAAACTGACTTAAAAAAATATTCATAATTAAAATATAGTATGATGTCCAGACTCCAGACCTCGTAAACAGTTTTGATATTAGTGAGTAGGTACTCAAAATATTATTACTATTATACCTAGTAGTGTTGCGAACAGGAGACCTCACGGGAAAGTGATTGTTTGGAGGTGAATGTCTGCTTGCTTTGCGCATACTCTGTTCACGCTGCGCTCTCTGACTGCCCGTTTCGCTACGCCCACTGCAGGACGCGCGGGTGAAAAACGAATTTGAAATCGTGCTAATACCTCGTCTTAACAACATAGCTTTTACAAACAGCCGCATGTACGTTTGCCCTTCTCCTTTACAAAAAAGCAATGTCCTAGAAAATATGCGGGAATTATCTAGCAAAAAGTTTAAAAAATTGATTAAGCTAAATTGGTTCAGCGTTAGCGTAACAACTTATAAAAGCCCACTGTTGAACATACGCCTCCGCATGGATTGCGCTGTAAGGGGGATATTTGCCATAGACGCCAAGGTTGGCAAGCGGGTTGGCAAGCGCAGTTTTTTATTTTCAGTCGTTATTAGGAAAACACTGCTGGCCATCTCCTGATTTGTTCTTCTCTGTCGCGTCTTACGACACCCACGGGATGATATGGGGTATTATTATATATATTCCTTACATCGCCACTACACCGTATTTAAAATTGTTTAGTAAGGGTTATAATAATACTAAAGAGTACATAATTGATAATAACCTCAGTGAATGGGGTAATTGCTGCCATGCTGTTTCTAAATGTTTTCATACTTAAGACGCTACTCCTAACGAACGACCTTGAGCGTTCGGTCGTATAGGTTCATCCCGCGCTCTCGCGTAAGAAATACGAGCAAATTCTAAAATATTATCTTTATAAAATCGATTTGTAGTCCTTTGAAAAAATTAAATAGATCAAAATTTTCATTAATAAATTGCTTATCCATTAGTGTCAATCGTAAAATAAAATAATGCTTACTTTATGAGGAGATGCGTGTTATCAAAAATTAGTTCGCATTGCTGTGGTTTAGCTGTAGGAAGATTCATCAACTATTTACTGCTTTAAAAAAAAGTTCTAATTGACTATTATGGAAACAAGATTATGTAGAAATTTTATAGATTTTTCATTAGTTGTTATATTATATTTTTAATAGCAATTAGATAGCTCCTAAAAACCTCAAAAATAACGACTAGCGCGGCATTTTGCTTTTTTGAAACGTCTCGCTTGGCCTTCTCAGGACAGAGGTTTTTCCGAACCAGTGGTAAAGCTTAAATGGCTTTCAATAAGTATTCTTGTAATCTTTATTGAATAAAAATTATTCTATTCTACTCTACAACATAAATTACTGTCGCGTTGGTGTAGCAATCGAAAGTGCGAGCTCTAATCTATATTATTATGGTTGTAGTACGAATGTGTCGGCTCTACCGGGGAAGGACCAAGCTCTCGCTGAATACCAGCGTTAAGAAGCAGTTTAATGCTACTGTGTTTCGTTTGGTGGGTGTCTCTACACCGGTTACCCTTTTATCCTGGAACAAGGCATCCCATCTTAGTCCTTAGGGCAAAAGGCTTAGGGGTAAAAATTGTCAAATGTGTTAAATTTATAAGATACAAAACTGTTGACACTCCATCAAAATATATATAATTATAATATTAATATTTAATACAAAATTGTGTTTATAAGTTTCTGCCCGCCCTCTTGGTTTGTTAACGTTAGACTCGTACGTAATAACCCGGCAACTAGTCAATCTAGTAAGTGCACTGTGATGGACAGCTATTTCCTGTTAGCTGGCATAATGACATGGCTTCCGTCGGACTCTCCCCACATCACTCGACTTCGTCCACGGCTACTCAACTATTAACATTATAGTTAGTCATATAATAGTCCAGGATACCATATGGCCATATTAAAATTAGCAATCAGACTGTAGCAGCCAGATTAATCAAACCTAAACGGGAATAAATAATATATACTCCGCTGCTACCATAACGCGGAAGGCGAGAATAAATAAAAAAAAACATTTTATTTCCTAATTATTCTTGGCTACTGAGATACTGCGGACTGTATATAGATAATTTGACGTTCTTATAAAGAAACAAGAAGCAGCCGCAAATATCATTCAGCGCCACACCGACTTCACACGCCGCTATCGTCACGTATCCGTCGACCAATGGTGAGCCGTTTCTTCAACGCCGCAGTTCGTTTCCTCTTGCTGTTCCGGAGCTGTATTCCACACCGCCGCCGCCCGCCGACTACGCGTACGCACCGATCTGCATGTCTTATATAGCCCGGTCCAGCGACGTAGCTTCGTGAACAACAAACAAGTCTCACGCCGGGAAACGAAACGTAGATAATTGTATATTTTAAATAGTTTTCATTGGTCATAAAATAAGCAATATAATTGGCTAGGCAAAATATTAATTGTTACCATTGGCAAATCAATAGTGAGCCAGCCATATAAATATAGGCAAGGTTGATGCAAAAGATATTCCATTCCGAATCCCATTCGACAGTACATTCATAAACATAAACAGTAGTTTCATTTCTCCACCTTAAAGAAAACCACTCGGAGTCTGTTAATAGTGGACAGTTCGCTACCACTATTACAGTGGTGACCCCGTACGAACACCGAGGGGGAAGATCCGGTACGAACACCAAGAAGGAACACCCTGCGACGTACCACTACTATTGCACGAACACCGCGAAGGAAACCCGTACGAACACCGAGAAGGAAGACTTCAGTTTATATAAAATCAGTGTAATCAAGCCGTCATTATGGAGCAGGAGGCAAACACATATACATCAAACCCGGTAAAGGAACCAGAAATCGCCGGTATATCTCTATCGTTAAGAATACCACCGTTTTGGAGAGACAAACCACGACTTTGGTTCGTCAGTTTTGAAGCCGCAACGAATGGTTTAAAGAAGAGCCAAGCGCAATTAGCACAGATGGTTATAGCCCAACTTGAGAAACAAGACATCGAACAAATTGCGGACCTGTTGTACAACCCACCAGCAGTCGACCAGTATAATTCACTGAAGGATCGGCTGATCTCCGCATATGAAGAATCCGACAGTCGACAGCTACAGAAACTTCTATCAGAAATAGAACTTGGAGACCAGAAACCCACACAACTCCTACGCAAAATGCGTACTTTGGCGCGAGATAAAGTTCCGGATTCAACACTACGGCTAATGTGGGTAAACCACCTACCACCACATATTCGATCGGTAATAGCAGTCAGCGAAACATTCAGCACGCAGACGAAGCTCGACGAACTGGCACTCCTGGCGGACAAGATGATCGAAAACAGCAGTAGCTCACACATATCGATCATCGAAGGCACTTCAACAAAGGCCAATGATACCCAGTTTCTTCTCGAAGAAATTCGGAAGCTATCATTCGAAGTCGCCGCGCTCAAAGCTTCCCAGCATCATACCTTTTACCAGCAACAGTACAACCAGCGCAATCAGCAACACCGAAGATCACCTTTTCGTCGCAACCGCTCTGCAAGTAGAAGTCGAATAAGCTCAACATCAAGATCCCCTTACTGCTACTATCATCGACGTTTCGGGGTCGAGGCAAGAAAATGCACAGCACCGTGTACATTCAAAAATGAAAATACGAATACGGAAAACTAACTAGTACGCTCGATGCGACGGGATCCAGCGTAACAGCAAAGTCCTACCGTCTTTTCGTCACCGATAAAAAAAGCAAGCTTACTTTCCTTATCGACACCGGAGCAAATATCTCAGTGTTACCGCCGAAGCAAGGACAGAAGTTGAAGCCACTAGATTTTCAACTCTATGCAGCAAACAATACGGTTATTCCTACATATGGAGAAAAAACAATGGAACTTGATTTTAATCTACGCCGACCATTCAAATGGAGATTTATCGTCGCTAAAGTCAGCAAACCAATCATCGGTGCTGATTTTCTTCAACATCACCAGTTGGTCGTCGACATCAAAAATAGAAGAATCATCGACGGGAAAACCAATCTTGCATCTCAGTCTTTTGTACAAGCAACCAATCTGCCCACAATAAGAAGCATAGATGTGCAACAACCGTATCACAAGATCCTCGAAGAATACCCTGGTATCACAAGAATAACTTCAATGAAATTAACACCGAAGAACGACGTTGAGCATTTCATCGACACCAATGGACCACCACTTCATTGTCGTGCACGTCCAATCGCACCACACCTATACGAGCAAGTTCGAAAGGAATTCGAAAACATGATTGAGCAAGGAATATGCCGTCCAAGCAAAAGCCCTTGGTCATCACCACTTCACATTGTACCGAAGAAGAACGGAGAATTACGAGTTTGTGGAGATTACAGAAGACTGAATTCTATTACCACTCCTGACCGCTACCCAATACCGCGAGTCAGGGATTTCACTCATCAACTATCAGACAAGACTATATTCTCCACCATCGATCTCAACCGAGCTTACCAACAAATAAGAGTCCGCGATGAAGACATAGAGAAGACAGCAATAATTACCCCAATGGGATTATTCGAATTCCCAAGAATGATCCCAGGATTAAAGAACGGAGGTCAAACTTTCCAAAGATTCATACACGAAGTACTTCATGGACTGGATTTCGTTTTTCGCATTTATTGATGATCTCCTTGTTGCAAGCCCTGATAAAGAAACGCACGAAACCCATCTACGCACCGTGCTACAGCGATTAGAAGACAACGGAATCACAATCAACCCTTCGAAATGCATATTTGGACAGCAAGAAGTTCAATTTCTTGGTTTCACCGTCAGCAAGGAAGGAATAAAACCGCCTGCCGAAAAAGTCAGAGCAATCATCGATTATGCAAAACCTAAAACTATCGAAGAGCTAAGGCGTTTTCTTGGGATGATAAATTTTTACAGAGAACACATACCTAAAGCCGCTGAAATCCAAGCACCACTTCACGCCTACCTTCACAACACGAAGAAAAAAGATAAAACGTCAATCGAATGGAACGATGAAGCCACGAAGGCATTTGAAGCTTGTAAAATTGCGATCCAAAATGCAGCTTTACTCGCTCACCCATCACACGAAGCAACCCTTGCTATCTTCAGCGACGCATCCGATCTCTCAGCAGGAGCAGTTCTCCAACAATACAGCAATGGGAAATGGCAACCACTTGGATATTTTTCGAAGAAGTTCTCCGATACTCAACGTAACTACAGTACATTCGACCGAGAGCTACTCGCTATTTACATGGCTATCAAGCACTTCAGAAAAACGTTCGAGGGTCGAAACCTGATCGTTTTTACCGACCACAAACCATTAACATATGTACTTCCAAAGAAACCATCACTATCGGAAACACCACGAAGAGCAAGACAACTTATTTTCATAAGTGAATTCACGACCGACATACGTCACATCAGTGGAAAGGACAACATAGTTGCCGACGCACTCAGTCGCGTACCAATCGACAGTGTAACGTGCCCTACATCAATCGACTATCATAAGATCGCCGCAGCACAAGACAGAGATAGTGACAACATGAAACATCTAGCGAAGCAAGGTAACTTGTCCATCAAGCAAGTTACAATGCCAATGACGCATCTACCTATATACTGTGAAGCCTCAACGACAACCATGCGACCATACATACCAGAAGAATGTCGTCGCGAAGTCTTCAATGCACTGCACAACATTAGTCATCCAGGTGTTAGAACAACAAGAAAACTCAACACTGAAAAATTCTTTTGGCCTGCAATGCAAGCGGATGTTGGCAACTGGGCGAAGCAATGCATTCAATGCCAAAAATGCAAAGTTCAAAGGCATACATCAAGTAGTCTAGCTACATTTCCACCCACGGAGAGATTCGAACACTTGCACGTTGACATCGTTGGACCATTACCTACTTCACCGCAAGGACATCGTTATCTCGTAACAATGATCGACAGAACAACAAGATGGCCAGAAGCAATACCTACCGATGATACTTCAGCCGAATCCGTCGCGAAGATAATTTATGAAAATTGGATTACTCGTTTCGGATCACCTAAAACCATCACAACGGATCAAGGAAGGAATTTCGAAAGCAACCTATTCCTCAAACTTCTTCAAACTATGGGAATACAGAAGACGCGTACAACAGCATACCATCCTCAGTCAAACGGAATAATCGAACGATGGCATCGTACATTAAAGACTGCACTCAAAACTCGTTTATCTCAACATACAAAGTGGATTGATGAGCTACCTACAGTGCTACTCGGACTACGAGCAACACCGCGTGCAGACACTAGTCTTAGCGCCGCTCAGCTAACCTACGGCTGCAGCATAAGGCTGCCGTGTGACTTCTTCAGTTCAGCAGCGTCAAACAAACAAGAAATGGATTACGATTTCGTAACTAAACTTCGAGAATCAATTAACAAAGCCTTATCGTTGAAATGCACCGAAATGCAATCACACAGAAATAATAAATCAGTATTCATTCACCAAGATTTGAAAACATGCAAACAAGTTTTTGTAAGAAACGACGCAATGAAAAAACAATTTCAACCTACCTACGATGGACCGTATAAAGTATTAGAGAGAAATAGCAAGACTTTTAAACTACAAATACCCGGAAGGAAATCTACGATTATATCGATCGACCGACTAAAGCCTGCCTATATTATTAACGAGGATACTGCAGAGGATTCATCATCATCATCAAAACCACCAGCGAGGAAGCTTGAAACTTCATCATCTACATCAACCCAGTTGAAACCTATTTTAAAAACTACGAAATACGGGCGAGTCGTCAAGCCTCCGGTACGCTTTCGCTGGGGGGAGAGTGATGTAGCAGCCAGATTAATCAAACCTAAACGGGAATAAATAATATATACTCCGCTGCTACCATAACGCGGAAGGCGAGAATAAATAAAAAAAAACATTTTATTTCCTAATTATTCTTGGCTACTGAGATACTGCGGACTGTATATAGATAATTTGACGTTCTTATAAAGAAACAAGAAGCAGCCGCAAATATCATTCAGCGCCACACCGACTTCACACGCCGCTATCGTCACGTATCCGTCGACCAATGGTGAGCCGTTTCTTCAACGCCGCAGTTCGTTTCCTCTTGCTGTTCCGGAGCTGTATTCCACACCGCCGCCGCCCGCCGACTACGCGTGCGCACTTTTTTTTTTTTTTTTTTTTTTTTTTTTTTTGCGCCCGAAGCAATTAAAGGGCTACCCTGTACGTAGGGAGGCGGAAAATGCATTACGCATACCACGATAGCCGGTCTATCGTGGTTATTAGGCGGGTCCGAGAGAGAGTTTCTCGGCCTGCGGACACGATAGCGAGAGGGGGGTGGGGCTGCATAAGAAGCTGCCTCACGAATTAAGTGGTTTGGGTGCGACTCTGAGGCTTTGAAGAAGTTCTCAGAGAGTTTTTTAAAAAATTGTTGAATTGTTGGGAGCTCTAAGTCCCGATGAAGGTCGGCATTGCGGACGTACCACGGTGCGTTCGCAGCTCGACGACAGAATAGGTTCTGAACTATTTGGAGTTCATTTAAAATGTTAGGGTTTGCGTGGGCAAAGACGGGGCCCGCGTAGGAAGACGGGGCCCGCGTAGGAGCGTGCGCACCGATCTGCATGTCTTATATAGCCCGGTCCAGCGACGTAGCTTCGTGAACAACAAACAAGTCTCACGCCGGGAAACGAAACGTAGATAATTGTATATTTTAAATAGTTTTCATTGGTCATAAAATAAGCAATATAATTGGCTAGGCAAAATATTAATTGTTACCATTGGCAAATCAATAGTGAGCCAGCCATATAAATATAGGCAAGGTTGATGCAAAAGATATTCCATTCCGAATCCCATTCGACAGTACATTCATAAACATAAACAGTAGTTTCATTTCTCCACCTTAAAGAAAACCACTCGGAGTCTGTTAATAGTGGACATTTCGTCTCCACTATTACAAGACCAAGTTCTGCAGCGTATGCATTTTTTATAGAATAATGGCGACAAACCAGCACACAGTCCACCTGATGGTAGGTTTATACTGTGGTCCATAGACTTCTACATTTAACCTCGATTAAGAATCAAAATGCAGATGCGTTGTCACCCCTGAGAACTAAGATGGAATGCCTCCATTCCAGTAAAACGGGTCTCCAGTTCTCTACACTCACGCTACGAAACACAACAGCATTAAGCTACTATTTTACGCTGGTATTTTGTGAGAGCGTGGTCCTTCCCCGGTCGAGCCGACCCATTCGTGCTACAACCATAATATAACTGGAGCGCGGCTCTACCACTTTTAAATGCTGTAAAAATGCTGTAAAAAAGATTAAAAATCATACCAGCGAATAAACAACTTATATTTTAGCTATTCCTATAGCATAATATCGTATGGTATTTTGTTATGGCAACACGCGACTAACACTGAAATTATATTTGTTTTGCAGAAGAAGGACAATAATTTAATTTATTCTTGGGGCGATTTATACGATTTTACAACAAAATCTCAGAAAATATACAAAATTTATCTTCCACCAAGTTTCAAAAACTTTATTAAACAAGTATTGTATAAAATGGGTTATAATGTTAAGGATTTTATGGATGACAATAACCCCTGGGAATGAGGTGACCGTTACCATGTTATTTCTAATTTGTTTTGTTGGTAGTTAATTGTTTAACATAATACATGTTTGTAAATTGATTGTTTTTCCTTAAAAAACGCTTCTTGCTGGTTCTTTCCAGGACACTTGTTATTCCGAACCAGTTGTATATTTTTGACTAAGTAGAGAATAAGACTTTCAATAAGTATTATTTATAATGTATTATTAAAATAACACGTTCTAATTTTATTTGGTAGCAAAAAATCACTTGTATCTCGGAGACAGTTTTCATATATAAATTACACAAGGACAAACAACTAAACCCGGAACAATTATTTGTAGCTTATGGTCTTGTTCCGTGCGGAATTCATAACCGCGGTGCTCAGCGCCGGAGGTCAATACATTACACTGCGTCAACTAGCCGTCATAAAGATGAAAGCCGTCAAATATCAGTGAGATCAAAGAACAAACAAGCGAATAATACCAGTTACTCGACTCTACAATCCAGTGTCACTAAATTTAAATAAAACCCCAGAAAATATTTTAGAAGTTCAAAAGTCAAAACTTCGAGACTTTTGGCACTGCGTTGGTTAACTCCACTTGTCAGACAAGGCGATCAACAAATTACAAAACAAATCTCCCTTAGGCAGAGGACAGTTACGTGCAGATAATAGTTTACTGTTTTTAGAAGAAGAATATTATTTAAATGGAATTCAAAAGTGATAAAACTTAATGCTCCTGTGTTTAGTACTGTGAGTGAGATGAGATGGTCTTATGTCATGAGTGTGATCTTAGTAATCACGAGTGTCAACGCATCTGCATTTTGATTCTTATTCTGGGATAGATGTAGATGTCTGTGGACTCCATCATCAAATTACCATCAAATGGACCGTGCGCTCGCTATATTTATTTATTATATCGTTTGTGTGCCATTATTCTACAAAAAAAAATGGAATATGCAGTGTAACGCAATAACTCTGAGTGAGTCGAACTTTCGTGAGACGAGTCTGTATAAGATTACAGCGTTAAAAAAGAAATTTAAAAACAATTGGTTGATATCTTTCGGAGATAAAAAACTAATATTTATATATTTTTTCATGTAGATTGCCTTAAGTAGATTTACCGTAGTCATCAAACAACTATCATATCTTTAAAACTCCAAGCTAGAATGATTATTTAAAATCATTTTAACTCATCACCACCTTACATTTGTATGATATTTTGTGGTAAATACGTAACTTAGTTATTAAAACAGCGTGATTAAGTTTATTTGGTTCACGTATATTACGTACGTTATGAAATGAAAGATGTTTGCTTACTTCATCATGCTTTTTCATAGCTTATAGCTAGTCGCATAAAGTTGTTTTTACGTGTATTTCAGTAACCGGCACTGCAGTATGATGTGCACGCGAGGCTTAGGGTCAGTGAGCTGGTGTGAAGGCCACGCATAATCTTTTTTTTTATTTACTACAAACATAACCAAATAGGCAATTCGGCCAAGAGCACTTAGTCACGTTTTAAATTGATCAGGAAACGATTTATTACTAAACATATTACCTATTCATCCATTTCTGGATATAGGTTTTAAAGAAAATAAAACGCAGAAAATAAGTCAAAACTGTAAGTCGAAATGAATTTTTCATAATGATATCTGATGTTTTTATTATAGGATAAAGGTGGCAAACGAGCACACAGTCCATCAGATGGCAAGTAGATGCTGTGGCCCATAGACATCCACATTTACCTCGATTAAGAATCAAAATGCAGATGCGTGTTCACTCTTGAGGACTAAGATGGAACACCTACCTCGATTCCAGTAAAACGGGTCTCCGGTTCTCTCACTCACCATACGAAACACAGCTGCTTTAAACTGCTATTTCACGCCGGTATTCTGTGAGAGTGTTGTCCTTCCCCGGTCGAGCCGACCCATTCGTGCTGCAACCATATAGCTGCAGCGTGGCTCTACCTCGTATAAACGTTTACACGAACACTGCACATTTAAATGAAAGTAGTTTTTATGTGTTAGTATGCGCGATAAAATCCGTAAAAACTAGTTTCATTTAAAAGATTATTTCAATTTACGTGCTTGTTTAAAGCACTTATAGACCATAAAATCTACACCGGTTCGCTAAAACAAGACATTCTCAGTAAAGACTGGCAATAGACTACGTGGTATTTTTTATGCCATGTTAGAATTTCATTTACAACCACAACGCATAATAAAATACAAAATCGAAGGTTTATTTTATATATATTTTTAAAATGGACTTGCAAATGCAGTGAAAGGTTTTTTTTCCATACATCCTTGTCCTCTTATTATGTAATGGCAGTATTCTGTACAGTGTAAGAACATCCACTACTTCTAGTCATGCCGTGTGTGTCGTAAGAGGTGATGATGCTACAATGGAAAACTGAAACAGGACAGGGGCAGCAGCAACTTTGTGCTATAATTTTTTTTTAAATTGCGGTCGTCTGCTAGCCGCCTGCCAAGCTTGGTAAATATGAAGAAAAAAAAATCACCCTATCAAGTAATTTATGGGGAGGCCTATGTTCAGCTATGGACTTTTGTGTGTTGCGGTTGTATTGATCTATTTTATAGTAGGTTACTACTTTATAGTAGGCTTTTTTAACAAGATGTCCTTAATAAATTATGTATATATTACTATTTTTGCATTATATCTACGTTTTTTTTAGGATTTTTATGAATTTACTCAGAAAAGACTTTATAAAAGAATCCATTGCCCCATTTCCTTGCGGTTGCCAAGCCGTCAGCCAAGCGCGGCCATTATAGCAAGAGTCCCTCTTATGGGGCAATCGATGGGGAGGCGAATGAATGAATGTCATTCCACTGTATCGTCATTTACTTACTTTTAATGTAAGCACACAGTCCACCTGATAGTAATTGGCCATACTGTGGCCATAGACATCTACGTCTATCCTCGATTAAGAATTAAAATGCATATGCGTTGTCACACCTGAGGACTAAAATGGACTGCCTCATTTCCAGTAAATAAGTTATCCGGTTCTCTACACTCGTCGTACTGTTACGAGCTTGGGGTTCGTGACAATAAAAACTGCCGATTGAATTACCAAAATTGACACTTTAATTACCGAACAGGAATTTTTTAGAAAGCTCTCCTAGTTCTGCTACTCGATACTAGATGGCGCTAGTAGGTACTCGCCATGTAGCAGGCATTAATTATGGCGTAATACGAAACACAGCAGCGTTAAGCTGCTATTTGACGCTGGTATTCTGTGAGAGCGTGGTACTTTCCCAGTCGACCCGATCTATTTGTGCAAGAACCGTAAAATATCTGCAGCGTGGCTCTACTACGTGTCTTAATTATAATACCTCAGTGTAATAGGTTCATTACTTGTTAAAATTTATAAAAATTCTAAAGTAAAATTACAGCCTATTAGGTCTCTCAGTTGAGCACAGAACTCTTATTTCTGAAAAAGTTGTGGAGTAATTACTCCGCGACGCTGTTTCAGGAAATGTTATTGAACTTCACATGTCTTTAAAATATTCTATTCCGCCGGCCTGCAGGTTTTCTCACGATGTTTTATACACTGCTGCATACGAAACAGCAGTTTAAATTTCATTATCATTCCTGCCGACGGGGATCGAACCCAATTTACGACTAGGGCTAAACCCTTGAGATACTACGACTATAAATCGTATACTCTGTTATAATGTATGGTTCTTAGTAAGTGAATATATGTTTTCCTAAAAAAGTATCGTTTGTGTTCGTTATTTTGAACAATTGTATGGAAACAATGCGAAGTTGATTAAAACTACTTTTACGGATTTTAATTTTAGTTTTTACCCATGGTCACGGGGCTGGAAAGCCGAAACGTCGGGAATTAAAAATAAAAATAATTAAAAGTAAAATTAAACGCAATAAAATCCGTAAAAGTAGTTTTAATCAATGTGTAGTGTTCGCGTAAATATAAGAAATCATTAAACAATGCGAAGTATTTTGTTAACATATCAATTGTTTTGTTATTTTTTTCATACAGGAATAGCAAAGGAATCTTATCTCATACAGCCATGGACGTGATTAATTTCTTTATTTGAAATTTAAGTAACAAACGAACTTACATTCCACCTGGTGGGACGTGGCTGCAGCTAACTTCAAGTAAAGAAGGTGTGGCGCAACGACATGATTTGAACATACAACCTTTGGAAACTTCAACTTCAAGTTTTCGTCATCTTTCTCAAGAACCCCTTTTTCTCGCTCCCAAGCGAACATCGTCTGCAGTCTTCAGCTCCTGCAAGGCAGCCAAGCTTTACAAGATTAACCGCAACTTTGTGTTCTTTCAAGCTACTCTGTGCACTACATTATGATCAGAGTTTTGCAGCTTGCCTCTGCTACATGACATACCGCAAACTGTATGCACTCCTGGCACTTGCACATTCGGCAACAACTATCGACCTCTGGTCTGAGCAAGGGGGTGATGTGGCAGCGCTGTCGTCGGGCTACAAAGGTTACGGATGTGTTGTCACCTCTGAGGACTAAGATGGAATGCCTCACAGGCAGTAATTATACAAGTTGTTTAAATTTTGGAAATAGGCAAGAAGTCGGTACCTACCATAACGGACTCCTCGGCGGAGAAATCCTACCACAAATATAAAATTTGCTTCAATTTATACATTTCCTTGGGAATAGAAACAGAAACAGAAAAAAATTATATTCAATATTGAAACTATATTAACTAGCTTGTTTAAATATTTATTTATTTCGTTTCGTTTCGTTATTCATCAATCGCAAGAAAGTCTGTTCGCTATGATATCGGTACTGTGTCGTTGAGTGAAAAGATTTACGTATAATATCGGTATATTATCGTAATAAGTTTCGTTAAGTTTCGTGAGTGAAGGTCTCACAGAATATCAGCATAAAATAACAGCTTAATTCTGTTGTGTTTCTTATGTGAATGTAAAGACCCAAAGACCCTTTTAACTGAAAATAAGGCATTCCATATATTCAGAGGTGACAATGGATCTGCATTTTGATAAAAGATAGATGAAGATGTCTTTGGGTCTCAAGATCCACTTAACATCAGGTGAACTGTGTGTTGTACCACTGTGTGGGTACCACTGGTTCAAAAAAAACCTCCGTCCTGGGAATAACCAGCAAGAAACACGGCGGGACTTATTTGTTTTTTTTAACAAACAGCTTACAATCATGTATCATGTCAACACTAAACGAATTGTTTTAAAAAAAAATTAAAGTTATCCATCCATAAATTGCTTAATATTGTAATGACGAATCACTGGTAGATAAAATAGAACGTTGAAAGAATGTCACCAGCATACGGCAAAAAGGTATTTTTTAGTTCAAAAATAACTGAATAACGCTTAATTACCATGAACATGACGTATGGTGACAACAACGATAAATTTCGCTATAAACAAACCAAAATGACCAAAGGTCAGCAAAGGTGACATAAAAATCGCATACGTCATTGCCCAACCTAAAACAATCGACTAATTAACCTAACTAAAAGGTCGAGCTGATGTTATGTCTGGTTATGACGAGTTGGTTCGCGTGGGTAAAGACAGTAACTCAGCAATTTGCTAAGATTGAGGAGCGGGACCACGCGGGACGCGGTAGGTGCGGCGCTGACGTGCGTTAAACACAAAAACGGACGTCTATAGAAAATCTTTAATTTTTAAAAATTTCTTCCCGCCACTTCCCACCATCAGACAATCAGGCGGTTGGTGGGTCTTCACCCCTTTGTTGTCGATATTCCACGCATTAGAACCAAACGGTTTATATCGTCTTTCGTAATGCGTAGAGCAAAGGAGTGAAATAATTTCCTGACATCTGTCTTTCAAGGCAACAGCGAATAGGCATCTATTACGCTAAGACAGTGCGAATTACCATCTAGGGTTTTAGCACCACTTACCACCAGGTGGGATTGTGGTTAAGTACTGGCTGGTACAAACAAAAAATGATTTTAAATAAGAAAAAATAGATTTTAGTAATGTTTCTTGCAACTGCCAGTACTTGTCTCTCCTACAATTAAGTTGCTTCTTTTTTTTTTTTCAAAACAAGCCATCAAAATCCGCTGCTTAGTAAGACTTTATTAAACTGATGTCACTTACAAACTTACAGTCATCAGGTGCACTATAAGTATGACCTCTGAAAACTAAGATGGGCCGCCTCACTGCTTGTGTATCGTGAGAGTAATATTATGGCCATCCGGTTAATATGGTAACTTTTTATAACTCAAAACTAGAGCCTTGTTTGCGTATATGACTCTGTGATACGATAGCTCTTCATCAGTTAATCAAATATTAAAGGTTACAAATATTTACTATAATGTCAATTTTAGTATTGTGTAGTGTCGTTAGTTTATTTTAGTTTGATTTCTCGAAGTGTTCCTAGTTATTGCCAGAGCTTGTTTGCAATTTTTTAAATATTTTAGTTATAGAATACAACTTTGTGTTTTTATATCTGTCCGCCTCCTAGTTTTGATTTTATAGGGCGGCAAAGCTTAGGGTGATCATGTTACCCTCACGTACCTTACTTCGTACTGACTCACTATACCATTCGGAGCACAGGAATACAGCGCTGCTGCTTGATGACAAGATTAGTTGAAGGGGTGATGCTTAACCAGATAGACTTCTAGGTAGATATAGAGTTCTACCAGGTACGAGATAAATAATTGACTTATTTAAAACTTCTCAAATCAATGTTCAAAATGTTGCTTATGGATAAATTTACTCATATCTATTAGACTGAGTAAGCCTTTCGTTTACATCTATCGTTAGATATGAATTTTTACTTCTTCCTCATTATGATCAAAGTCCACTACTAGACAAGGGACTCTCTCGTGTTTTTAAATATAATAAAGATGACGAACGAGCACATAGTTTACTTGATCGTTGGTAGAAGCTGTTAGTGAAAGACGTGTTCCAGGTGAGCGTCGCCATATCTCGCCTCCAGCGCCTCAAAAAGCTGCTCGTAAGTCACTTCCCTATCGAGAGCTTCCAGAACAGTTAAGGCTTGGTCGCGCAAGCCTCGTGTGAGAGCAATCATGGCCTGACTTTTATTCCAGCCGTTCGCCTTCGTTCGTTGAATTTAAATTGAGAACACATCTATCCTCAATTTAAAATGATAACACAGATGCGCTGTTACCCTTGAGGACTAAAATTAAATGCCTATAGTCCGTTCGCGTTAAGAAAATAGTGAGTCATCAGTGCAACTGGTGGTTTTTTTTTTTTTTTGTTTGAAATTTTTTTATTTAATTGGGTACGTTTGAAAACAGGAATATCTTCGTCAGCTTCGCAAAGTGTCATAATTTTGTCCAATGTCGGGTAGTCGTTATTTAAATATGTTGAGTGAAATTTTCTCCTTATTGCGCATTTGTCTAGTTCATCTAATTTATCGAACGTCGATAGTCGAGCTCTTTTTTTCACGGGTGATTTTAATGTGATAGTATCCTTTTGTTCTTTAATAATTTTATAAACAGTATTTTCGGACGCACCACATGCACTTGCTGTTTTTATTACTGTGCTCTCCACAGTCGCATTTAAATCACACAGTTTAAAGTACTTATAAACATTGTAAATTACGCGTCTCTCTCCGCTATGGATTATTCTTTCGAATAGGTGTGGTATTCATTTTCAAAATTTAATGTTGAACGAGTTACACGCGAAATACACAACCGTTTTGTTCGAAGGCCTGACTTCAACTGGTCACTGTGAACTCGACTTTCTAATTTCTTGCATTTTAATTGGCGGGGGGGTATATCCAGGCCGGCGGATAACGATGACTCACTATTTTCTTAACGCGAACGGACTATAATTTTCGTTGAAATGAGTATCCCGTTCTCTACACTCACCATACGAAACACAAGCACTCAGCTGCTATTTTATTGCTGCTGGTATTCTGTGAGAGCGTAGTCCTTCTCCAGTCGAATCAACTCATTCTTGCTACAATCACAATATGGCTGCAGCATGGCTATACTACGTACAAACGTAGAGTTTTTTTGAGGGTTCGTCTTAATCGGCACGGTTGGCGTGTGGATTAGTGATCGCACTAGATACCAGACGTCGTTCTTAAAAAATTGTAAAATATCTGTCCATTATACTAAGGTACATGAAGGTAATATGGTTACCTTTAACTTTGCCGCCCTATAAAACCAAAACTAGGAGGAGGATAGATAAAAAAACACATACTCGTATACTATAAATTATATATTAATAAAAAATAGAAAAACGCTTTGGCAATAATAAGGTAAACTTCGAAAATCAACTTAATAAAAATTAACTACATTACGCCATACTAAAACCGACTAAAATATTTACTGTAACATCAACTTTTGCTGTTTAAATCATTTTGACTTTTGTCTTTTTGCTGTTTAACATCATTTTGACTGACTTTTGACTGTTTATTATTTGATTGACTAATGAAGAGCTATCGTATCATATAGCCTTCTAAGCAAATAAGGCTGTAGTTTTTGAGTTATAAGAAATTGAACTGGATGACCACATTACCCTCACGTACTATAATAATAGTGACGAAAACGTTCCCTCTTGTCTTACTATCGAAAACCAAAATTCAGACAACCAGTTTAAAGTGACATGCCGGCTGACAGCAACTGCCAGCGAAGAATACACGAGGTCAAGGTGGTTCATGAAATCCGACACAGCTTTGTTCATTTAATATTAGGATCGCCTAATATTTGAGTATTAATAGGACAATTGTCGATAATTTTAAATTTTTTCTTACTAAAGATGTTAAAAAAATAAGAATTACGAGACATCCTCAGGTGAAGTAAATCGTCGCTGACTGCTATGACGTGTAGAGACGAAACACGTGTTGTATTATTGACGGTTGCTTACAAACTAGGTAAGACTCATCATTTTACTTTATTACGCTAATCTTTCTTTCAAATAATTTGTGGTTTTATTACGTAATTTAGTTGTGGTAAAAGCTGAAAGATGTTGTATGCAAGACACATATCGAATATACATGAAATATTATTTCCTCATTTGGTTCTTATATTTCTTTATTATCAATAATAATAATAATAATAATAATATATTCATATATTTACTGTGAGAATAGATATTGATACTCGAGCTTATTTCACTTCTGCAACTATAATTATTGCTGTACCAACAGGTATTAAAATTTTTGTTAGTAGGCTACTTACTACGTTAGATGCGCTGAGTTCATTTTTTGAAGTTAAAACTTCTTTAGGCCCGCAACACACTACATACGGAATTCAGTTTCGGAATTCCGAAACGGAACAAACGTGTTGGCCACACACATACAGAATCCTGTTTTTCCCGTAAAATTCCGTACGGAAAACTACCATGGGTGTGTGACGATTTTATATGGACTTGGTGCGTTCGGAATCCCAAATCGGAATTATGAAACGGAATTCCGAAACCAAATTCCGTATGTATGTAGCGGGCCTTAAAATCGTTGTGATTTGGCTCTCGATGAAACGATAAAGCGACACTAAAAAGAGACAAATTTATACATCTATACGATAGAGATATATATATAGCCTGCGAGGGAAGGATCGATATTAAAATTATTTGTGTTTAGACTATCTAACGTGCGTTAACGTTCCAGCTTGAGAGTCTATCAATTTTTGTTCAATAAAATGACTTTACTTAAAGAATAAAGTAGATGGCGCTATTACAAAGCAATTTTAATTTTACTCAAAAGATTTATTACACTATTTACAATTTAGGCACTACATGCCAAAAAATATCGATTTTAAGATTTATTTTCTATAAAATTAAACTTTTATGTATATTTTATGGCGCACTTGTGTTTGAAAATTATGAAATTAAATACATAATTTGCCCTTCAATATTTTTAATTATTTCATTTTACTCCAGAACATTTTCCCCTATCGGTAATCGGTTCTTCGAGCTATATGGTCGGCCCATTGCCACTTCAGCTTACTAATCCGTTGGGCTATGTCAGTTACTACTGCGGATATCCCCATTTTTAAGTTTATCAAGCAGAGAAACCCCGAGCATAGCCCTCTCCATAGCACGTTGAGCGACCTTGTGCATTCTCATACGGCCAACAGTAACCATAAGCCATTACTGGCAACACGCACTGGTTGTATAATCAAGTTTTCAGGTTTTGAGGTATACCTGACGAGACTTGTCGTAATTTCCCAAACGCTGCCCAGCCGAATTTAATCCATCGATTGACCTTTCGGTCGAAACGTACTCGTCAACAACTTTGAGCTTAGTGCTCCCAACAACTACCGGCATAGGTGTGAAATGGACATTACACATGATCTTTGTTTTGTCCGTGACCTATTCGTTGGGAGACCCTCGTTGGGAGTTCGGAGATACTTAAATAGCCATCGTAGCCCCACTGTACAAACACTTCAGCACTTCGATATACCGACAGTCAACTTGGACCCAGGACCCTTGGCTGTAGCACCTCCCAAATTTCGACGCAATCAAAGCCTTTTCCATATTCCACATACGCAAGGCAAAATGGCAGATTGTACACTTCGGTCTTTTTCCGGTAGGCGTAGTGTAGGGCGACCCCCCACTAGATGGAGTGGCGACCTGGTAAGTACATTAGTAAGGCATGCAGAAAGTCGATGGATGCATATGGCTCAGTATCATGCTTTGTGGCTTTCCTTGGGGGAGGCCTATGTTCAGCAGTGGACTTGGCTGCAATGATGATGATGATGATGATGAAGGTACACATGTTTCTTTTTAATAAAAAAGATTATAACATTCCACTTTGCCAGAAGTTACGTTATATAATTTTTAATGAGTTAATAATTTAATATTAAGATACTTTAGTAATTTAATATATTACAGTGTAGGAGGTACATTTCCTTCGCATTGCCCTTTGGTTTTTAGAAATTTTGTCCCGAATATTTTGCTAAGATAGCTACCCTATCCTCAGCATGCGATGCAAGGTCGCGTATTTTGGGTTGTTATTGTGACGGGCCGCAGTTTGCGATGCATTGTGTAACCTGCAGTCTCCGGCTCAAAGGGAACTGCTCTAGATACACGATGACCGATTAAATATAGCGGGAACGGCTATGCACTGCTCGTTACCGGTTTTAAATTAAATCTGATGAAACATCTTTACTTCTTCGACGTAAGAAATTAAAACGTCGTTCGTGAAAAGTCATTTATGAATCATAATATGTGAATATAGCCTATTAAGTTACGTGAGGGTAATAAGCTCACCTTAAGCTTTGCAGCCCTATGAAACCAAAACTAGGAGAAGGACATAGATAAAAACACAAAGTCGTGTATTATAACTACCTAATATATTAAGAAATAAACAGCAGACAAGCTTTAACAATAATTAAAAAAAACTTCGAAAATTCTACTTTAAAAGCTAACTACACTACCTACATCATACTAAAATCGAATAAATATTTTCTATTGTGTACTGTCAAAATGGCATCGATAAAGCATCGCGCTTTTGACCCATTATTTGAGTGACCGATCTAGATCTAGAGCTATCGTATCACAGAGCCATCTATGCAAACAAGGCTGTAGTTTTTGAGTTACAAGAAAGTGACCATTTTACCCTCACGTAGTATAAGATTTTAAACTTGAGGTAACTGACTAAAAAATTGGCGAAGGAAACTCCTCAGCTAATCTCTTGTCATTTTTGTTTCAGAAACATAACATTGCTACACCTATGTCAAATTCTTACCACTCAATGGGTTTTCTGGTAGAGAATGCCCTTAGACATTAAGTCGTGGTAGCCTTTCTTTTCTAAGAGAGTGCAAAAAACATAACAAAATTAAAATACCATGGTTAACTGAAGTACATACGCTAGCCGTTTTATGATTAAAAAAAACTAGATCCATAAATAGCATCTATTCTATTCACAAGTATGATTCATGTGGAAGCCATCGCCGGCCTCGGCTATATCAAAGGGAAGTGAACGACTCTTTCGTTCAAACAACCGCATTGTTTTATTTTTACCGGCATTTTCATATCAAGCGAAATTTATATGATAAAAAGTATTCTGAAATCTCCCAAAACTATCTTAGAGCGATGAGTTTATTATTGAAAAAATCATACGCCATTTTAAGCTTGTAATAGTTAACTTCTAGACATAGGATGTCATTCATCCACTAGCCGTACGTCCTACATCAACATAGGACAACTATTTGCAAGAAAATTAATTATTTTTAAACAGCCGAATTCATTAGAGAGCTCATAATAGGTACCTAATTTTGTTTTTGAATGGTGTTGTACATACATGTGGTAAAATGAAAAATTTTGGACAACCGACTACAATACAAATAAAATAAGAACATCATCAATGTAGCCGAAGTCAGTTAAATACACATTATTAAGGTTAACTCAAAAATTGCTGGTCAGATCTTAATCAAATTTATATGAGACCACATGAGAAACACCAGCTTTCAAATACAAGAAGAATCATCGAATTCGGTTCACCTAAAAAAAAGTTCTAAGGTGACACATAAAAAACCATAGTCGAATTCAGTATCTCCTCCTTCTTGAAATCGGTTAAAAAAGGAATCCACATTACATCACGTAGCTAGTGTTAAGCCGCTGCCCTCAATATTCAAAATATTGTAGTTTACGTAGTTATCGCCGGATGTTGCACTGTACAAGCATTGTCTTGCTCCAGTAACAACTCCACAAATCGTTAGACTAACTTTAAAGACATGTGGAATAGTGTTCATACGTGATAGTGCTATATTGCAACAATATTACTTGCAGTAAGAATAGGTCGACTCGACCGGGGTAGGCCACGCTTTTACAGACAGCAGCTTAAAATAGCAGCTTAATGCCCTTTTCACTGGAAACGAGGCATTCCATGTTAGTCCTCAAGGATAACAACGCATCTGCATTTTGATTTATAATCGAGGATAAATGTAGATGTCTATAGGCCATAGCACCCACTTACCATCAGGTAGACTGTGTGCTTGTATGTCGTCCTTGTTCTATGAAAAAAATAGTGGCGCGGGAACATTTTGTGCGGCTGGACACTGTCATAACGAGCGTTTGTTTTTTGTGCACTCCGAACGAACCGCTGCATGCTTATTACTCAGAAATGGATGTGTCGAATTTATTGTGATGGCGCGATAATGTAAACAAATCGTTTCGAGGATATCGGCACTTCTTGTGCAGTTTAACGTAGCAGAGTGGAGCCATGCTGCGGCTGTATTATGGTTGTAGCACGAATGAGCCGGCTCGACTGGAGAAGAACCGTACTCTCAGGGAAAAGTAGCGTGAAAACGTAGCTTTATATTGCTATGTTTCATTTGGTAAGTCGAGAGAGCAGAAAAACCTTTTTATTAACAGGAAATCTTTCTATCTTCGTCTTCTTTTTTTATACTATAATGGTGACAAACGAGCACACAGTCCACCTGATGGTAAGTGGATGCTGTGGCCCATTAACATTTACATTTATCGTCAATTAAGAATCAAAATGCAGATGCTTTGTCACCCTGATGGAATGCCTCGTTTCCAGGGGTCTCCGATTCTCTACACTTACCATACGAAACACAGTAGCATGGAGCTGCTATTTTACGCTGGTATTCTGTGAGAGCGTGGTCCTGCCCCGGTCGAGCCGACCCATTCGTGCTACAACCTGCTGGTGCAGCGTAGCTTTACCACGTAAAAACACAACTGTGTACTCGTTTATCACCTTTATTCTATAAAAAAATCTTGTAATAATATATTTAGCTAGTTTAACATGAAAGTTACGTTTCAATAAATAAAATTGGGTAAGTTTTGTGAGTTTGTGTTAGACAAGCAGCCTTGACCCGATGGATGTAGCCTAGTAGACGCTCCCACTACCTCTTAAATTGACGTGACAGCTGTTTCGCTGTAAATATATGATTTTTTATGAGTCGAAATATTATAGATAGGACCACGCTCTCACAAAACACCAGCGTAAAATGGCAGCTCAATGTTGGGTGTGATGTTTTCAATGTGTTTCGTATGGTGAGTGTAGAACACCAGAGACCCTTTTTACTTGAATCGATTTCATTTTAGTCTTCAAGGGGACGACGCATCACCCCCGAACGGGTTCCCGCCTTGTCGTGGCGGGGGGGGCTTAGAAGCCGTGGCTTGGTCACCCACGGCGAAACAAAGAGGAACCCACATGGCTGGTCCGAGGTGGAGGGCCGGCCCGAGGTGGCCACTCCGAGTGGGCTTGGGAAGCCCACTTCGGATGTGTGTTGGTGGACTGCGGTGAGAGGTGTGTCCTCCCCACCTACCGCTGCAGCCGAGGTGGAGTCGCGGAGGAAGAGGAGTGTTGGTATGGCGATGCGCCACTCGCCCTATCCTCCGCGACTCAAACGGGGCCGCACCGTTGATGCGGTGGTGATGGGGCTGCGGGGGGAGAGGATTGTCGGTATTGCGAGGCGCCGCTCTCCCTATCCTCCGCAGCCGAATCTTGGTTGGCGGCGGAGCCATAGACCAGATCCGCCGCTGGGGTCGGGAAGGCTAGTACTTCTAAGTGCTCGTTTTTCCTGGCCCCATGGCCTTCGCGCATCGGACGCGGGGGCGTCTGTTGCGCAGATGTAATTGGAGGCCGTGGAGGAAGGCGTGCCATGTGTTCTGGTGCACCTTACTTGGAAAGGAGAACGGGGAGGAATATTCCTCTCCCGATGAGGTGCTGCCATGGGGCGGCAGTCGCTGGTGGAGCCGCGGATGTGTGCGAAAGCGTTCCCGTAGCCCTGCCAATATGCGACGAAGGTGGAACACCATGGGGTTTTAGTCGGTGCGAGTCCGACATAACCCGTCCTTGCCCCCGCGAGGCGGGTATGCGTAGGCATTTCCCCATGTTAAAAAAAAAAAAAAGGGGGACGACGCATCTGCATTTCGATTCTTAATCAAGACAAATGTAATATTTATGGGCAACAGCATTTACTTACCATCAGATGAACTGTGTGCTCGTTTATCACTCTTTCTATATAAAAAAACAAGATTTATTATAACATTATAACAAAAAAACAACACACGACTAGAAGTAAGCAAATTAATTTAAATATAATGTATAATTTAAAAGTGCTACAAGAAGTTGATTAATATAAATTTCTTGGTATATTGTGATATTGACAGTAATTGTAATTGGAAAATGCATGTTCAATCGATTGACGATCGATTCGCTGACTTCGAGAGATAGCATCTGCCAAAGCAGCGTTAAACGCCTATCACGGCTACGTTTCATCGATATTGCAGTACGGACTTCTAATATGGGGCAACTGTTCTGAAATAGAACGCGTATTTAAAATCCAAAAAAAAAAAATGCATTCGAGCAATCTGTGGAGCACATTCCATGACATCGTGCAAACCATTTTTTAAAGAAATAAAAGTGCTGCCACTCGCACGTATGTATATAAAATAAGCGGCGATTTTTGTCAAGCAATTCCCTAAATAGTTCCCAAGTAATAATTTTTATAAATAGAAGTTTAAGAGAAAAATCTAATATTTTTGTCTTTATTCTACATAATGGCGATTAAAATCTTTAACTCTACCCGACGAGTTTAAAAATTTCCCAATGACAAAGTTGAAAAACAAACTTAATGAATGATTTTTACTTAATTGTTTCTATGCTGTTAATGAGTATCTTGATCGCAAAAATCAAAATAAATTACATATTTAAATATCTGTATCCAAAAATGCTTTTTTTGTGTGAGTGTTTGTTGGAAAATTAATAAAAAAATTGTTATATCTAATTAGTCAAAATTTGCACGCTTCGATAAGGCAGAATGTATAGGAACTTTCATGTTTTAATAATACTCTTGTAATATCTACCTACATTCTATGCAAATAAATAATTATACACTTTAAAAAACGTAGGCTACTCAAATTTGTAGATTTACTGTACCTTCTGTATATCTTTACTTATGCTGGATCTCTATACTCTTCAGATCGAAATACAGTAGTGTAAGCACTGCAGCGGCGGTGTAAGAATATTAACTACCCCATATCGTCCCGCGGGTGTCGTAAGTGACGACAGAGGGAATCTGAAACTGGAGATGGGCAGCAGCATCTTCCTGATACCAACTATGGCAGTTCGTATTAGGCAAGCTGTGTGGAAGGCCAGTGATCAGCAGAGGAATTTTATAGACTGTAATAGAGTGTTATTTGGTGACAAAAAAGTAAGAAGTTGGGGCTTACTCAAACAGACACCTGGTCAGTAACATTAATTTATTACATTATAAAAAAATTAAACCAACGTAATATACCATCTGTGTTATCTATTCAATAAATCTATCAGCGGCCTCAATTTGTAGAACGTTTTTGGTTTCAGCACTCAGTGAAATGGACGGGGAAAATTAAACACGGTCTCTTCGTGGAATAACTATTGTTGAATAAGGTAATTGCTGGCTTATTTTAAAAATAAAGCAAGCGTTTTTCGAAGAAATGGCGGTATAACAGGGCCCGTTGTATGACCTACCTGAATAAATTTTTGAAGAAAATCTTCTTTCGACTCAATTAAAGATTGCAATGATTTAATGATTTCGAATACATTAAATGAAACTTTATCGCGATGAATTTAAACTATTTAACTCCCGACGTTTCGGGATGCTTTACATACCTACACTCAAGATACTTGCCTCAGTGTAATATCCCTCTACAAGATGCAGGAGTGTATAAGCAGTGGCGGCGCAAGACCTAAATTTTATGTGGGCAAGATATATTTTGCGAGGCCCTCTGCCCTCGCAAGAAGACGGATTATATAAAATGAAAAACACTTGACATTTTTTATTTTTACAAAATCATTAAGTACTAACACCAAATAATTTCAAAGAAAAATGAAGAAATAGATATTCTGCTTTTTATCCTGCTGAATTTATGAATTGGCCCTAGCTTGGATGCTATATCTGCTTCGATAGATAAAACTTTTAACGCTGATAGTCTTTTCTGTGACATTGCATTCCTGAGATAATTTTTAATGAGTACTAATTTTAAGAAGCTTCCTTCAGCGGAGGCTGTACTGATCGGTATTGTTAAATGACTATGTAAATGTTTGGGTATATTCTTTTAAATTATTTTATGTAAAATAAGTATTGGAGAAGCGGTTTCACATCTGTTACGAAGTTAGGTGAATTAGGGATCATTAATTGTAATTCTTCACATAATTCGTGAGGTTGAAAGTCACTGCTTTCACCCACTCGCAGGGCTGTGTGTAAATCTTGACAGTTATTTTAATATTAGATGGTTTGGAATATTTTTTAACTCTTTTAAATCATAAAGGAAACCAAAATTTTCATAATGTAAGTTTAACCATAGAACCAAAAGCTTATTTGCAAATCTATATTTGTTATAATTAAACAAGCATGGTGTTGAAAAAATCTGTTTAATACCGACTTTTAGGAGACTTTTATTTTTAAATTCCTTTGGCAGATCATAACAGTTTTTTTTTTCAATATAATGTTAAATACCAGACGAGCATTTTCCGAAACAAGTTTGTAGATATTCTTTAATCCAGTCACAAAATGTACGTAAACGTTCTAGAGCTTTAATTTGTCTTCACCTATAGTGACAACCCTACCAAAATAGGTAACAATTTTGCAAGTTCTTAAGAAGCTTTGTGTCTGTTCCGTTTATCTAATCATGTGCGTACAGCGCGAAAATATACGTACAGCAACCACGTGGGCTGCTGTGCCGCACTCTACTCAATTGCCACGCGCCCACGATTAAATAAAGTCAGTAATCTATGTCTAACAAACAGAACGGGGAATCCTCAGCCTTTGTCGCCCCCATAGATTACTGTATATATACTGGTCGCCTCGCAGCGGGGATTTCCCATCCAATAGAAACGCAAACTAATGTTGCTAGACTGAATAAAAACATACTTAGTTATGTCAATAATATCGATTCATTACAATGAATTTTTTTCGGCGCGTTTACGGTTTTAAGTAATGTATAAACCTCCAGGGCGCGGGCCCCCTGGATTGCGAGGCCGTAGGCGGTGCGGTGGCCCACGTCGCCCACGCTTTACGCCGTCTCTGTGTATAAGCTTGATTTTAAATGAAGTCGCTCCTATATAGGAAAAATAAAAAGATTTATAAAAACTCGCGTGAAAGTACATTGTCGGCAGCAGGAAATTCGAGTAAGTCAGATCGTCTCTGATTGGTACTCGTCGTGTGCTGGCGTTCCTCACGGCGGAATTCTTTCTCCTCTTCTATTCTCAGTGAAATAAAATGAATGATTTTATTCAATATAGATAATTACTATATATTATCTATGGTGATACCTATTGCATAATATTATTACACAGTTTTACATACCTACAATTTCACATAATACTTATTGAAAGTAATTTTTTTATTTGCCACTGGTTTGAAAACAAAAACTCTGTCCTGGGAAGAACCAGCTAGAAACCCAGCGGGACAATCGCTGCTCGTAACATCTGTAGGTATGCTGATGACTTCAAATTTTGCTCAAGCTGAGGTGGCAGGTATCGATGATGTGATTCAACTCAACTGTAATTCTAATTCATGTCAGACAGATTTGGTATTAGGGTTAATCCATCAAAATGTCAGGCTATTGTGAACAGGTTGGTAGTTCTCGTAGATTGGCCTAAAATTGATATGAAGGCGGTACCTCCTATAGTCATTAATAATAATGTTGCTGTTCCTTACTGTTAAAGATCTTGCCTTAATTATCGACAAAACCCTCAGTTGGCAAAAAAAGTCAGCAAAAAGGTCTCTAACACTGCATTACCTCTATCGTCTTTTTACCGATAGGGATTAAGGCGATACTAATACAGAATCAAGTCATATACGCAATACTACTACATAAACAGATCTAGTATTGCGTATTTTAGATTACGCAGATGTTTGCTGATGCCTCGCAAGAACTTCTAAACAAACTGGGTTGACTTCTTAATAATTGTATACGCTTCATTTTTGATTTAAGTAAATACGATCATATTTCCTCTTATCGTTATGGCTAGCTCTCCACTATTTATTTATTTATTTATTTAATCTTTATTATACACCTTATATACTAAGGGATATAAAGGGCGGACTTAATGCCTTATGGCTTATGGCTTAACTATCGCAGATATTTCAGAATACTGTGTACATACTTTCAGTTTTACACGATGCGTTTGTCCCTGAATATCTGAAATGCAAATTTCAGTATCAGGATGATTCCCATAATCGTTGTCTCCGTTCTGGGCAAAAGTCCAATCTTCACGTGCCCTTCTGCCACACTAATTTCTTGTACATATCTTTTACTTATCATGCGGTAAGATTGTGGAACGAGTACCGAGCCGTGTACGTGCAGGCAAGGCAAGGCGTCGGTCAAACGCTTACTCTGGAATAATTTTATGACGTTGCAGGAGGAGTTTGTGGATTTTTTTTAATATCCTTAAATTCAAACTTTTTACTTTGACTGTTTTATTTTAAATATTTCAAAGGTTTTTGAATCAGAAACAGCTATATTTAGTTATGTTTGTACCACGTATGTATACCTAAAGGTGGAATTAATAAATTATATTTATATATACTGTATGTATATCTATATAATATATTTATGTTATTATGTTTATAACACGCCTTTTAGTACTATATGTAGTTATGGTAATGTGGACATAAATATTTTTAACTCAGTTGCATTTTGCGCCCACAATATCTTCTCTGCTTAGCCTGGAGGTAGCTGGTAGAGAATGCCTTGTTGCATTAATCCCGCCTTTTGTACTTGGTGTGCAAATAAACCATAAATAAATAAATATATAGCTGAAGCGAAGTACTGACGCTCTGGGAAGTCAGCAGTTTGTAAACATGTTGTGTAAAATAGTCCCCGCCGTAGCATTAGATTGGATAGACTACAAATCCTAAAGAACACCGATTCCTTCCAAGGATGATTCAATGAAAAACTAATTTCAATAGAGAAGATGGCTGGGTGCTACCATTTGCCTGGGATCCTATAATTAATAATATTGAATCCCAACCCAAGCATACAACTGTAAGACTTCAAGATACTACAAGTTCATTCTGAGTAGATCGGTCCAAAAATTAATATTAAATGTAATCTGAAGTTAGACGTGATTAACTATGACTTAGGGACGTCGAACACTCAGTCCCCCCCCCCCGTGACTATGTGTGCTGTAAAGTGCTCGAAACTTCGCGAATACAAGATAAGTATAGGTACAGTAATATACGCGATTTCAAATAAAACGTTTTACTTATTATTAAAGAAACCCTTAACGGTACATGAAGTACTTAAGGAATTGAAATTTTTTTTTTGTAGGAGACGGCTCACCTGATGGTAAATGATTACCGCCTCCCACGAACAACTGCGCCACTAGAGGAATTGCAAATGCGTTGCCGGTCTTTTCAAAAGAGAAGGCTCTATTCTTGAAAGCATCCCTAAGTCTTAACGGTCCGGAACAATCTCAGTTGCTAGTCGATTCCACAAGGAAGTTGTTGTTATATTACCTGGATCTTAGCTAGTTAATTTTTTTTTCACTTTCATTCATCGTTCATCTTTAATGTATTTGTATTAATTCATAGTACGGAAATACCAGATAAAAAAATAATACAAGGTTTGGTACCTGCGTAAGCCAAGAGCAAACAAAACATATTGAACACTTGTACAATAAAATTGCATAACAAATTAACATAAAAAATTATGAATGGACACACGGTTTGCATGTCATCAATCTGGTTCCGACACGCCGAATGGCAGAGCTAACCTACATTTAAATATCATCCTTATGCAATCGCAAATAAAATTACTTTACCTTAAAACGTTATTGTACACATGGCTCACATCAAAGTATTTTCGCGTGAACACACAAACATTCATTAATCTACGACTGTAGTTTACATTCAACCGTCAATGCAGCAGAATGTTTTGTGTGGACGTCAATGGAATTCCGAATTCACAACGATTTTCCAATGCGGAAGAACAATCGACTATCCTAATCGAATTTAGCGCAATTCGAACAACAGATCTAGTTAGTGTATTTAGCAAGAAATAGAGTGAACGGGCCTTTACACTCACTTATGAGGAATCAGAATGTGTCAAAAAAGGCACGTATGATAATTCATAGTGCTGTGTTAATCCCTACTTTAATGTATGGTAGTGAAAGCTGGGTGTGGCACGAAAGCACGAAAGTAGAATAAATGGTGTAGAAATGTGGTCCTTAAGGAGTATGCTAGGGCTGAATCTGAATGACAGGGTGAGGTGATAAGAGAAAAATGTGGTGTGCAAGATGATGTTGTGACAAGGATTTAGAAAGGAATGCTTCGGTGGTTTGGTCATGTAGAAAAAATTAACGAGGGAAGAGTGACAAAGCAAAATATTGCAGATGTGAACGGCAGAGTCGGGAAGGGACGTTGTAGTAAAAGGTTAATCGATCAAATTGGCGATATTTTGAAAATGGGCCACATTAGGAGTACCCTTAACCGACGAGCGTGTATGCGTAGATATATGGATGTAAAGGAGGCGAGAGAGGAATGTCAAGATCGTGCCAAATGGAAGTCCGTAGTCTCTGCCTTTCCCTTTGGGTGACAGGCGTGAGTGTTTATAGATATAATATAGATCCAGTGTGTTGCTTTTATTCGCTGCCTTCAAATGGTTTACGGAAGAATAAGGTTTGAAACGAGGTAGAGCCATGCGGCAGCAATGTTATGGTAGTAGTACGAAAGAGTCAGCTCAACCGAGGTAAGATCACGCTCTCACAGAATACCAGACTAAATGCTGTTGTGTTTCGTATGGTGATTTTAGAGAACCGCAGGCCCTTTTAACTGGAAACGAGGCATTCCTATTAGGTCTAAGAGGTGACAACGTATCGATCTTAATCGAGTATAAATGTAGATGTGTGGCCACAACGTCCACTTACCATAGGGTGGACTGAGTGCTAGTCTGTCACCCTTCTTCTATAAAAAAGAAAACTGCTCTCAGAATTGACCAATTTATCCCTCTCATCTCCTAGATTGTAACTTCCAACATAAAACCAAAGTTTGCGAAAAACACAAATATTTTGATATTTATTTGTCTTTGCAAGAGGTCGGTCAAAACTTAGCTCGGCAACGAAAGTTGCTAACTTTCTTTGCAACCGAAATAATTATTGCTGTTCTTGTGTTTATATTGTAACAAAGTCTCTATCTGATCTTGTATAGGATAATTAAGATATGTAAGTACCGCTACGTTTGCATAACTTATGTACTTTATTTTGTACAGAAAGTAGTTGTTTCTTGTTACTTAAAAGATGCCTCTCTTATCAAAATTATTATCGTATAGCGCAGTGAGCTAGCAATGAGTTACAGCGCGAAGGGCCGCTGGTTCCGATCCCGCACGACACGACGTTAACGTAGGGCCTACTTGTACAAATAATTGTTGCTGGTCTGGATGTTTGTCCTTGTGCAATTTATGTGTGTAAACTGCCTCCACATTACATGTAAAAATATTATTCATTCCGTTGTTTAAAAGAGAAGAAAAAAGAGTTTCGGAAAGTTGCAGGCGGATTCGTATCTCTCAAAGATTAGGGACAGACATGGAGACCGTGTTAAAGGTAATAGATTTCATGCTTTGTGAACTTTGCATTTTAGTGTTTTACATTACTATTGTAATCACGTCCTATACGAGTAACGCATAATTTTATAACACGGTATTTCCATATTTATCGTCAATAAAGCGCTTCAGTAGTCCGTTACTGGATACGTGGTAAAGCCACGCTGCAGCTACATTATGGTTGTAGCACGAATGAGTCGGCTCGACCGGGGAAGGACCACGCTCTCACAGAATACTACCGTAAAATAACAGCTTTAATACTGCTGTGTTTCGTATGGTGAGTGTAGAGAACCGAACACCCTATTTACTGGAAACGAGGCATTTCATCTCAGTCCTCACGGGTGACAACGCATCTGCGCTTAGATTCTCAATCGAGGATAAATTTAAATGTCTATGAACCACAGCATCCACTTACCATCAGGTGGACTGTGTGCTCGTACCCTTATTCCATAAAAAAATGCATATCACCCAAATCTTTTGGAACTTAATTTGCTCATTACACATGAAATAAAATAATGTGTCTTGCCCAGTCTGAAGAGCACCGCCCACTCCCTCCTCAATTCCGTGCACAATCCCCGTCATTACCAACCCCAGCATCACCACTGAAAGCAATACCACACTAGGAACGGCACACTACAGAGGCGTCCTCAGGTGAAGTAGACTCTGAAGAGGCTGACCGCTAAAAACCTTTTGTAACAGTTTATTCATTTATTTACTCTTTATTGCATTCCTTAGAATAAAAGAATAAAACATTATAAAACTCTGCCCGACAGTCATTGAACGTTTCCTCAGTTCGTTAGAGAAAGCAGTCGCTTGTATGGCCACTACATATTTACTTACATATAATGATTTACAACATACTTTTGGAATACAATATAGTCATAAAATCGTATTTATACGTATGTGTTAATTTTGTATTTATGTTTTTTGTGTACTTGTAAACTTGTATATATGTTTATATTTTTATTATGAATATTTGTTAATATATGCAAAAACTTTTGGTAAATCCAAATGAGTATGCCTTAAGCGTTAATGTCATATTTTTTAAATATTTTAAATGCACACAAGTTTTCACAAATAACCTTATTATTATTACTTTAAATTTTCCGATAATTTTATGTCAAACGTCAATAAAAGAAAGTTTGGAAAAACCAAAAGTGCACGTCTCATAATGCTCATATGATCGTGAAAAAATGTAGAAAAAATTGTCAATCAACAATATAAAATTCTTTTTTTTAATTTTGCCATGTTATTATTATTGAAATACATTTTTTTATTATTGTTACTTGAAAAACTTTTTACAGAATTTTATCTTAAAACGATGAGAAATCAACTTTAATATTACTTTAATTTTTTGGTATTTGTACTCGGGCAGAATCGTAAAAACTATTTTTTTACCAGACTTTTTTTTAATAACTTTATTTTGTTGTCAAAAAGTTTTCGTCTAGTCATAACCAGCATTTTCATTTGGCATTCACCAAACTACACCTTTAAGTACTCTATCAAGTCCGGAGGTAAGATCTCATCATAACTAACAAACACCTAGTTCTACTCTTCGAGGAGTTCCAGTAGCAGATACTGAAGTACACCTTCAGGTCACTCCATAAAGTCCAAGACGTATATATAAGTTATATTTATATGTAAATCAACAATATATTGTAATAAAAATCTGTGATTATAAAAAAAATAATATTACCTTGGTCAAAATATTCCAAAACCAAATTTGATACCTACGCGCTTTGCCCAGGCATGCAGTATACGAATACTTGTATATGTAGTTACTTACAATATTATATCATATATTGTTACATGTGTTTTTATTTTAGATTCTATTCTTTTCTTTGTATTTAATTGCTTTACCTTCGTCAAATTCATAATATCCTCTTTTCTAAGGGAAAGCAATAGAGATTTTATAAAAATAATTTCAAAAAATAGTTAATCAAAATCAAATCATAAAATAAAAATGATTTATTGATTAACAACGTTTGTATACGTTTTTTATAATTAACCTATATTAAATAAAAAAGTTTCTGTTTCTGTTTCCGTTTCTATTTTCTTGACAAAAAACGCCATCTTGATAGGTATCGCTCAGAATAGACATTGCATTTGAGATAAGATACCCAAGATAATTACAAGTGCAAAGTAAATAATAATGTTGGTAGAAGTATTAGATTGATGTCACGTGGGTATAAAAATATATAACAGCACTATGTGTTTGAAATTTTATCCACTAATAAACGATTCTAGACATTTCTAACTTAAACCACATGGAGGTTGTTTATTTCGGCTCTACACGGATTGCCCAACCCTCCAATAATCTCACCCAATTTTTTTAAAGAATTAGGGTGACAAACGTGCACACAATGATGGTAAGTGGATGTTGTGACCTATAGAAATCTAAATTTATCTTCGATTTAGAATCACAATGCAGATGCGTTGTCACGCCCGCGGTCTTAGATGGAATGCCTCGTTTCCAGTAAAAAGGGTCTTCATTTCTCTACACTCTAATTCTGTGAGGTTGCAGTCCTTTCCAGGTCAAGCCAACCCATTCGTGCTACAACTCCAATAGGGCTGCAGCGTAGCTCTATCATGTATGATAGCTAAAGCTAGTTTATAAAGCGTGGTATATTCGGAAGAACAGCGTATTCTAACGTTTAGAGTTGGAACGTCTGGACGATAGGGTAATGCCAGCATTAGACAGTTCATCACTGATAAGATCGATTCAAAAATGAATTTAAAATGTTTAATTAGAATAAAAACTTAAGAAGACGTGAACACCAGGTAGAAATAGGTAAAAAGATCCCTTTACGATATCGTCACGTAAAACACCAATTTAACAACGTTTCTTATCTAGTTAAATGCTTTAATCTTTAATATCAACCTTTTAACAAATGTTATATTTTAAGCTGATAGAAACGAGATTATTTTGATCACGTCGTTTATATGATCACGCATATCTTTATGTAAAATATCACACAACACACGTTTCTTCATTTTTTTTTAAGTTTTGAGACTTGCTCTCCTTGCGACCTTTTTTCTACCGTCGATCACAATGTAAATATTCATTTAAAATTACTCTTACAGCAATATTCATTTATAAAATAATAATATCTTCCAGATCGTGATTCGGTCACAGCGGCCACTTGCAACGGAGATTAGCCATCTGTGCAGGACATGATTGTAGCGCACGAGTGTATGCGTAAGCGCAAGTGCACCCACTATTCCCTCACTCTCATAGTCCGAGGGAACGGTATCCCGACATGACCAGAGAGAGATCAGGAGCCGGACCTTTTGGCTTTACGTATTTTTGGAAGCACGAGAGTGAAATAGCGTCAACTTCCTGAATCCGGGCTGCTACAGATATTATCTTGACAGAAAAACCCAATGGCCGATTTTGGTCCAGCCCGGGATTGGAACCCAGGACTTCATCATCAGCAACCGCGTTTACGGCCACTAGACTAAGCAGGGGTTATTTTGTTTATCCACCTTAAAACATCCACCCTAGGGTGGATACTCGACCCCCCGAACGGGTTCCCGCCTTGTCGTGGCGGGGGGCTTAGAAGCCGTGGCTTGGTCATCCACGGCGAAACAAAGAGGAACCCATATGGCTGGTCCGAGGTGGAGGGCCGGCCCGAGGTGGCCACTCCGAGTGGGCTTGGGAAGCCCACTTCGGATGTGTGCTGGTGGACTGCGGTGAGAGGTGTGTCCTCCCCACCTACCGCTGCAGCCGAGGTGGAGTCGCGGAGGAAGAGGAGTGTTGGTATGGCGAGTCGCCACTCGCCCTATCCTCCGCGACTCAAACGGGGCCGCACCGTTGATGCGGTGGTGATGGGGCTGCGGGGGGAGAGGATTGTCAGTATTGCGAGGCGCCGCTCTCCCTATCCTCCGCAGCCGAATCTTGGTTGGCGGCGGAGCCATAGACCAGATCCGCCGCTGGGGTCGGGAAGGCTAGTACTTATAAGTGCTCGTTTTTCCTGGCCCCATGGCCTTCGCGCATCGGACGCGGGGGCGTCTGTTGCGCAGATGTAATTGGAGGCCGTGGAGGAAGGCGTGCCATGTGTTCTGGTGCGCCTTACTTGGAAAGGAGAACGGGGAGGAATATTCCTCTCCCGATGCGGTGCTGCCATGGGGCGGCAGTCGCTGGTGGGGCCGCGGATGTGTGCGAAAGCGTTCCCGTAGCCCTGCCAATATGCGACGAAGGTGGAACACCATGGGGTTTTAGTCGGTGCGAGTCCGACATAACCCGTCCTTGCCCCCCGCGAGGCGGGTATGCGTAGGCATTTCCCCATGTTAAAAAAAAAAAGGGTGGATACCCGAAAACTCATGTCTGTTTATTCACCCCATACGGGTTGGATAATCGGATCGTATATTATTTTTCTTCCGATTTCCCTCGCTTGTGTACGCACAGTCGTTGACGTCGTAACTGTTAGTAAAATATTTTATAACATGCTGGCGTTTGTAAAATACTATGAAAAGATACGGCTCAAAAACGAAAATTATGTGACTGTTTGTAATTCATACGTAGTGACTCACAGAACTACAAATTCATTAGAATTTTGGCATAAAACTATTACGAATGAAGTTAAAGACAAACATTCAAATTTGGTAAAGTTTTTGAATTGCTTTCAAAAACAACGCCCAGTTTTTTGCTAACACATCTGTTGTTAGAAAGAAATTTAGAAAACGATTTCAAATGTACATAAAAAGACACGAATTTAAACAGGATATATTATTACCTAAATAATGAAATTACTGTTGGTCATTTCCTGGACATATTGCAGAATGTATAAATTATTATATAAAACAAGGAAGTTTAATTTGGTTTAAATGCAATTTTTGTTTGTGGTTATTAAAAATTAATCGATTATAATATTTAAAAATGAGTATATTTTCTGTTGAACTGTACTTGAGGTGGAAAGGCGGAACAACAATCAAAAAGTGAATTCCTATTATCCATCCCGTCTAGGTTCAATAACGAACACGCATTTCCGTGTATACATTCTAGGGTGGATTAACGGAATAACCCTAAGACGGCATTTATTTATATATCACAAATGTACATATGTAAATATTATAAACGCGTTGTTTGTGGCCTCATTGTCGTTGGAAAGCCGGCCGAGACATGTTGGTGAAAGTTTTACGTCCGGTCATGAAATTTATATAATACTGACAGACAGTATACAGACAATATCTGCCAATAATTAAAAATACTTTTACACAGTTCTCGGAGAATCTCACTGTTACTTAGGTAGTTTACTTTACGTTTGGTTATTGTCGATTACGATAAGACCGATTTTTTTTAAATAGTAATAAGGCTGACAAGCGAGCACACATAGACATAGATGGATAGATAGATAAAAGTGTTTATTTGTTTCTCCAATCACACACGTAAATTCAGTGATTAAACTAGATATACAAATCAAAGTATTATGAAAAAAATACATAAACTTAATATATAAATGTACATGTGTTTAAAAAGTGGGCTATAATAGCTTAGCGATTAATATTGCTCAGAGAGCAAACACTGATTTTCAGCAATTACCCTCGAGGTACACATGTACATTGTACATCTATCCTTGATTAAAAATCAATCTATTTTAGACTAAGATGTAATACCTCGTTCCCAGTAAAAAGATCTCCGGTCCTCACATCACTCACACATCACACTCACCATACGTAACACGACTGCATTAAGCTGCTACTTTACGCTGGTATTCTGTAAGAGCGTGGTCCTACCCCAGTCGAGCCGACACATTCGTGCTACAACCATAATATAGCTGCAGCGTGGCTTTACTAGCATGGTATATACCAGTTATAGGTCGTATCAAGGCTCTGAATATTATTTATTTAATCATCATTGTAATGCAACTTAATCTAAGGGTTACAAAAGCCGAACTTAATGCCTTATGGTATAAGTATATTTTTAAGTTAAAGAAATAGATAAATAAAATTTATTAGTGAGGGTAACATGGTCACCGTAAACTTAGCCGCCCTATAAAACCAGAACTAGGTGGAGGACAGAGACAAAAATATAGAGTCGTACACTAAACCGTACTAAAATCGACAGAGACAAACATATGGAGTCGTATACTATAACTATAATATACTAAAAATAGCAAACAAGCTTTTGCAATATTAGGAACACTTCGAAAAAGCAATTTAATAAAAACTAACTACACTACACCATACTAAAATCGACTAAAATATTTAAAAAAGTCGATAAAGCAGCGCCCCTTTAATCCTTTATTATTTTATTGATCGATGAAGAGTTATCGTATCATAAAGCCATCTATGCAAATAAGGCTGTATTTTTTGAGTTATAAAAAGTGACCATATTAACCGGATGACCATATTACCCTCACGTACTATATAACTTTTTTTACTGTTCTTTTGTTTGTAATTATCCATTATGTTTTTTCATGAAACAACAACTACATGTACTTAATCAATACAGTATAAAACTCGTTCACGGTCGTCCAGTGAACTTTTGTCCCAGTTATGGGGAGACTTGTGAGAACAATAACACCTATAGACCTGAATTCCGGAACAGATGGGGGTCATCGGTGTGACCTAATAAAACTACACAGGTTACGACGAACTTTATGGGCTTTGTACACTGAACTAATATGTACTACGTACTAGAACAGACTGCCTCGTTGGTGTAGTGGTTGTAGTAGTGCGACTGCTGATCATGAGCTAATGGGTTCGAATCCCGGGTCGGGCCAAAAATCAATTATTGAGTTTTTCTGTACAAGAAATTCTCAGTAGCTGCCCAAAGTCAGGAAGCTGGCGGTGTCTCACCCCCGTGCCTAAGAAAGCACGTAAAGCCGTTGGTCCTGCGCCTGATCTCTCTCCGGTCGTGTCGGTTTACCGTCCCGTCAGATTATAAGAGTAAGGGAATAGAGAGTGTGTCTGTGCTTACGCATACACTTGGGCACTATTATCCTAATGATTTATTATATTTACGCGAGCACTACAAATTGATTAAAACCACTTTTACGGATTTTATCGCGTTTAATATCAATTTTAATTATTTTTATTTTTAATTCCCGACGTTTCGGGTGCATTCCAGTACTCATGGTCACGAGGGACTGAGGTGACTGACGTCCCGATGTCATTGTTAAATCCGGAGTACCTTCAGCTTTTTTAATTATTGTTTATGGTGCGATCTATGCAAAATGAACATACTATGTCCTGAGGTCTTGCAGTGGTATGCTTGGGTTTAGTTTTAATTTTATTGATTATAGGGTCCCAAGCAGGTGGTAGTACCCAGCCTCCTTCTCTATTGAAATTAGGATGTTTTTTTTTAATTTCAATAGCCTCACGTATCATCCTTGGAAGGAATCGGTGTTCTTTCGCGAGGATTTGTGGTCTATCTAATCTGATATAGTGGTTGGGGCCGTGAATGCCTCCATTCCAGTAAAAAAGAGTCTCCGGATCTCTACACTCACCATGCGAAATATAGTAGTATTAAGCTACAATTTTACGGTGGTATTCTGTAAAAGCCTGGTTTTTCCCCGGTCGAGCCGAACCATTCGAGCTACAACCATATTATAACTGCAGCGTGGCTCTACCACGTATATTATATAGTATCACAGGGTTTTCATTTTGCTGCAGTCAGTAGGTGTGTTGGCAACCGCAAGTTTTTAGTTCGTTCGTTCGTATCATGTTTCAGTTTCTCTATATCGCCTCTTACGACACCTACCGGACCACACGGGGTTGTGGATATTATTGCAGCGCCACTACACGGTTAACTAGTTAAGTCTTAACTAAGCAATTATTAAGAATTAAAAAAAACGAATGTGCTATTGACCACATGACTGAAGTAAAACTTCGTCAGCTCCATCTTTCTTGCTTATATCCTCCACTTAACTCCCGTTCGTCTTGCACGATCACACTTTTCGTAACGCTTTCGTCACGCGTTCAAGCTGGTCTCACTCACCAAGTCAAGCGTGCGTAAAGATGTTTTACTTCAATAATTTTACATTCTTAATTCAGTGCTAAGACATAGTGTTAATTACAGCTTCGACTTCTGTCGACTTTTATTTTTATCGAGTCTAATCAAGGTCGAATATCGTCTAAATATTCATATCAATCGCACTAAGCAATCTAATTTAATATAATATGTATTTCTTGTGAGATACATTGTGGTTTCATGCGATGGCCAAGTCAATCTATATATTTAAAATATAAAAGACTTTTAAAATTGATATGGTCACTATAAAATGTTGTTGACATTAGGTGTGGTGAATTTAATACATTTCATTTTATTACCGTTCAAAGGCAAACTATTGACGTTAAACCACTTTACTACTTTTAATATCGCATTATTTACTTCGTCATATTTCAATAATTACATTATAAGTCGGAAAATCACAAAAAAAAAACAGCGAATAATTTTTATCAAAATAATAATTTTATCAGCAAATAAAACTATCTCATATTCCCTGACAAGTAAGGTAAGTCATTAATATAAGCCATAAACAGGAAGTGTCAAGAATTGAGCCCTGAGGAACATCCACTGGTCTTAATAGTAACAGAAAATGATTGTTAACAACCTCATTCATAATAATCGATCTCAACTAAAAAAAAAATTGTTGGTTTGGTAACATTCGGTAGTTTAATAGGCTGGTGGCAATTACTTTTCAATAAAAAATTCAGTCTCTTCTCGCTCCATTCGCTTTATTCTCCACAAAAGTTAGTTGGGTAAAGCGGTAAGTACATGCATAAATGCGAAACAGATTACAAAATAAATAACTTCAATATATACATCGACACTTTCATTCTCTAATAGAAGTAACTAAAGGTAATATTATATGGATAAGCCATTTGACCAATAGATGGCGCTGTTTTTAACAGAGTAAGTTGTGAAGAGATTGCCCTAATTGCCAGGATTGGCCAGACTGGTTGCCAAATGTTGAGGATCTTCGATATTGCTCCTCCTTGATTGTTTTAACAACATCTGGCATACAAACGATACAAACGAAAATACGAGATGTTTTATCGAAGGCTAGTAAATGTTAGTAATTTCAAGCCGACTTCAATAAAAGGTATTTTACTTCATATTTTCGTCACTTCACGACATCATTGTCATTTCAGAAAAGATTTTAATTATCGTTTTTATGTTAAATAAGTTATACTTTGTAAGGGGATGAAGTTTTTAATCTATATAAATATTTAGACGACATTCGACCTTGTGATTAGACTAGATAAAAGTAAAAGTCGACAGAAGTCGAAGCTGTAATTAACACTATGTCCTAGCACTGAATTAAGAATGTAAAATTATTGAAGTAAAACATCTTTACGCATGCCTGACTTGGTCAGTGAGACCATCTTGAACGCGTGACGAAAGCGTTACGAAAAGTGTGATCGTGCGAGGCGAACAGGAGTTAAGTGGGGGATATAAGCAAGAGAGAGCAGTGCGCGCGCACATTTTCTTTCTCTCTTTCTCTCGTTGCCAATTCTTTTTCGTAATTTTATTTCGTTTTGAATAATTTTATGAATTAATATTTTGTTTAATACATTAAATATTCCGCGTTTAAAGTGAATAATATTGTAAATTAATTTTAAAGTTCATGTTTTGTGAATTGTCCAGTGAATAATAACAAATTACGGAAGGATACGTGTACATATTATACATATATGCATATATATACATATATATATATATATATATATATATATATATATATATATATATATACATATATATATATATCCATGTAATATTACCTTTAGTTACTTCTAATAGAGAATGTAAGTGTCGTTGTATCTATATCTCATTTATTTTGTGATCTGTTTCGCATTTATGCATGTACTTACCGCTTTACCCAACTAATTATTGTGGTGAATAAAGCGAATGGAGCGAGAAGAGACTGAATTTTTTATTGAAAAGTAATTGCCACTAGCCTATTAAACTACCGAATGTTAGTGTTTTGAATGAGGCTGTTAACAATCATTTTCTGTTACTATTAAGTTACTATTAAGACCAGTGGAAAAGAAATTACTCAGTAGTGCGAAACTATATAATAAGGTATTTTTCATTAGTACTTACCTAAGTAGTTTATTTTTCATATTTTATTGCAATAGATATGTATTTCATGAAAATCTATCCATTGGGATGAAAGTTTCCCAGTAGTTTTACCAGTAAATCAACTGGGAAGGATATTCCAATTAGTTTTAGCAGTCAGTCAGTCAGTTTTGATAAGACTCTTGGAATTAAATGTCGACTGAGTGACAGACGTTTAGCAAAGCGTGCAGCGGGACGTTCGGCGGAGCGTTGCGTGCGACACCCAACTGGAGTTGTCGGACTCGGTTATATTATATTTTGTGATCTTTAGATATTTTCTTTCTCTATTATTTTGCTTTTATTCTTTATCAATTACGTTTTGTAATCTTTCCAAGGCTTTCGACTGTGTTTACCACGTGAGATTAGTCAGGAAGCTACATGGTTATGATTTAAAAACCATAGCGCTTAAGCTTATTACGTCATATCTATATAAATAATAGAACGCAAACAGTTGATATAGTGGTGGCAGTTCTTCCGGATCGGTAATATCTGTGGGTGTTCCTCAGGGCTCAATTCTTGACACTTCCTGTTTCTGGTTTATATTAATGACTTACCTTACTTGGCAGGGAATATGAGATAGTTTTATTTGCTGATAATACTTCGCTGTTTTTTGTGATTTTCCGACTTAAAATGTAATTATTGAAATATGACGAAGTAAATAATGCTATATTAAAAGTAGTAAAGTGGTTTAACGTCAATAATTTCAAAAACAAAAATAAAGTAAAAACCAGCGCTGTTGCTCCGGCGACAGCATAAGCTGAGTGAGGTCCGTTTGTATGACGCGCCACAACATACTCGTACAATATGAGAAACGACTTTTTTGCCTTTCTATTATTTTTTTTATTATAATCTATAAATATACATATAATTCCGCCTGTAGGTCCTTCAAAAGAGTCATTGCTAAGGCAAAGTCAGAGCACATAGGCAGATTTGGCGAGAAACTAGTTCGCCTTCCTTCTGGAACCCGTGCATTCTGGTCTCTCGCCAAGGCTGTCCAGGGGAATTTCTGTCAGCCATCTCTTCCATCTCTGCACAGGGAGGACGACTCACTGGCCCATACCGCAAAGGAGAAAGCCGATCTTCTAGGCTCTTTCTTTGCGTCCAACTCGACTCTCGATGACGGGGGGAGTACGCCGCCGACCATCCCGCGGTGTGAGTGCTCCATGCCGGAAGTGCAGTTCACTCAGCGCTCGGTTCGCAAAGCACTCCTCTCCCTGGACATCCACAAGTCGAGTGGGCCTGACGGAATCCCCCCAATTGTGCTGAGGACGTGTGCTCCAGAGTTGGCACCGGTTTTAACGCGTCTTTTCCGGTACTCCTACTCCCTAGGCGTAGTCCCAAAATCATGGAAGACGGCTTTCGTCTACCCGATCCCTAAAAAAGGCGACCGCTCAGACCCGTCCTACTACCGGCCTATCGCCATCACCTACTTGTTCTCCAAAACAATGGAGTCTATTGTAAACTGCCAGCCCATGAGGTACCTTGAGGATCACCAGCTTTTTTTTATATAGGATAGGTGATAAACGAGCACACAGTCCACCTGATGGTAAGTGGTTGCTGTGGCCCATAGACATCTACATCTATCCTCGATTACGAATCAAAATGCAGATGCGTTGTCACCCGTGAGGACTAAGATGGAATGCCTCGTTTCCAGTAAAAAGGGTCTCTGGTTCTCTACACTCACCATACGAAATACAGCAGCATTAAGCTACTATTTCATGCTGGTATTCTGTGGGAGCGCGGTCCTTCACCCGGTAGAGCCGACCCATTCGTGCTACAACTATACTACTAATATAACTGCAGCATGGCTCTACCACGTATAAATGATGATAAGTGACCTCCAATACGGTTTTCGCCGTGGTCGGTCAGCTGGTGATCTTCTGGTCTACCTAACTCATAGATGGGCGGAGGCAGTAGAGTCCAAGGGGGAGGCATTGGCCGTTAGTTTGGACATTGCGAAGACCTTAGATCGGGTTTGGCACAAAGCGCTTCTTTCGAAGCTCCCTTCCTATGGGCTTCCCGCGAAATTGTGCGATTGGATCACCAGCTTTCTTGCAGATCGGAGCATCAAGGTCGTTGTAGACGGTGCAAGCTCCGATTGTAAGCCTATTAATGCTGGTGTTCCACAAGGCTGCGTGCTATCTCCAACGCTGTTTCTTCTGCATATCAATGATATGTTGCAAACCCGTAACACTCATTGCTATGCAAATGACAGCACTGGTGATGCTCTTTACACCGGCCGAGCCAATATTTCTCGGGAAAACGTCTCCGAGTGCCGGGACAAACTTGTGTCTGAAGTCGAGTCTTTGCTGAACAGGTCTCGGATTGGGGGCGCCTAAATCTAGTCCAGTTTAACCCCCAGAAGACACAAGTTTGCGCGTTAACCGCTAAAAAGAACCCCTTTGTCGTATCTCCTCAGTTTCAAGGCACTCCCCTTGTTGCCTCAGCCAGTATCGGAATCCTCGGCGTTGACATATCGAGTGACGTGCAGTTTCGTGGTCACTTGGAAGAGAAGGCCAAATTGGCCTCTAAAAAAGCTCGGCGTGCTCAGCAGAGCGGGACAGTATTTCATGCCGGCACACTGCCTGCGACTTTACAAGGCGCAGGTTCGGCCGCACATGGAATACTGTTCCCATCTCTGGGCTGGGGCTCCCCAGTACCAGCTCCTTCCACTTGACCGCATCCAGCGCAGAGCGGCTCGATTCACTGGCACTGCGAAAAGATGTTGCATCTCTTTGCATTTTATTTCGCACATACCATGAAGAGTGCTCTCAGGAATTGTTCGGATTAATCCCAGCCGCCAAATTTCGTGAACGCACTACGCGGCAAATGTCCCGATACCATCCACACCATCTGGATGCTTGGCGATCCACCACAGTACGTTTCAAAAGGAGTTTTCTTTCGCGTACAACCTCTCTTTGGAATAGTTTACCACCGGCGATTTTTCCGGACCGATACGACTTGGGGACCTTCAAGAAAAGAGCTTACTCCTTTCTAAAGGGCCGGCAACGCACCTGCAATTCCCCTGGTGTTGCGGTTGATCATGGGCGGCGGTAGTCACTTAACATCAGGTGAGCCGCATGCTCGTTTGCCCCCTCTTCTATAAAAAAAACTTATAATTGATTTATCCGCCAAATTGTTGTTTTATTTCCTTTTTTTGTTTTTGTTCGTTATAGTGTTTATAAATGATGTGTCCATAAATGTTAAAATTTAAGTGCCTACTGATGTTTGTGGCGTGCTGCAATAAATCTTTCTTTCTTTCTTTCTAATTTGCCTTTGAACGGTAATAAAATGAAATGTATTAAATTCACCACACCTAATGTTAAACAGGTGAATACCAGTGTGCTTTTAAATGGGGAGGAGCTGGGAGTTGTTGAATCCACGGTTTTTCTCGGAATTACGATTAACGCGTATTTTTAATGGAGCTCTCATATATCTAAACTAGCTTAGTTCTGCAGCATATGCTGTAAAAAGATTAGAGGCCTTACATATGTTGAAACAGCTAGATTAGTTTATTTTAGTTATTTCCATGGTATAATGTCATATGAAATCTTGCTATGGGGTAATGCGACTGACATTGAAACTATCTTTGTTTTGCAGAAGAAAGCCATAAGAGCACTTTATTACCTAGGCCCAAAGTAATTCCATAAAGAAAAGTAAAAAAAATATATTAAATTTGATCTTTCAATATATTTACGGAAACTTGATAAAAACCTCGAAGTAATTACTTGCATCGAGAGAATCTTAAAAACAGAATAATACCTCATGTAAACGAACTCTTTATGCATACGACATTTCCTACAGGATAAAAAAGATAGTTATATGAATGTCACCATCTCTCCTTTACATGGTTTTGGACGTTTTTTTAGCTTTTTTATATAACAAAGACAATTCTAGTGATAGTAACTATAGAAAAGAACAGCCTTATCGATATTCTCGTTTTATCCATGGTTCAATAAAATTCAACATTTTAATAATATTGCTTAACATTTTCAATAAATATTAATTTAGGATACCAACTAAGGGAAGATCCGCTACGGATGAACACAAATTTTGTTTCAATTTGGGTGATGAAATTCAGATTGATCGTACTATAAAGTTAAATATGTCATAATACCCACTAAGAAAAATTCTGTTTGCTGAATTTGGTAACGCTTTTTCATCAGCTTTACAATAGTTAGGTGTCAGCAAAATAAAATATTTATTTGCCATTTACAAAGAAAATAAAACCAATTTAACTGTATTGAAATAACTTTTAATTGTTTATTGTATCTTATATCTATATTACTCATTTAATTTAGTAAAATCTTTATACTTGCAACAGTTTCTCAAATCGTCCAGGGTTAACTGGTAGAGAATGCCATAAGTCGGCATTTTATATCCCTCATTATAAGGTGTGAAAAAAAGATGAAATAAACAAAACAAATACTAATTGGTACAGTTGATAAGAAGCTGGCTGTGACAAAACATATAAATACAATAGTACAAAAAGCTTAAAAAGTCAAAGGTTTTTTTAATTAAAATTTTTAACTTTTGACGCAGTTCATTTATTATCCCTATTATATTACGCATAAACAACAAATTAAAAAAAAATCACACAAACTTTATAAGGCATTTGAGTTATAGCATTCACGCGTATGTACTTTATTATATGTACTTAGATACTATATTATACGTTCTTAGAAAATAGACGTAAGATATGATGATGTTACTGCATCCAATATAAGTATTTTCTTGTCTCCTAAATTTTCGTTGTTTAGGACCTATTGCAATTAAGCTTATGGTTTTCTTTTTAAGCCTCAACGGTCTTTGCTGGAGAGATTTGATTTTCAGTAGATGTTTTCCGGAAAGCTTCTGAGCTTGAGTTACTTTTTGTTCCCACTTATGTATACCTACGTAAATTATCTAAAGCGCAATTTGAACTTGTGGATGGAGATAAATTTTCGCTTAATGTTCATTGGTTCTGATTCTAGATTGTTAATATCGGTATGAAGTTTAGAAAATACCTGTGAAGTAATAATTGCAAGCTTATCTTTTCGTTTTATATAAAATATTATTATTTAATAGTTCTCAGCCAGTTATTTTTAAAAGTGCTTACACTATTCTCACATTCAATAAATTTTTCACTTCCTGTGGGGGGGGGGGGAGGAGTTGCGAAGTATCCATAATCTCCTCTGGTTTATAAAATATTAAACATATTTGGAGTTTCAAAACTGATGTAATGATATTATTATTAATAATGCTATTCTCATGTTGGTATCCCATTGACTGTATGCTGTTTTGAGATAATTAAATTAAATGATACGTAATTAAAAATAAAATTAAACGTAATAGATAATAGCTGTATTCTTACGATGTATAAAGTAGGAGTTGCATTTAATTTCAGCCTTCGCCATTTCCCTTCGTTAACAAATTAATGTTTGGAGAAGTGTTTTGAGCAAATGCGGTTATTTTTTGTCCAATGGTTTTGTGCCCTTGGAAATCATTTTAAGGCATATTAAAACAGTGAAAATATAAAGAAGGATGTCGATATGGGGTTGTCGACTTTCCCGATATGCCTTAAAACCGCATCACTATTGTTTAAAACAAATTGTATATTTCAATGTAATTTAGCGATTACATATAACAAATACAGTCTCATTTTTACAACTAAACCGACTTGTTATTTTCAAAATAATGTGAAATACATTTTACTTACAGCTATAATGTAATTCAATTCTAGGATATTAAAAACGTACACACTGGTTGAAGCTTACGAATTTTGAACTATGTTCCTTACGGAAAGAATGAGATTTGCATCCCAGTATAAACAAGCCATCTCTAGTGATATATTTTATTTAAAAATATAATTTTATAATAATATTTTTAGTATAATATTAAAGAAAACAGACGTCAAACATCACATTAAGAATCACGGCAAAATTCAGATGCGTTGTCACCCCTGAGGACTGGAGAGGTTTGCTATACTCACCATACAAAATACAGGTGCATTAAGGTGCTATTTCACTCTGGTGGTCAGTAAGAGCGTGGTCCTACTCCGGTCGAGCCGACACATTCGCGCTATAACCATAATAGAGCTGCACCTTGGATCTACTACGTTCCTAAATTGGAGACGTAAACTATAACTAGGGGTCAATTATTAACTCTAATTACGTAAACTGATCGTAATTAATACATTTTGCGGTCGTAATTCTTGGTAACCGACTGAATACGCACGGTTTCCAGCGCCGGGGGAATGTTGAGCAAGGTCGCTTGCCTCTCGCCCGCCACTCGAATGCTCGTTCTAGTTTTTAGTGTTGTAACGAAATCATCGCAATACTGCATTTTTTTTAAATTATGGTAATCTTGCGATTATGAACTTTTTATTAATTAAATATTTGATTATTAAACATGGTATAGCCATTTTGCATCTATAACAGCTATATTACTTAAATTTGTAACATGAATCTGTCGGCTCGACCGGGGCAGGACAACGCTCTCACAGAATACCAGTGTGAAATAGCAGTCTAATGCCAGTGTGCTTCATTTGGCAGGTGTTGAGAACTGGAAACCCTTTTTATTGATATCGAGGCGTTTTATCTGAATCCTCAGGGATGACAAAGCATCTGAGAGTCCCACAAGAAAAGAGTTACTACAACGTAAACGTAACGTTTTAAACCCTAACAGAGGGCAGATGTAACATACTAGCCACTACTTAACGATAGTGAACAGTGAACAGTGTAGTTTTGTCAATATAGTATGTGAGGGTAAAAGGTCATCCGGTTAATTTGGTCGCTTTCTTATAACTCAAAAACTACGGCTTTTTTGCATAGATGGCTTTTTGATACGACAGCTCTGTGGATGTGTGGTGTGACAAGGATGGATAAGATAAGGAATGAGTATATAAAAGGAAGCCTGAAAGTAGCGCCAGTGGTAGAAAAGGTGAGAGGAAGCAGATTGGCATGGTTTGGGCATGTGATGCGGAGGGATGAAAGTCATGTCACAAAACGAGTGTTGAATATGAATGTGGAGGGACACACGGGCAGAGGAAGGCCGAATAAAAGATGGATCGATTGTGTGAAGAGTAATATGAGAATGAAAGGAGTAAGTATGGAAATGACGGCTGATAGAGAGGAATGGAACAAGAAGATTTACTGCGCCGACCCCAGATAATGGGAAATGGTTTAGAGAATGATGAGCTCTTCATCGATCACTCAAATAATAAAGGGTCAAAAGGACGCTGCCTTATCGATGCCATTTTGACAGTTGACATTATAGTAGGTAAATATTTTAATCGATTTTAGTATGGTGTAGTGTCATCATCATCATCATCATCATCATTACAGCCCTTCACAAGTCCACTGCTGAACATAGGCCTCCCCCAAGTAACGCCACAAAGCACGGCCCTGAGCCACCTGCATCCATAGACTGGGGGGGTCGCCCTACACTACGCCTACCGGTACGAGGCTGCCACTCGAGAACCTTTCTTCCCCATCGGTTATCGGTTCTTCGAGCTATATGGCCGGCCCATTGCCACTTTAGCTTACTAATCCGTTGGGCTATGTCGGTCACTCTGGTTTTACTGCGGATATCCTCATTTCTGAGCCTATCACGCAGAGAAACTCCGAGCATAGCCCTCTCCATAGCTCGCTGAGCGACCTTGAGCGTCCTCATACGGCCAGCAGTGAAGGACCACGTCTCAGATCCGTAAGTCATCACTGGTGTAGTGTGGTGTAGTTTTTTTAAAGTTAATTTTTCGAAGTGTTTCTAATGTATTTCCAAAGCTGGTTTGGTTTTTATTTCTAAATATATTAGTTACAGTCTTGAACGAATTAACCACTCGTTCAAGGTTACAGTATACGACTTTGTGTTTATGTGTGCGTGCATCAGTGTTTTACGGGCGGATGAAAAAAGAAAGCAGAAAGATGTGTGCGTCAGTATGTGTTAAGAAACGGCATGGTTTCAGCGTCACTATAGTGTTCTGTCTCTATCTATCTTGTCTCTGTCCTCTGTCCTAGTTTTGGTTTCATAGTGACCATATCACCCCCACGTACCTTATTCCTTTACGAAAAATGGATTGCACGGAACATTATTGAAAAAACCAAACAAAAGGAGAAACATCATTCTAACTTACCATCACTACATCAACAATTAATCTATCATCCATTACAACATATCCAGTCCACTGCTGAAGAGAGGCCTCCCCCATAGGCATTGCCTCATAGGGGGATATTTGCCGAAGTTGCCACGCTTGACAAGCGGGTTGGCAACCGTAGTTTTTTTTTAGGCGTCATTAGTAAGACGCTGCTGTCATTCTAATACTTTGTTTCTCTCTGCCGCCTCTTACGGCACCCACGGGATGATTGGGGTAGTGGATATTCTCACACGGTAAATAATCTGTGAAAAACCAATAACAAAAACGTACAAATCAACTAATATCTCCTCATACGAATAACACAAACATTGTTACATAAATATCTTGCCGTATAATATTGTAGAAATCGTACATTACTCGCTCGTAATGTGCGGCTGCGTGTGTTCTGTTTATATAAGAATAATAATCATAAATGTCCGCCATTTTCTTTTCTACCGTTTGGTCTAATTGTCGAAGAATATTATATGGCTGAGATTTATTTATTTATCTACTCTTTTCAATTTATTTATTTATGACTTCAGTCATTCACTGGTGAATTGTAGCATAGACCATAATAACTTAGTAAATGTCCGTTTTAAAATCTTTTCATAGTTTTTAACATCTTTACATGTACTAACTTTGACATAATTTAGTCTTGATGGACATTTATAAACTTGAAGCATAAACTCTTTCTTAGGTGTATCTTTTTTATTTCACAGGACCGACACAGGCCTGTGGTGTGTGGTAACTAACGAGCACACAGTCCACCATAGACATCCCCATCAATCCTGGATTACGAATCAAAGTGCAGATGCGTTGACCCGAGAGCACTCAGATGGAATGCCTCGATTCCAGTAAAAAGGATCTCCGGTTCTCTACATTCACCGTACGAAATACAGCAGCGTTAAGCTGCTATTTGGCGCTGGTATTCTACAATTATTCAGACTCAGGAGCATTACTAATATAGCTACAGCATGGCTCTACCACGTAAAAGTTTGTTATTTCATACGTTGGAATTCTTTAAACATTTTAACTCTCACACCGTGACCGGTACCTAAGTAAAGTTTATGAAGTATATCGTAAATTTCATCATTACTGATATAATAAATTATGTGGTTCTATTCTGGTTTCAAAGAAAAATCATTTTGTTTTCATCATTCACTTTGAATACGTCAAATCGTTTAATACGTAGTAGTTGACAGCAGATATCTTAATGATTTCTTTTATTTACGCGAACACTACACATTTAATTGACTTTAATTTCAATAAAGAAGATGGCTGGGTGCTACAATCTGCTTGGGATCCTGTAATTAATAAAATTAAATCCCAACCCAAGCATACAACTGCAAGATTTCAAGATACCATAAGGTCATATTGCGTAGATCGGAACAAAAATTAATAATTTTAATCTGTGGTAACTATGAAATCGCGTCGGGTATAAAAAAAGTTAATATAGGCAATAAAATCCGTAAAAACTAGTATTATTTAAAAGCGGATATCTATTTCTCTTGTTAAGCTTTAAGTACAACGCATTAAATCGTTGATTTCTCCGTTGCTTTTCACCATACAGCTCTTTTGTTAAATAAAATCACTTGTCACTGCTTTTACTACTTAACAGCTTATTTAGTATGTTATAAAAATGATTTCTGCCTTTCGAACGTTCACTGGCGTCTGAACATTCTCTTAATTTGTCAATCGCTATATCTAGGTTCTGTTCTAAGATTCACAGAATTGCCTTGGTATATGTTATAGTCAACCAAATCTAAGAAATACCTTTTGACGTTTCACATTAATCATTCCGCAATAACTTTGCACAAGCGTACTCACAGGATTTAAAATAACCTTTTACGTAAATCCGAAGAATTATGAGGTTATCTAGCATCTATTTTATTACAGCGTGTATAGTTTTTTTATCACTAATTTAAATTTGAATTTTTCAAATAAAGGAAAATGTGAAAAAATAACCAGCATTAACTTTTTTAACTTGACGTCGTTTCAATGACATGTCGCTATATATATTACCGTAGTGTTTGGATGATTAAAATTCATTGTTATGCGAATAATCGGCAAAATAATTAAATAATCGGTAAAAATATGCTAATAATCGAATCATTAATTCCTTTAATGTATTATTTCTTTAATTTTTCATTTTTATTTTCAAAATTCCTTAAATTACATGAATCATGAATAAAACCAGTTTTTTTTTCACTTTGTCAAAGTAAATTTTTGTAGGCAAAAAAGTCATATACAAGGCCGTGCTAAAATAACCACTACATAATTTCAGTATCCCGCCATTTCGGTACCAGTTAATCAACTCCACAGAATCAGTAATTAATTTTTGAGGCGATGTATACGCTTTTATAACAAAATGCCAGAAAATATACAAAATTTGACGTAAGTACACATAGTTCAAAAACTTTATTAAACTAAGTTTGTATGAAAAGGGTTATTTTAATATTAATGAATTTATGGATGATAATAAGCCCTGGGAAGGGTTGAGCCGACTCATTAGTGCTACAACTATAATATAGATGTAGCGTGGCTCTACCACGTACAAAAAGTTATTATAAAAGAAACAGTCCAAAAAGTTAAAGCCGAGTCACAAAATAAAAAGACAAACACAAAATCTCAAAATTATGCACAGTAAGCTCTCGAAACAGAAACAGAAACTTTTTTATGCAATATACATGAATAATACTTATTGAAAGTCACTGTTTTCATTTACCACTGGTTCGCAAAAATACCTCTGTCCTGGGAAGAACCAGCAAGAAACCCAACGGGACCAGTTTTAAAAGAAATTAAAACAGAGACTTTTTTTATACAGCGATCGCTACATAAAAAAGTCTCTGTTTCTGTTTCGAGAGCTTACTGTGCATAATTTTGAAATTTTGTGTTTGTCTTCTTATTTTGTGACTCGGCTTTAACTTTTTTGGACTGTTTCTTCTATAATAACTTTTTTGTACGTGGTAGAGCCACGCTACATCTATATTATAGTTGTAGCACGAATGGGTCGGCTCAAACAGGGCAGGACCACGCTCTCACAGAATACCAGCGTAAAATAGCAGCGTAATGCTAATGTGTTTCATATGGTGAGTGTAGAGAACCGTAGACCCTTTTTACTGGAATCGAGGCATTCCATCTTAGTCCTCAGGAGTGACAACGCATTTGCATTTTGATTCTTAATTGAGGATAAATGTGTCATCAGTTACCATCAGATGCACTGTGTGCTCGTTTGTCACCCAATGCCATAAAAAATATTCTTTAAAGCATGTGCCCATGTCACAAAGGATGATTGGGCAAAAGTGGTGGAAAAAACAAAAAATTTATTATGGATAACTTTGAAAGAGACATTAATTTTGACTGCATTATCGAGAATCAAATAATAATAATTAATATAAACAAAGACATCCCTACAAGTTGTACTGAAAGTGATTGAATAAATTTATTTTTAATCTAGTTTCAATCTTAAATTTTTATAACTGTGCCTCTAGAAATAAGCAGTAACCACAAATACGAAGAAACTGATAAATCTTGTGTTTTAAATTATCCGTTTTTAATTTATTCTGGTATTATTCAAACCAAACTGTAAATGATTACCAACTCCAAATAATCGATATCGATTTTTTTAAGAATCGAATATTTTACGTTCCCATTTTTTGGTTGGCATGCTTGGTGCAATAAGTCTGACAGCTGTCAAAAGGTATTTCTTATATTTGGTTGACTATAGTATTGAAATACTAAGAGTACTTTTGGTACTTTTACTACTTAACAGCTTGAACGCTAAGAAACACTCACGCCTGTCTCCCAGAGGGGTATGTAGAGGGTAGTTAGGTATCCTAAGATTGTGTCAATAATAATAACTAGAAATAGATTAAAACAAAAAGCATCTTGCAATTTCGTATGATTATGGCCTAAATTGCATAAGCCTGTACGTGTTTTAGCTCCAGGATGTGCTTTGTTAATCAGTTATTGGTTCTTTAATATAAACGACGAGTACATTGTTACTTCAGGTTAATAATAATAATAATGTCCTCCAGACCGAATTTCGGCCACGGCGGCCTGTCTCAACGGAGACTAGCCATCGGCGCAGGAGAGGATTTTAGTGCCCAAGTGTATGCGCAAGCACAGGTGCACTCTCTATTCCCTCACTCTCATAATCCGATGGGATGGCAAACCGACCGGAGAGAGATCAGGCGCAGGACAATGCAATACATTTTCAGGTGAGACACAGCCAACTTCCTGACTCCGGGCAACGACTGCGAATTTCTTGACGGAAAAACTCAATAATTAATTTTTTGGCCCGACCCAGGATTCGAACCCAGGACCTCATGATCAGCAGTCGCACTACTACAACCACTAGACCAACGAGGCAGTTCAGCTTACATAATAAACAAAAGTCAAAATAAACGCGATCCATAACAAATATAAAAAGGACATGACTGCCTCGAACCGTAATGAGTAGAAAAAGCGCAAGGAGGCCTTGAACTTTAAGCGAAATAAAAAATATAGAGATTATTCAGCCTTCAAACTAGAACCAGGATGCGAGTTACGTAGACTAATGGGGCGATTTTTTTTATAGAATAAGGGTTACAAACGAGCACATAGTCCGCCTATAGACATCTACATTTATCCTCAATTAAGAACCAAAATACAGATGCGTTGTTACCCTTGAGGATTATATGGAATACGTCGAATCCAGTAAAAAGGGTCTAAAATTTTCTACATTTACGCGGTTTCGTATCGTAATTGAGAACCGGTGACAATTTTTACAAGTAGCGCTGCATTCTGTATTACTCGTAATCCTCGTCTTTACGATTCTCAATCAAGAATAGATATAAGCGTATATAGACCATAACATTGTAATGTTAGAAACGTGTCGTGGGGGCTACACGTCGCTACAGCATCCACTTGCGATCTGGAGGTTTTAAACGTTATAGAGCCAAGCTGTAGCTATATTAATGATGGCGACAAAAATGGGTAGGATCGACCAAGGTTCGAATGGGCACACTTTTGTAGAATACTAGGTTAATTTTGTTAAATAAAAAATTTTTTGGTATTGGTAATTGGTAAATTGCTATGTTTGTTGCACGTATGGTGAGTGTAGAGATCTGGAGACCCTTGTTACTGACAGAAAGGCTTTCTATAGTAGCCCTAGCCTTGTGATAACTTTTTTAGGTTTTTCTAATCAATGGTGTAAACACATCTACATTTTTGACTCTTAATCGAGGATAGGTGTAGGTGTCTATGGCCCTCAGCATCCACTTACCATCAGGTGGGCTGTTTGCTCGTTTTTCATTATTACTTCTGTACATAGTAAGAATATTTTTATTACTAGTATTAACATCTTTGGTATCGCACTTTATACGAAACAATTAAGTATACCTATCCAGCCTATACAATCGCAGTACACACCTACTGAATAAGCATTAGGCCACCGGGACGTATATTTGATCTGGCCTTGACCCCGCTCGTCCAGACACCACCTACAGACGCTGTAGACATTTTAGGTGCACTTGACCTTTCGAAACGATCTGGCGGTTACTGGCTATCACTCTGGCTATTTCTAGAATTATTTAGACGCTCCTTCCAAACACTGTAGAAAATATTGACAAGTTAATAAGTAAGTAGGTTTTTTTTTAAAGAATATGGGTGACAAACGAGCACACAGTCTACCGGGGGACATAGACTATCTTATAGGAGATCTGTGTATAGGAGGGTTGTTTGTCATAATTGTAACGTTTGGCGGACGTGTTGGCAAACGCAGTTTTTTGCTTTTGACGTGAAACTTTTTTTTAAATCACACTGAAACAACGAAGGAAAGGTCTACATCGTCTTGTCTTAATAATTCTGAAACTGTTAGTTTAGAGACATAAGTGAAGTGTCATTATTTAACTTGTACAGCTCGCTTTTTTAGTATAAGGGTGTCAAACGAGCCTACAGTCCACCTCATGGTAAGTGAATGCTGTGACCCATAGACATCTACATCTATCCTCGATAACGAATGCAGATGCGTTGACGCCCGTGAAAACTAAGATGAAATGCCTCGTTTCCAGTAAAAAGGGTCTCCGGTTCTCTACATTCACCATACGAAACACAGCAGCATTAAGCTGCTGTTTGACGCTGGTATTCTGTAAGAGCGTGGTACCTCCCCGGTCGAGACCCATTCGTGCTACAACTATAGGTACCAGTAATATAGCTGCAGCATGGCTCTACCACGTAACGCTGTTACGACCTTGAATTTGCATCAGGGATGGCTGGATGGCGACGAAGGGGCAACACGTTGATTGAACCCAACTAATTTAGTTGGTTGGCAACCGTAGTTTTTATCCTAATATGTTTGCGAAACCTAAAAGAGTTACCGTCCGATACGAGTTTTGAAATCCAGAGAACTAGTCGAAATCGCTTCAGATAACACTCCTTTACAAAACAAATATGATGCTAACTTCACCGAACCACAGTATTCGACCTCGTAAAATAATCGAGTAAATCATCCGGAGAAACTTAAACGATAAATTTTAAACACGTAGAATCATTTGGTTGGATAAAGTAAACAAAATCCATTTTAAAACTTTGTCTCAATAAACGCTAGCATGATAGTATTCTCCTGGTGCCATGGCTTACCTACCGATTGCCTCTCGGCTGGCTACCACGATGTAGGCTGTTAAGCAAGGAACAAAGAGCAACACGGGCCACTTACAAACTGTAGGGTAGTAGCTATACGCAGGCGTTCCCCTCTGTCAATGTATGTCTACGTCCGGTCCTAAACTAGTTGCAGCCGCACTGCTCACTAAACCAAATCTAGTTGCGTGGCTGAATCGACTTCCTACAAAAATACCAAAAAGAGATCTGCCACGTCTTTACAAAAAGATGGCGTTACCTTTCATATATAAATAATTTTTAAGCGCATTATTGTTATTTAAGTACTTTTTTAAACATAAAAATTATGTGGTTTTATTATTGCCGGGGATATTTGATATATAACCCTAAAATAATATTTTTTTATTTACTTAACCCTTCTAACTCTATACTCTCCAGAGCGGAACAAAGCAACAGTCCAAGTATTTGACGGCAGAAAATCTGGCATGGAGTATAACATTATGTCAGAGGAACCTGCAGGTCCTGGGCAGTTACCAGCCTCTTATATACGAAATCCTAGGCAAAAAGGCTTCTGATTAATTATATTATTGGAATCGGATTCGAGCGAAACTTGACCGTTACGGATAGTATGAATGCACACACATATCTTTTACTTGATAATATTTTATCAGACCCAGAACGAACTGTCAACGGCAAATGAGGATCGGCCTTTAAGGAGCTGTCCTAGATATCTACAATTATATTTAATTAAGAATCATGAAGAAATTTAAATTCTATTTCAGAAATCAAAAATAAAGTGCTGTAAAGCACCCGAAACGTCGGGAATTAAAAAATTGTAAAGTAAGCAGGATAAAATCAGTAAAAATAGTTTTATTCAATGCCTCGTTTTCAGTAAAAAGGGTATTCGGTTCTCTACACTCACTATGTGGGACACAGCAGCATTAAGTTGCTGGTATTCTGTGAATCGTGGCCCTTCCCCGGCGGAGCCGACCGAGCTGAGTTACAAATATAATATGGTTGTAGCTTGGAGCTACCACGTATAAAACAAAATAATTGACTCTATGGAAAATGCACATAGTAGAGACAGTCTGCAGCTGTATGGTGGTTGCAGCACGAATAAGTTGGCACAGCAATACCGGCCTAAAATTTCTGCTGCGCTTTATTTGGGGAGTGTAACGAATTATGATCTGTTTTACTATTAAAGAGGTATTCCACCTTGGTCCTCAGTATTTTGGTTTTTAATCGACGATAAATTAGTGTCTATACCACAGCATCTATTTATCATTAGTTAGCCTCAGTCAGTCTTCATATTAACGAATGAAATACAAAACTGCGGTTGCCAACCCGCTTGCCAAGCGTGCCAGCTACTGTGAGGCAATCCACGCTCTGCAGTGGACTTGAATACGCTGTAACGGTTATAGCGAAAGTATATCGGAATATAGTAACCTAATATGGAAATAAATAATTGTAATAAAGTTTATAACCTTTGCATTGCATAGTAATCAGAGTTTACTGAATTGCGCAGAGTCAATTGCAAGCGCGAGATAAGACGCTGCAAACTGTCTGCTCTCGATTGCTCGCGTCGCCTACTTGATGTCTCAAGGATCCTGTTTATTTATAGATCTCATATTAATCGATTAACGCTAAAATTACCAACGATCTCTTTTGTGTATGCTAAAATAGCACAAGGATAATACCTCTATGAGGCTTTTTTTTAGCATCAGGTGACAAGCGACTACACAGTCCACCTGATGGTAAGTGGATGCTGTGGCCCATAGACAATCCACATTTATCCTCAATTGAGAATCAAAATTCAGATGCGTTGTCACCTCTAAAGACTAAGATGGAATGCCCCGACTCCAGTGAAAAAGGTCTCCGGTTCTCTACACTCACCATACGAAACACAACAGCATTACGTTTGCTTATTTACGCTGATATTTTGTGAAAACGTGGTCCTTCCCCGGTCGGGCCGACCCATTCGTGCTATAACTATAATATAGCTACAGCGTGGCTCTACCACGTACGAATTAAAAAAAAATAGGGACCCGTCCCGGCCTCGCTTGGATAATATCTGTCAAAGTGACGTTAGTTAGATTTCAAATAATCAAAGATCTCACTATATTTTTCGTTTTTTCTCATCTTCAAGTTTGTCGAATGAAATACAGCTGTTATTTAGATTAGCTACTACATCCCTACTGGCAATGAGCTCTAATTTTTCGTAAAAGTTTCATCTTTCTGAAGATTAGCCCCAACACAAAGCCCATGCTGCAGCATTACTGATATTTTTTTGTTTTTAGTAACGGATAGTATAAATGCACACACATATCTTTTACTTGATAATTTTTTATCAGACCGAGATCGGACCGAGAACGAACTGTGAACGGCATTATAATGAGGATCAGCCCTTATTGGTACGAAGATATCGTCAAAACTACGTTTGTAAAATACTTTACGTCAACCGCTGCAAGAGAACTATTTTTCCCCCAGACGAAGCAGTACAAGAACCCTGTTTGAAGCTTGAACTGTGCTTAAAACTAAGTTAAAGAATTCCGTTACAGAATCTCTGCTAAAATATATTTATAATTTTTAAGCAAACTACTGTATAGTTTTGAAATTCTGTTACAAAAATATGTTTGTTATTTATTGTTTTACAGCAAAGTTCAGACATTATATTATGTATACCGTTTTATGCATTTTAAGTATAAAATATATTCGGTTGCAACTTTTTTTTATAGAATAAGGGTAACAAACGAGCACACAATCCACCTGATGGTAAGTGGATGCTGTGGCACATAGACGTACATTTATCCTCGATTAAGAATCAAAGATGCGTTGTTACACCTGAGGACTAATATGGAACGCCTCGTTTCCAGTAAAAAAGGGTCTACGGTCCTCTAAACTAAACACAGCAGCATTCTGCTACATTACGCTGGTATTTCGTGAGAGTGTGGTACTTCCCCGGTCGAGCCGACCCATTTGTGCTACAACCATGATATAGCTGCAACGTGGCTCTACCACCTACCACCATTATTTTTAATGAGGCTAAATTAAATTATTAATTATTAAATTAGTTTTTTTTTTATATTTTAATTCATATTTTATTGCTTCCGTAAGATCCGTGAAGATTTAACTTTTTGATAATTTAAATTAATTTATTCGAAAATCGGAAAACAAATTTCTGTAGGGAGTTGAACCTAAGCACTAAATATACAGGGTTATTTTTAAAGAGTAATAAAACTTTAAACTTAAGTTCAAATATATTAATAACTAATATCGTTATAAAAAAATTAACGGTATGTCCGTTATTGCAGTTTTTGAAAATACGAGTAAATGAGGATTTCTTTTTATTTGAAATCATCCCAAATTGCATGTGATTTTTGGGCAATAAAGTTTTGCCTAGGTACCGATAGTACCCTTACGAATAGATGCGTGCGCAGTAAAATCAGTTAATATAATGCATTAGCTCGCATTTTGAATTTAAAACGTAAAAAGGACAAAACGTTTGCGATTTTTTAATTAATTTTTCTTCAACTTTTGCCTATATTATTCCGAAACTTCTCTGTAAATTTATCCGGTTAGTGCAAAATTAACCTGTATAAACTTATAAAATGGTTTCGATAAATAAACATAGCCTTAATTTCATACCAAGTAATTGTTATAATGTTTACGAATGTAGGCTAAAATCTAGGATATGTGTTAGCTTACCTTTTCCGTTGAGTTGTGTACGCAACCGTGTCAACTCTCGGGACTGGCTTCTGCTCCGCCTGTGGGCGGATATCCTCCTTGGAGACCTCGCCATCACTCAAATACATTCACATCGCACCAGCACCGAAACAGCTCTCAAAACCGCACAACACAAAAGCGTTTGTTTACAAACAAAACTGCGCGCGAAATCTGGCAAGGCTGAACGACCGTTAAGCTAGTGCCGATAAAACAAAAACTAAAAAAAACTATGAATCATTTAGAACAGATAAGTTTACAGAAATCTTATTTTTATCAAATGATTCACGGAAAAGTATCGTTTTCGACAGTCGTAATAGTTGATTGTGTGGTACCAAGGCACGCGCGTCGTGGGAAAGGCACAGCGAGGCACTGGCTGGCGTAGCGCCACCCGCCAACGACGCTTTGGACTTGTGGTTACGGCTTAGTCTTGAATCATAGATAAGGTGATAACACACCTGTCCAGTTGGCTACGCGAAAACCAACAGAAATAACTAATTGTAAAAGTTTGCATTATCTTTAACCTATTTAGCATTTCATTTCATTGTTTGTTGACATTACATTGTGTTTGAGTTATGATCGGATGGTTTAGATCCACAATTGGATACGGTACGTAGCGCTGTTATTGAGGTCTAGAAATCATCCGCGCGAAGCTGAGTCGAATCGCTTGTAGGTATATTAGGTATGTAGGTACGCATTGAACTAAATTTATTGGTTTTTTTTATAGAATAAAGGGGACAAACGAGCACACAGTCCACTCGATGTTAAGTGGATGCTGTGGCCCATAGACATCTACATTTATCCTCGATTAGGAATCAAAATACAGATGCGTTGTCACCCTGAGGACTAAGATGGAATGCGTCGTTTCCTGTTAAAAGGGTCTCCGGTTCTCTACACTCGCCATACGAAACACAGCGGCATAGAGCAGCTATTTCACGCTGGTATCCTGTGAGTGAGACTGTCCTTCCCCGGTCGAGCCAACCCATTCGTGCTAAAACCATAATATAGCTGCACCATGGCTCTAGCACGTGCAGGTTTTTAATACCTGTATTGTCTAATCCCACAACTAAGCATTGGTATTTTTATTTCTATGTTATACAGCCATATTTATACATGCAGTAATGATTTGACAGCCTTTACAATATTTGACAAGATGTGCGTCAAATACTGTGAAGGCAGTGTACAACCAGTGCCTGTTGCCAGTGATGACTTATGTATCTGAGACGTGGTCTTTAACTGCTCATCATATGATGAAGCTCAAGGCTGCTTAGCGAGCTATGGAGATGGCTATGCTCGGGGTTTCTCTGGTCTGGTCTGTAGAACCAGAGTACTCAACATAGCCGAAGGGATTAAAGTTAAAGAGGCAATGGGCCGGCTATATAGCTCGAAGAAGCGGCCACCGATGGGGAAGAAAAGTTCTCGATTGGCAGCCTCGTACCGTGTACGGCGGTCCCCACTAGACGGAATAACAACCTGGTAAAACATGCAGGAAGTCGATGAATGCAGGTAGCTCAGGACTGGGCTTTGTTGCATTCCCTGGTGGAGACCGATGTTCAAAAGTGGACTTGTGAAGGGTTGTAACATTAATTATGATGAGGTAATTTTTATTTTTCCGACTTGGATATTGTGTGTTTACTGTTTAATAATTGTCGAACTAGAAATTTCGTAGAGTTAGCGTAATTTCATACACGAACTGCGTTTACGAGTATAATTAAAATATAATTAAAAACATTGTTATTCAATTGTTCGTTATTAAGCTTTATTAAAAAAATATATACCGAGGAAAAAATTTTCCTTTCAAACCTTTTATTTTTTTTATAGAATAAGCGTGACAAACACGTGGACGCGTAACAGGATAAGTGGATGCTGTGGCTCATAGATCTACATCTAACCTCCATTAGGAATCAAAATGCAGATGCGTTACTACCCTTGAAGACTACGATGCCTCGTTTCCACTAAAAAGAGTCTCTGGTTCTCTATACTCACCAAACGAAACACAGCAGCAAGGAGCTGCTTTTTTAACGATGGTATACTATTCTATTAATTTAGGTCCAGCATGGCTCTACCATGTAACTCTACATCTGATATTAAATATATAAATTATAAACGATATTGAAAAGCCTTTTCTTGTGACTCTACATATTTATAAACATAACAAGCGCTTGGTTTATTTTTTACGTGGTAGTGGTAGTTACGCTATAGCTTCCCAAACTTTATTTTACTGTGACGCCCTTGGGAACTTAGCATTTTTTGCGACGCCTCTCTTCTCTCAAAAATACCTACCAGTTGTAGTTCTAGCGTAGTAACAAGTTACCAGAAACACTCCAAATAACATTTATAATTTTTATTTAAAAAAAAACAGGAACAAAAATGAAAAGAGATACTTTGTTGACTGGATACAAATGAAAACAATGTGGTTCATTTTCTGAGCATAGCTTCTCAAAACGGTTTTGATGAGAGCTTGTAGTCCTCCATGCTGTCCAGACATAGCTCGAGCACCATCCGTATACACATCCACAGTATTCTCCCATTTAATACTATTTTCGATCATGTATGAATTTAATATATCAAATAAATCAGTAGCCTTACCACTTTCACTTATTTTTCTGTAAAATAACAAATCGTCACACACATTTGTTTCTTGTATATACCGTACGTAACGTACCAATTGAGCATCGTCATTACTATTTGTCGTCTCATCACGTTAAAGGGCAAAAAAGCATGAAAGTTTCTCCACGATTTGCTCAGTAATATCCTCTGCCATGTTTTGAATACGGCGGCTAATCGTATTGTTTTAAAGAGGCACACTTTTTATTTCTTTAGCCCCGATTCTCCAATCATCACTGATACCATAGTAACCGCTGCAGGTAAAATCAGTTCTTCAGCAATTGTGGGTCGCGTGGCTTCTTACATTTGACAATACGATGAGCTACCTTGTAGGAGGCAAGCTACCATTAGGTAGGATCTGATGCTCTTGAACACTTTGCACTGACGGAAACGATATGAATACGCGGGGAAAGGTAAACGCGCGAAGAGGTCTACGCTGACCGCGATTCTACTACGGGACGACAGCAGTGTTGCCATTTTTAGCGCATTTGGCGCTAGATCTAGTTTAATTATAAGGTCCATAGCGCTTTTTTTTAAATATCTAAGCGCTAAAAATATCTAGTGGAATCTGGCGAAAAATTAGATATTAGTTGGCAGCACAGAGTGATAAAAAACACTAGCGAGTCTATCGTTCAGGTATTCTCCGACAAAAATGTTGCTGATGAGTTAGTTGTTTATCTCCCTTTTGCATTATGGTATTAAGTAGCTGTATTGCTTTTCATTATATTAATCCTCTAAGCTTTAATACCTGAGAAGAACCGGTTTTTCGAACATTCGAGTTTCGTTATAGACTTTTAGCTCAATTTTGTTTGTTTCGTAAATATTTTAAATGGAGGTGCCACCGAGGAAGAAGGCTTATATCCAAAAATATAGATGTGTGGGAGAAAATGGCATGGAATTCAATTGGTCAAATAAAAAGGTGATGCTGATGATATAGTGAAATTTTGGGCTCAAGTCTCCAGATACAAAAATGCGGCTAGGGTGAATGCCTTTCGAGAATTAGTGGACTTATCAGCGTGTTGTCGCTAAAACATTCAAACGCCGAAGTCACAACGATGTTCGGCGTTATGAACATTGTCAAAAGCAAGTTACGTAAGCGGTCAGATGTCAGGTGAAACAGTGAACTCAAATATAATTACACATAAAAATCTACCTGAAAATGTCCTCGACAAATTACTAAACTGTGAAAGAGAATAGAAGCAGGTGTAGGCTCATCAATCATTAGCGGTATCTGGATGTAATGATGACCATGAAGACGACAATTCCACAAGAATTGTCTAATTTAGTTGGTTTTGGTTGCTAATATTACTTAAACAAATGAAGATTTTTTTTTTTTTCCGCGTCTGTGTGGAGTTGCCTGTTAGGCTGCATCTTGGTCGGCTCGATCGGAAAGGACAGAATAACGTTGCGTTGCTGTGTTTGTATGGAGAGCGATGAGACCCGAAGGCCCTTAAGGCCTTAAGTAAAGTAAAGTAAAGTTACAGCCTATATACGTCCCACTGCTGGGCACAGGCCTGCTCTCATTTCTGAGAGTGTTTTAGGGCAGGGAAGTGTCCGCCGCGCTGCCCCAATGCGTGTTGGCGAACTTCACATGTCTTCGAAATATTTTTTTCTTATTCCTCAGACATGCAGGTTTTCTCACTATGTTTTCCTTCACCGCCGAGCACGTGGTAAATCAGCACTTAAAATTGCAATTAACAATTTCATTGGTGCCGGCGGGGATCGAGCCCGGGTTACGTTGTTTGGTTAACGAGGGCAAGGCCTTAAGACGAAGACACATTACCTCTTAATCCTTAAGAGCGACAACACAACATAATACAGAACACACATAGTACAGAACGGCCCAAATAAAGTCTACTAAAATTAGTAGACTCGCTTCTCACCTACGTCAGTGTCATTTGAATCACTTAGGGATAATGTGCTCACGGAAAATAATTAATTAAGCCGGTTTGTGCTGTTGTGATTGTTGTTAAATTGTGTCAAATTATGTGAGAAAACCGTATAATAACACCAAGATCACTTCTCATCAATAAGTTTTGTTATTTAATTACTATTGTTGTATGAAAATACGATTTTTTTATTCGTTACTTTGTAGGTTAGTCTGATCAGCCGGTGTTGTCAGTTTATTACTAGGGAGTTTTGACGAAACTATGGGAGACAAAATACAAATATTATTACATCATCCTTCGATCAGGAGAACATTATTATTTTTAAAATTACTTTAGTTATTTGATCAGTAAATGATAACTTACCTACACAAAATAAATGAAACCCGTGACGTCATTCACTAAATAGTATTTTTGTTAGTTCTTTCAAATATTTTTATATTTTTAAATAAAATAGATAAAACTAATCTACATAATAATTACTTTATTAAACCTATTTTGTTTAACTTTCATCAGATTAAACAAGTATATAATCAAAACCTCCACCGTTTGACCGTTTGGTCCCCTAGCGAGGTCTCCTATCTGGTTGGATATTATTTATTAATGTATTTTATTTATTTATTTTAATGATATGTATGTATATTTATCATTTTCATTTATATATTTATAAGATTATAACTAAAACTACATAAATACTAAAACTATCTATATAAATATCAAAAAATAATTATATTATTTATTTGATAAACATGGTACATTAAAGATGACAAATAGTTGTATATAGTCCATATGTTTACCATATCTGACATGTGAAAATTATTTAACATAATATATCAAATCAGTATTTTTATAAGTAAGCAAGTGAATATATAAATAATGTATATCAAATGAAATTAAATTAATTAAAAGTACAATTGTCATGTGAAACGTTACTATTGTGGCCGTAGAAGGAAAAGGGGAGATCTCCCGCCGGGCAAGGTGTTCTGCCCGGGGAGCGGCCAACACTCCGTGTATACTGTTTATGATTCGGAATGTTGATAGCGCGATTTAGGCTTCTGAGTGTTTGTGCTTGTGGCTTGACGACAGCGCCGCTACATCACCCCCCTGCTCAGACCGGAGGTCGATAGTGCAGCCTCGTTTGCCGACGAATGTGCAAGTGCCAGTGGATTGCCTTGTAGTCTGCGGTGAGTCGAGAAGGCAAGTAATCTGCGAGAGTGCCGTGAAGCAGAGGCGAGCAGTAAGGCTGAGAGCCGGGCCGAACACTGTATGGCGCAGAGAGTAGCTTGAAGGAACCAATAAGCATTATTATTCCAGTGCTGCGATGAACCTTGTGAAGCTAGATGGCTTGCAGGATATGAAGACTGCAGACAATATCTGCTCGGGAGCGAATGGGTGGGGTATTCTATGACGATGATGAAGCTTGAAGTTTCCGAAGGTTGTTTGGTTGCTGATCTGTGTTCAGATCACGTCGGGGTCACCACTGTGGCCGTAGAAGGAAAAGGGGAGATCTCCCGCCGGGCAAGGTGTTCTGCCCGGGGAGCGGCCAACACTCCGTGTGATAGTTCGGAGAAATTCTATATATACTGTTTATGATTCGGAATGTTGATAGCGCGATTTAGGCTTCGGTGTGTTTTTGCTTGTGGCGTGACGACAGCGCCGCTACAGTATTTTATAACTAGGCAAATCAAAATAAGTATATATAAAAAAAATTAAATGTCAAAGGAGCACTTAATCTAATGGGAAATAATCTTTGAGTATTCACCATTGGTTTAATACTCAAAGGAAATAATCAAGAGCTGGTATCACTCAGCTCGCCCTTGAGTGACGCAGTGCTCTTGTTAAACAATAGTAGTTACGCATACTTGTGTGTGTAATAAGCACACAAGCGCTCGAAATCGGACCCGTTGTTTTTGTTGCGATTGTAGCGCAACACCCTATCTAGAGCTTAGGTATCCAAATTCTACTGGTGAATGGTGGTATGTCTTTCCTAATGAATTGGTGTAGGGAGTAGTGGTGCTACGATTAGTGGTGACGGGAACAATGCACGCAACTGATGGTGTTAACACAAAGGACGATCGAGTTCTTTCTGATCGGCCCCATTCACTGGCACTGCGTAGGGATGTTGCATCCCTTTGCATTTTCTGTCGCATCTACCACGGGGAGTGCTCTGAGAATGTTCGGATTAATCCCAGCCGCCAAATTTCACGAACGCACATCGCGTTAAAATTCAAGATACCATCCTCACAATCTGGATGCTTGCCGGTCCACCACTGTGCGTTTTACTTGGAGTTTTCTTCCTCGTACAATTTCTTTGTGGAATTGTTTACCACCGGCGATTTTTCCGAACCGATACGACATAGGAACCTTCAAAAAAAGAGCTTACTCCTTTTTAAAAGGCCGGCAACGCACCTGCAATTCTTTTGGTGTAGCGGTTGCGCATGGGCGGCGGTAGTCACTTACCATCAGGTGAGCTGCATGCTCGTGTAGGGGGCACACGTGACTTCTATATAAAAAAAACTAGGTGAGACACATCATTTTGCTTTATTACCTACGCGGATCTTAGCTAATTAATTTTGAACATTATTAATATAATTGATTTCCACAAAGTGATTCCTGATTCTATTAATAATCTCTTTTGAACTTACTGTAATAAATTATGTATTGTAAATAATAGGTCCTTACATATGAAATTGGCGTTTTGTACGGGAGGTATTTAAAGTCACTTTTTTTGTAAAATATATTTAATTAATCAAAGTATGCACCGTTGTTATCTATGCACTTTTACCATCTCGTAGGTAGTTCATTGATCCCTTTGCTAAAAAAACCATGGGGGCGAGAATCAATAAACTCTTTGAAGGTGGTTTGGACTGCCGCATCGGAGTCGAATTTTTTTCCTTGTAAGAAGTTGTCCAAATTCCGGAAGAAACGGTAATCTGTTGGAGCAAGGTCCAGGAAGTAAGGTGGATGTCACAGACATTCCAATTGTAGCTCATCTAACTTAGTAGTTGTTTGTTGTGCAGCGTGTGGTCTTGCGTTCTCGTGAAGCAGCAGTGGCCTAGAGCGCTTGACTAATCTCGGTTGTTTAGCAGCTATTATATATATATATGTTTCTATATAGTATATAGTTAGCTGCTAACAACCAGATATCTGCCATTATCATTTGTCCAGATTTTTAGAAAGCTGTAGTAAACGACACAGGCGCCAGTCCACCAAACACTAACAAATAACTTTTTCTGAGTAAATTTTCGTTTAGGGCAGGATTCTGCTGGGTATCCAGCGTTCAGCCACTGCGGCGAGCGTTTCCCATTATCGTACAGTATCTATTTTTCATCAAAAGTAATGATTCGATTTAAAATCCCTTCATTTTTGTGTCGGTTGAGCAAAGTAACAGAGCAGTCGACGCGTGTTTGCAAGTTCGGTTCACTCAATTCATGAGGCACCCATTCTTCTAGTATTTTTACTTTCCGATTTGCTTCAAGTGGATTAATACAGTTTTATCACTTACCCCGAAACCTGCAGCTATCTCTGAAGTGCTTTGTGGTGGGTCGCCTTCCACAATAGCCCTTAATTCTTCATTTTCCACGTTGGTCTCCGACCGTCCACGGACTTGGTTCTGAAGGTCGAAATTTCCAGAACGAAAACGTTGAAACCAAAAACGTACGATGCTTTCTTTTGCGACATCAGCGCCGTACACATTATTAATCCTTCGAGCTGTTTCTGCACCACTGGTGCCACGGTAGAACTCGTACTCGTAAATATACCGATATTTCATGTTTTCCATTGTGCGGTAATAAGCGACGCCAAAGAAAAAAAATAATGAGGCAAAACAAATGAATAACTGTTTTCAAGACTCAAATGTACCAGCTAAATGAATTTGTAAATTTGAATTTGGAACTCTTAACCAAAGAGGAGATATTTCAGATCAAAATTGTTAGTACGACAAAACGCTGATTTCATATGTAAGGACCCAATACAACAATAACGCTGTATGATTAACAAAATAAAAAAATATTGCCTTCGCCTACGCGCACTACCTTAGAGTAATTACATACATACGTATCGCTCTACAATACAAACGAGGGAGGCCTTGCACAAGCGTGAATCTGTTGTTAGCACATCTAGCGACGGCGTTATGTTACAATTTATAAAGAATATTGTTATTTACCTTCAACACCCACGAAACTCGCGATTGGATGCGTTCTTAGTATACAGAGGTAAATCAGGTGATAATTAAACAGACAGCTACGTGTTTAACTCGACTATTTCTACGTGGTGGAACCAACAATGCCAACAATGATGATGATGTTGATGATGACTAACAAGTCGGGAGTGGAACTTAACATTGGGACGCAGTATGTGAAATTTGGTGGCTATAATTAAACGAGGTAGAGTCATGCTGCAACATTATTACGGTAGTAGGACGAATGGACGGCTTGACCAGGGAAAGACTACGCTTTCACAGAAAAAAGGCGTAAAATAGCAGCTCAATGCTGCTAGGTTTCGTGTGGTGTATAGATAACTAGATACCCTTTTACTGGAAACGAGGCATTTCCATAATCCACAGGGGCGACAACGCATCTGCGTTTAAAATTTACATATATGTAGGTTTCTATGGGCCTCGGCACTCATTTACCATCACGTGGACTGTGTGTTCGTTTGTCACCCCCATTCCAACAAAAAAAGACAGCAGTGAAATCCATAAGGCGCGTAGTGTTTTTGTGGCCGCTATGTGTGTTACAGTTCCCCCGTGACTGTAAAACCCCTTCGTCAGATTTTGTTGAGATTAGTTCAGAGCACATATACGTACGTTGACACACATTCTAGACACACATTACTAGATGTGTTGCCATATTAGTGACGTAAATAATCCATCACGCCATTTCTCCTCGGTGGTAGGCATGCTGATCTGCCTTCAAGTCCGTCTGGGTAGAATAGGCCTTTCTCTAATTCGGAATGCAGGATTGAAACACAGATCACTTTATCAATACTAGTTAATACTTTAGTTCTACACAAAATGACATCGCATTTGAAACAAGTAACTGCTTCCAATGCTCTGTATTTTCTAGCCATTTCTTTATCCCTTCATTTTCATGAGGAAGTCCTCATGGGTGCCATTCGTTACGGGGGCAACGAGAAGGTTATGCCGGACTCCTTCCGACAGTGGTCGCCATCAGCGTTTACGAAGGGTTCCGGGATCTCCGTTAGGAATGTAACCGAAGCTCCTCCATCGCTTTGCTATACTAATAGCAAGTCCCGGGGGCAATACTTGCTGCCCCCAGCACCCTCTCAGTGATGTCGATGTCTAGAGACCACTTTCATGTCATCATCCTCCACGGGGGTTACGTAACTCGACGTACGAGGCCCCCGCCCCGAATGTCTGCAACCCCGGAGGCCCCGTTTCTGGTAAGGGGAACACCGTTTTCAAGAGGAGGGCCGTTAATAACGCCTTGGCAACGTCATCTCCGAGCGGGATCCGCCCTCTCCCGATACCACTCAGAATCCTTCTTCTGAATCATAATGAATTCACAGACGGTGGCTACGGCCTTCCTTGCCGAGTTCCTGCTCAGCATCGCCGACCCGACTGCTGGCAGGGAGAGGTTCCGTCCGATGCGGTTAACCAGAATCGTCGCTCCCGTTCCCACGCTGGGCATACCGCGAACGTGTGGGAAGCGGAGTCCTGGTCCCGTCCTCCGCTCCGCAGTGGAAGCAGTTCGTAGTCGCCTCAAGTCCGATCTTGCACAGCACAAGTAATCACCGAAGCACCCGTGCGCGGTAATTATCTGTGTAAGTCTGTTGGTGAGTCTTCCTACTCGTCGCTGCATCCGGGTTTCCAGACCGGCAGAATTGCTCCAATGACGCGTTTGCGTTTATAGCGCTCCTCGAGTCGAGAGCGCCATGTCGCCAGAGCGCTTTGCCGTTCCTGCCATTTAATTAATTCTAGCGCCTCTTCTGGCTTACTATCACCGCTCTGGCCAAGGGCACGAACCCGGACGTACACCCTCGCGTCCATCTCCGCCAATATATCTAGTGGTGGAAAGCAAGCCAAGAGTGTCGCCGCCTCAAAGGCTATAGTGCGGTATCCTCATACGATCCGTATAGACAACCTCCGCTGCACACTGTAGATTTTAGTTCTACAGCGTCGAATGGCCAGGCTTTTTCCCATACACGCGTTCCCTATAGAGCTACGGACCGTATAACTAACGTGTAGAGGCAACGTACTTCTTCCATCGGTCTAGATTGAGTAGCATCAGCCCCGCCACCCTTTCGATCCGGGGGACTAGGCGCTCGAAATGTTCTGAAGACTGTCCAGGTGGAGGCCTAGGTACTTCATGTACCTCCCCACTCTGTCTTGAGACCCGCCCATGTGGACGCACGAGTTGGGTGGTTCTTTATCCCCTGCGACCAGTGTTGCACTTATCGTTTTTCAAATTACAAAAACTCCTTGATTAATTTAACAGAACCTTGCAGCAGTTACCATCCTCGTAACTCTCTTACCTATTTATGCCGCCTAACCTTACTTGCACTGCTGTGTTCAGGTCTGAAGGATATGGAGAGCTATTATACAGGCTGTGAAGCATTCCATCTTAGTTCTCAGAGACAGGTTCCATTTGAAGCGTTCGTTGTTTTAAGTTGGCTGCAGCTGTCCATGGGCTGAAGTAGTCACTTACTATCGTTAGCCGTATGAGTCTTCATACTCTCAAGGTTGTTCCTCGAGTTATGGAGATGGCTATGCTCTGGGTTGGTCTTACTGAAGTAGCAATGGGCCGGTCATACAGCTCAAAGAACCGACAACCGATGGGGGAGAAAGATTTTTGAGTCTCATACCGGTAGGTGTAGTGTTGGGTGGACCCTAATAGATGGAGTGACAAGCTGGTAAAACATAAAGGAAATCGATAGATGCAAGTGGCTCAGGACTGTGCTTTGTGGCATTCCTTGAGGAAGCAGCAGTGGACTTGTGAAGGGCTGTAATGTTGATGATGCTGATCGGATGGACTGATAGTTGGTTTGTCAGTTCAGTATTACAAAAAAGTATTTCTCCCGTGAGTGTCATAACTGTCGACTGTGATAATTGCTAGAAAATCTTATATGCATATTGAGATAGATTGCGATCTAATTATATCATTTAAGTCGTACGTAAAATATCCAAGACCGGCGACGATCAGTAACGTTAAAGATGCGAGATGTCTGGTACTGGATTGTCAGTACTTTTTTTTTGAGGTTGGTTGCAGGTGCTTATGGCTGTAGTAGCATTGAGAGCATCCACGACTTTTCTGCCACCAGGTCGTCGGCACTCAGAAATAAGGTGAAATATTTGACAGATTTCATAGCATAGAAGCTAATTTGTCAAAAGATTAATGTTTTCTTTTTGAAATATTACTCATATTTTATATGTATTAGAAAAGAAAGAGATGAACCAAAATGCGTATATTTTTAAAGAAACAATAAAAGAAATGTTTAAAATACATATAAAATTAAAGAATTACGTCACTGAATCATTGTTTTGTGTATTTACATACACTAGAAACCGAAAAACTTATAATTATAGCAACCTTTGAATGATACGAGATTGACACTGTGACCATCTGCGTTACCAAGATTACGTAAGGAAAGATTTTTAGCTCTCATCACCTTCAGGTGAACTGTTAAAAAACCTGCAAAAGATAGTTATGACTAAATGTCGGCTTCAGTAAGCTTTATTTTTCTTGGCGGGAATTGACCCAACTGCCTAGACACTTTACAGCTGTTTTGTTTCTTGTTAAATCTATTATTAAAAATTCTTAGGTGTGTAGTATTGATTTCACAGGTTTGCCTGATTCCTACTCTATCGTATGTTTATTGTTGTCTGACGACATTTGAAAATGGAGACGCGCCATCTGATTTCATCCAAAACATTGTTTCTTTTTTATTATTCAGCGTAGTAACAAAATACACCAAGATATAATTTTATGTAACTATAGTTAAATAGGTGAAAAATTAAATCTTAATAGATAGAGCAGAGCCTTGGTAGCTCATGAGCTAAGCGCTTGTTGTAATTTTCACAGTGCCTACGCAAGAAATCCAGGTTCGATCCTCACCGGAACAATGAAATTATTAATTGTAGTTTTAAGTGCTGATTTACCAAGTGCCCTGAAGTGGGTTGGTATCACGGCCTCACAAAAGACCATCGTGAAGTAGAAGCTCTGCTTCTGCATCTCGTCTGGTGAGTGCAGGTGGTTGGAGGCCCAATTTCCTCAAACCCCCATCCCCTTAACATGCTAGCGGAATTAAATAGAACACTACCTCAGGAGAGTACCAGCACCAATGGTGATGGAGTATCACTCGCTAAGCATCCACGCCCAAGTTACCCTACTCTTCCTGAGCGTGGGTGCTTAGGCTACCGGAGTTGGTGCCGGGAAAACGGATAAATAGGACAAAGGCCCCCTGCCATGCTATCCGGGAGGGACTTCATTCAAACCTTACCGCCGTCCACTACCATCTGGAAACGGCGAAGCCGGCCTTGCTCTTTCTAACCGAGACAAAGCTATCCTCTCCGGCTGATACTTAGTACCTCTCCTACCCGAGGTAAAAATTAGAATACTCCTTTGTGCCCCAGGCTGGAGTTTGTGTGTATGTCAGAGAGGATATCTCTTTACGACGCCTCAACAGCCTTGAATACGGATCTGCCCATCCTATGGCGGCGCGTAGAAAGTGACGACTATACCCATCGACCACGTCCAATTGGCTGCAGATTGCTACAACAGGTCCCTTCCGCAGAGATCGTGATGCTTGGAGCATCGTGATTTTAACGCCCACTACGCTGAATGGCTTGGTTCATGTTTAACTGATCATGCGGGTAGATCTGTCTATGACTTTGCTGTGGCATATGGTCTGACGCAACTGGTTACCTCGTCTATGCGGAGCCAAGATTTGGAAGATAATGTACCTTCCTCGTTAGACCTCCTGCCGACCTCTCACCCGGACAGATACCAGGTCTCCGTCAATGCCCCTCTTGGGTCCTCGGACCATTGTCGGTGCCACTCACGCTGAAATTGCGGTTGCATTCTGCAGACTGCCGCCGTGTTTGGCACTATAGGTCAGCTGATTGGGATGGGATGCGGTCTTTCATTGCATCCTACTCTTGGGGGCGGGTATGCTTCTCGCCGGACGATCCCAACGTTGTTGCTGATTCTGTCGCTGATGTGGTACTTCAGTGTATGAAACTATTTATTCTTTCCTCTGTGGTGCCCATAGGTGTCTCAGCCGTGGTTTGGTCGCTCCTGTAAAATAGTATCATGCTATAAGCAGGAGTGCTACCAAGCCTGGGCTGACGAATCAACGTCCTGGGATGCAAATACCAGCGCTCTAAAAAGAAGCATAATTCCTCCTCCAGGACCTTCAAAATTGTCATTGCCAAGGCAAAGTCAAAGCATAGCTCACAACAAAACTGGCGAGAAACTAGTTCGACTTCTTTCCAGAACACGTGCATTCTGTTCTCTCACCAAGGCTGTTCAAGGGATTTTCTGTCAGCCATCTCTCCCATCTCTGCACAGGGAGGACGACTCACTGGTCTATACCGCAAAGGATAATCCATCCCGCGGCGAGTGCTCCATGCAGGATGTACTGTTTAGCCAGCGCTCTGTGCGCAGAGCTCTCCTCTACCTGGACGTTAAGAAGTCCCTCTTATTGTACTGAAGGCATATGCTCCGGAGTTGGCACTAGTTTTAACGTGTGTCTTTTCCGGTACTTCTACTCCCTAAGCCTGGTCCCGAAATCATGGAAGACAGCTTTAGTGCACCCGATCCCTTAAAAAGGCGACCGCTTAGATCCGTCTAAATACAGGCTTATTGCTATCACCTCCTTGATCTCCAAAATAATGTAATCCATTTTAAACTGCCAGGTCATGAGGTACCTTGACGTTCACCAGCTGTTCAGTGATCGCCAGTATGGTTTCCAACAGGGTCGCTCAGCTAGTGATCAACTGAATTACCTAACTCATAGATGTGCGGAGGCAGTAAAGTCCAAGGGGGAGGCACTGTCCGTTAGTTTGGACATAGCGAAGGTCTTCGATCGGATTTCGCACAGAGCGCTTCTTACAAAGCTTCCATCCTACGGGCTTTCCGAGAAATTGTTCAATTGGATCACCGGTTTTCTTACAGATCGGAGCATCTGGGTCGTAGTAGACGGTGCATGCTCCTATTACAAGCAATTTAACGCTGGTGTTCCACAAGGCTGCGTGCCATCACCAACGCTGTGTCTTTTGCATATCAATGCTATGTTGTAAACCGGTACTATTCATAGCTATGCGGACGACAGCACTGGTGATGCTTTATGCACCGGCTGTGCCAATATAACTCGGGAAAATATCGCCGAGACAAACTTGTGTCTGAAGTCGAGACTTTGTTGAACAAAGTTTGGGACTGGCGCGACTAAATCTTCAATACCCAAAAGACACAAGTTTGCGCGTTAAAATTTGCTTCGTCGAATCTTCTCAGTTTTAAAAGCACTCCCCTTGTTGCCTTAACAAGTATCGGATTCCTCAACGTCGACATATCTAGTGACTTGTAGTTTCGTGGTCACATGGAAGAGAAGGCCATATTGGCCTCTAAAAAGCTTGGGGTGATCAGCAGAGCGGGTCTGTATTTCATGTCAGGACACCGATTGCAACTTTACAAGGCGCAGTTTCGGCTGCACATGGAATACTGTTCCCTTTCTGGGCTGGGGCTCCCCACTGTCAGCTCCTTCCATTTGATCACATATAGCGCGGAGCTGTTCGAATCGTCGGCGACTGAGCTCTTTTCTATTGACTTGACTCACTGACACTGGGATCTCACACGGACATCTACCACGGGGAGTGCTCTGAGAAACTGATCGGACTAATTCCAGCTGCACAATTTCACCATCACACATCGTTGCAAAACTCGCTATACCACCCATACCATATGGATGACTGGCGGTACACCACTGTGCAATTTAAAAGAAGTTTTTTTCTTCGCACAACTTCCTTGTGGAATCTACTACCACCAGAGATTTTTTCGGACTGACAAGACTTAGGGACCTTCAAGAAAAGAGACTACCTTTTTTTAAAGGCCAGCAACGCATCTGCAATTCCCCTAGTGTTCATGGGCGGCGGTAATCACTTACCATCAGATGAGCCATATGCTCGTTTGGCTCCTCTCCAACACAAAAAAATCCGATAGAATAGAAGATATTTGCAATAGAACCAGAATAAGCAGCATAAAACAACGTATTAATGAGCAGAGGTGGCAATGGGCCGGCCACATAGCTCGAAATATTATATAGGCAACGACAACCGATGGGGCTAAAGAAGCGAGAAACGAGACGACAGGCTCATTATATGGAGACCGGTAAGATATGGAGAAATTCGTAGTAGCCTTATTTTTTATTTAGCCTATCAAAGTTCACTGCAAAAGAAAGGCCTTTTCATAGATTACGTCATATTTATAGATATTTGCCATAGTTGCCACGCTTGGCAGGCAAGTTGGCAACCGTAGTTTTTATTTTCTATTTTTATAAGGAAGACGCTCCTGCAGATCTTCCGGCTTGCTTTCCTCTGTCGCCTCTTACGACACCCCCGTGACGATACGGGTTGGTGGATATTTTTATCCGCCATTACACGGCTCGTAACCTTGTTTCGTAACTTTAAACAGGGTAAGCACGTAATTTTGTTTGCAGATGTCCTTGGGCACTCACCAACAGGTTTTTCTAGGTGGACTGTTACTTCGTTTGTAACTTTAGATTTATAACAACCAAATTTCGGCCGAAGAGGGTAGCACTTTGCTATACCGACACTCCTCTCTCTCCAGCGCATCGCCTTACCATGTTTCCTCTTCCCCCACGACTCCACCTCGGCTGCAACGGGAAGGAGTGAGGACACCCGTCCGTCTTTTCTTCTTCTCTATTGTATTATGTAAGATGTAGCTACAGATCATCGAATATTCGTTTCACTTGTATGTTATTGATAAACCGGGATCGATAATAAGCCCGGTACTAAGGTGCTAACACTAGGGCTTCGAATGATAGCATCTACGATTTTTTCGATTAATTTGTTAAATTCTTTGATTTATTTGACCATTTTGACATGTATCTTGTACTATTATTTATTACTAATACTATTAATTAAAACTGTAATTTGTAAATTAGCAGCATGTACTGTTTTTAAAATATAAATATAAATTAGCCCTCATTAAATGGGACTTAAGATTGTTCCGTTAGGTAAATTCGTTTAGGTTTAAAGCTCATCCCTCAAATAGACTAGCATCAAACTATTCACCAGCTTGACTAGACTAACTAGCAACTAGTCGGGGTGTAGTGTATGTGCCTCCACCCTACTAGCATATGTTAATAAATATACTTACTCTTAGGTTTAAGTGTCAGTATAATTAAAGTCTTGAGTAGAGAAACACGTCTTCCTTTCATTTACCAACCGTTCAATATTACATGGCGACCCTGCCAGGCGGTGCGCGGCGACAAGCCACGCGCACCGCCGCGGCCTGCACAAATAGTTAAAGAAACATGGAAAAATAAATATAAAACTAAAGGAACAATTTTCAACTATTGAATTGACACTACCGGATGTGACAAGTAAGCCGAAACGGAGACATAAGAAGAGGCGACAAGGTTATTATTTCTTTAAGGAGATATGCTAATAAAACCTATTAGAAAAAGAAGAAAAATGTTACGGAAAAAAAAACGGGAACGATCAACTTCAGAAACAAATATTATGACAGCTTCAAATATTACATGAAGATTAAACGAATTAGATGGTGAGACCACAAATTTAAGAAAAATAGAAGAAACTTCCTGCAAGCCTTAACCGATAAGAAGATAGAAAAATTGAGCCGAAAAGAACAAATTATGAGGTAACTTCGCACCTATGTGATTTTAATTCTATTTCAAACTTTATTTAACAATTTAAGATTGTTTTTTTTTGCTATTATGTTTTTAAAGTTAGATATTAAATATTCTGTATTTTACATATAATTAAGTTGAAATTAGTTATCAGATTATTCACAATATACTTTATTATCAAATATTTTATTACCTACAAAAAAAAAATAAAACAATTATAATACAGTATTAAAAATTAAGTTGAATTTTAAGCACTTATGTGGCACTTCTATTAAGGCGCCAGACCAGACTTTATATTCTCATTTATGAAGTTATAGTTTTGTATTATTTTTTTACTGTGTCCTGCCAAACAATTAATGAAATAATAAAATAATTGATTCCAATTTTACGCACTTGATTTAAAATAACACTGTGATACATTTCGTTGATTTTTTTTTCTCGAATCCAAATTTTAAAGGGTTAGAAGCATTTCACTATCATTATAAGTTTTAATTTTTTTTAAAGGCATTAAATCTTAAATTTATATAATAACTTATGTAAAATATAAAAAACTTCCTTTTAAATGTTTGAATAAATTATTGTATCATTGTGTAAAGGTGATAACTCTCATAATGTGATTTTCGATTATTCTGTATACACGACATAATATATAACATAGTTTCAGTAATATTTTTCGATCTGTATAAAAGCGATATAACTTTAAATTAACGATGTAACCATGTGGACTTCTGAATAAATAAGAAATTAAAAATATTAGTTTAAGGTACATTTTTTTTTACTCGCACTCATTTATATGAGTACTACTACTTATGTAGTAACAAATTGTACACGTTAAGTTGACATTAGGCACGATCATACGATGCGATTATTTTAATGTTTATTATCAATTATATTTTTCATATTTTCTGGCTAAAATAACACTTTTATTTCTTTTGAAAGACAAGAAACTAGTTAGGTAGGTAAATATAACAAGAGTCAATCTTTACACAGTGAATATAAAAGGTCTGCTAACCATTTCTTACGAATGATACTGATGTTTCTAAAAATATGATTTATAAAATGTTATGCAATGAGCGTATCCTATAAAAAAAACATGGTAACATAGATGATAAATTTAAACTGAACACAGCGACATGCAACACATTAACAGGTGTAGGATAAATCATAACAACATTGTAATAGCGATAAAAATAATAAGTATAGGAAAATAAATGAGTAAATGATAGTAGTATTGTTACAGAGATAAAAATAATAAATAAATAACAGTGTAAACAGGAATAAAGTAGTTAAGAGAGGTTTTAATAATAATGGTTCAAAAAAAAAAGTTAAACACCGACAAAGAAAATTTATTGATAAGAATGTTATCTCATTTGTACAAAAATTAGAAAGCATGTAATTGGTATGAGGAACGGAAGAATGTTCGAACGTGTAAATACGAATGATTTAGTTACTAAGTTTTGTCAATATTGGACTGATCACCCAAATATTGATGATACTTAAAAACTGTGCGACTTGAAATGTGTGAGAATGATGCAAGTTAGTATATAGAAGTGGGGCACGAAAGTATATAAATAAAGAACAAGGTAATGAAGAAATAAAGAAGGAATAAATATTTATGGCAATAATAAAAATAAATAAAAATATGACATTGACCAATAAGTAATGGAGAGATATGGGAACTTTCAACACTGGTATAGCGTATAGTCCTCGAGCAGGGTACGTTTCCGTGATTGGACGATGAAATCGGAGTAACGGGTACTAGGGAACAACGCCTTCAGCACAAGTGATGTAACTGAGTTTACTCATATTAGTACTGTTAGGGACCAGAGAAGTCTTAAATTTGTTACCCTTAATAATGGTACATTGAGGTCACATCCTTCGTTGGATCATGGTGCGAACTTAGTTTTCCTCAGTGACAATTGTTGGAGTCCTTTTAATGACTTAAACGTAGACCTCAAGGTTGTGCGCACAACCCAAGGTACATTTTACCTTGATATAAAATAAAAAAAATGTACCAATAAAATGAAATGAATGTTACGAAAATGTAATATAATACCCAAATAATTGGGGGGCCCATATTTATAAAGTACCCGCGTGATAAATATCACGAAATAAAATATAAATGAAATGAAATAATACTCCGATTCCCGGTATCTAATAAATAAATAAATATATATAAGTGAATAGAGAGAAATAGAGCTAGCTAAAGGTCAAAAATATTAAGAAGAAAAAAGAAAGTACGTACAAGAATTATGGAAAAAAGGCCTAATAATTGATGACAATACAGGATAATAAGGGGATCCCCGAGCAAATTAAAAAGTGTGATAAATGTATGATAATCTAATAGTGGATAGATGGTTATTTTGCATTTCTATATTAGGACTATTAACGCTACCCAAAATACTACTAGCAAGTTGCACATATAACAGCTATAGGGTTCGATTCGCACAACTACACGTAAACAAATACAAATATATCAACCCAATATGATAAGTACACTTTCGCGTAAATTTATATAAATTTACGAGATTTTTTCATATTTAGGCACATTGATTCGTATTTACAATGATTCTACTTTAAATAATTTTTTTTTCTGTCTCACGTTTTCTTATGTAAAATGTGTACAATTTTGAACTACATTTATATAAAGCTTATTATAATCAAGTCCAAAGGTTATCGATACACTATTATTGTAAATTGTATAATGTAATCGTTTTTTTTTTCTATAAAAAAAGGCAACGAAAACCTAAAATTGTGTCACCTGCTTGAAATAAAATTGGCTTTTCCAATGTAAATAAATATTTTGTAAAAAAAAAAAACTTTAGCTGTGTACCTAACAGTGTATTCTCTTTTTATATAAATTTCTGTCCCAATTAAGATAAACGTATTTCTTAGAAGTAAAAGTAATATTTTATTATTAACAATGCAACTATTTTTAAATATCTGTTCCAAGTTTTAAGGTATATTTTACTTGCATTCATATTATAACATATTATGGAAGTTACTTAATGTTAGGTATGAATCACCACACCTTGTGATCATAGTCCGATGTAATTGCAAACGTAGCCTTATACGTACCTGCCTACTTAGAAATTTAAAACGTAGGTGTCACAAACCGCTTACGCGACTGGGATTGCAAGTTGTATTTTGATTCCCGTTATTGCTGATAGCGATGATATTTGCGTTGCATTACATTATGTTTTTTGCTCTTTTCATATTTAAATGAAATGTAATATTATCGGTGTTATATTCATTAAACCTTCAAATCACATGCTTTAACTTTTATAAGTCATTAATTTCTGAAAATATAGTAGAATATTAATGTCTAACCTATTTGTGTGGATCATGAAAGCAATAGTTAAACAAATATAAAGGTATAAATAAATTAAATATAAAGTATATACAATTATGAATACAAATGTGAATAAATATATATAAAGGTAGAGCAGGTACTGCTTAATATGAAATGTAATAGTTTATTTTCAGTTTTATATTGTTTGAAATTTTAAATCATAACTTCTAACTAGAACATATAGTTAATGTAATAAATTTCGAGTGAAAATAAATGTAAAAAAAAATATTAATAAGTATATGGTATGATAGGTGGTATGTTCATGTTAACGTGCAGTTGTGACATTGATTAATATCAAAAATACGACAGGCTTAATGTCGTACGAAATAAAAATGTTAACGAAATAAAATCGCATGCGTATCACGGTTGACTTAATAATATGATTATGTATAACCATGGTATAATCTGATCATGATCATGAGATTATAATTTCTTTTAAATGAAGTTAGTTTTATATTTTGTTTAACTACGTTATTTTATTCCAATTAGAAATTATATACATTTAAAGCCTATGTAACAATGTATTTTATTTTAATCTTCAATATTAAAAGATTAAAAATAAATATTAAAAATTATTTAATATTAAAATTATTATTATGTTATAAGATTCATGAAAACTAAAATGTAAAAAAAAAGTAAATAGAGAACTTTCCTTTTTTTTTTAAGTATCGGGGGAGGTGTAGTGTATGTGCCTCCACCCTACTAGCATATGTTAATAAATATACTTACTCTTAGGTTTAAGTGTCAGTATAATTAAAGTCTTGAGTAGAGAAACACGTCTTCCTTTCATTTACCAACCGTTCAACATTACAGGGGGTCAAAGGCTCAACATCCTTTCTCGCTCAACTTTGCACATCCTTCGATTGTTCAAAATTAGTTAAAGCTTCTAGAACTTTGCTGGCACTAATAATAAAATCAAACCCACTAATATTCCAACATTTCGTAGTATGTTTTGAACACGTGTCTAGTATTGTAGAGCTATTAATTAAATTCTGCAAAATTAAACAGCGTCATTTCCATTAACCATCTCGGTCGCGTTAGAACAATTAGTGCGGATGCTAACTCATCTAATTAAGTTAGTACTGACAGTGGAATTGTTACACTCCCTGCCTCTAATTCATCAGTATTTGACGTAGAACAATGTCTTGAATATCTGACGCCATGTTATGAAATCATCGCAGAGGGTTCGGAAACTTACGGGGAATGATCTCATTTGTTGTTATGGGGGGACTTGAGATTTTTTGGTTATTTCAGTGTGGGTCTCGCCATTGGTGCCGATAATATGAACTTTGCAGCAACATTACTGCACAATAATGCAGTCTGTCGCTTTTCGATTGCTGCACTCAAATAATTTCTTTATTGTGCTTATATTTATCTTTATATTAGACCTTTACCCATGAAATTTCCGTTTTTTTCTAATAGTTTAATGTAATTTTGTTTCTATTAATCAAAGTAACCACCTATGTAATCGATGCATTTTTGCCAAAGCAGTGGCAGTTTATTGATTGCCCTTCTTGAGGAAATTCTTCAAAGGCATTTTGGACTGCCTCTCGGGTATTGAATTTTTTTCCCGCCAAGAATTTGGTCAAGTTCTGGAAAAAGTTGAAGTCTGTAGGTGCAAGGTGTGGTGAAAACGACGGATGACCGGGAACTTCCAACCCCAGCTCTTGCAAAACATATTGGTGCAAAACTCTCTACCATATCATATCTAATAGGTACGTTATACGGTTAAAGAAAAATCGGACTTGTTCGCGTCTCTATTTGCCTACAATTCGCGCCTGGACAGTGAAAAAAACATTCCACTTAAATTACCTCTCTGCGGAACCTTTATGTCGGAGTTTCATATTACAAATAAGGAGGTTCTCAAAACCTTGTTCTCAAATATTGAATACCTAGAACAGAATGACCTCCTTAGTGACTGACAATACGGGTTTCACCGAAATCGGTCAGTTGGAAACCTTCTAGCGTATGCCACACACGTATAGGGCGAGGCACTCGAAAACAGTGGGAAGGCACTTGCTGTTTTGTTGCAGTTGGTGTTCCATGTTCGTTCTCTCCGCAGCTCTCTTCCTGCTGCATATTAATGATCTGATTATACCCGGTATTTATGGGTACGCAAACGAAAGCGCAGTCGTAGAAAATACCAACCAAGTTCTCGGTGAGGTCAGAATCAAATCCATTCCGAAAGAGAAGCTATGGTTGAGGGTGGGAATCTCACACTACAGGCAATCTTCGAATGGGGCTATGCCAATTTTGTGAAATTAAACGCCTCCAGAACACAAGCGTGTCTTTACTGCAAAAAAGGAGCCAGTTCGCCTTGGCTCCTTTTTTCCGAAATGTATCACTGGAATACACCGACCGCTTTCAGTTGCTGGGGATTGAGATATCCTCAAATCAGAACTTCGGGCGGTTCATTGAATCCAAGGCCAAAGCAGCTGCAAGGAAGCTAGGAGGCCTTGCAAAGGTGCGGCGATACTTCACGCCGGGACAACAGCTTACTTTAGATAAAGCGCAAGTCCGGTCGTGCATGGGTTATTGCTGCTATATATGAGCTGGTGCTGCAAAATGCCTCCTAGCAGCTTTGGACCCAATGGAAAGGTGTGCTATATTGAAGATCCGAATTTGGTTGAAATTAATCTTACCAGCCTCGAACACAGGCCTTGCGCCTGTCTTTCGGTTTTCTACAGGATGCATATTGGAGTGTGAGCAGGAATCGCATAATTTAATTCCTCCCTCTCCCTACCATGATCGGGCAACCAGACGTGCAGCCAGTCTCCACCCTTTCGTTGTTGACTTACCACGCATTCGAACCAAACGGTTTGCTACGTCGTTCATCATGCGTACAGCACAGGAGTGGAATAAGTTGCCAGCATATGTCTGTCCATCCGATTACAATGTGGGTGTCTTCAAGGCAAGAGTGAGTAGGCTTTTGTTAAGTCAGTACGCTTCGCCATCTTATGCTACATCACCACTTACCATCAGGTTGGGTTGTAGTTAAGCGCTGGCTAAGAATAATAATTTAAAAAAATGCGTTTTTAACTGAAGTGACAAACGAGCTTACAGTCCACTTGATGGTAACTGGCTGCTGCAGTTCATGTACACCTGCAACCAACTTTAAACAAAGAAGGCTACACCTGTGTTGTCACCTCTGAGGGCTAAGATGGAATGCCCCACAGCCTGTGATTACACTGGCTCTCTATATCCCACAGTTACACAACAGTGCAAAACTTCTATTTGGCGATAGAATCAGGTGAGTCCCAAGTCCTTACTCAAACGGACGCCTAGGCTAAAAGAGTCCTACCGTCTAGTTTATACTTTATACACTACTATTTTATATGTATATTTTAAGGGTTACTAACGAACACAGTCCATAATATACAGTCCACCATAATTCGCTTTTTGAGTGAAAAAAGTATCTACTAGTTGCATTATAAAGGTAAATAAACATGATGAGAATTATTTAACCTAAAAAATAAAATATTCATGTTGCACTGCACTATTCGCTTTTGTTTTTTTACGCTTTATTTTACCGCTATTCGCTTATGACGTCATCAGGGTGTCGTCTATCCTTGACCACAGCCTACGGCGCTAGACATGTGTCAATCATGCATGATTCGTTCGTTTGAGCTAGTACACTTAAAAGTATTAAAGGTTCATTCATTTGTTTTTGAATGAGTGCGATGTCTCACCCCTGTGCCACGGAAAGCACCTAAAGCCGTTGGTCCTGCGCCGTCCCATCGGACTACGAGTGTGAGGGAATAGAGAGTGAACATGTGCGCTTGCGTATACACTCAGTAACTACAATCCTGCCCTGCGGAAATGGCTAATCTTCGCTTTGAGACTAGCCGTCGTGATGAAATTCTGCCTGGAGGACATTATTATTGCTATTCAAAGCTAGGTTACATTCTTTCACTAAACAGATACAACCAATCACAAACAATTGACGGTACCTTTTTAACCCGCGATTTGTTTGAATTGTGAATGAGCCGAGAACCGACTGAATCCCGAATGATCGGAATATAAACAGGCGAATCGAATAAACAATGGAGACTGCAGTGTATCAGGAGTATTTATTATTTAGGGGTTTTATTGTTATATTTTTATCTAAATTAAAAAAATATTTACAAATTATTATATTTATTTGTTATATCTATGAGTTCAAAATATAATATCGTAGAGTTCACTAAAAATAACACTTCAAAAGATTTCACCTTATATAAGTTTATGATAGGTAAAAGTTTTCTTTTGTAGCAAATAAATATTACAATCCCTATTTTTAGACATGTAAGGTAAGATGTAATTGTGTATTGTTAGGAATGAAATTTAAGAATAAACAAATTTATCAACCAAAACCAAATCAAATCAATTGAATCACTTGAGGTTTTTGTGTTTATAGGTACCATCTAGCGTCGATTGTACTTACCACCTTGAAAGTCAATAAATTTTAGTTCTATAAAATTACTTTATTACTTATAGCAAGTAGTAGATGGAGCTATTACAAATCTCAAATAGAAAATTTTTGGTTCCCAATGGATCTCACAGACTACTGGAGCCCGAAACGATCTATTTGAATGATTGATCCGATTGATGATGAATCCGATTTGATCACTAGAAATGAATCATGCACATGGCACATGTCTACACGGCATAGAGAACCATAGATAAGCTAATATAAATAAATAAAGCATAGATAAGCTAATATAAATAAATAAACCATAGATAAGTTAATATAAGCCATAGATACAGTATATGTACTGATAATCGATGACGCGCTAAGGATGCGCCAGAGTTTATATATTAGCTTTATTATGCGAAGTTGTTTTGATGACATTTTTTTGTTCATGCAACTAATGATAATTTTAGGTTTCTTATCTTTTGTTTTATTTAAATATCAATCATCATTAAAAAAAGAATACGTTTGAGTTAAATTTTAGGTTTCAAGAAATCTATGCCTCCCACATTACAACACACGGTCAACCATAGACGACTTTGACGCGCTGGACATAGTGTTTGATTGAATAAAAATCCATGTTTTTTAATTCATTGTTTATCAGTATATATCAAACTCGGCAAAATTACGACTCGAGTTGAAAATTCACGCAACTCGAGTTAGCAGGACGAAACAGAGTATTTAAATGATTTGTTAAATGTGTTTGAAATCACTTTCCTTTTAATTAATTTGTTTTTCTACCTAGCTCTTTGGTGGATTGGGATAACTATAATTACAATTTTTAGTACTAAACTAGTAGGTAGGATTGAAATAAAAAGGTGTAATATTTAGTACGCATTTTGGTTTTAATGTTATAGTAAGTACTTGTAAGTATATAAAAACAAAACTAGCATGAGGTACATAAGCTATTAATAGTTTAATTATCACAGACGAAATATTATTTAATAATTTAGCTATTATAAAATTCTAAATAACAAATTATTTTGGCTGTAGTTTTTTTTGAACACTCTTTTTTATTGGCTTCGATCAATTCGCTGCAATAGGAATATTTATTTAATTGTTACTACTCAAAATCGAATATTATTTACCTAATTAACAAGATATAGGACTTAGTTGAAAAGGATGTCGATCGAGTAGTATTTTCTGAATAAATAAAAGAAAAATAAACGTATAATAATGAAATATAAATAATTCTTGTAATTTAACACACACTAAGTATTTACAACATAAATATTCTCAAATAACTAATTATAACTTATTCAAAGTTAACATATAAATATGCGCACTGCTGCATCTAAGTTTAGATAATCGTTTTGCAAATTCCGTTTTTCCGACACTTTTCAATGATCCAGAATCAGGTTGTACTAAAATTCTTATAGTAGTGATATTCAAAATGTATGCATTCCTATACTAAATCAGTCTCTAAATCATAAGGATACATTTATTCTAGGAAAAGGGTCTTTTCCGTAAGAGTTGATGACAATTTTTTTTATAGAAGAGTGGGGCGTATGCAAACAAACAAGCATGCGGTTCACCTTATGTTGTGACTACCGCCGCGCATGAACATTCGCAACACCTGAGGAATTGCAGGTGCGTTGCCGGCCCTTTAGAAAGGAGTAAGCTCTTTTCTTGAAGGTCCCCAGGTCGTTTCGGTCCGGAAAAATCGCCGGTGGTAAACTATTCCATAGAGAGGTCGTACGCGGAAGGTAACTCATAGTGAAACGTAGTGGTGGGCCGCCAAGCATCCAGATGGTGTGCATGGTATCGGGAGGTATGCCGCGTAGTGCGTTCATGAAATTTGGCGGCTGGGATTAATCCGAACAATTCCTCAGAGCATTTCCCGTGATAGATACGATAAAATACGCAAAGAGATCGAAACGGCACTCGGTCGTCGACGATTCGAGCCGCTCTGCGCTGGATGCGGTCAAGTGGAAGGAGCTGGCACCGGGGAGCCCCAGCCCAGAGATGGGAACAGTATTCCATGTGCGGCCGAAACTGCGCCTTATAAAGTTGCAGGCGATGACCACCACCAGTGCTGTCATCTGCATAGCAATAAATGTTGCCGGTTTGCAACATATTATTGATGTACAGAAAAAACAGCGTTGGCACGCAGCCTTGTGGAACGCCAGCATTAATAGGCTTGTAATCGGATAGCATCGTCTAAAACGACCTTGATGCTCCGATGCTCTTCCATCACTAAAAAGGCATACATCATATAACCTTTTTTTTTGTTTTTAGCATGTAAGCTTCACAATCCAAACGGTCCCCACGACGCTCGAGTAACTCGAAATTTAGCCTCTCGGGCTACCCTAGTATTAGCCATTGTGTATCTGCAACGTTGCTCTACCAAGTATTGCCTGGAAAAGGTCAGGAAAATAAATGAAACATAAACTGCAAAGAACAAGAACAAATAATATATTTCTTTTACATTTACATCCTTCATTTAAAGTTAAAAAAGAGATGGGTACGGGAAGTGGTGCAATAACGCTGGGTGTCAGGACCTTCCCCTGTTTTCTATTACAAATATGACGCGCTTTGGTCCCATGATATTAAGGTTTTCCTTATTTATTTACGAGAGGGTGCTAGGACCAAGAGGGTGTGGATGTTTTTATTAAATGTTCGAATTGGGTAGTTGACACTATCTTTAAGAAATAACTGCGTCATTCAATTTGCAATAATCAGTTTTTTAGTAGGTTCTCAAAACTACTCAAAAGATACGACATATTATAGTACACGATGGTAATATGGCAATCCGGTTAATATGGTCACTTTATAAATAACTCTAAAACTATGCCTATGTCTTGTTTGCATAGATGGCTTTGTGATACGATAGCTTTTCATCAGTCAATCGAATAATAAAAGGTGAAAAGTGCTCTACTTTTATCGACGCCATTTTGACCGTTGATAGTCGTATTATAGTAAAGTATTTTAGATTTTAGTATGATGCAGTGTAGTTAGTTTTATTTAAGTTGATTTTTGAAGAGTTTCTAATTATTGCCTGAGTTTGTTTGCTATTATTTTCTTAACATATTAGTTATAGTATACGACCCCGTGTTTTTTGTCTCAGTCCTCCTCCTAGTTTTGGTTTTATAGGACGGCAAAGCTTAAGATGACCATATTACCCCCACGTACTTTATTATTATAATATTAATTAAAATATTATAATAACTTGTTTATATCACTGCAAAGACTTTTATGTATACGACTAGACAAACAATTCAGAACAAAAAAGCTGTGTCACAGTTTAGGATTGCGGGGGCGCCGACCGCGCAGGTAGCTGGGACAGTAATATGCCATGCATTTTCACTTACGACGGTTACCGTTTTCAGGTAAATCCGAAATAAGTTTACATAGGTACTTTTCTGAAATAAACTTCAAATCACGTTGACAAAGTGCACACATAAATAATGATAGCGTTTTCTTAGTCCCATTAAGCAAAATCAGTGCAAGTCGAAAAAACATTCGCGGCTAAGTAAACAAAGTTTAATCTTCTCGCCCGCTCGCAGTCGACTAAAGGAGTTATGGGGAATTGACCGTAACCTAGTGCGCAATGTATCAAGGTCGCAGACCACTTTTAGCAGTATACATAGAAGTCTTTGTAAGATTGCAAGTAATTAAGACGTCATTTACTAGTATTCTCTTACAAGTTCTGCAGAAAATATTTTGATAGCCCGTAAAAGTATTATATAAGGTGTAATTGACATGAGTGTCAACAACCCTGTTATTATAATCAATTGTTTAATGGTAAAAATGGTCAGGAAATAAATTTTGATGTTTCTTTTTATGTTCTTCAAATAACTACAAATAAATATATATTTTTTATGAAATAAGGGGACAAGCGAGTACACAGCCCACCTGATGTTAAGTGGATGTTGTGGCCCATGGACATCTATATAGAATAAGAGGTTTCCAGTAAATAGCGTCTTCTCGTCTTAATCTTCCTATGCAGTTTATAGCTCAGACAATTATTCATTCTGTTGCTTCCTCAAGTAATTTTTTTCTATTTAAATCTATTTATATATTAAATGACATACTTCTTTAATAAGTAACTCACAATTACTGTAAAGAAGCTTGTTCATTTACCAATGAATTTTTGTAACACGAATAAGTGTTATGAAGTCAATTTAATTATTTATTCATTTCTTAAGGTAGAGATAACCTACTTTGTTAAAATTTCAAATACATTGGGATGATTTGTTATCAGTTCTAGAATACACAATATTTTCACCTTATAAACTAATAAACTTTAACAAAAATCTTTAAAAATTATATAATTTCTGAATTCCTTTTGAAAATATAATCATAATAAAAAAATTAATTAATTCTTCGATTCAAACGTATCACTTCATCAAAATATTTACACAATAATGCTGGGAAAAAATTGCATTGCTTAAAAATATTTTAATAAATAGATGGTAATCAAACACAATATTGAACATCAAAAACACCACGGCCCGTACCCGCCAGAATATCTTAGACGAATTAACAGTTAACAATAATAAACTGTTAGAGGTATAATGTGATAAATATTAGTTACACATCGTCCAAAAACCCGCGAGCGGTTTACTTTGTAAAGACTCGGAAATATTACCTTCATACTATACGTATATCACAATATTAGTATATTATGTTTAATCATTTATTATTCAACGCGATTAAATGGGAAAATAAGGTGATCGTATTCAAAACACTATTTTAGCGAAATCAACGCATCGATATTCACAACTATAAGGTTAAGTTGTCGATGTATATAATGTTGTAGACCAAGTGATGAACAGGGCATTTTCATAATGTTCTGATAGTTTGGAAAATTATATAGGCAATATGATAAATATTGAAATTTAAGGCGACACATCGAAAATGAACGTTTAAAATGGCTCTCAGCGAATACATCATTTCTATAAAAACTTAAAAAACGCCGGCATAGACCTTCTAAAATTGCGTAGCGCCCACAACGAATAAAACCACTTATAAATTGTCAGAATCTTTAAATATTAAAAAAAATGATTTAATTAATCAAAGTAATGAGCAAGTAAATTACGAATATTGATGTTATGATTATATTTAAGTGATTCCCAAGCATATCTATAGATTAAGTAATTTCGTTGTAATTTCAACTATAGTGATTTTAAGAGGTGTTTTCGCAAATAATTATGATCGAGTAAAAATTATACAATCGTGTTTTTGAACAAGCAAATTCAAGATAAGGACATGAATTTACCTAAGTATATCGAAATTCCAGTTTCGTTAGTGGTCTCATAGTCCTGTACTATTCGATGAAAGGAGGTGCATTTTTTCGCGGTGTCGCCTTAAATCATTATTAATTACGTAGCCCTACTTGATTTGTATCATTTATATTGCCCGGGCATTATATATAGTGCCCTGATTATTCATTTGGTCCATAACATATAGATTATCAGTACAATTATGTGCTCTTATTATCTCTAAAAGTGCGATTAAGATAATATATTTACGAAACAAATACATTTATCATTTTAAATCATTTAAATATAAATACATGACTTGTACTTTTTAATAATTAAAAAATAACGAATATCGCTTAAGTACAACAACGTATGAAATAAAACGCTTAATAATTCTACTATTTGGTATTAAAAGCAAACCGAATCTGATTTCTACAATAAATATTCGCTTAAAGTAACATTTGCTATGAAAGAATTAATCCTATTTATATTCGAGCATAGATATATAAATGAAAGTTAAATTGGCGCATTTCATACTGGTTAATATATAAGCTCACTAACCGTTACCGTTACAAGCTGTTAAAGTCCACTATTAAACGTGGGCCTCCTCACAGATAGTCTCATAAGAGGGATATTTGCAATAGTACGCTTGGCAAGTGGGCTGGCAACCGGAGTTTATTTTTTATTTTTAGTCGTTATTAGGAAGACGGCGCTGGCCCTCTGTATCTGTACGACACCCACGGAATGATATGGGGTAATGGAAATTCTTACACTGCTATTCGAGTATAGTTATATAATTGAAAGCGAAATTAGCAGTGGCGCATTTCATGCTGATTAATAAACTCACTAAGAGATAAAACTTATCATTTGTTTAAATATATTTGAAGAAAAAAAAAACTGTATAATTTTATAAATACAGCTGGCGTGGTATATAACATGCAATGGTAGATGCGATTAGACATCTTGAATTTTTCCATTATGATTCAGACAAACGGTGAAATACAAAAACAATAAAATACCGCATTAAATCCGAGTATTTCTCCATTGATAAAGTACGGCTGTACTGTTCTCGTGTAGTGCCGGTGTAAGAATATCCACTATCCCATATCATCCGTGCGTGTCGTGAGAGGCGACAGAGGTAAACCGAAACAGGAACAGGGCAGCATCATCTGCCTGATAAAAACTCAAAATAATTAAAAACCGCGGTGGCCAACCCGCTTACCAATCGTGGCAACTACGGCAAAAATCCCCAGATGAGGCAATTTATGAGGGGGGCCTGTGTTCAGCTGTGGAATTTTATAGGCTGTAATAAATGGATAGACAATGTTCTCTACCGAGAGGCTACAGTCGTACATCAAAATAATACGCAAAACAACTACATAAGATTTAACACAACTAACAATAAATAATTATTCACAATCATTGGATTTAACAAAATTTACAAACTAACTTTAAACATTTGAAATTCGAACAAACCAAAGTTTAAAATAAGTCATCATAGCCAGGTCAACTAAGTTAATAAATACCTAAGTACTAAATTTTACATATCAAATTTTTACAATATAATTAAACTATAAAAATAGTAGCTTTATGCGGGATTAAAATGGCAGAGATAGCAAATGTACAATTTAATTTTAAGATGGCTAAACAAGTGAATGTATATAAATACGTTGCAATGCTACATCCGATCCACAATCTGGTCAAAAAATGATCCAGCCGCTCTTTTTCAGTTTATTTCCAAGTATGAAATACTTATAAACAATAGCAAGTAATCGTAAAAACTACATTATATTTTCTTAAATTATAAACATAAGTTGATATACAGCGGAATATTCTTATCTCGAACCCCGTTAAGTCGTAATCCTCAATAAGACGAAAAAAATGTTATTTTCTGATCCTCTGAGCCCCTCAGTCAGAGGTAGCGAACCTTTATGTATCAACGTGCCATTTTTCTAAAGAAATGTTTAATGAGACCATAGAGGTGCCGTAAAATAATTTTGACTTCGTGATTATTGGGAAAATAATAATAGACACTAAATACTATCATCTCAAAACTCTTTATTTACTACAAAAATAAATATGGAGTTTTGAGTTCAAATTTTTAACTTTTAATATTATACATTGCAAAATACATTTTGCAATAAATAAAATAAATATTTCAGTTTTACGGGTTTAAAGTAATATTAGTGATTTGTTGTTGGAATTCCCAGAACTCATAGCAATAAAATTCAAAAGGAGCATTGTTGCTTCTGTTCTATTATGTGAATAAATGCATAGAAGTTTCTAAGTAAAACGTGTGTACTTTATGTTTGGAATAAATCTCGAAAGTCTTGTTAGTGCTTTAAAATTAAAACTCAATCCTTCGAATCGAAATTTTGCGGCATATTCCTTGGATTTAAAATTATCGAAATTCCACAGTAATAGGGCTTCTGCTACAAGAAAAATGCATTTTTTTTTTCAATTCTGAATAACTTTGTATTTTTTTGGTTGAAACATTTCTGCATAACATGGTCATAAATGTTTAGTTTTCCGTTTCAATACTTTTAACCCTTTATGGAGACATGTTGTACTTCTGCAACATACCATTCAAATAGACGTAAAAATATAGCAAATAGCGATAGACCTACTTAGTCTTTACTTAGTGTTGTACATCAGTAACAAAGCATTCTAACGAATTAGTCACAAACGAGCTTACTAGACGGCGACACTTGTATTTGTCTTTCATTGAAGTGACGAATGAGTACAAACCTGTTTCGCTCTCTTTGAATTCGTTTACGAAAAATGTTTTTTTGGTGAAATAGTGATATTTGGCTGTTGAAATTGGTATGAGTAAAAGGTAAGAGCATGTATTTCAATAATCAATAATATTTTTACCAAAAAAAAACATTTTTTTTATTATTTCTTAGACAGATTTTGTTTTGTTGCAAATATGTAACATTGCGCGTTGTGGTATATGTTTATTACCGTTTTTTTTTGAAATTTGGGTGTTTCTTTACAGGTTCAAAATGAGTCGTAAATTGCATACTTTGACTACTCAGGACCTGGAAAATATACTGGGAGAATGTGAAGATAGCGAAGATGGCCTTGACTTTTCTGACGACGACGATGTCGCCGATCCGACGTATAATTTCGAGCCGAATGAGCATGCAAGTTCTGATGAGGACCCAGAGGTACCACCTGACTTGGAAAATGAAGTTCAATCTACCAGCATCCTAGTAACATCCACCAATACTCATATCATTAGTACTGCAATGGATCCAAGTCTGGCCTCCGCTTCTACTAGTGCTAGTTCTGCAGCAGCTCCAAGGATATCTAATCGTGTGCCTATGACTATGAATATCACGTGGAAAACGAAAACCCTGAACATAAATGAAGACGAACTACGTTTTCTTGGATCTGAGAAGTTACCCCTAGAAATACTTTGCTTAGATACTCCATTTGAGATATTTTCGTATCTGTTTACTGAAGAAATTATCAATTTTATAAGAGACCAGACTAATTTATACTCTGTTCAGAAAGAGGTCGGTAACTGCAATGGAGTTGACGTAGCTGTGGTTGCTTGGAGAGATAACAAAATCGTCACTCTAGCATCCAATTTTGCTGGAAAGCACCCAACATCTGTAGTAAGAAGGTGGGACAAGTCGAGAAAACAATACATTTCTGTTGAACGTCCTTATGTCGTCGCAGAATATAATCGACATATGGGTGGTGTTGACCTTTTAGACTGTGGCATGGGCCACTACAAAATTAAACTCCGTAGTAAACGCTGGTATCTTCGAATTTTTTATCATTTTTTAGATATGGCTATGTGTAATTCATGGCTTTTATATCGAAGAATAAATGCAGAAAAGGGTAGTATCAGTAAAACCCTCAATTCTGCTGAATTCAGAGTAGCCATAGCAGAGACGTTATGCAAATATAAGACAATCAACCGTAAAAAGCGAGGAAGTGATGTTGAATGTCTCATTCAAAATAGAAAGAAGAAAGGTCCGGCTCAACACGTTCCTCCGAAAGATGTATGCATGGCCAGTTTGTCTGGACAAACATATGAGGTGCAAAAAACATATGAGGTTCCCAGACTGCAAGGGGTTTACACAAACAAGCTGCGAAAAATGTGGTATTAGTTTATGTTATAATAAGCAAAATCACTGCTTTAAAAAAATTCATATTTCCTAACTTTAAGTTTTTTTTGCACACTTGATGTGATGTCGCATTTCTGCAACAGATAGTTTTTTTGGAATAATAAATACTTAATTTTTAATAACTTTTTTTTAATTATTATATCCGTTAATCCTATTTACCACTTAGTATTTATATCGTAAAACTAACAAATTTAACGACCTTGCACCATAAAGAGTTAAGTATATAATATTATATGATCGTTAAATATTTCGAATTAATAAATTAATTAAAATAATCGAACGTTGTCATAAAAATAGTCCATATACTTTTAGGAGTTATACTTTAGTTCACGATTTTTTTCCTTTCATCATTTTGGACAGACATCGAAAATTGTTGTATGTTTTTTAGCATTATAAAGGAGGTTAATATTTCCATTTAATATAGCCATTAATGCTGGTAAAAATAAAGTGGACATCATACGTATTTTTCTATACAAAATGCTACATAAAATTAGATTGTGAGTATTTGATCACGATAATGGCTGTATTGTGCTGCTTTATCATTATTTGAATTTCGACCACAAACGATACCTGCGTTTAAATTATCTTGCGTTACGTATATATATCTAGGTCGTATTTATATTCTTAAGAAGATAAGAATAGTTTTATGTAAATTACAATTAATTTACTAAATGTCATTAATTTCTCAAATCATATTTTAAATGAAATATATTTAGAAAAAAAAGCAAAATTCATTAAACAAAATAATTTCATATCAAATTGTTTCATATAAAATAATTTCATATAAAAATAAAATATTCATATATTTCAGATTTGAAGAGAGTGTAACACAGTTAAACACTAGTTCAGGGGCCAAGGAATCAATGAATTCATAATAATTGTGTTATAAAATAAAAATAGATAATAAAAATAAATTACCACAACACTTAACAATAAACTTTATACAGTTTTACGAGCCGAAAATACTTTTACACAGAGATAATTAAATGTTATTTAATAGGTGTCTTACCGTAAACATAAATAAATTCGTACATTAAACGATGTACTTGATAAAAACACTTCATTACGTTAAGCATTTAATATTGAGTATATTGTCGCAACAAGATAAAGTAGGTTTTAAAGAGATCTATTGATGTCACGCTACCCTACCCGAACGTCCGAAAGAGACAAAATCATATCCTCAGATTCCCCTAAACCAAAACTACACAGTTTTTTTAAATTATTCATACTTGCAGTAATAATTCATAGTTGCTAGTGTGGGCCAACTGTACGCAGCGGGTCGTGAACGCACTGAGAGTTCAGTACAACAATGCCTTCAAGATGTTGATCTAGTGCGTCAGCGATGTTTGCAGATTCCCAAGTGGATGGCTATTGTGCCATAATTAGAAAAGAGGTGTCAATATGTGCAGCAATGACCTGAGGGTCATTGTTGCACATATTGAGAGTTCTATCTGGAGGCACTGGATTCACCTACATATAGGCTATTTTAGTGTAGATATGTTTCCGTATATGTGTATTACTAACATAGTAATAATGGGCTTTTATAAATTATACAAGGGTTGTGACTGACTGTATGTTTTCGACGTGAAGACGTCTTTAAATTTGCTTCCATAGTGGGAATCAATTCGGAAGTTCTAGTGTCACTATCCATCGAGAAAACAGAGCAATACTTTATTTATGAATCATCAAGAACTTTATAGCTTTTACCAGTGCAGCCTGTGGGTAAGTTATAGCCGGAGGACTTACAGCGCCTACGTGGTCAATATAACAATGCTTTTAGGGTTCTGATGAGCAACCCCGCTAAAGGCAGCGCGTCAGGGTTGCTATCTGAAGCAAGAGCAGATGGATTTAATTTCATCAGAAGAATCAATGTAGCCTCCCTGCTGCACAGAAATCCCTGTTGCGCCAATAGTATCCTGAAGTTTTTATTTCTCTCACTCTCTCTCCAATATTGCAACTCTGGCTGGGTGTTGTATTCGGCAAAATTTTATAATATATTCAAGTTTTTTTTTAAATTCAAGTGGGTATTAATTTATTTTAATTAATATTTAAAGCTGCCATGAGTCTTAGAAAGTCGAAATAAAGATTTATTATTATATCCCACAAAATTAATTATTTTGTCACATGACATGGGTAGCCTAGACCCCTCCCATAAAAAAAATTATATAGTTTGAAATAACTAAATATTGTTATATAATTATAATTCTAACTAAAATCATACAGATATTTTTACAGTGGCCGAATATTCAGCATTCAGCTAATGACTGCAAGAAGTACCAAGTTTGCACGAGGAGAGGAATGGCATCACAATAACTACAGATTTCTAAGCATTTCTTTCAATTGAGATCCCTGTGACCGATTAAGTTACACCTACTACAGAAATACATTAACTATTGTACATTATTTTATAAACACCACATAGTATATAAAGCACAGACAATATATGCGCATTAATTTTATATTTTTTAGCAACTTTTATAATTGAAATTTTAATAAAATTATCGTAATTTACTAGAAGACAAACAATTAAAAACAAGTCAGACGGTATTTTTTTAGTATATCATTTTTTTTTCATTGTCATCGGACTCGGCTATGTTTAAAATTTCCTGTCGAGTAGTTAGTTTAAAAATCGATTACCTAATTATCTTATAAAAAAAATTACCCCGAAAAGACAATAACAATAAAGCGAGTGAATAAAGACGTGGTAATAGGCCATAATTGTACAATAAAAAAACAATTAAACCAACCAAACAGTTAAAATTACATAAACTGTCTCGAACAGTCTTAAAAATTAACATGACTTTCAAATTAGTGTAAGTTTAGAAAAGACCGACGACAACTTTAACGAATCTCTGTTATTGGCTAAGTGTCCTAATATATATTTTTAAGTATCTAGTATGATTGTTAAAACAAATGCTGTTGATTCCTAATAAAGAAAATATATTTACAGATGCCACAATATACCATAGATAATACGTTAAATAGCATAATCGTAGTATTATTGAGGGTAGGCCGTGTGTATAATCAAACCTCCTTGGTTTTCCTAACCAATGGTGAAGATCGAGCGCCCGCCGTCATCTCAGGAGAGAGTCGATCTCGGCTGGCTCGTGTCGTACGCCCGGATCACGTCCGCCTGCGAGACCGTCCCGCCCTCCTCTTGCGAGAAAGCGAACCCATCTGTATCGCAGCCGAATACGCATGTCAGTAACGTGCCAATTACGACAGACATATTAGAGCAAAAAGTGATCCACACAAATGTTTCCAATAAATAAAATCTAATTCATGATCCAGTGCTGAACACAGTGTACTAATTAAAGAAGCGTTTGATTTTAATAAATCACAGTGTACCTGCGCGGATCCACTGAGAGAGCACTGTGGGTAGAGAGTGTGTAGGGCGTTTGCGGTGCTTTGTGTGGTACTCACGCGACAGTTCGAGCTCCGTGTTGACTCTGCTCGCAGACCGGCGTCCGAACACGCTGCGTACATTGTGCAGAAGCCGCGCAGTCTCCGTGAGGCTGTCACACACGGTCACAACCGATAACACGCACGTATAATAACCAAACGGGAGCACTCCCTATAGGAACCATTCTAATCCTGTTCGGTATAGATCAAACGAACGAGGAAATCTGTTGTAGTCTGTTATATCAGGGCCCTGAGATACAAGCTGCGCTTAGTTTTGGGTCCCCAGTTACCTGTGTTTATGTAATGTTACTTTTGTTGTTAAGATTTAAAAAAATAAAAATACTTTAGATTCGAATATGAAATCTACGATATGCGTTACACATAGTTGAAACAACGCAGCAATTTTATTTATTATTGCAACAGTTTTCATCTAAATGACGATATTTTTGATTCCAAATTTTATAAATAATATCAAGACAGTATCCAATTTTCAGTTGTTTACAACATTTAAATGAAACTATTTTTTCACAGATTTTATCGCGTATATTAATCATATATTCCCGACGTTTCGAGCACTTTACAGCACCCATGGTCACGGGGAGACTGGGGTATTCGACGTCCCAATGTCAATTTTTCTCCGATCTACGCAGTATGAACGTATAGATCTTGAGGTCTTCTAGTTGTAGTCTAGTTTTATTTAAGTGTGTAGTGCCCGCGTAAACATAAGAAATCATAATTGTTCACAACAGTTTTCCTCGTTCAAAAGAAGAAAAAAAGAGAATAAAAGTAAGGAAAAAAGCGTACAAAGCCGCATGCAAAGCCATGCAAGCGGGACGCGCCCGTACTTACACTGCGCCAGTCGCACCAACGCGTGCGCGGCCTCCGCCACACTGTGCACAACCACCAAAGTTAGTTTTCGGGCCAGAACAACGCCTTTGGTCCACCCACATTTAGTAACAACTCACACAAAACAACACCACATCGAAAAATATCCAAAAAGATCATAAAAATCTTCGACCGTCGAAAAATAGTCTGAAAGAACGCAGAAATTTAATCGATCTTGTTTGTAATTTAATAGACTTAATTTTGTTTTGTTTTTAGTTAAAATACGTTATTCTCCACACGATTTTTCTTGTATTGTGGGGGCAGTTTACACATAAATTTCACGAGCACAAAGATCCAGATCCGGAACAATTACTTGTAGGTCATACAAATATTTATTCCATGGGGGATTCGAATCTGCGGCCGCTGTAATTCATTGCTAAGCCACTGCCCCACAGAGCCGTCAAACTCAGTCAAACGTTTCTGTTGAAACTAGTTAATACGGAAATAGATTGTCCAGAATTATTACAAAATCTTGTGTAATGTACAAACTAGAAACAATACTCAAAAGCTGCTCAATTTTAAAATACCGTAAGTCTCGTGCCGTCTTTATTACTTTAAGTAAAATTTACTGTTACACCACGACACTTAGCGACATCTTAAAATTGAGTACCGTTTTCGTATTAGACCATCAAATATTCACCTTTGGTGACAAAATCAGCCACGAGCCATCTAGGCCATAACTCAACCTTGAACATAATTCAACGTCAATATAACTCTCTGTCCAAAAAACAGATGTAATAATAAATAAATAACCTAACATTAAATTATTTAAAAAAAATGTTCTCTTTTTATTTTGGATATTCTTCGACAAGTGAAATTATTTGAATCTAAAATTGAAATTACACAACTCAGACAATTCCATCAGTTTTATTAAATATAAATAATCAATACAAACAGTAGCAATAGCGCTTTCTTATAAATAACAATACTTTAGTCACAGGTTAGCGTCACATGAGGTATCTCTAAATGAAAAAATGATTGAACGTATGACTGAAATAATTTAGACATTTGTACATTAAACTCATGAATCAGAAAAGTCACGGTCACTTATTATGAGTAATGATATTTTTTTCTATTAAAAAACAAAATTATGACTGTGAACTTAAATCTTCTCCTCTCAGAATTTGTAGCAAACGCTACACTTCTGCTATAAAATACCATACAATAATACCACACTATAATCATTAAAGATGTGTGATGAGATATGAGAATCGTTTTAGATAATGGTAAGTAACTATGTTATATAAATGACCATGTGCGAATAAATTATAAAATTAAATACATAGAAACTGAAAACTTAAGAAGCATAACAAAAAGCGGAAGATAATAACAATATGGTCAATTATGTACAGGAATTGGAAAGGAAACTCTATTGTACAATTAACGTCGAGATTTGTCCCCAATCGTATAGTTCATCACATCTTTTCCTTTTAGCATAATACAACATTGCGAAACACGAGAACTGCAACACTCTAGATATAATACCTAGCGTACTAATAAGTACAATATTATACTATGGAACACGAGATAAAAAGCTACATTCTGAACATCACATTGTATTAAAATATAATGCAGCCTTTAAATGGCGGAATGTACAAACCCTATGCCGAACATACGAACATAATAAATTAAACTCTTAACTTAACTTAAGATATAGTTCAAAATGTGAAGACACTAAAGTTACAATTAAATTTGAATGAATTCAAAACCTTAGAGGAACTGCATCATATAGTATTATTAATTATTAATTAATATGTTAGTATATTCGGCCACCGTAACCAGACTAAGTGCTAATTTGTGGCACACCATTTGCTACACTACAACAAAAAAACGTCTAGTTTCACCATTAGTAAATTTATAGCACGGGGTATCTCAAGGTAATTTGTTAAGACCTTTATTATAACAGTTTTATATCTGCATTGATTTGATATGTTAATCAGTATTAATGAAATTTTACCTCCATTTACTTTTTTAAGGATGGGATGTGCTTAATTTATAAAACTATGAAACTAATTGGTTTTGTGTTTTGTTTCAATGATGATACGTGAAACTAGACGCAATTAATCACAATTTTAATAAATATGAATAATTTTTAAAAAAACATCAACAGTTTAAGTAAAGTCTACATAAGTTCACTTACCAAACTAACTGTTAAATTTAACAATATTTTATAAATTTCTTGCTCTCGAGCTCCTTTATGAGTACGTTATTAATCTAAATCATTTAAAAAAATTGCTAGATAATAATATCTTAAATTTTATTGAATTCGAATATTAGATTCCATTATTGATTTGTATCAAATATCACCAAATCTAAGAACAATGTAAATTTAATCTATAAGAAGTGTGGAAATTAACTATGAGAAATTTTTTGAGGAATGCTACAATCAATCAATAAATGTTCACACATTTTATCATAAAGTTTATTTTGTATATGATACAGTCAATAGCGTAAATAGCCTATTATACTACTTCATTAGATATGCTAGCTCAACTGGTACACACATAAAATTGTATTATTACCATTTAATGGTTGATATTCCTCTTATCGTATATCTCAGGTGAGTCCAACTTGGAGTAGAAACAATTATTAAAATCAATATTGTATAAGATAAATCTTTCTATAAAAATATCTCTAGAAGACGTTCGTACCTGAGGTACATTGAAAAACTTAGCAAAAAGCTAACAAGCCTATTAGAAGACGGATAGCGCCTTAGTAGTGAATGTAATACTTCATTATAGGAACACGATAAATATCTACCTCAAAGGAATTAACAGTACTTAAGAACAATGTCAATATTTTTAGTAAAATTCTAAATATGGACGGTGTTATGCAGAAATGATCCAAACCACAAAACTAAGTTACCTAGATTTTAAAGATAAATATTTTTATCTTGCGGCTGAAGTTCTATTACATAATTTTATGTAAATCAATTATAGAGAAAAATAAAGGCATATTTGAAATTACTTGTTCAGAAGTCTTTTATAATTGGAAATAAACTGTGAAAAGAGCTTCTGGATAATTTTTTCGACCACTTTGTTGGTTTGATCATTTCTGCACAATCCGGTTCACTTATGGAAACCTATTTGATAACTGAATATATATATATATATATATATATATATATATATATATATATATATATATATATCTATGTATACTACAAGTCAGTAAATTACTTCGGTCCTTTACTAAATCTCATGAAATAGAAAATGCTAATAATAATCTTAACTTCAATTAACATTCATTTTACTCTGAGAATTTATTTATTTATTCTAAAACAAAATATATAACTATACAATTAAGTAATGTGAGATTCCAAAGTTAGGAAGACACTGTTTTGATTTAAATATAAATGTACTGCGATTGCTACTTGTAAAGAACATGTGTTACAGATTAAACTTATATAATTTTAACAATTCATGTCAAACATATATTTTAATGTCTTATTGGGAGTATTCAAACGAAATATCAGGTTTAGAACAACAGTAACAGATTTAAAATATACTATACAGAGTACTTTGTACATTTTTACAGACATCAGGGCCAGATTGAACGGGACGAACTGACGGTTTTCTTTTATATGAGAGAAATTTTTAGATTTCATAAATGATCTAATCCAAAAGTATTCAAGATTTATTTGAAGTTATAACACATATAACAAAAGCCCTGTGGTTCCCGTTAAGTGCGTTATCAGAATCAGTATTAAAACGTATAGAAAATAAACTTTACTTCAGTAAAATCGCCCATAAACATAATAAATTATTTTTAAATAAATTATTACTTTTAAATTGTGGCTTTATTACTTCCGCATTGGCCGTAGAGTAAGAGTACTGTCAATGACGCCACTGTATCGATGCACGTGTCTAAAAGAAAGCGCGACAAAGCAAATTTATGTTGTAGAAGTGTACGGGAAAGTCAGCAAGGGACGCCCTAGACAAAAGTTTATCGACCAAATTGGCGATATTTTCAGGGTCAGATTAGAAATCTTAACCGACGAGCATGTACGCGCAGGTCTATGGATGTAAAGGAAGCGAGAGAGGTTTATCAGGATCGTGCTAAATGGATGTCCGTAGTCTCTGCCTATCTCTCTGGCCAGCCCAGGTAGAGGGTACCCCTCTCACTCTGGGTGATCGGAGTGAGTCTTTGTTTTATGTGTATGTATACGTTTATGTGAATACTGATTCAAATAACGTACTTAACGAGAACACCAGAGTTTTTGTTAAATGTTAAACATTGTTTAAGTTTTCGTTCAGTTCCATCTGGTTACTGTAGCAAGCTATAACAACTTTTCCCTTAAATAAAACTAGTTTTATGGACTTTATCACGTAATTATAGTACAGTATCTCAAATTATATACTATATGTATATAATATGACATACTGTACATACATAATATACTATACATAACACTCTATATCGCTTGTAGCGATAAGACCGCCCATTGTGACAACATTTTTTTCTTCTTCTTTCCTTAATGTATTGATTTGGTGTATAATAAAGAATTATCTATCTCTCTATATAACAATTAGTATATAATAATTAGTAAGCGGCGCAGGATTTGGATGCCTATGAACTACAGCATCCACTTACCATCAGGTGGACACTGCGTGCTCGTTTGTCACTTAATACTACAAAAAAACTACATATGAGCGAACAAACTACAGACAAAGTGATTTCTTACGATTTGTAACACAACATGGATGATCATTAAAAAGTCATTGTCGTTTTACTAACGACGACATATATAATAAGATCCCGCCTAATGATCAGTAATATGGCAAAAAGCACCGCGCTGGACCAGCTTTATACAAGAAATGAGTAGTTTGATATTTGATCGTGCGTACTCATGATATTTCAAACAGTTTAATTTAATTGAATACATCGATATTCTGATAAATATTCCCAAAATTCCCGGGTTATGTCCATATTTACATCATCATTCAAGTTCATCGACTCAAAATGGCACTACCTACGCCGATCACTAATAATAATACACACGATAAAATCTGTAAAAACTAGTTTTATTAAAATGTGTAGTGTTCGCGTAAACATAAGAAATCATAATAACTTCTTCGTCGATATATACAGGTGCTATGACAATAATGTCATCTCCTTCGGTATATACAGTGCGCGTGTATAACTTCTCCGTCAGTATATACAGGTAGTTCGTCAACCATGGCATCTCCTTCGGTATATACAGGTTGTTTGGTTTTGTTGGAGGCGTCAGCGGAGCCCTAGGGCAGGGGCCGCGCGTCAAATGACGTGTCCGTTGCGGTAGCGCGGCGCCACGCGCCTGCGCCGCCGCCCGAGCCTGACCCCAACACACAACTTGAGACCGGACCGCGGCCCTAACACCCCACATACACTCGTGCTAAGATAATTACAAGCTACTTTGGGATATGAATACATAAAATCTGCTTATTTTTCGATGTAAGATGTTAAAATTTCATTCTACAAACGCTGTTTCGGTAATCATATTTACTACCGTTTCAAATAGAATTTAATCGTCCCGGGTCACCTAATTTATTTGTGGAGTGAATACTTCTTTAGTATCGAAATTTAAAACTCAATCAAACGAAAAAGTGAGACTAGAAGGAGACAAACACACACACATATATACAGAGTGTTTGGTGGGTGGTCCGACAAACTGAAATGGGAGATAGATGGGTTCATTAGAAGCATATTTTCTTAGTAAAATTTTTTTCTATATCTTACCATTTTTTTAAATGAATTTTTAAAATTTTTTTGTTATTATCCCAATTTTCTAGTATTTTGGTTCAATAACTTCTACTATTTCTAGTTTTCTACCATTTTTTTTCTATTTTCCTAAGAAATATGATTTTTTTAAATTAAAAGAAAGATTGAAAGCCCAAAAGGCATAAGAAAAAATACTAACGACACATTGAAAGTGAACAAACGAGAAAAAAATTGTAAGCCCTTAAGTTTCCAGCCCCTTAAAAAAATATGTTGAGTAATTTCAAATGGCCATCAAAAATTTTCTATTTCATCCTCTTTCTATCGGTATATCACATGTTACATAAAACTTTAGATTATCGACAACCCCTAAACTGGCTTTTACACGTGTAAATATTTTTTTATGGTTTCATTCTTGCGTTTGCGAGCCAGATAGATGTTGTCTCTTTCTTACAGGCGAAGTTACGACGCGCGGATCAGCTACCTGCTTCTGTTATTAAATTTAGTCGTGATTCGTCTCTGAAGCTACTTGCGCGTTCTTTTTCGACATTCATTGTTGAACAGTTTCGTTGAGTTTAGTTTTTGTTTCGTTGATTGTTAAGTTTTTGTTGTTTGTTATTTGTTTCTGTTTTCGGACGGTAGTGTTCAAACTTAATTCAAAACACTGCAGTGATTATGGCTCAACGCACTTATTTTACTAACCAAGAATACGCTGATATGCTTTTGGTTTATGGCCGGGCCCTGAATAACGGCCACAGAGCACGTAGACTTTATGGAGAGCTGTATCCCACGAGAAGGTTGCCTAGCCATGATACGTTTGCAAATACTTATAGAAGGCTACGTGAAACTGGCAAATTGCAACACAGGGAACCAGGAGTACGTGGAAGACCACTTGAGGTTGCTGTGGATGAGCGTATCTTGGCGGCTTTTGACGATGATCCCACTATAAGCATTAGAAAAGTAGCGACTGAACTCGGCCTTTCTGTATGGAAAGTGTGGTCGGTTCTCCGCAACGATTGCAAGCACCCATTTCACCTCACCCCAGTCAAGGTACTTATTATTTCTTCTTTTTATAAAATTACTGTTTATCTTATCCATTATTAATTATTTCGTACATTTTAAAGTGACTAAAGTAACTTACACTATTTTTTTTGTGCTAGGTATCGTGGAAGGAGATTTTGCACGGCATACAGAATTTTGCAGCTTTATACTGCACAAAGATGTCGACGATAACCAATTTTTGAAGAGCATTTTATGGACCGACGAGTCAAAGTTTACACGAGAAGGCATTTTAAATCAACATAATTTACATTATTGGTCAGATAAAGATAAAAATCCACGTAAAACGAGACAAATATCGCATCAGACACGATTTAGTGTTAACGTGTGGGCAGGTGATTGGAAGATATTTAATCGGTCCTCATTATCTACCTGATAATTTAAACGGAGATAATTATTTACATTTTTTACAAAATGATCTCCCGGAACTAATGAGCGAGGTACCAATAATGAATGAGGATACAAGAATAATATTTCAAAACGATGGCTGCCCTGCCCACTATCGCAGAACCGTAAGGGAATATTTAGATGCGGTATTTTCGAACACGTGGATAGGGAGACTCGGACCTATCGAATGGCCTGCAAGATCCCAGATCTGACTCCAATGGATTTTTATGTCTGGGGCCGAGCAAAGGAAATTGTATATGAAAATGAAATACAAACAAAAGAAGAGTTGATTGGAAAAATAAATGCTGCTTTTCATATTATGAAAGAAGAAATGCGATTAAAAACTACCACGACTGAAATACGTCGAAGATATCAAGCGTGTCTGCATAATGTAGGAGGACATTTTGAACAAAACTTGTAAATTTAGTAAAAAATTACTAGTAGGTACTTATTTTTTTTATTATTATTGAGCAAGACCCTGGTTAGTGTAGTGTAGACACAACCATTAATTTTTTGTATTAAATACAGTAATAGGCGCTCGTATGAGCTGGTAGCTGTAGCTGACCCGCGGGTCCTAAGCGGCAATTTTTTAATTCCCCCGCCCTCACATTCAATTATCAATGATTTTGTTAAATAATCTAGTTTTATTTGACATATGATATAGCGATAGAAAGAGGGTAAATCAGGGAAGTTTTTAAGGCCATTTGAAATTACTCAACATATTTATTTATTTTTTAAGGGGCTGGAAACTTAAGGGCTTACAATTTTTTTTCTCGTTTGTTCACTTTCAATGTGTCGTAAGTGTTTTTTCTTATGCCTTTTGGGCTTTCAATCTTTCTTTTAATAAAAAAAAATCATATTTCTTAGGAAAAATATAAAAAAAATGGTAGAAAACTAGAAATAGTAGAAGTTATTGAACCAAAATACTAGAAAATTGGGATAATAACAAAAAAAAAATTAAAAATTCATTTAAAAAAATGGTAAGAGATAGAAAAAAAATTTACTAAGAAAATATGCTTCTAACAAACCCATCTATCTCCCATTTCAGTTTGTCGGACCACCCACCAAACACCTTGGATTTAGCTTGCGAGAGAATGAGATAAAATACAGTATACAATGTTTCCTATTATGTATGGAGATTATACATGTGGTCTATGAGCAGTAAGGATTAAAGACGAAATTTGTTGATTAGAAAATATTTAAGTACTTACGATGATGAAACTAAAAAGTAGAAGGCTGTGTAATATGTAATGTAATATAAATATTATAAAAATATAAATATGTTACATTATGAATAGTGGTCGGATAATCGGGCGCTTATTTTGCAGAAGTTTAGATTTTTAGGATTAAAGAAAGATTATTACGTACATGCCTTATTGAATTCCGGATTGCTTGAAGGTTCTCAGATTAATAAAAATGGTACCGATAAAATATCGATAAATGTTAATGATATTTCATTGAATTCTTTCATACTTAAAGTTACTTTGTCTCTCAGTGGTGGATAACGAAACCAAAATATTTCCATGTACCCCACTATTGATTTTATTTTTATGATTATTATATAAAACACCAATTTTTATATAAAATCAAATATATTTCTTATAAGGTAGGTTTTATTCTAATATAAAGTTTCACGACGTTGACATGTCTGCGTCTGATTAATGTGAACATGACGCAAATACGTTTACATCGTCAACCTCAGATTCTACTAGTTTAGAAGTTTTTTTAAGAAGTACATTCATTAAATTAAAATAAATAATCAAAATTATCAAATTTTAAACAATTTCTCTTAACATATCTACAATTTATCTTACAAATCCACTTTTATCCTGAAAATGACCTTTTAACATCTATAGAAGTAAGTGGCGCTAATACGAGTACGTAAAAATTAGTGTCATTTACTTCTGTACAGATCAGAGATATTTTTCTGACTACGTCAAACACCCGAATGCAAGAATAGACAGACAAGCGACGGATGAAGGTCATGCAGGTAAAGAAAATAATACGTATGCGCGAGATTCGAACGCCGCGCTCTCCCCATCACTCCCAGCCCGCTGTTTTTTTTATAGGATAGGGTGACAAACGAGCACACCGTCCGTGGTCGCTGTGGCTCATATACATCTACATCTATCTTCGATTATGAATCAAAATGCAGATGCGTTGTCAACCGTGAGGATTAAGATGGCTCGTTTCCAGTAAAAAGGGTGTCCGGTTCTCTACACTCACCATACGAAACACAGCAGCACATAGCTACTATTTTACGCTGGTATTCTGTAAGAACATGGTACTTCCCCGGTCGAGCCGACCCATTGGTGCTACAACTATACTACTAATATAACTGCAGCATGACTCTATCACGTAGAGTCCTACTTCTTCACTAGTCCCTACTTCATCCACCACTCACAATGACGTCATCTCTGCCGGTTTGTTTAGTTATGTTGTTGTATGTATATGGTAATATTATTGTTATATCACTCACTCTCTTGCAAGACATCCATGAGTTCAAGTAATAATTTTAATCTTGTAATTAATTTTAGTTTAGTATATTTACGAAATGTTAGTCAATCCCGCGGCCGCGGGATTCAATTAAATAAATTTGATTTTTATTTAATTGAATTCCGCGAATTAAATAATTTTGAAGTTCATGTCCATATTAATCTTTAATGCTAAAAATGTAAACTTTAGGTAAATAAGCGCCCGATTATTCAACCATAAATTATAATCAATAAACCCTACAATTATCCTACTCCCGGTACTCTGCATTTGTCTCATTCTCTCCAAGTTCAGTTTCCTGAAGGTTTCATTTCTACCGCGTGTGATTTGCACACATGTTTTTCTTTAAATTTATTTATTAACCTTTATCAGAGACTTCTATGTATACTACAAGACGGGCTCGGCGGCTTCAATACATTGCCAATAAGTTACGGTCAATTCTCCGTAGCTTCTTTCTTTTCGAGCGGGCGAGTCGACTAGTTCTTTGTTTTGTAAGCCCGAACGTTGTTGCCGAACATTTAACACTGGTTTTGTTTAACGTGACTCAGAAAACGCTGATTATTTATATACTTATTATATGCTTTTAAGCATTAAATTCGCCCTTTGTATTCTTTTTTTTTTCTAAGGGGACGCAATAAAGTTTAAAAAAAATGCAATTGCGTGGCACAATTACCGTGCCCGATCCACAGCCGTGACACAGTTTTTGTCTGAACTGTCGTTCTTGTAGTATGCATAGAAGCCTTTGGTCTTCACTGTGTAATCCAAAACTAAAAGTTATAGAAAACGCAAATTTAGTTCAGGAATTCTTGTCAAGTTAACTTGAGAGTATAGTCGTAGATTTTTGTAGTTATGAAAATTCTTCGAAATGTAGTTTGTAAATAGGAGAACCGGACCGGTAAGTCGTTTAAAGGCAACACTTAATTAAAAAATATCATGTTATGTTACCAAATTAGTTATAACCTTACTTATTAACTTACTTATCGTCTGTCAACTTACTAATATATTTTTCTATTTGACCTAAAGATACATCCAGAAATTCAAAGTAGCGATTGTACATTTGTGAGAATATCTTAGCACGAGTGAAGGAGCGTTCGAGTGCAAAGAGGGGCGGTGCAAAGCAAACTAAACATATAACTAAAAGGAAACACATATATAACTAAAATACATTGCGTGCGTACTACATATGTACGTGTGGTAACGATTGGTCACCATTTTGTAAAGTTCGTACTTTACAAAATGGTGGCTAATCGCAGTGCTTGTAATCAGAAGGTGACGGGAAAAACTAATGTAACATTGCTCATAAATGAAAGTGCTGTTTATATATGTGTTATAATATACCATAGAACTCAATACGTAGAGTATTGTATGAAAAGACTGAGAAATAAAATTGTTGTATGCATCGGAACGAAACTGTATAAAATGAATCAATTATGAGAATAAGATTAAGCAGCAAACGAGTACAACCGATGTACCCAGGCTTCATACTCAGTTTGACTTAGTTTTATAGTTTCTATCTGTGAATACCGATTGAAAGTGCGCAATTACTTAAATATAAATTGAACAATTTACTATGACATATATATATATATATATATATATATATAATCATATATATATATATATACAGATCGTTTTAAATAAAAAAGAAAAACAATATTAGTAGAACGATTAGTAAATACTTCATTGCGACATTAAGTTCTAAGTTCAGTCTACACACATTCCAATACAATACAATAAAATAAACACGCAAACACACATCTTGCAATATCATCTCACACTAAAACATCAACTGATTTATAATCGTTTCCTACTTATTATACTTGAAATGTTTTATACTAAGGAACATAATGACCTTTATTATTTCTATATTTCATTAAAACAAAAATAATGCATCCGAACTGTTTATACGACATGATAAATGCGCCCTTGCGTATACAATGCAGGTCTTAGTAATATGAATTTTTATACAATAATTTGGATTTCTTTAGGATAATAACAAAATATGTCCAATTAAAACTGCGTGGTTCAATAATTTAGAAATCAGTCCTAACATCTCTCGTTATCATTTTCTTGTTGTAGAGTGATAAAAAGATATTCTCTCGCTTATCTTCAATAAACCAAGGCCGGAAATCTCGAAACCAATTTATGATTATGTTCATTAAAACCTAATCTATTTTGATGTGACTACTACTAACTACAAACAGAGCTGAAATCTGCGCATGATATGATATAGTGATGTAAATATTGACACAAACGCAAAATATCATTCTTGTTTACCTTTCCATATCCGGTAAATTAAGTAATAAAACTCAATAACGTAGTAATAACTCTAGACCTTAAGAAATGGGATTAAGGGATTTTAGTCCTTATAGTCTACGAGGCTGTAATAGTCAAAATTTTACAAAGCACATTATGTATGCTGTTCAATGCTTAGTCCAATTTTATTTAATTATTTCATTTACTAACTATACGACACTAAAAACTAAAAACCCAATTGTTTTAAAAGAAATCAATATAAACAGTTCTGATGCAATTAATTTCTATATTCAAACCAATTCTGCACGTTGAATAAAACTGATTTTAGTAATTTCATAGGACAACTACACGCTCGGTCCGTTTCCACCCTTTTGTTGACGATATAAGCATTCGAACCAAACGGTTTAAGTCGTTCATGCGTACAACAATTGAGTTGAATTATTTACCAGCAACAGTCTTACAATGAGTCTTAGAGACAAGTCTATACCTTTGGTTTCATTACCACTTACCATCAAATGGGATAAAAGTCAAGCACTAGCTTATAGTACTTAAAAAAAACTTGTCCTACGTGCATTGGTAACTATCCAGTTAAGTTTTATTCAACGTAGTGAATTCTGTATATAGAGTGATGTCTAATTATGTATAATTATATGCTTCTTGATTATCATAAAGCACATAACATTGATGCAATACCATAAAATAATAAACGTTTTAGGATTAATGAATAAGACTTTTCTTGAGATTTGGGCTTTCCAGTAATCATTTGTTTCTTAACTAGATATAGACAGGTTCCTAGGTTTACATAAAATGTCATATACATTATGATGATCAAGAGAACATATAATGAATATTACTTTGTCTGTCTGTCTGTGACTGTGGGTGTATCTGTCACAAAAATGATGTGTGGAGTACTCACGAGTGTCGCGGCTGTGCGAGCAGTGTGGCGGGATCGCGCTTCTTTATCTCGCTCTCTCGCACTGCTTCCGTCATCGTTTTGAACGCAGAGTTGTGGATGCTGTAAATTTTAATCATCAGTTTTAACTTTGCAGCTGATAATTAACCGAAAAAAATAACAAATAACCGAAAAACAGAAAAAACTCTACCTTTGAAGGTTTTTAGGTCTTTGATTATTAATGTGAGCTTATAACGTTACACTCGCCAGATGTCGATAGTTGGCAACAAGGTGAATTTATTGGTTACGCAGATGGTCACAGTGTCAACGTTATTGAAAAGTTTCGATAGTTATAAGTTTTTCTGTTGCTAGTGATTGTATATACACAAAACAATACCTCAGTATTTTATTATTAAAAAAATCACATTATTAGTTATTTCTTCTATTTTTAAGAATATCATTATGGATTGTCCATTAGTAATCTAATTAATATAAAACATAACTAATGTTTCAGAAAGAAACTATTATACTTTCCTAACAAATGAACTTCCCCCGCTATGAAATCTGTCAAATATTGCAGTTTATTTCTAAGTGACGTCACGCTAGTGGCAGAAAAAGTCGTGGATACCCTCATTATTAACGTCTGTAAGAATCTACTGCAAAAATTAAAAGATTTCTAATCTTTCATTTAAAAACTATATTGAAAAAACTATATACTTAAATAACGTCATATTAAACGCTTCAACATTCGCTGAACAATTTGAAATCATACGCAGGTGTGCGTAGTAACATTGGTGAGCCGACGCGACAAAATACGGATACGGAAAATGTAACTCAGATAATGTTAAAGTTCTGTAAAGAAATTAGTATTGAATAAAGTCACCGACAATAAAATAAAATTGATAAAGAATCAAGCAGTGAGAGAGTAAGAGTACACTGCCAAACATAGGCCTCCCCCATAGAGTGCCCCTTAGGGAGGATTTTGCCATAGTTACTAACTACAGTTTTTTTTATAATTTTGAGTTGTTATCAGGACGATGCTACTGACCATTTTCTGTTACAGTTTCCCTCTGTCGCCTCTCACAATATCCACGGTACGATATAGGATATTTTTACACCGCCATTACCCTGTTACCTAATATTAGATAATATGCGCGGCAGTAGGTAAATCTAATTATGTAAGGTGGGTGTTTGGTAATAGGCAAATCATACCTGAATATGCTGAACACGGGGCTTCCCCTGTGTTCAAACAAAAGACGGACATTTGCCACAGTAGAAATTTAGAGAAAAGATTCACATATTAAAATGTACTGTAAATCTTGGAGTACTTGAAGTTTTCGAATGAAATTTGAACCGGAGACCCTTTGGTCTGCGGTTCAAATCCCAGGTCGGAGCCAGAATCTGTGATCTGTGATCAGATCTGTGCCTCAGAAAGCACGTAAAGTCGTTGATCCTGCGCCTGATCTCTCTCTAGTCGTGTCGGACTGCCGTCCCATTGGACTATGAGAGTAAGGCAATAGATTGCACCTGTGCTTACGCGTATACTTGGGCTCTATATCCTCTCCTGCGGAGATGGCTTGTTTCCGCTGAGACTGGTCGCCGTGACCGAAATTAGGCCTTGTAGAAACTTTGCAGACGAAACTTATTTTGTGAAGGTTTGCAGTTGGGAGATTTAAACTAACCAAAGAGCTATAGAACTACTATTACTAAATAAAGGATTAACAACTTTGTATTAAGCTAAATACGCAGTGTCTACAAACATTTACTCAACCACAACATAAAACATAAAATTCAACTTTACGTGTTACCAATATTCAAATGCATAATTAATATTTACATAATTTTACGCCTAGTAACAGAATCTTATATTAAAGTACTCAATAAGTATTTTGGGTTCAGTAGTGGCGGTGATAGTGCATGCAGTAATCATCCACGACTTTTTCTGCCACCAGGGCGGCGTTACTTTGGAATGAGGTGGAATATTTGACAGATTTCGCAGCGGGGAAGTTAATTTGTTAGGAAAATGTAAATTAATGTTTCTTTCTGTAACATTGGTTATATTTTATATTAGGTAGATTGGAAATGAATAAACCAAACTATGGGCATTCCTAACAGTAAGAGAAGAAACGTTGAAAAATTAAAAAAAAAAAATTAAATTAAAAATTTCCTTTATTTCCAAAAATCCTATTACAAAGATTTGTCGAGTCTTCCCTTTAAGTAGTCAGAGACACTTGTGTTGGGAATAACTCGCTACTTCCCTTACGGTTGGCTAAATAAGATAAACTAGGTAGATATATTATATCTAAAAGGTTAGTTTAGAATGGTATGGTTTACATTTTTTTTTACATTGAAATATAACATTTTTGATATAATTCAAATTTAAATTTAAATTGCGGCTCTAGTGGCAATGAACTATTTTCACGTAAGCATGTATGGTAGTATATAAAATGTACATGTGTGTGCGTGTGTGTGTGTGTGTGTGTGTGTGTGTGTGTGTGTGTGTGTGTGTGTGTGTGTGTGTGTGTGTGTGTGTGTGTGTGTGTGTGTATACGTGTGTGTGTACATGTATATGTCCACGAAGTGTGTGAATACGAGCTCGTGTCTGTATGGGAGTGTGCATGTGTGCATGTGTTGGTTACATGTATGCCCTACGGATAAGGTTCCTTGGGATCGGTATGAACACTCCGCATACAGGAACCAGCTTTAGTTGAACCAAACATTTTAACAAATTCTTATGAAAAGGTTTTCAACATCTTCATAGCTAAGTGAATCCAACCATTCTTTTACAGTTTTCCTGCAAGTGTAAGATAACATGGGGTATATTTTAAGTATACTGTTTACTTTAAAAATTAAAGACAAAACTACTGACGCCCTGTTTTGTGTATTAATTATAATACTCTAGAAACTGATAAACTTTTATTTATAAAGTAACTTCTCAATTAAAGGACATTGTGTAACAAAAAAATTCACTTCAGTCCTAGCGACATCTGGTGCACGAAAGATTATTGGCCCTTATTATGAGAGGGCGGGATTCAAACTAGGAGATTTAAAACTAACTCACAATTTATTACAGTAATAAAAACTTTATATAGTAAATAATGACAAATCAACATAACAAAAATAAAGAAATAACATATAAAAAGGTACTGTTCCCGTTTAACTTTGACCAACCATAGAGTAAGGGCAAAAATAGAGGCGGCATCTATTCCAGTTTTGAGCCGTCCTCACCATTAATACTAAGATATTAGTTAGTACTAAGTAAGTAATACTAAAAACAAATGGCAAAATTCGAAAAAGTTCGAACTTTCTCGACTTTCTAAAGCAAAGAAAAATCTTTATGATGCTATAACTAAATAAAAATATCATAATATACGATCTACAAGAATGCGTAAACAAAAACCGATAACAGTGTAGTTGCGGACGCGCTGCAAGCATCTCTTGAAACGCAGACTCAACGCCGTATGTAATCTTCAAGTTTCCAAAGAATACAAATGAGTCAAATATACAATTAAGGGAAATGAAGCATTCCATTTTAGATCTCAATCACATCTTTCGACGTTTCAAGATTTAAAACCGACTGCTCCAGACATGAGGAGTTTGTGCCCAGAATTGGTACAAATATGTACTGTATGCCGCATGCAATCTTTATGTAAATGGTAAAGTAAATAACACAAATTTATAGGCTACGTACTCAATTTATATTATTTATCAAGACATGAAACATATCGAGAACTTGCGAAATCCGTAAAAATGCACTTGATCAGCGCAATGGAAGATGTTTTCTTTTAAAGGATAAAGATGACAAACGAGCACACAGTCCACTTCACGGTAAGTGGTTACTGTGGCCCATAGACATCTACCTCGTATACGTCTATCCTCAATTACGAATCAAAATACAGTTGCGTTGTCACCCGTGAGGACTAAGATGGGATGCCTCGTTTCCAGTAAAAGTATGCTAAGTGTAGAGGGTCTCCGGTTCTCTACAATTACCACACGAAACACAGTAGCGTTTAGCTGCTATTTATGAGAGCGTGATCGTTCCCCGGTCGAGCCGACGCATTCGTGCTGCAACTATCCCGGTAATATAGCTGCAGCATGGCTCTACCACGTAAAATGTACAAGTGGTAGTTTAAATATACATAGATTATCAATAGTCGCATAGGTTATAGTTGCCACCCTTAGCAGGCGGGTTGATAAGCGCAATTTATTCTTTTCAGTTGTTATCAAGAAGATGATGTCCTCTGTCGCCTCTCATAACACTCAAGGGACGCTGTGAGCTAGTGGATATACTTATAGCACCACAACACGGCCAGTGTCATAACGCTAATAGAAAACTATAAAAATGAATGTCCCACGGCTAATTCCGCAGTAATACAATCGTGACTTTTTCAATACAAGTAATAAATGGCTATCAATATTTTATTTTTTAATACAAAGGCAGATTAAAATAACAGCTTCAATAATAATAATAATAATTGGTCGTTTCTGCAAACGGGCTAACCCCAGTGAGCCTCTCGGGTCATCTGAGGCAACTCGGAGTTCGTGACGGACCGCTCCAAGCTCAAATGCAGAAGCTGCTCGATAGTCCGCCGGTTTCTTTCCCTTTCCCCCTAACCCTCGGCCGTTTGGTCTCCCCTGCCGAGGGCTGCCGTCTGGTTAGGCTTTTATTTACTTATACATAACATATACATAAACACTCACGCCTGTCACCCAGAGGGGTAGGCAGAGACTACGGACTTCCATTTGGCACGATCCTGACATACCTCTTTCGCCTCCTTTACATCCATATATCTACGCATACATGCTCGTCGGTTAAGGGTACTTCTAACGTGGCCCATTTTCAAAATATCGCCAATTTGGTCGATAAACTTTTTCCTAGGGCGTCCCTTCCCGACTCGGCCATTCACATCTGCCATATAAATTTGCTTTGTCACTCTTTCTTCATTCATTCTTTCTACGTGACCAAACCACCGAAGCATTCCTTTCTTAATCCTGGTCACAACATCATCTTGCATACCACATTTATCTCTTATCACGCAATTTCTCACCCTGTCATTCAGATTACACCCTAGCATATTCCTTAAAGACCGCATTTCTACAGCATTTATTTTACTTTCGTGCTTCTTCTGCCACACCCAGCTTTCACTACCATACATTAAAGTAGGGACTAACACAGCATTATGAATTACCATACGTGCCTGTTTTGATAAATTCTGGTTCTTCATAATAGAGTGTAGTGCCCCATTCACTCTATTCCCTGCATTTACTCGTCGTTCTATATCCCTATCATATCTACCATCCCTGCTAAATACACATCCCAAATACACAAACTCATCCACTTGCTCAATCAACTCTCCTTCTATTCTTATTTCACATACCGTTTTGCTTTCTTCTCTTTCAAAAACCATCACTTTCGTCTTACTTGCGTTCACTTTCATTCCCCTTTCTTTTAATTCCCAGTTCATTAATGTAACCATCATTTGCAACTCTGCCGCCGATGACGCAAGTATGACTTGATCATCGGCATACAAAAGGCATTTGACGGTTAACTCGCCCATTCTTAACCCACATTCTTCATCTTTCAAAGTTTGCAAACACCGGTCCATAAATAGGTTGAACAGCCAAGGGGAAGCCACACAGCCCTGTCTGACACCTTTTTGGATGCCAAACCAGTCCGAGTAGACCCCATTGATCCTGACACAAGCACTAGAGTCCCTATAAAGAGACCTTAATGCCTGTATCAAACCAGCGCTCAACCCATATGAGTTCAGTGTTTGCCATAACACATTCCTGTCCACTCTGTCATAAGCCTTTTCCAAGTCCATGAACGCACAAAAAACTTTCTGGTTTTTGGCCAAAAACTTCTCCGCAATCATGCGCATGGAAAAGACTTGATCTGTACACCCCATTCCCTTTCTAAAACCCGCTTGCACATCCCAAATTTTTCCATCAGTTTCTTTCATAACTCTTTCAATTAACACCTTAGCATACAGTTTACCCACAATACTAAGCAAGCTGATACCGCGGTAGTTTTTGCAGTCCTGCTGTGACCCTTTTCCTTTATATATTGGTACTATAACTGCTTTACACCAGTCATCCGGTACCCGTTTTAATTCCCAACATAAATTAAACAAGGTGTACAGCAGGCCTGCCACCACTCCCTCTCCAGCCCTTAGCATCTCGAGTGATACTCTATCATATCCAGCTGCCTTACCTGCTTTCATGCTTTTCATTGCTTTCATTATTTCATCTACACTTATCTCCATACCCCTTTCCACTTCTTTCGGAATTTCTAGTTCATTTAATTCATACGACTCTTCACTCATAAACACGCTTTCAAAGTATTCCTTCCATCTGTTTAAAATCGAAACTTCATCATTCAGAATACATCCATTCTCGTCTCTTATAGCATTTATTATAGGCTGTTTTGTATTTCCCCTGGCAGTTCTTACGAGTTTCCAGAACATTTTTATGTTAGCCTGGAAATTATCAGATATCCTTCTATCATTCTTATCCGTTCTTTCTTTCTTTTTCCTTTCAACAACTTCTTTTACTCTCTTATTTAGACGTCTAAATTCTGCCTTTTTTCTTTCAATCTCATCATTCATACCAGAAGAATTATCAGCTTTGGTTGCTAGTAAATCTAACCATGCTTTCTTCTTTGATTCAACTTCCACCCGTACCTCATCATCCCACCATAACGTATTACTTTTCCTTTCATTTGTTCTCTTACTTACACCGCATACTTCGGTGGCGGTATCCACCAAACCTTTCTTAATATTATCCCACACAGTATTCAAGTCTAAATCATTCATACACAACTCATTCAAACATCTAATATTTTCTCTCAGTCTACATTTATACTTCTCTATCACATCTTCATCTTGTAACTTCTCTATTCTTATACGCTGTAACGCAGTGGTAGATACAGATGTCCGATGCCGCCAACGCTTGAAAAGACCATTAATTCGACATAAGACCAAGTAATGATCCGTCCCTACGTTGGACCCCCGGTAAACCCTTGTATCTACGACTGCGCTCCTCATTCTTTCATCCACAATTACGAAATCTATCATGCTTCTATCATCACCTCTTTCCCATGTATACATGTGAATCTTCTTATGACGAAAAAAAGTATTCGTCACAAAAAGATTCTTTTCCGCACATACGGTGAGGAGGTCTTCACCATTCTCATTTATACTTTCATCACCAAACGTTCCCAATATCCTTTCATAACCAGACCTCTTCACCCCAACCCTTCCATTAAAGTCTCCTAACATAATAATATTTTCATTTTCCTTACATTTTGTCAACACCATCCTTACCATGTCCCAAAACTGCTCTCGGATGTAAGTGGGCTTAGACATGTCTGGGGCGTACACCCCTAGCAGGAACAGTTTCTTTAAGCCCACTTTCATTCGTATCCATAGCAGTCTTGGGCTTACACATTCATACTCTTTCACACATTGACCCATTCTTTCTGAAAGGATGAAACCGACTCCCTGGCATGCCCGTTCGGTCTCGCCTACACCAGACCAATACGCGGTATACGTGCCATGTGCAGTGGCATCCTTTCCCTTTCGTTTCGTCTCATTCACACATAACACATCTATTCCTCTGTCATTCATCATTTCGCATACTTCATCCATCTTATCATTCATTCCTCCACATACATTCAGCGTAGCCAGACGGGTTTCCGCAATCCACTTTTCGCCCCTCCGGGAGACAGAACGTGACGGGTGGCGAACCCCGTCGCCGGTTTTTCTCCCGGAGATTCTTCGCACCCCTGCCCCATTTAAAGGGCGCCGGGAACTCGGGGCCATTTCTTTTATTTCTTGAGTCATGGTGCGAACAAGGGTTGGTGGTAGATTTTACGCCGCTACCATACGGCGAGGAGCCGAGTCTATTTTATCGGCTTTGTCGCTCGTTTAGCACCACCCGGGGGACACGTGTAGGGTGGGCCTAAGGTTAGGTGGTCGAAGCCTACGGACGCGAGCGACTCATCCCCATCCAGCTTTTATTTACTTATGTATTATTTATTTATGTTAGTATATTAAATATATATTTATGTATATTTATTATTTACTTTTATATATTTATTCAGTCCGACCAGATGAGAATATTCTATGAATACCCTGAAATAGTAATTGTGTTTCATGGGTAATGGTATTGGATAATTAATTAGTCCAGCAGATTTTATGTTGTTATATATCTGTTTGTTACCCCTCGATAAATAAATAAAATACAAGCATTGACACTTACACAGTGACGACGAGGTCCGGCACAAGAGTGGCGATGGGGATGAGGACCAGACCGAACCAGAAGACGAGCGAGCTGAACACCATTCGGTCCATGCCGCGCATCACTGAACCGATCAGGATGAGGGGGTAGATGTTGCTGGAACAATGGAACTACGTTAGCAAAAGTATTAGAAAAAACAAATGATTCGTCAAGATTTCTTTACCCAAATAAAAAAATCCTCTTCCTCCCCCATATTTATTTAAATTTTGCTCACTTTCTTATAAAATTTTGTATATAGCGTTAATTATTTATTTATATACGCACACACGAGCATACAGACCACCTGATGGAAGTTGGTACTGTAGCCAGTAGACAGCTCTAGTCTTGCATAACACTCGAAATTCAGGTGCGTTGAAGACTAAGATAGAATGCCTCGTTTCCAGTAAAAAGGGTCTCCGGTTCTTTACACTCACCATACGAAACACAGCAGCATTAAGCTGCTATATTACGTTGGTATACCGTGAGAACGTGTATATACAGAATGTTAGTGTAAACACCGTTATCCTTAAAAACGGTGGTTTGGTTTCACTTAAATAGAACGTAAATTCAATGAAAAATAACAACATTTTTTTTTGGAAAATTTCTATTTTTCCTTAATTCCTCAATTTTTGCCTGTCCTAAGCCAGGATGAAAGTATGAAGGAAAAGTTATATCACAGGTTATGTGTACCTATTGTGTTTTTATTGGAATGTTGTGTAGGTAGCTAGCGCGGGCGGTGATCTTTACAGTGATTACGCCACTCGGGCGCATAGGTTATCCATGTATTTACGGACGGTGTCTGACAAAAACTTTTTAAATTTTATGAAAAAAATAGCGTTTTTTTTAAATTCATTGAATTTACGTTCTATAAGTGAAACCAAACCACTGGTTTCAAGGATAACGATGTTTACACTAACATCCTGTATATATAGGCCTCTCCCACAGGTTGCCTCATAGGGAGGAAATTGTCATAGTTGCCAAGTGTGGTAACCGAGTTGGAAACCGAAGTTTTTTTATTTTTTATTCAGCTGCTATTGGAAAGATGCTGTTGCCACTTCTGGTCAGTTTCCCTCTATCGTCTCACACGACACCCATAAAATGCCATAAGGGAAGTCCATACTCTACAAAGTTTAAGTATATATAAATTAAATGATACATTATAGTCACAGCATACCTGTATATTAAAATGAAGATGAACCACATAGCCACAGAGCCCCAAATAGCCACGTGGGTTACCCACGTCCAAGAATGGGTTGCCAGACCAGCCTTCAGGCACACCGTCATCACGACGTACTGCGGCAGTGAAATATTTTGTTTTATCATTAAAGTTGTAAATATCATAGACTTGCAACGAAATACATCATATTGTATGAAGTTTAAATAAATTAATAAATAAATATATTCGATCACTCGCTGAATATCGAATATTCTACGGGTTTATTCGGTCAGAAAGGAGTGTTTATTCGGAGCGTCTATTGTTGTAAAGCTGGGATTATCTACGAGAAGAAAATGAGTAAACTACTGCCTGAAAATGCAGAAAAATGAGCCTTTATGCACCATAATATTTCACTTCAAATTTTAATTGCGATGATTCAAATGTTAGTTTTTTGTTAATTTTTATAATACTAAAGTTGATTATGTATAACTTTAATTATTACAAGAAAAATACAATGTTATAAAATAAATCAATATTTACATTTTTACCAATTATCTTACTATAAATATCGAACAATAGCCGAACATTCGTTGAAAGTCTAGTCTAGTTTTTCTTTATAGAAAGGAAGACAAACGAGCACAAAGTCCACCCCGTGGATATCGACATTTATCCTCGATTATTCATATTCATATTATTTATTGCATCCATAATGTTACAGTTAAGGTGTTAAGAACATTTTAAGTTTTAACTTAAAGCTATGAGATCATTATGGGCCCTGCAGGGTACGGCAATTAAGAGAGGAGGGCCATTTTAATGAAACATTAATGATAAATACACTATATAATATAGCAACTGTAGGTATTCTAGGTAGACATTTAAAGTTTATCATTTAGGTATTATTAGGATTAACAATCAAAATGCAGATGCATTGTCAACCCTAAGGACTAAGATGGAGTGCCACGTTTCCAGTAAAAAGGGTTTCCGATTTCCTACTTTCACCATACGATACACAGCAGAATTAAGCTGCTATTCTGTGAAAGCATGGTCATTCCTCAGTTGAGTCGACCCATTCGTGCTACAAACTTAAACAGGTAAAATAAAAAGTAATACCAATAAAGAAAAAACAAAGTTATAGACTATATACGTCCCACTGCTAAGTGCTCCAGTACATGTTGGCGGATTTTTATCATCATTACTACAGGCCTTCCGTAAGGAATGCCACAAAGCACGGTCCTGAGACACCTGCATCCATTGACTTCCCCTAAGTCTTACCAGGTAGTCACTCCATCTAGTGGGGGCCCGCCCTACACTTCACCTACCGGTAGAAGAGTGCCAATGTCGGTTCTTCGTGCTATATGGCCAGCCCACTGCCACATCAACTTACTAATCCTTCCATCCATGTTGGCGGATTTCCGATGTTTTCCTTCACCACCGAGCATTGTGGTAAATCTAAGTGCTGATTTACCACATTTGATAAAAAAATTAATTCAATATTGGATTTCTCACATACTATAAGCTTATACTATTAGCTTAAGCTACTACAGCCCTTACAGCCCTGGTTGTAAGTATACCATAATAATATTAAAAAGCCACGTGTAAAGAGGGTCTCTTTCTCAGGGTGTGGGTGGTATGATATATAAGAACATATTCGTATAATAAATATTAGAATTATGGTTCACAGAACAAATACATACATATATATATATATATATATATATATATATATATATATATATATATATATATATATTCTATAAAGCCGTTCATCCTGCATCTGATCTCTCTTCAGTCGTGTCTGATTACCGTCCCATAGGACTATTAGTATGAGGGAATAGAGAGTGCACCTGTGCTTGCGCATACACTCGTGAATTATAATTCTATCCTGCGCCGATAGTTAGTCTCCGTTAAGACGGGCCGCCATGACCGAACTTATGTCTGGAGGACATTATTATTACTTTAATCTTACATAACAAATTAGAACTACAAAACACATTAAATACAAGGTCAATGGTGAAAACAGTAATTAAAAATCCCTATTGCGTAAAAAAGTTTACTGAATTATGGCCTACGATGTCACATCTACAACTAAGACGAATCTAACGACACCTCACATGTCAAGATTCTTCAAGGCGTTTAAGCTACAGAGCGTGCCACATTAATAGACGTATTTCATAGGATATGGTGATAAGCGAGCACACAGGCCACCTAATGATAAGTGGTTGCTGCGGCCCATAGACATCTACATCTACCCTCGATCACGAATCAAAATGCAGATGCGTTATCACCCATGAGGACTAAGATGGAATGTCTCCGGTTCTCCACACTCACCATACGAAACACAGCAGCATTAAGCTACTATTTTAGGCTGGTATTTTGTGAGAGCGTGGTCCTTCCTCAGTTGAGCAGACCCATTCGTGCTACAACTATACTACCAATATAACTGCAGCTCTAACACGTATACATACATACAACCAAAAACATAACCGTCCTTTTGGTACGGTCAAGTAATAAAGAGTGCGCGTTACAAGAAGCACACGCTTATCGGCTGACATCTTACTTATGTCATATAAGATAATTGACAGAATCAGGCGTTACTTTGCAGAAATCCATTACAATAATGAGTAGCCGTAGAGTCTACATCACCTGAAGATGCCTCGTGTAGAGGCGAAACACGTGTCGTATTATCGTCGATGGTGTGTCTTTCCTGGAATAGTGGTGTTGAGAGTAGTGGTGCTGGGATTAGTGGTGACGGGATTAGTGCATGCAATTGAGGGAGGGCGGGAGGTGCTCTTCAATCCAGGTCAGACACATCATTGTATTTTTAAGCGGATGGTTGCGAATTAATTAATATCTTTATTATGTCATATAATTTACTTTTTTTACGTTTTAATATTGAAGTTACACAAGTACTTTGATGTTCAAAAAAGGAGTTGATAAAACGAACCAGAAACTAGTATAACAATTTGTAAAAACATTATAGTCCATGCATATACTCACGGTGTAAACAAAGTTGCCCACAACTAGATAACCACCATCCTTCCCACTTGGCCACAGTACATGATGGCTGGCCAATAGCATGGGCAGCCAGAACAGCAGGATAGAATGCAGCAAAGCATTCACTGCCCATATCCAAAACACTCGTACGTTGAACAAAAGACCCTTTTGCGACGGTATGTATAGGACAGGATGCTGTCGAGAGATTAGGGAAAGTAATTTAGAGTGAAAGTTAATTGGTGCTTTATGAAGTCCAAATGGCAAAAATAACAGTCGTGATTATTTCAATAAAATGTGTAAACATTCTTCAATAATAGAAAACATAATATAATTCTCAAATTACTTTTTACTGATTTTACAATTTAGAGACCTAATAATACTTTATTTTCTTAGAGTATATTTTGTAACACAACGCAATAATTACCCTTAACATAATCTCAGGTGAACACAACTTGTCGAAAAGACCGATCGCAAACGGTGGAAGCGCCGTAAATATCACGTTGTAGAAACCTATCGTCCATCTCTCGAACAGTATCTGACCTGACCTGTGCAAAACGAAAACTCATTTACTATTGTAAAGCAAACACTTCGAACGGTTATTTTTGTATACTAAAACTATAATGAAAGAAATTCTACATGAAGTCAGAATATTATATAGCAAGTTCAGTCCGAACTTTGGCTAATACGAGTAGATCTATATTTAGATTAAAGTTATATTCCATTACAGCCTGTAAAGTTCACTTTTGAACGTCGACCAGGACTCCCCATAGATTACTAATAATCTGGTAATCTATTGGGGTAATTATATAACAGGGATTTGGCTATGGTTGCCACGCTTAGCAACCGCAATTTTTTATTATTTTACGTGACCTGAAAATTAGATTCATAATATTTAAAAAATATATTAATTGTTCTTTATTTGACTACAAGAAACTACAATGTCAATCACTCCAACTGCCATACAATTTGTATAGGAATTTTATCTTGGCAGTTCGTAAATACGTGCTTCGAATTATATGAATATCTAGTACTATATTGCTAAAATGTCGATCACGAAAGAATCCTCTTACTTTATCCAACATTCCAGCATTGGAATGATGAATGATATAATGGTATATACATTGGGATTTTTAATGTATATAAATTAATACGTAAAGGAAAAATTTCTATCCCTTTTTAAGCATATTGCGCGCACGGAGGAGTGTGTAAAATTTATATGAAGAACTACTACTGCCAACGTTTGGTTTTGTGTATTAATGTGATGTTGAAAGCATAGATAGCATAAAATGTGCATACATGCATAGCATATATTACATATCCATATATAATGTGAGACAAAGTCGAAAGTGAAACGAAGCTTGCTTAATATATATATATATATATATATATATATATTTAAGAATTACAGTCAAATTTCGACCACTAGGCGATCACTAGAATTTATAAATGCGTTAATAGTATATAGAATAGTTACACCATCGTATAAACTTACATGTTAAGACAGTTGTAAGTACTGAAATAAAAATAAATATGTCAGATAAAGTTTTTAAAACTCACCACGCTGAGTATATAGCAAACCACAGCTCGATGACATACAAGCAAATGTTTTTGTAGAAGGAGTAGAGAATGAGCTTGCTTATCCTCGAGTAGTTCCACGCGCCGTGCACCAACAGGAGCCGTAGTAGAAAACGGAACTAGAGAGAATAAAATATAACAGAGAAAATAAGACTATATAATGTTAGAATTCCGAATACTTACTTTCGCTTATGAGGTTTCGTTTTTATATGTATTTTTTACGGGATAAGGGTGACAAACGAGCACACAGCCGACCTGATGGTAAGTTGTTGCTGTCGCCCATAAACATTTACGTCTATCCTCGATTACTAATCAAAATGCAGATGAGTTGTCACCCGTGAAGTCTAATGTGGAATGGCTCTTTCCAGTAGAAAATTCCTCCGGTTCTCTACACTCACCATACGAAACACTTCGGCGTTAAGGATGATTCACGCTACACCGTGTCGGGTCTGAGCCGAATGTCGGCCGTAGCACGGTCAACTAATATTACATATATTTTATATGAACACACGCTATACCGAGCGGCAACCGAGTGACAGCCGAGCAACGGATAACGCTCGTCAACAACTCGGTCTCGGCTTGTAGTTGAAGATTTGTCAGATTCTTCATCGTCCAGAGTGATCGCTATAGCCGCTAATTCCAGATCGTCATACTTTAACATGATTGTAGTCTCGTTACAACACAATTTTTGCTCGGACAAGTATACTGCATCATGACGCAATGGTAATTGCTAGGTCGAGGCCCGTCTTTGTAATTACAGGCCTAGACCTGCTTGACGACATTGCTACGGCCGACATTCGACTCGGACCCAACTCGGTCTAGCGTGAGTTAGCTGGTATTTTACGCTGGTATCGGTATTTAATGCTGATATTAGAAATTTATATCTTTTGAAGTGAAAACATATTTAGAATAGTTGTGATTTGAAACTTGATGAAAAGAAAAACGAAACATCTACGGGATTTAGCCTACGAGAGAATGAGATAGAATTACAGTATAATATGTTTCCGGTTATCTCGGTCTTCTTGCCTGAAGGTTTCACTTTTACCGCGTGTAAACTGCACACATGTTTTTTTTATTAAACTATAATGATAAACGTACTTATAGACCACCTAATGGTAAGTGGCTACTGCAGTCAACTTCAACCAAAGAACACTACAGTTGCGTTGTCACTTCTGAGGACAAGATGGAATGCCTCATAGGCATAATTATACTGGCTCTCTATACCCTTCGCACCGGAACACAGCGCCCTGCAGCCCCTCGACGCCGGCGATGCCGACGTCCAAGGATGCGCGCTGGATTATTGCCACGTGGTTGGCGTGTCGTGTACGTGTGAGCATGTGCGTGTGTACGTGTGTGTATGTGCGTGTACCTGCGCGATGCTGTAGTCGGAGGCGCAGACGGCCTGCAGCCCCTCGACGCCGGAGATGCCGACGCCCACGGACGCGCGCTGGATCATCGCCACGTCGTTGGCGCCGTCACCGATCGCTAGCGTCACCTCGCCAGTAGCCCGCGACACCAGATCCACTACCTAGTGCAAAAACGTGCCTTCTATGCAAAAACTACTACACCGGCAATTCATAACAGACTGTGTCACACAACGACTACACAGCCCGAATAGACGCCTCATGCAAAGCAAACACTTTCTATCAACACGTTAGACAAATACGTCTTACTTAAGAAAACGATCGCACTTTCTTCTTTATGATCTACTTTAGTAGCGACCACTACCCTGACCCGTGAACATCTTGCATGTGATTCGTGAATTTTCGACAAATTAAAATATAACAGACGCGCAACAAGGTTCCCTGTACAATAAAGTAGTGCGGAAATAGTAGCCAAATGTGTTATTTCAAAAAAAATGGCATCACTTTTTATAGATAAGTGAATTTTAATTTCCAAATTCATTAATTAAAATTAAATCAGAGCTCAACCTATATTTGTCAATAGCAACTCGCGTTGATTTATTCGGATATTTTCGGACTATGCATCTCTTTCTTTTCAATGCAGTTCATTGTTGGTATACTTTTCTTTAATTACCGGCACGTGTAACTAGTGCTGTACCAGATAAACTATAATATTGGTACAAGTAAATATTATGCATGTTATCGTGAATGTTTTACAGACTTATACTATAGGCGACAGAGGTGTAAGCTGAATTTTTTTATTGAATGTACGTTAATCCATACTTGAATTAATTGATTTAATAACTAAATCAAATTATTCAAAACTTCTTAAAAAATATAATAAAATTGATATAATTTTTAATAGACGGCACTCCGCTCTCTTTACTGCTAAGACGCCATGTCAAGACAAGTAGGAAACGGAAGTGAACTTGACAGTTTAAATAACTGTTGCTATTTTATTTTAATAGTATTCTATTATTATTTCAATATTGTAAAGAAAGCTAGTTTTAATAAAAAAAATATTATTAAAAACAAAAAATTATAGGTATTTTACTAAATAAGATACATACTTAAATAAAAATTCTTTTTTTTTTGTACTAATTTATAGTAGAATATAATTCTGGTACTGATTAAGTAAACTGGGTACCAAATTTGTTAGTTAAAGTCCCCATCTCTATTTGCTTATTAGCAAGTGTCGCAACCTTGATTTTAACCAATTAGCGTGCATTTCAACCCGCCTCCCCCGTACCGCTTACCTCAGACTTTTGACAGACAGGTTTGGGTGCAGAAGTATATACATTAGGCGTCTATTCGGGCTGTGTAGTCGTTGGTGTGACAGTTGTAGATCACACGGGCTTTATAGAATCCACGTTTTGCTCAGAATTACTGTAGACGCGAAGCCTTAATGGCCTCATATATCTAAAGCAGCTCGCAAAAACAGTTTTAAGACGGCTCATTGGCGCAATGGCTTAGCAATAAATTGCACCGCTAAGGAATGTACCGTGTGTTCGAATCCCGAACGAAAAAATATTATGGCCTACAATTTATTGTTTTGGGTTTGCATATTTGTCCTTGTGAAATTTATCTAGAAAAACTAGACCCATCATACAAAATAAAACGCTAGTGTGGACATAACGTTTCTTTAAAAAAATATTTAGTATATTCTGTAAAAACGATTAGACGCCCTACATATGTCGAAACACTTTAGATAAGATTAAGTTAAGATTTTAGGGCAAGGAAGTGTCTGCCGCGCTGCCCCATTGCGTGTTGGCGAACTTCACATGTCTTCGAAATATTTTTTTTCTTATTCCTCAGACATACAGGTTTCCTCACGATGTTTTCCTTCACCGCCGAGCACGTGGTAAATCAGCACTTACAATTGAAATTAACAATTTCATTGGTGCCGGCGGGGATCGAACCCGGGTAACTCGCGTTCCGTTATATTTACAACGAGCATTAAGGGGAAATATAACCTCAAATGGCTTAGCAAGATCCTCCGTTATGCCGAAAATATTGCAGCATTAATTTTGAAATAAATATATGGTAAAGTTGAGGATTAATGTTAAGGATTATGTTAGACGAAAACACGATTCCGTAAAATTTTCTCGATAGAAAAAAAATCCAAAGTTACCTGCAAAATAAACAATAAACCGCTGTTATTCATAAAATACTTTAAATAAGATCATGAAACTCTGCATACTAACTGAACTAACTATAAAGCAGTGCTTATGTTATTTACTTTTTTTTAAAATACCATTATTTTCACTGTAAAAAGAAATTACTTAAACTATCGGCCTCTTGAAGCGTGATTCCTGCCGCCCGGTCAGTTTCGCTTCGGCCTTTGAAGGGGGAGGTTGTGTCGCTTACGATCAGAATACACACATTACGCAACAGAATGACGTAAAATTAAAATGGGAAATAACCGTAATAAGAAGCGACTGGCTTGGCGTTAAGAAACAGGCATAAATATGATAAACCTAATGAAATAAGTGTCTAACGACCTATCTACTTACAGTATTAGTGATTACAAACATGTCGGTACATAGCATACGGCGCGTGGGGAAGTGGGGGCGAAATTAGAATTTGAGCTGACTTACTATATCCCATTAACCATCTGAGCCACCACGGCTCTTGAAAAAAATATTATTAGTAGTTATTTCCATAGTAAAATGTCATACGGAATCTTGCTATGGAGTAATGCGACTGACATTAATTTATAACTAAAAAAAGTCAGAGAAAAATTTAAAGAAACAAACATATTAACGTCAACCTCTGCAGTTTTATAAAAAAACAGTTCTAATAATATACTAGTTACTCGACTCAAAGTCAGATGACAGCAAAATTTTCAATAAATATTACTTGTGATCTAGGTTAAATGAAAATTTATAATAATACTAGCGATCCACCACAGCATCGCAAGGGTGATTTCTGGATCTCGATAACAACGATACATACCGGGCCAAATTGTGAAAATGAAAATGAAAAAAATCTCTATTCAGTATCTTTTACACCGTAACATGACTAATGGCCGGAATCCCCTTTTAAGTATGATACTTGTGTTAGGAGAGCCCGCTCCTTTCCAAGATTACAAAAGTGTTATAGTAAGTATTACCTACAGCAAGATAATGTCAACAATTAGGATTAAACGGTGTCAAAGAGAAGCATTATAGTTAATAGTTAAGTGCTAACTGAGGAATCGCAAAAGCAATTAATTAACAATTTAATTTAAACAAAGGAACTTTAACAAATTGTTAAATTTATGATGTGTGTGTGTGTGTGTGTGTGTGTGTGTGTGTGTGTGTGTGTGTGTGTGTGTGTGCATGAGAGTGTGTATGTGAGTTACAGAATAGAATTATGACTATATTTTACACTGTTTTTGTTAATATAAGATGAGATTAAGGGTAGATAAGGTTTTTTTGTGATTCTAAACCATTCTGCAATCAACTTAATCACACACAAAATTTCATCAAAATCAGTACAGCCGTTTAGCAGTTCGGTCACATAAACACGGACTGAAGAATCATGGTATATATAAATATACATAAATTGAATATCTTTATGCATATTTATATATACATAATGATATTCAATTCTATACTATAATATACACTCTGTGTATATTTGTGCTACCCACCTCAGCCTTCTGTATGGGCGAGACGCGGCAGCATACAACCACCTTGCAGGAGATGCAAAGGTCGAGGAAGTCCTTCTTCAGGTCGCATCCCATCGCGTACTTCAAAGTTTTGCCGTCGATGATGAGCGCCACGTCGTTCTCTTTGCGCAGGTTCTCGCCGAAGTCTGCCGAATGTCGGGATAGGCTTTCCCGAGTGCCCTGAAAATTTAACCAGGTTTTGAAGATCGGGCGTTATCTGGCGATTTAATGTTTCTTATATATGTTAGTGTTCAGATTCACCGTGATCGCCACGCTTGACAGGCGATTTGCGATAGTGGTTACGATCGTCCCGCACCTTTGAAGAAACGGAAAGCACCGTTGCCGGTCGAGGGATTTCCGATATGAGTACGGGAGGGTAATACTACTTCTGGTCTTACGACGTGTACGAGACGAGAGAAGTGTTAATAACTTCCATAAGTAACCATACAAATAATGTATGCACGGTTTGTAATGTCTATGTAAAGCATAGTCTTAGATTTAAAAGTACAATAATGTAAGAATACATGTGAAACACGGGCAATTTGTCTTTTTTTAGTTAATGTTAAGTTTATGTAATTTTTTTGTTAATGACTGTTTATGCCGAAATAAAGAGAGAGGAAAAAGTTTCGTTATTCTTGAGTTGTTAAGTTCCAAGATAGCCATGTGCTTTAGATTAGAGGTTTTTTATGGAATAAGAGAGATAAATATGCACACAGTCCACTTGAGAGTAAGTAGATTTTGCGGTCCATAGACACCTGCATCTATTCTTGATCAAGGATCAAAATGCAGGTTGTCATACCAAAAGACTGAGCTGGAATGCCTCGTTAATGGTTCAACCGGAGACCCGGTTCTCTACACTCACCATTCAAAACACAGCAGCATTAAGCTGTTATTTTACGCCGGTATTCTGTGGGAGTGTAGTTTCCCTGTCGAGCTGACATACTCGTGTTGCGATAATATATCCGCAGCGTGGCTTGATCAAAATACAATTAAAAACGATGCATTGTGTTATGACAGTATCTGGCGTATGATGGCGATATATGGCGATTGATGGCGATATGTGGCGATTTATGGCTATTTCACTCACGTCAAGGCTGTCCTCGTTGAGCAGCAACAGCGGCGTGGTGGGCCCCACGAGGCGCGCAGAGTGCGCGATGTTGATGGCGGTCTCCTGCTTGTCGCCCGTCAGCACCCACACGCGGATGTTAGCCTTCAGCAGTGCCGCGATTGTCTCCGGCACGCCCTCCTGACGTGCGTCAGACACACACATATACAAACACACCCACATCATCTTTCGTTTTCATAAACACATCAAATAAAAAATGTGCAGTTCTCACGTTCAGAAAATTGCGAGCAAAATAAGGTCTAATAATGTTCCGCTCACCAGATGTTATGTTGCTAGATGATTATGTTTCTAAATGAAATTATCGTTTCATTTAGCTGCACTAACACATGATAGAGCGTGAATAAAGTTAATTAAACGTTGCAAAAAAAAAGTTTTCTTTTCATTGGGAATCGGGATCGATTTTCTTTTTGTCCCATCATCAAAGGTATCGTTACCGCGAGTTTGCACTGACGCGATTTTCACAAAAGAACATGTTCTAAACACTGTTTTCTGTCAATGTATCAAAAAGGGTTTGCATGGTCAAAGAACATGTTGTAGTGAAATATGTTTGACAGTTTATTGTACATTACATATTTTAACTATATTATATCTTTATAACTACAGAAACAAAATGTTTTAAATTTATAGAAATATTGTCATGTTGGAAGATAAGTTTGAATATCTGTTGAAAATTTTACACAATTTTTGTGAGTGCGAACGCCACCATCAACAAGACATGTTGTGTGGTTTATTTTATGCGATTTGTTTCAAAACATTACGTGTTAAATATTTCTCAGTGCAAACGTACTGTTAGCACTATCGTCTGTCTTCGTTTTCGGGAGTGTTTCACAAACGGTGGGGGTAGGGGGGTCAAAATAGCTAAGATCATCCTTAAGTAATTAATCGACGGCTCCTTATAACGCCTTTCAGCTTTATCTCTTTTAGACATTACTACTTTTATATTCTGAAAGCCAGAGCACTGGAAAGTGTTTAACCCTGACTCGCTTAAGTAATGCATGCGTATCAAAATGTTTTAAAATGAGGTTATTAAAAGCATATACATTATCATTAACATCTTCGGGATTAAGAACCGGGGACCAATTAATGCCAACAAAGGTCGCTTGCGCCCAGCAGTGGGACGTAGAAGCAGACATACCTGCAGCTTGTCCTCGATAGCAGTGGCGCCTAGTAGCCGTAGATTGTTCTCGATGAGCAGCGCAGCTTCTTCTATCTTCTGCTCGCGATCCTGAATCGCGATGCTCGCCTTGTGGTACGTGTTTGACCACTCCTGTTTATAATCAATTACTTCTGTCTCAGGCCAACACAGAAACATGAAGAACACTAATCTACGTACATTTCAAGTGACGCGGAAACCAAGTCAATGCCATATTGCAAAACGCGCACACACATATTTTAAATAATTTGCAAGCGATAACGTGGTTTTAGATGTACGAGTATGTGTGGATTCCGAAAGAAAAAAGATGTGAGCGTGAGAGTGTGTCAAGAAAATGTGCATAATTCACATACACACACATACCTACACAAAACCACAGCACATACACACACACACACACACACACACACACACACACACACGCACGCACGCACACCACGCACGCACGCACGCACGCACGCACGTACGCACGTAAAAATTGTCAAAGTAAATGTATACTAATGTAGTAACAGCTTACAGATTTTAAATGATACAAAATTATCGACCAAAATACAAACTAGGGAGGTTTGTAATTCGGGACATTTGACGTCCCGATCAAGGGTGAATCGGAACGTGTCACCAGACACCTGAAAGTCGGGTCCCGCGCATTTCTGGACACTTGGCAATACTAGTTTGCGTGTGAGTTAAAACGAATGCGAGCGGTGGTAGGAAAAAGTGATGCGTCCTATCGTTGGGAACACCCAAAGCGTATTGAATCGGGCAACGTCTGCGCGTTATGATTTAAAGTATTTTAAAAATAATTGACTCAATTAAACGAGCAATTTTTTTTTTTTTGGATAGTTATCATTTACTGTATTTTGATAAAATAATTAAAATAGATAAGTTTATATCCAAATACATGGAAAAAAAAAGACATTGAAGTGGACAGTTTCGGTGATTTTATATTGTTTTTTAATATTAAATCTAAATATTTTCGTAATTTCGGCTTTGTGTTACACTAATGAAAACTGAAATGCTTTTGATATCAGACGATGCTGCCACCCGCGTAGGTATTAATGTTGTCACGAAATTGGGAATAAAATACTTTTGGATACTATAATACTTATTTATCATTTATTAACAATAAATCCATACTTAAGAAAAATACATTTACAAGTGTTGCACTGCCAAATATTTTCGTGACACTTTCTTTTTATAGATGTTTTCAGTTTTCGATTGTTAAATTTAATTATATAGTGTAAACAAGTTTATCAAACAATAAAAGAAGGAAACATAAACATGACCATCATTAAATTCAACGTTACTTAGTAACTTATAACAGTAATTAATCATTATAGATATTATATTTTTCGAAAACGGCACTTAAAATTAGTTAAATAAGTACTATAAAATGCGCTCGCACCAACCGCATGTATTGTCTATCAGACTCAGTGAAGTACGCTAGCACCAGGTCGGCCCGCCTGCTGCCTCGCAAGGCCCCCGCCGTTGCTATTTAACAAGTACATTCGTTTCCCAACCGTTGTTAGGCTATTTTTAAACTGTGATAATATGTACAACAGGCGGTTTTATCACTCTGAAAGGGTTCCTTTTCAGCGAACTTTTGCGTAGAGGACTGGCGCAAATAACAGTTAAAGAGATCCACATACGCTCAGCAGTAAGATTAAAGGATTGCTTGAAAAAGGAGTAAGTTTGCAAATAAGTAGAGGGAGAAAGATTAAAAAGGATCAAAGGAACTGATTATGGGTAAGTGGTAAGGGAAAAATACCAGAAACGACCTTTTAAATAATGAGGAGTTGAAGGATTATACAGCACACCATACAAAGCGGAGAGGATATGAGTATTCGAGGCGAAATTCAGTTTCGTTACTTAATTTGCTAACCTCATAAACATGTTCTGGTATATCAGCCACGGCGAAGACTAAAGTCCTGAGGCCTTCAGTGGCAAAGTGCTCCAAATGCGCCAAAGTAGCTTCTGCATACTTGGCGTTCTCCGGCCCACCGGCCAGCCGTGGGTATATGACAGAGTCTGCCCCTTTGCAGTATAGCTTGATTTCACCTGGAGAAATATATATATAGATCAACTTGCATACACTGTATAGATCTTTGCCATCGCCACATATTTATGAAAATGTAATGTATGTATGTACATTGATTAAAACTACTTTTACGGATTTTATCGCGTTTTATTTATTTTATTTTTAATACCCGACGTTTTGGGTGCTTTCCAGCACCCATGGTCACGGGGTACTGAGGTGACTGACTCGTCCTATATATATATATATATATATATATATATATATATATATATATACATATGTACATTAAAACACGAATAGCTTTGATATGAGTAAAGATGTTCATACTTTAAACAATAGGAACAAAAATAAGCTTGTAATGCCAGTTACTAGAAGCGTAAAACGGCCTTTCATTGGATGGAGTGATGACTTAGTAAGACATGTGGGAAATCGATGGATGCAGGTGGCTCGGGACCGTGTTTGTGGCATTCCTTGGGGGAGGTGTATGTTCAGCGGTGGTCTTGTGTAGGGCTGTAATGATGTATTGGTGGAACCGATCCAGAATAAATTAAAGTATAGCTGTGAGCGCAGTGAGCTTTTATATCTGGGACACGAATTGATCAGCTTGATAGGGAATGGATAACGCTCGCACAGGATACTGCACGTCGTACTGATGCCATGCGTGTGAGTACGCATGCGTTGTTGTGCGCGTGTGAGTAGTGTGTGGGCGCGCGCACGACGACGGACATGCGCTTGCGCGCGGACGTGAAGGCGAGCACGTGCAGCACCGCGTACTGCTGCGCGTGTGAGTAGTGTGAGAGGTGCGCACCTGTGGGCGCGCGCACGACGACGGACATGCGCTTGCGCGCGGACGTAAAGGCGAGCACGTGTAGCACCGCATACTGCTGCGGCGGCGCGCGCGGTCCGGCGCGGATCTCCACGCTGTGCGGCGTGCGCGTCTCGAACACGAACCCGAACGCAGCCGCACCCAGCACCAGTGCGCGCTCGTCTGCAAACACGACCACATTCATTTATAGCAACGAGCACACGCACATACACACACAAGCACACATTCACAGACAGAGACAGAATAATGCAAGAATTATACAATGACACAAAATATGCATTTCAATATTAGATTGTGTTTGGAGCTCGAAATTTTCACTTTACCCACGTAACATGTCAGAGAAGGAGTGCCTGATAACCAGCGCTTCTTAGTCCCATGTAAGCATAAGTTGAGTCACCTCCGATTGCCTAAATTTAATTAAGTTCTTAGTTTATAATAACTTAATAAAAAAAATTAAATAAATAAGTTTAAAAATAAGTGATATTTATTTAATGTTTTCATATGTTTACACGAACACTACACATTTAAATGAAACTACTATTTTTACGAATTTTATCACGTCTATTAACCTATTTTATATTTCTGACTTTCCTGTAAACACTTACAGGATGGCCCTCGTCACTACATCAGATTTGATAGACCATAAATCTTCGTAAAAGAACACAGTTACTCACACACACTGTGGTTTCGCCTTAATAAACAGTGATAAATATTAAGCACATTTTAAACTGATTGTATAAGGATATAAAAACACAATGTTCAATTTCACTGTAATTATTATTGATCATCATCATAAAGCAGCACAGACAGGCTCAGTTTGTGAACTTTGTTTTAAAATGTGTCGACTGATTAAATATCATATCTCAAACACCATTAAAGCCAAAATTACTAAGTAATATCGCGTTTATTTATGTTATTACACCTTGACAAATAGTGCGGAAGTAAGATGTTTTAAACTGGTTGCGTAAGGATAACAAAAACACATGTATAATTTAATTGTATTTGTTATTGTGCATCATCACCATTTTAAAAGATTTCTTCTTAAATGCGCCACAGACAAACATGTACAGTGTGGAGACATGTTTATATTTGTATTAATTGATTAGTAAGTATAAATCCCCAAACACTTCTAAAGCCAAAATAATTTAGTAATAACATGTCTATTTATGATATTGTTAGGAATCAAAAGGACATTTTCAATGATAAGAGATGTGAGTTAAGACTGTTGTCTTCAATATCCATAGACTGTGTTCGCATATTTCTGTTATGATTTTGTCCCTGTCTACGGACAGCTCTGCAAGCTTTCAGCCTGCAATGCGTACAGATTTTTTCTAAGCGATCCATCTGAAAATAGTTTATGAATATTGTAAAGAGTGTACATACTAAATAATATCTTATCAATATATATATTTTTTTTCTTTATTTATTGCAATATAAATAGCATGTAAGGACTATATTAATGCATGTATTAATTATGTTAGCACATTTCTGTTAGTATTTTGTTATCTTTGTCTGTATGTTAAATAAAAAAATATTATAAAAAATAAATCTACTCAAGTTGGTCAAATAAAGATGTAGTAATTTTGGATTTGCATACAACAATATTTGATTATGTACAAGTTGTCCGCCTTTTTATTTTCATTTGTTTCATTTACGTCATGACTGGTAGGGAATGCCTTAGGTATTAAATAGGCCTGTATACCACGTGTGAATATTTACAAAAGTTTTAAATAAATAAATAAAATAAATTAAAAAATCAAAAAAAATCTAAGTGTAACAGTTAACTTGTATTACAAACATACTCTTATTTAAACTAAGTAAGCTCAGTTTCGAATTTCGAATGTCATAAGAAACTTTTTCAAACAACAGAAACACAGCTCATAACATCATTTATAAAATCACTTTTATTTAAATCTTCTAATTTTGTCTGGAAAATTTATCAATTTAATGTTAAACAAACAAGTTTATACTTTTTAATTTTGCTACATAAAGTTATATAGTATACCACGGACTTTATTCTTACAGTCAATGCAGTGTCTAGAACAGGGATGGCGAACCAATGGCACGCGTGCCATTGCTGGCACGCGACGAAATAGTTTCGGCACGTCACTGATTACGAGTTTAAAGAAAAAAGTATAAATTATGATTATGATGTAGCATAATACCTATGAATCTTTGAAAAGCAAACGCGCGCGAGCGTTCGGGTCCGGTGCGCGGGGTGGAGGCGGGGTGTAGTTGCTATGCTAGCGCGGGGAATGCGGCGGTGGCGCGGGGCGCGGGAACGCAGCGCGGGGGCTTGACTTGAGTAAATAATAACAAACGAGGCGCAGTGCGCAAATTGTTTGTTTACGCAAAAAATAGTTAAATTTCATTGTGAAAGTGAACTTTAAAGTTTATTTAAGTTATTATTTGCTGTAATTTAATATGGCTAGTTCAGCAAAGAAACTAAAAGTGCAAAATAGCAAGGATACTAGAGAATTTCAGACTTGGTGGACTGATAAATTCGGCGTGATTAATAAAGGTGACAAAGCAGTGTGTGTTTTATGTTCTGGCACCATGGTATGTAGAACATCTTCCGTTAAACGGCATTTTGAAACAAATCACAAATCAATTTGTCAAAAAAGTGAAGCAGAGCAAAAGGAATTAATTGCGAGTGCTTTGAAAGACAGAAACAAACAGTCAACATCAATAAATAAATTTGTTGGCAAAAATTGTCATACAAGTGCGGCAAGTTACACGGCTGCAAATGTCATTGCTCGGCATAGTAAACCCTTTCAAGAAGGCGAGTTTTTAAAGGAAGCCTGGTTAGCATGCGCGCCTTCTGTTTTTGCTGATTTCGAGAATAAAAATAAGATAATTCAGCGCATCAAAGATACTCCTTTGTCCAGAAACACAATAAAGGAAAGAATCTTAAAATTGGCTGAAAATGTTACAGAGCAATAAAAGCTTGACATTCACTCTGCTTCATTTATATCGCTATGCCTCGACGAAAGCACTGACGTCACAAAATCTGCACGTTTAGCTGTTTTTGCTCGATACTGCGTAGGAAACGTCATTAAGGAGGAATTAATTGCGATAAAATCGTTACCAACAACTACAAAGGGCGCAGATATTTGTACGGCAGTTAAAAAATTCGATAGTTGAAAAAAGAAATTGATATAAAAAAAGTTGTTTCTGTAACAACTGATGGTGCTCCGAGTATGGTGGGTAAAAAAATTGGTTTCATAAGTTTATTTCAAACTGAAGTAGGACATTCGATTCTTGAATTCCACTGCATCATTCACCAACAAGCCTTATGCGCTAAGAGCGGTTTAACATCTCTTGATAATGTTATGGCAGTAGTTACGAAAATAGTCAACCTCATCTCTGCTCAGGCTTTAAACAAGCGAAAGTTCGACGCTTTGTTGGATGAAGTCAACTCCGTGTATAATGGCTTACTCATGTATAATAATGTTCGGTGGCTGAGTCGTGGGTCTGTACTTGAAAGATTTGTTGAATGCTTGGAAGAAATCAGACTGTTTCTGCAAAATGAGGGAAAAATTGAACAATACCCACAGCTTTTGAACGTCATGTGGCTTTCAAAATTGATGTTTTTTACAGACATATGCCAACACTTAAATACGTTAAATGTGAAGCTTCAAGGCACAAACAAAACAATAATCGTCATGATCGATCTCATTCGCGCCTTTGAGGCTAAACTGCAAGTTTTCAGAAACGATATTATCGCAAAAAACTACAAGTATTTTCCATACTTGAAAAAATATATCAATGAATCTGATATACATGAGACAACAAATGCAGAAAATATTACTGAGGAATTTATCTCTGTGATTGATTCTTCGATTAAGGAATTTTCAACAAGATTTTCTCAGTTCAAAGAATTATCAGAAACGGTCAAGTTTATTATGTACCCAGATGTAACGACCTTTCATACACTGAACTTCTCCCAGTTCGATTGGTTGGAAATTGAAGATTTTGAAATGCAGCTGATTGATTTCCAATCTAGTTCAATTTGGATACAAAAATTTATGGACATGAGAAAAGAATTAGAGTTAATTGAAACAGAAAGATTGACCAGTAATATAAGTAAAGATGCCAATAATAAAATTTTAGAAACCTGGAATGCGTTGCCAGAAACATTTAATTGTTTAAAGAAGCTGGCTCACGCTATTCTAACTGTATTTTCATCAACATATGCCTGCGAGTCATTGTTTTCAGAGATGAATAACATCAAAGACTCTGTTAGAAATAGACTGACTGATGAATCAAGTTCAGCATGCATTCTGCTAAAAGTAACATCGTACAACCCCAATATAAGTCAATTATCGTCCAATCTGCAACAACAGAAGTCGCACTAATTTTTAATTGCTCTTGTAATTGTATTTTTGGTAACTATAGAGCTTTGAGTTGATATTGTTTTTTTACATTATTTTTCCACTGATCACAAAGTCAAGAATATTTGATGGCACGGCTGCGACGTCATTAAATATTATTCCAGAAAATTGGCACGTATACGCATAAAGGTTCGCCATCCCTGGTCTACAATTTAGTGAAGGGCAAACTCGACTTACTAATTCTTGAGTTGCGCTCGAGTTAACTCATCAACTCAACTTGAGTTTGAGCTGGCGGTAATTGAACGAAACATGCGAATAAGCGAGGTCAGAATTCGTTCGTCGTGCCTATAATATATTATATAATACCAATAATTTGATTTTGGTTTAATTTGTGATAGTTAAATTATTAACACAACTACCTATGTTAGTGATATTATTTTCTGAAGATTGTCTATAAGCAAACCAAAAATACATACTGTACATAAATATGTTTTTATTCCAATCCTACCTATTAAGTTTAGTAAATATCATTGTCCCAACACATGCGCTAGCATAGCATCGTATTAGTCTCTGCCCACACGGAGTTGGATGGAAGAAGAAACATATAAATAATTTGTAACTAATTGACACAGCTTCCTTCCGCCACTTCGAATTGCGTAACTCGAGTTTCTTCCGAGTTGGCACATCTCTACTATAATTTTTTATACTACATTAACACGAATATCCAAACAGCTCTTGGTTTTCAGATTTCTTGATTTCGTTTTGATTTTCATAAAATCTTTAAGTCATTTATTATAATAAAATGCTATTTTTTGTCTAATACAATTAAGGGTTATTAAAATTTTAATGGGCCCAAAAACTATTGTCTCCTTTCTCTCAATTGATGATATTCAAGATAATATGGACGTAACATGTGGTACGTTCTGTAACAGTTGGCCATTGGCCCGTATGACAGGATATTTACTTACCTTTTAAAAGAGAGAACTAATAAATTCTAATAATAATAATCCTTTACTACCGTCACTAAGATCAACGACACAACATAAAACGACAACATGATATATTAATAATATATGTATAATAAAAATGTTGAAATATTTACACGCAATATTTCATTTCTAAAAGGCAGGTGGCGATGATCGCAGAAACAAAGTTTCCCTGTGTCGTATCTTACGATACCTAGGGATAATGGGTAGGCTTCGGAATTACGAGGAATATATAATTACGGGGAACGCCCCAAATTCAAACTTAGTATGAATTTGGGTAGATTTACCTCTATTTTCCAGGCAGAAATTTTCGCCATACTTCAGTGTGCGGAAATCAATCTACAAAAACACTATGTCAACCATATAATTTATATAAACTCTGATAGTCAAGCAGCACTGCTAGTGCTGAGGTCAAACTTAGTGAACTCGAAGCTAGTTGGAGACTGCGTGAACCGTTTAAACGCCCTGGGATGTAACAACAGTTGTCTTACGATGGGTTCCGGTCACGCGGGCATTGTAGGCAACGAATTTGCCGACAAACTTGCACGGGAGGGCTCAAAGAGCACACAATTTGGACCTGAGCCATTTTGTGGAATCTCAAGAAGCCTAGCCCGATTGACCCTTGAAACTCTTTATCACGATAAATCACTTAAGATCTGGTCTAACACACCAGGCTTAAAACGTTCTAAAAACTTGATCCGGGCTTTTGATTGTAAATTCGCTTCAGAAGCCCCGGGATTAAGTAAAAACAAATTGCGCATTCTGGCAAGAGCCCTAACTGGACACTGTTGTCTTAAAAAGCACATGTCCATCCTGGGACTAAGCAACTCAAGGATGTTGCGGTTCTGTTCCATAACGGAAGAAACGCCTCTGCACATCCTGACTGATTGCGAACCCTTAATGCGCAAACGTAACTACTCCGCCCAGAAGAAGTAAAATTGCTCACGGCTAAGCAACTCCTTTAATTCATTGAAGACATAGGGCTTAGCAGTAAACTATAGTCATAGCAGCGATCACAATAGATCTTTTATGTCGCAGTGATACTGGTCTCTTTCCCTAGACCTGCATAGCTGCTCGCACATAATAAAAAATAGGGATAATGGGTACTGGATTCTCTTACCTCAGCACTACACGATAAGAAAAAAAATGCAATGAACCCAACGTCTACGAAACCTCTAGTCTACTTAAACTAGGACAGAAAAATTTTAGTAATATTTTTAATACTTACTCTATAAAATAGTAAAGGACAAAGGATTAAAATTTCGAAATTTTGCCAAAGTAGTTCGTAAGCCAAAAGGTATTGTAAACGTATGTGGCAAATTATGCTAAGGTCTTAATTACCTGGTGAAGCCGCATGGTAGTAGATCTTGCCGTCCACCTTCTCCGGTATGACGGTGTGGCAGATGGCGAGCATGGTGAGGAACTCTCGGATCACGGGTGCGGTGGGATGATTGCGTTGTAGGTTTTGATACAGCAGAGTATCTTCTAGCCTCTCGTCTGGTCCCGGACGGGTGTAAATAATCTGTAGATGATAAATCAAAGGACGGCTAAGTTATAGAGAAGTGTTCGCCATAAATTAATTAACAGATACGTATTCATAATTTGTTGGGTTGCAATACAGTGTAAAGATTAAACTTTTTCGAAGTAACTTACTATATAATTTTATTATACTCCTACTATGTAAGAAGTGATGGTCTTAAATTCATTATTTCATATTTAAGTAACAGAACGCTAAAGTTGTCATTAATAGTATGAGTTCTTCCAGGTCGATAGTGCAAATGGGCGTGCCTCAGGGCTCAAAACCACGTAGCGCACCATGCCCAGCTCCATCTGTCTTCATTAAAAGTTGTTAGAAAGGGACAGCTACAGTTACAGATAGCTGTAGCTGTCCCTTTTCATATATATATATTAATATATATATATGTATATTTTATATTTTTTTTATATATATATTGCTCAAGTGTTTAGTACTGTACCTCTGCGATAGAGCACTTGGGAATCGAGTGCAGTGACGTGCCCGACCTTGTCGCTGAACACATAGTGTACTATGCCCAGCTCCATCTCTATTCATTAAAGGCCATTAGAAATGGACAGCTACAGCTACAGCTGTATGTATTGCAGGAGTGCTTGGTACTGTACCTCTGCGATAGAGCACTTGCGGAAGTCCATGATGTTGCAGGTGAGCGTGCCGGTCTTGTCGCTGAACACGTAGCGCACCATACCCAGCTCCTCGTTCAGGTTGGAGGTGCGAGCTTGAGCCGGAGTGTCGGTGACCGCGTAGTACATCTCGCTGTCCATCGCGATGAACTTCGCCTGCCACCACCACGAGTACCATTTGTTAAAGCCGTTTTAACGTGAAAAAATCTTTAAAGATCAATGGCCACTCTCCTAACATTCTTGACATGAATTATATAACTTGTTGAAATGTTTATCGGTTCATTTGTTTATAAATATAGCAAAGTACAGTAAGTGACAGGTCGACACGGCAGTAGGGGTATCAGGTGAGGCGACCGCGTTTATCTATTTCGTACAAATTATATATTTTGTACAAAGCCACTGCTTATTTCATATTGAAATTTCTTCCAGCAGGCCTGATAATGGACAGATTCAAAGAGAAGCGGATGAATTGTGCACTCTCATAATAAATTTATATATAATATTAATATATTTGTAGGTATATATATATAATAAAATAAAGATAATACAAACATATACGTATAATAAATGCTAAAATAATAAATACTACACTATATACATACATAAAATAAAATACATATAGATATACACATATATATATATTGTATATATATATATATAATAATTTTTATATATATATATATATATATATATATATGTAAAGACGTACATTGGATCATTGGGACGACAAAGAAAGATAGTGATCTTTAACTCGCCTTTTAAACACTGAAACTCTTTGAGCCTCACGAATTGCAGCAGGAAGAGAATTCCATAACCTAACTGCATGTACTGTAAAAGAGTGAGAATAGTACTTAGTTCTGTAGGAAGGAAAATGTAGGAGGGTTTTTAAATGTGATCTGCAAACTGCATTGAGAGAATGAGCAAAGCGGAATCGATCACGTAGATATAGTGTTGATGTTGGATTGTATAGTATGTTAAAGAGGAGGCATAGGATTCGGGTATCCCTGCAAAGTCGGATTGGGAGCTACTTGAGCTGTTTGCGATAGTGGGAAACGTGGTCATACTTTTTTAGCCTAAAAATATAACGAATACATAAGTTTTGCAAGCGCTCAAGTTTGTTTAATTGCTCCTCAGTCGCATCCAAATAACAGACATCAGCATAATCAAGAATCGGAAAAATAAGTGTTTGGACAAGAAAAATCTTCGTTGATATAGGCGTAAAAATTTGAAGGTATTTAAGGAATGAAAAGTATAATTGATTTTCAGAAGTAGCAAGAAGGGAAAGCACAAAAGTCAAGAAGATGAAAAAAGGGAAGTGGAAATGGAGGGTCAAAGGAAATGTAGGTTTTGCTGTTTGGAAAGACACAAAGCTAGTTACTGTGCTTTCCACCCAAAATTAAAAATGAAATGTAAGAGGACTCAAAAAAATGGGTCTAAAAATCTATCAAGTGTCCTGTACTAATAACAGAATATACGAGTACAGCACGTATGGGAGGGATGGATCGGTTTGATCAACAAAGAGGACAGTACAATGTTGGTAGAAAAAGTCGCTAGTGGTGGAAGAGAATTTTTTAGTTGATGTTGTAATTACTAACGCTTATATTTTGTACGAAACTAATACACGAGTGCATAACAGAATAAAACAAACAGACTTTTGACTGGCTCTTTCAATAGAGTTGGTGGATAATACAACTTTTAGAAAACGGCATTCAAATCATTGCCCAATTTTGTGAAAAAAAATTAAATGAAAGTGGAGAAAGACAAAAACAGAAGTTTGGAGTTCCACATGAAGTAAGATTTGGAAAACTTGGTGAGCACTGGCCTGAAGAAACAGATGGATATAAACGCTGTCGCTACTGCAGCACCAACGTAAACAATAAAAGGTCTAAAATACAGTGTGATCGGTGCGAAGTAGCACTGCATTACACCCTCTTTCAAATTGTTTCATCAAGATAATCAATAATGCTATCCGATCCGAATATGCGGTGCGAATCGCGCACTGAACAAGTATTTGTATAGACTGCAAATAATTATTCCTCCACGGTACAGGAGACAATTGTAGTGAAAAGGAGTGGGATATTTTCTTGAAACTTCCTAAGTCGTATCGGTCCGGAAAATCGCTGGTGGTAGTAGATTTCAAAAGAAAATTGTGAAAGGAAGAAAACTTCTAAGTAAATCGGACAGTAGTAGACAGCCAATCATCTAGATGAAGAAAGGTAAAGCGAAAAATTGAAAAGTTATTTTTCAAATAAAACATTATGTCTAAAAATAATATACACATACAAATTAAGTTAACTATGTTAAGAAATAAATTTGACAAATAAGCAAAATGTACACTTACTTGGAAAAATCGTACGATTTCTGCAGTTACTTGTAATGATATAGGTATAAGATTGTTGTATAATATTAAAAATGTTAAAAAGTTGAATCCGAAATTTGCATTCTGTGCCGCTGTAACAAAAAAAATTTGTTAGACGCAGTTTGAAAAAAATTAAGATATAAAAATTATTTTTAAGTAACTGTTTTTGAATTTATTTCTTGAATGTCCCTCTTATACAAAACAACCCCTATAATCATTGTGTCTGTTGTCATAAAGTATTGTTACGAGCTTGGGGTTCGTGACAATAAAAACTGCCGATTGCATTACCAAAATCGACACTTTAATTACCGAACACCAATTACAACTTAAAACACACTAATAGCTAATCACACTTAACACTTTAGTATGCAGTTAATTCGCTTCGAAGTATTCGCTTATATCCCCAATTCAATAATGCCCCGGGTCGCGGTCAATACCAGTCTTATATAGGACCTTTTCCACTGAAACATCTAGAATGTTCGAGTACATACCTGCCCCAACCGACTAGGTGTAGAAAGCTCTCCTAGTTCTGCTACTAGACATTAGATGGCGCTAGTGGCGTTAATTATGGCTTGCAACACTATCACAGCTTCAAAACTTTTATTACATAAACATATTTTGATATAATGATTGCCATTGTTCACAGGCCCACTGCTGAACACAGATCTCTCCAATGAATACCGCAGTCTCGTCAAAATTAATTTTATGTAAGAACTAAGAATATCTTACAGGGCTCGTTTTATTGAAAATATAGCATTTATGACATTCGTAACTTTTTTTCTTACATTTAATTTTGCATGTTGAAGTTTTATCTTGTGTTCTTGTAAGGGCTACTATGATGATGATAACGACGATGATGATGATGATTGTGGCGATTTTCATTAAAGTATGTAGTAAGTGTATGGTATTTGTATTTTTTCTCTTTCGTTTAATGTTTTTATGTTGAAGTTTATGAATTGTGAAGGGCTGTTTTGATGATGATGATGATACTCACCATCAAGGCCAATGTACCAGTCGGTGGCTGTGCGGCGTCTCAGCCACAATTCGTTGCAGACCGCGCTCAGGAGCGACAGTGCCAGCAGGATCAGGAACAGCATCAGAATGTGCGTGTTCGTCTGTCTGTCGATCGAGGACCGCTTCAGAGGAGCTGCGATAAAAGTCAAAGATTCAACTAAATATTTAACCTGGCAATTCTGAGCAAAAATTGTGTCACAGATGTGGCTCGCGGGCGGGTAGCTTAAACGGTGAACACGCCACGCAGTTTTATTTTCGGTTACGACAATAACTGTTGTCAGGCAAATCTGTAACCTCAAATCACGTTGTGACAGAGCGCACATGAATAATGTCAGAATTACCAAAGTAGCATTTAACAAAACCAGTGTCCAGTCGTCTCGACTCGCAGTCGACTAAAGTTACCGAGAATTCACCGTAACTTAGAAGTACACATAGAAGTCTTACAGAGAATCTATCACCTCATTTTAAATTGTTGTACTGATGATATAAATACACGTTGCCATGGGGCAACTCGTTACCCCACGACAACATGCAACCATATTGTTTAAAACGATTTACTTTTTCAATTGTAAAGATCTGTTATTTTCAAAAGGGACATTTTTTACATATTTTTATGAAATATAAATAAAAAGGTCGTATGACTTCTTACGATAAAGTAAGTATTTATGAACTTTTAAATGTTTTATGAATCCCAAGTTCCGATACTTTTGACTCGTTAAGGCTTCTGTCTAGCTGTGTTGTTTTACATTCCCAGCCATTAGAGGGGGCGCTCTCCCCCGTGCATAAATACGTTCGAGATCGCACGTGAAGTTGCTCTATTTCATTAAAAAAATATATATATATATATATATATTTTTTTTTTTTTCATAACTTATTTTTTTCCAAAAATATTCCTTTTACTTTTGTTGTGGTAGTATAATTTTTTACCCTTTTATATTTCGTAAATGTCATTTTTAGTCATATTTATACGGGTTGTAGGTTTAAAAAGGGTAAATACAACCGAAGGAAAAAAATACTGCTTCTTGTTTTCAATCATACAAATTTCGACTCTACATTGTACATTTTGTATTATGAATCAGTCAATTTTTTATTTAAATTTTTTTTTTTGTATGAAATGTGGTTCAGCTCCATGATTCCAACTCCTCCTTATGTATGATTTTTTTATACAAACTGAACATACAAATAGCGCTTATACCTGTTTTTTTTTTAAAGAAAAATCGTATAGAGAAGTAATTTAGAAGGCAATCGATAAAAAATTCAAACAAAAGAATAACTGAATACACACATTTTATTTATTTGGTTGGTTACAAGATTAAAAATAAGAAAGCTTTTTCGAGTGTTTTGTGTATTGTGTAGGGTTAACTTTTTGGGGATATTTTGTTATTAGCTGCACGAGCACGTATCATACAGTATTTATTTTTGGTTCCTAAGTATAACAGTTTTCCAGTATAGGCACCAATAATTGCTGCTGCACCAGAAGAAGCCGCATAATTATTGCGGAATGATCTTTTTGACCAGCAGTCATCAGCAATTACCGTTATCATGGGATTTCCATTGCTGTCAACGCTTCCAATTTCTTTTGCGTGTCATGCTTCCTCTTTTCCAGCCTCCCGCATTACTTGATCCGCTGTTTTATGAAACCAGTCATAAACAACTTGGCTTGTGTTATTGTACAATTGTTTTGACATAGCGGGTATATCAGTGTTTGCCGCTAGTTCGTTCAAATTTTCGAGACCACAACCAATACTGATTGATCGTGCCCGCGACAAAACCATGATTAACATTGTAATTAGCATTGGGATCAACGGTGCTTATATTAAATTCTGCGTTACATAATTGACATTTCAAGCACAACGTTGAAATAAAGCCTTTTCTGGTCTCATCGATAGATTTCAAATTTAAAAATCTGCATCCAAATGATTCATGACTGTGATCAGCAACTGCTTGCAGAGAAAGAAGTATCGTATAGAGACAATTCTACGTCCCTCTAAATCAAAATCCTCCACATTTCTTCACGTTCTACATTGAAGTCGAAGTAATCACCCTTTTCACGTGCGGACGGCTGGCGCTAAAATAAAAAAGTAATAGCTTTGTTTTACATTTCTACGAGTCAAATTTTATGAGCCCTTATTTATCATATTTTAATTACCTTAGTTTTAACTTTTCTAAAAGGCAGTCCACTGGTGGCTTTTCGTTTTCGCCCCTTTTTATTAACCTAAAATAAATATTATTATTATTAGCTTTTTAAAATAGCGAAACTGCAAGTATTTATTTGTGTACATAAATAAAAATGATTAAAAATTTTAAAACAAATGAGATATTGTAGATATTAAACATGTACAACATGTGTTTTATGCACGATAATTGGCTAATTGCTACTCAAAAATAACTGTTAATATGTACCGAGTTTTCATTTTGGGGTTTATTTGCTACATCTTGTCCTTTTGTTTCCTTAGAACCATTAGTTGGTATTAAAATACTTTTAGAAGAATATTGAGGTTTGTTCTCTTGATCACTAAATTGAAAAGTATTATATGTATTGTATATGTAAGTATTAAACTTAATATGGCATTAACGTATATATTTTAATCAAAAAAGGTAACAACAGAAAATGTTACCATGGCATAATATCATTTACTGGAGGGCAAGTGTTGCTAATATTTGACATCGGTTGACGATCGGTAGACGCAGTGGCACTGACATTACTGAAAAGAATAAAGGTCACGTAAATAAATTACTGACAATTCAAACAAAAGAAAAATAATATTATTTTAATGAATTCTATTATAATAGAGACGGACCTTGCATTTTCCGGGATAAATTGAACACACACGTACAGACATAAAGACAGATAAGAATATTTCCAAACAATTATTCATCATCAATATCGATAGTAATGAGCAAATAAAAGCGTCCGTATCGCAAGAAATGTAAACGTACTTACTAGATTAGAAAACAAAGCGTCTTTATCGCAGTACCATAACCCTACTAATCACTATCCTAATTACAATAAATAAAACAATAGGTAAGCGTCTTTTTTTGCGGAAACGTTCACAAAAATATTAGTCGACGTAATTATGGGAACGGGTTGAGAGGGCCACGCGTCGCCTGCGCTGCCTGCGCTGCCCGCTCGCCGACAGTTCTCTAAGTAGCTAAGTATAGATTGTATTATTATATAAGTAAGATGCTAGTTTCTAAATTTTAAATAAATCCGTAAATAATAACGTTTAATTGAAATATAATTCCTTCATGAAACGAAAATGTGAAAACGTATTTGTGTGTCGCCTTTGTAGCAGCACGTTGTACATATGTATAGATAATGCAATAAATAATATCTCAAATTACACTTGTTAACTATAGTTATATCAATATTATTCACCTATACCGAGGTAGTATTCAACATACCTGCTTAGTCTGTTTCTTTTCATCACTTCAACTCTTGCTTTACATTTCTTTATACTGACACAAGGATATTTCCTCTTTTTTTCCATCCATCTTTTTCCGTTTATTTCTTTTGGTTGTAAATTGAAATTCACCAAATAGAAGTCAAAGTCAATTATTAATCTAACACACTAATACTAATATAAACACTAATACACTTACACACTAAAAACTAGAACTAATATGTACAATTAAATAAAAATAATATATATTTAAGTAAAGCAAATTTCACGATATGCTCCAGTCAGTCCATAAGAGCTGCGCGAGTGAAAGAGATCAACCGTGCGAGCGAAAATAAAATAACATTGAACACCACAGCACATCTCAGCGGAGCTGAGAGAACTTTCACGCGTTTCTAGTTTATAAATGGTATATAGATAAAAGGTACGAAAATATATATTTTTTTTTAATTTTATTTATTTCTAATTTACTTGAAAATAGTTATACTTTATGTGGTTTTAAGTACGACTTTGCCACATTTATACTTCTTATAGAAAAAAATAGATATTTGCAGTAAAAATATTCATGAAATGACAACTTTTTAAGCCCTTCAAATAAGAAAATTAAAGCATTTATAAAAAAAATGACCAGATCAGATTATTGTACACAATATGTAAATAAATGTGATCTGAATACTTTTCTTGATATTGTTATAGTTTGTACATAGCAGAGGCTTTAAGACCTTTTACGTATGTAACCTAAACATAGGCATATTTAACGCCTAATAGAGCTATTAATTTAAACACCAAAATAAAATTAAAAAGCAGTTCCCAAAATATCAAATCATACATTTTTAATAAAATATGTTTTACTTTATCTTTTTTAAATACTATAAAAAATATTTGTTTTGCTGTAAATTTTGCGAGAACACAAATTTTTACTAGACCGGGGCCTTAAAATATATAAAGAAAATGAATAAAATAAAGTGTGTAAGAGTGTGGCTATGACACTCTTAAAGAAAACGCCAGAATAATTTCATGGCGTCCAACAGATGGCAGTATAACGGCAACGACATACGTGGTAGAACCACGCTGCAGCTTCGGTACCAGCCGAATGGCACGCTTATCGCAGTTTTTTTAAAGAATTAGAGTGACAAACGAGCACACAGTCCGCCTAATGATAAGTGGATGCTGTTGCCCATAGACATTTAACCTCGATTGAGAATCAAAATGCGTTGTCACCCCTGAGGACTAAGATGGAATGTCTCAATTCCATTCTGCCATAAGGACTATATCGTCGGCAAATCGAAGGTGAGTAATGTACTCGCCATTGATGTTAATACCGTATCCTTTCCAGTCCAGTAGCTAGAAAACGTCTTCCAACGTAGCGGTGAAGAGTTTTGGGGATATAACGTCACCCTGTCTTACACCTCTCTGCAGTTGGATAGGTTTCGAACGGTTCTGTACTCGGATAGCCATCGTAGCACTACTGTACAAACACTTCAGCACTTCGATATACCGACAGTCAACTTAGCACCGCTGAAGGGACTGTAGCACCGCCATAGTATAGTCCACATACGCCAGGCAAAGTGGCAGATTGTACTCTTCAGTCTTCTGTACAATCTGAGGCAGGGTATGTATGTGGTCTATGGTACTGAAGCCTTTTCGGAAACCGGCTTGTTCGGGAGGCTGGAAGTCGTCGAGTCTGCGTGCGAGATGATTCGTAATGACTCTTGAAAACAGCACGCGGACGCGGCTTAGAAGGGAAATCGGTCTGTAGTTCTTCAAGAGAGGCTTGTCGCCTTTCTTAAAGAACAAGACCACCGCACTTCTGCTCCACGCCTCTGGAGTAGTACCACCATGGAGGACGGAATTGAAGAGCTTCTGAAGGACTTCAAGCACCGGTTTTCCACCCGCTTTCAGGAGCTCCGCTGTAATTCCATCCTCGCCTGGGGCTCTGCCGTTTTTAAGGTGCTGGAGAGCCATTCTAATCTCGCTTAGACTGACGTCCGGGATATCATCGGAATAGTGTCGGATAAGACTTGCTCTTGGATTGTTACTCATACTTGCGTGTGGCTCCAACGATGATGTGTCCAGCTGCCCATAGAACCTCTCAATCTCACTCAAAATCTCAGGTGTCCCGGAAACGAAGCTGCCACACTCAGTCTTCAGCTTTGACAGTTGGCTCTTACTGGCAGACAGATCTCTGGCAAGACTTTGGAGCCCTGGTTCCGCTCGAGCGCTTCTTTAGTTTTTTAGCAGTATTAAAGTTGCGTTAGCCTCGCCGCATGCATTTGGAGATCTGGCTGTTCAGTTGCCTGTATGCTGTCAAATCTGTTGACGATTGCAGCCTCATCTCCCGTCTAACAGCCATGAGATTAAGAGTGTGATCGGAGAGTTTTTGTGTTCTTCTGCGGCGGGTCTTGCAGAACTTAGCTCCGACCGCATGGACAGTTTCCACGAGCTTGTCATTCATATCGTCCATGCAATCTTGTAATCTTGTAGGCACTGAAAGCGGTTACGTAACTCGAGCTGAAAGTTTTCGGGATTCTGGATTAGAGCACGAGGGGGACGGAGCGTTGACTTCATTAGACGAGACCTCTCCAACTTAACGTTTAGGTTCAGTGTGCCTCTAACCATTCGGTGATCACTGCCAGTTTTCACCCTTGCGATCACTGATACATCACTGAACAGTTGGCGTCTGGTCGTCATAATGAAGTCAATCTCATTTTTTGTCGAACCGTCGGGGCTCGACCAGGTCCACTTCCTGTGGGGCCGCTTCTGGAAGAAAGAGTTCATCATAAAGTCCCTCTTTCTCCATAAAGTCGGCCAGCTACTGGCCCCTTCGGTTCCGTTGCCCTACTCCAAATTTCCCCGCTCACCGCTTCCTCTTGTACCCAGTTTTGCGTTGAAGTCTCCCATCAACACCGTGTAGTGGGTTTTGGAAGAATGCATGGCTCTGGAAATATCCTCATACATTTCCTCCACCTCCTCGAGTTTGGTGCGTAAACCTGTATGACCTTCAGCGAATACCGTTTGGTGATTCTGAGTATCAGGTACGCGACCCTCGTCGACACACTCCCAATCTTTACAACGTTGTTGACGAGATACTTATGGACGATAAATCCGACACCTCCTTGGGACAGATGGTCGCCCTCCCGGTGATAGAACAAGTTGCCGGACTCGAGAATCACCGTGTCCTCCCCCTCTCTTCGGACCTCGGATAATCCTATAATATTCCAGCGCAACTTGTCTATCTCTTCTTCCAGCTCCAGGATCATCTCGTCAGTCCTCAGTGTGCGTACGTTAAATGTTGCAACGTCGAGTCGTCGTAGGTGGCAACCGAACCTCCATCGGAGATTCTTAGCACCCTCTGCCCCGCCGTTACCATGGTCGCCACCGTAGCCAGGAATAGCGGGGCCGCCGGGGAATGAGGGCCGTCTATTTGTGTAATTGTTCATGGGGGGTATATTGCCATAGTTGCCACGCTTGGCGAGCGGGTTGGCAACCGCAATTTTTTTTGGTCGTACAGTTGCTGTTATCAGGAAGATGCTGCTGCCCATCTCCTGTCTGTCTCCCTCTGTCGCCTTTTACGACACCCACGGGAAGATATGGGGTAGTGGATATTCTTAACCGCCACTACACGGCATTAGTTACATAATAAGAATTACTTTTATTAATAAAGAGAGTGTGCGTAATCTGTAAAACTCGTTACCAAAAGGGAAGTGGTATATCATTTCACAAGTAAGTGAATTTGCAGCAAATATGAAACAAATTAAAACTATTTGATAATATAAGTATTTAAAAATTTGTTACTAATCTTAATATCATACGTACCAACGTGTTTGGCTGTATATTACTGAGTTTTGATAAACAATAAAATTCAATAGGGTTATTGAGTTCCTTGTCTATAATACTATGTTTACGTGTTGTTACGATGTTCTTTCCTACTCATATCGATTAACAAACAAAGTCGCCAACAACAGATGATTATCAAATGTTTATTAATTAACAGGTTTCGAACTGAACCTAGACTAAAATTATGGCTTAAATGCTTTTTTTGAGCATAAATATTGTGAATTGGCGTCCGAAACCAAATGATCATATTTGTTCCAAACATTTCACAGACGACTGTTTTATTAGACATGAGAACTGCACCACTTTGAAAAAGTGCGGTATACCGAGAATATTTTCTGGTAGTACCAGTACGACGAGTAAGTATAAAAGTATTAGATTATTATTTCGAATGTTTTTTTTTATTTCTTCTTTCCTCATTTTCCACCAAACTCAAGGGCCATAGCCAAGTGTCGAAAGGTCGCCTGATGATGTCTAACCACGTTGGATGTGTGTTAACTCTGGAGTAACAATAACCAGTATTGGTTCTCTATGTGAGTATTTTGGTGTAAGACCAAAGAGTAAAATTATTCGAGGGTTAACTACTCTGGTTTAACATAGTATTTGGTCGAATCCATCCTTAATATACGGTTAAATAACCGTGTAATAATATTATGGTATTCTTTAATATAATATTGTCCCATCACAGTTCTTATACAATGTCATCTGAAGCTCGTAATAAACGTTTCCTCAGTTTAAGATCTTTGTAGAATATTTAGAGACGAGACCCGATGATATGGGTTTGGTTTCTTGAGAGAGAGAGAGAGAGAGAGAGAGAGAGAGAGAGAGGGATAAAGCTTTAGTGTGGAATACTACTTGCGAACACTTTGACAGCATCCCATCTCAGGGGCACCTCGTCTAAAGCAGGGGTGGAATTAGAGGCAACTGAACTAAATAAATAGCCCAGAGTATCTAGAAGATGAGTACATACTTGTGCAATTTGCTGTAGAAACTATCGGTCCATAGGGTGCACGTGCGGTGTAGTTCTTAAAAAACTGTATCTACGACTGATCATCGCTGCTGGTAAAAAGAAGTTGTTTGTTGTTTCCCCACTTGAAGGCTCAGTATAGCCATTCAGAGAGGACACGTAGCCAGCATTCTTGGGACGATACCACGGAAAGTAGGACTGTATGATAATTTCAGTTATTTTTTAATATTGTAATTTTAATTTCGAAAATGACGTAAATAACTGGTAACTGTAATTTAAAGTTTATATTTTTTTATATTATCTGGCTAGCTCGTACCTGGCGCATTGCTGCCGCAAAAGAAATAATTGTGGAAATATTGTTGAAAATATGGAACAGTTATATTGTATAATTAGGAATGATACTACAATCATTGAAATAGAATGATATATAACTTTCTATAACGTTCAAATAAATAGTCAGTATCATACGCACGCCACCCAGTGTCAGTTAATTATATCATGCGTATAACCTTCGCATAAGTGCAACCAATAAGTTGACTAAGTTTTACCGCAATCTGATGAACGGTATGGCATCGTAGAAAGTACGAAGAAACATAAATTTTTATATAGTAGAAATATTTTACTGTTTATAGACAGACCTGTAGTTGATTAAAATAGGCGTTATTATAGCAGCTGATTTGTTTTTTATAATACTAGAACTAAATGAACGGTTGACAATAAATTATTTTGGAAATTATGTTTTTAATTTTATTTTGTGTAGTTAGTTTAATCTTAATAATTTTTTAGTTGAATGGTCTAAGGGCTACGATGGTTATCTGAGTACAGAACCAGAGTACAAAACTAATCCAACTGTAGAGATGTGTAAGACAGGGTGACGTAATATCCACGAAATACTTTACCGCTGCATAGGAAGACGTTTTCAAGCAAGGACTGGAAAGGATACGGTATTAATGGCAATGGCGTGTACGTCACTCACCTTTGATTTCCCAACAATATAGTCCCTATGGCAGAATCGCTGGGGTTTTTGGGAGTACTTAGCTGAGTTGTTGACGAGTTTTTTTACTTGGGAAAAATGTCCGACTAGGTAAATTCAACTTCGACCGACTGGTCAATCGACGGATTCAACTCGGCTGGGCAGCGTTCGGGAGATTACAACACATCTCCTCGTCAGGAATACCTCAAAACTAGATTGTACAACCAGTGCATGTTGCCAGTGATGACCTATGGATCTGAGACGAGGTCTTTCACTGCTGGCCGTATGAGGAAGCTCGAAGTCGCTCAGCGAGCTATGAAGAGGGCTATGCTCAGGAGTTCAAAATTAGGAATGGGGATATCTGCAGCAGAACCAGAGTGATCGACATCGCCTAATGGATTAGTAAGCTGAAGTGGCAATTGACCGGCCATATAGCTCGAAGAACCGAATACCGATGACGGAAAAAGGTTCTCGAGTGGCAGTCTCGTACCGGCAGGTGAAGTGTAGGACGTTCCTCACTAGATGGAGTCAAAACCTGGTAAGACATGAAGGAAGTTGATGGATGCAGGTGGCTCAGGACCGTGCTTTGTGGCATTACTTGGGGGAGGCCTATGTTCAGCAGTGGATTTGTGAAGGGCTCTAATGATGATGATAATGACATTATTATAATACATAAATAGAATGAATGTTACGGGTAGAGTCCATCTATCCATAGAGTCCATTCTATTTATTTAGGTATAGGTATGGTATAGAATTTTTATCGATATAATTTGGTACACTATCTTATCCCTACCTCCACGGAACTAATAGTTCCGTGGATGTGCACTTCTGCTGTCAGCGCCAAAATGGCGGAAATCAAATTGCTTCATCATGTCATGGTTTATAGCCAGCCCAGCGTACTTGTATATATAGAGGTCAGTGAGCATAAGCGTGATTTTCAACAATATTATTTATAATCTATATTGAATAAAAAGTTTCTATTCTATTCCAAGAAACAGAAAGGGACCTAGAATTGGCCCCCGAGGCACGCCCGTTTGTACTATCGACCCGGAATGAAGTAACAAAATAAGAAGCATCACCTAAGGCAATCAATATCTTTTGGAAGTGAAAACTTCTTTAGAATCGTTGTCATTTGAATCTTGATTTAACAAAAAGCGTGACTAATAAGAGATAAACATATAGCACAGCAACAGATAGCCTGCGAAATAATGAGATAGAATACAGTATAGTGTTTATTATAAATTTTATATTTTAATTACATAATACAATATTATCCTACTCCTGGTATTCTGCATTTGCCATTCGGAATCAAGCCGTAAATAAAAAAAATGCCTTATTCTCTCGAAGTTCAGTTTTCTGAAGGTTTCACTTCTACCACGTGTGCACTTCTACTGCACACATTTTTTTAAAATTAAACTTAAGTGACAAACGAACGTATAGAACCCCTGATGGTTATTGGCTACTGCACTCTACGGATACACACAGCCAACAACAAAGGGTACAGATGCGTGGTCTCATCTAAACCGTGTAGAGCGGTGTAAGAATATTCACTATCCCATATCATCCCGTGGTTGTCGTAAGAGCCAACAAAAGGAAACTGGAACAGGATGTGGACTGCGGCATATTCCTAATAACAACAAAATCAAAATAATAAAAAACTGCGGTTACTAACCCTGGCAATCCCAAAATGTTTTTTTTAACAGTTAAAGTTATATTAACCATATTTAAAGCACCGCAGAAAAGGTAGACCAAGATAAACACTATATATTGTATTCTATCTCATTTTCTCGCAGGCTAAATCCTATAGGTGTGTATATGTTTGTCTATTAGAGTCGCTTTTTTGTTTCATCCAGTTTCAAATCACAAGGATTCTAAAGACGTTTTCACTTCAAAAGTCGTCCCAGTATATATTTGTGACTCCTCTTTCCTCCCCCTTTATGTGTACCTTTGGTGGAGTTCTTCATGAGTTTGGTGTCATGTCCAGTGTAGACAACGACTCCATGTATCCAGGCCGTGTTGCGAAGCAGCGAACCACGAAGCAACATCTGGTCCAGCCCCAGTGGAATTGACCTGTAAGTATCAGTTTCAGTTTTATTGTTATTCAAACAATATCAATTTATAGAGAATTTTCAACTGCTCTTAAATTCGTAATTTTGTCTAAATCCATCTCACATTTAAATGCACCCCTGAGACAGAAATCATAAAGTTCCAATTCTTCTGGAATTTCGAATCACCACAGTTTAACCATCGCATATTTGAATATCAACCTTAAAGCAGACATGGTTGAAATTTCACAGCGATACTCTATTATCACCAATTGAAAGGATCCCACGACTTGGCCAGTAGCCGATGGGTTGTACACGAGGACACAGCTTGGAATCCTTACAATCTTAACCTTATTCAACCCATATCATCGTATACATTTTCAACGTTTCCTTTCTCTACCTCATGTTCATATTACCATCCAAGGTATTGATAGCAGTAAAGTTACACCCCATAAGCACAGGCCAATCTAATCTTAGGCGTTAGAACTAAACCTAGCACACTACAATATTTCGCGACTGCTGATCACGAGATCCCGGGTTTGAATCCCGAGTCGAACCAAATAAAACTCTTTGGATAGAGATCCAGAAAAACCACACAGACTATACAAAACCATAAATTATGTTTAGTCCTTTCTACAATTACACAAAAAGAGCACAAGTATCTTTAATTCCTTTCCTCTCTCTCTCTCTCTCCTTCTTTTTCTCTCTGATCGATGAGATAAACCCAAAAAGCCCTTTACGTGGGTAGAGCCTATATAGAGTAGGTATATATAGAGGTAGGCAAAAACGTTATTGCCCATAAATCACATTCAATTTGGGATGATTTCAAATAAAAAGGAAGCCTTGATTTCTTAAATTTACGCGAACACTACACATTGAATAAAACTAAATTTACGGATTTTATCGCGTTTATTTCACTACTTTTACTTATTTTTACTTATTTTTAATTCCCGACGTTTCGGGTGCTTTACAGCAACCATGGTCACGGGGGGGGACTGAGATGTTTGACGTCCCAATGTCATAGTTAGTCCGACTACCTTCAGTTTTTAAATATTAATTTTTGGTCCGATTTACGCAAAACGAGCTTATAGTATCATGAAGTCTTGCAGTGGTATGCTTAGGTTTGGGTTTAATTTTGTTAATTATAGGATCCCAAGCAGGTGGCAGCACCCATCCATCTTCTCTATTGAAATTTGGATGTTTTTTAATTTCAATAGCCTCGCGTATCATCCTTGGTAGGAATCGGTGTTCTTTTGCGAGAATTTGTGGTTTATCAAAACGAATGTAATGGTGGGGACGATCTTGAACATGATCGCAGACTGCAGACTTCCCGGAGCGTCGGTGCTTCACATCAGCTATATGTTCTTTCACGCGGGTTTTTATGGATCGTTTTGTTTGACCTATGTAAGAGAGACCGGTAGCCGGACTAACTATGACATTGGGACGTCAAACATCTCAGTCCCCCCCGTGACCCTGGTTGCTGTAAAGCACCCGAAACGTCGGGAATTAAAAATAAGTAAAAGTAGTGAAATAAACGCGATAAAATCCGTAAATTTAGTTTTATTCAAAAGGAAGCCTTATTTATTTGTATTCTCTTTATTCTAAAACTGCAATAACGGCATATCATTAATTTATTTTAGAATGTTATTAGTTAATAATATTATTTGAACTTAAGTTTAAAGTTTGGTTATTCTTGGAAAAATAACCCTGTATATTTAGTGCTTAGGTTCAACTCCCTACAGAAATTTGTTTTCCGATTTTCGAATAATTTAATACAAGTTAAATCCGCACGGATCTTACGGGAGCAATAAAATATGAATTAAAATGTGAAAAAAAAACTAATTTAATTAAATAAACACTGTTTATTATCCTCATTAAAAATAGTGGTGGTAGGTGGTAGAGCCACAATGCAAGTATATTATGTTTGTAGCTCGAATGTGTTGACTCGACCGGGGAAGGACCATGCTCTCACAGAATACCAGCGTAAAATAGCAGCTTAATGCTGCTGTATTTCGTATAGTGAGTGTAGAGAACGGAAAACCCTTTTTATTAGAAACGAGGATTTACAACTTAATCTTCAGATGAAAACGCATCTGCATTTTGATTCTTAATTGATGCATCATATATGTAGATGTCTGTTAGCCACAGACATTAAATTACCATCAGGTGTGTGCTTGTTTGTCACCCTCATTCTATAAAATAAAAATAATTTACAAAAGACCAACTATATATAGACTGCTGATCATGAGGTCCTAGATTTGAATCCCGGGTCGCAAAAAATAATCAGTTATTGAGTTTTTCTGCCAAGAAATGGACACGTTAAGCAGAAGAATTTTATAGACTGATAGGAGATCCACTAAAACCACACGGACTCCTTAAAACTATAGATTTTGTTACGTCCCTTCTAAATTAATAAAAAGAGAGCAATCTTCTTTATCTCCCTCTCCCTATCTCTCTTTTTCTGTGTCTCTCTGATCGAACAAACATAGCCTCTCTTGCCTCACCTAGTGTTGGTCTCCTTTAGCGTGCCGTTGAACTCATAAAGGTGTCTGTTGGGTGGCTCGCACTGGATCGTGGCCTGGTAGTCGGAAAGTGAGACCAGGTTGTCCAAACGCGCTGTCTCTGGTCGGGCTTGTCGTATCTTCAGGTTCGTTTCACCGTCCAGGTTTGAGGTCTCGATGAACGATATCCCTTGGGGTTCACTGTGAAAAATTTATAGCATAATGGATGCACAGGAAAAATTGCATGTTTAGTTATCTAAGAGGTGGCAACTCACATACTTCAACCTCCTTTCTAAATGACAATATTAACCGTACAACCGTAACAACGTAGTCTATACTCACAAATCAGTATTCGGGGGCAACTTTCAAGTTGAGAATGCCAAACTGACACTGACGATTGAAGTCATCGAAAACGTTAGTTGAATAATAAGACGTTATTAAAAAAGTCTGAAGAACGAGTTATGAAATCGTCACTATATATAGAAAATTATAAAATGAATAGAACGACATATAGCAGTAACTTTAACGGTTTTTATTTCTATTAATGTTGTGGCAACGCTGTCGTCGCGCCACAAGCGAAATACATCGAAGCCTAAATCGCGCTATCAAAGTTCCGTGGTAAAACAGTATATATAGAATAAATAGCTCCTGACTATCACACGGAGCGTTGGCCGCTCCTCGGGTAGAACAACGTGCCCGGCGGGAGATTTCCCCTTCACTCCCGAGAATCGTCTTCTGCAGTCTTCAGTTCCCGCAAGTCAGTCGAACTTGTCTTCATCTCGACTCATCGCAGATTTATAAGGCAGACTTCTGGCACTTGCTCCGGCACATCGTTCTAACCGGCATCACTTGCGAAGTATACGTAGTACGACATGCATTACACACCGGCATATTGTTCGCACTGGCGTCACTTGTTCTAAAGACCGATTTACACTTCGACAAGTACAGTAACGAGTTTAGTTACAGGGCAGTTGACAGAAAACGGTTAAGTGGACATAGAGTTTAAACAATGTCTTCGTGGCGAGTTTAGTTAAGGATATTAGTTCATAGAGTTTTAGTTGAAGTAGAAATATTACTGGTTGTTGTTAAAGAATTTTTTAAGAATTTTTATGAGTGCAGCATCTCGAGCATGTTTAATTTTATGATTTGAACTTGGACTATTATATAAACCTTCGTGTTCTAAATAATTCTGTACTAATTTATACGTGATATCTTCCGTCCATTTCATTATTTAAACTCTTTAAAATATTTAAATAAACAGCGTACAAAATTTTTGGCGAGTTTAATTATAAAGTACAATTATACGTTTTAGCGCGCAAACGTTGCGTTATGTCAACTTATGCACTGAAGCTGAACTAAACTCGATCGTTCGTTCACACGAATGGCGAGTTTAGTTGCGGGTGGCGGGAGACGCGCGGGGGGGGGGGCAACACTTAGCACTTAAATCGCCGAAAAATAGCCCGGCCGGCTAATCCGTTCAACTTAATTGTTAACTCGCTTATTGCCATTCAAACGAGATTTTCTATTTAACTCGCCAGGTTCGCAAGTTAACTCGCTACTGTACTTGTCGAAGTATAAATCGGTCTTAACGCATGCAGCATGCATTCCCCACCAGCATTAAGGACGTACCGGCAATCGGACTGCACTATCGACCTCCGGTCTTAGCAGGTGGGGTGATATGGTGGCGCTGTCATCGCGCCATAAGCGAAATACATCAAAGCCTTAATCCTATAAAGTTCCGAAGTATATATATATATATATATATATATATATAATAGCTCCTAACTATCACACGGAGCGTTGGCCGCTCCTCGGGTAGAACAACGTGCCCGGCGGGCGATCTCCCTTTTTCCTTCCACAACCACAGTGTCAACAACTATTTAAAGTCAATTTAGCTATTTTACGTGGAAGAGCCACGCTGCAGCTATATTTTTGTAGCACGAATGGGTCGGCCCAACAGGGGAAAGACCACGCTCTCACAGAGTACCGGCGTAAAAATAGCAGCTTATTGCTGCTGTGTTTCGCATGGTGAGTGTAGAGAATTGGAGACCCGTTTGATATCTTCACATCAAACTTGACGTTGCTCTCGATTTGTTCGCCAAATTTAATCACAAACAGTTCAGCTATTCCGTAGATTTAGCCCATAAAGACAGAAATCAATTATAAAAATGGTCATTGATGCCTTACCCGCATGCTAAAATTTCCCTCAGCTCAATATAAGGCAGTTATTTCGATGTTGCAGACAGACTCTTTAATTTCATTTATTTGTATTGATATAGATTATTATCTATGGTAATAGAAATATGTCCGACAACTGCTCGGTAAATATGAGGCACCGATAGAATAGGATGGCACGATGCCATCCTATTCTGCTCATGGCAGAATTGCCACAGCTACGGGATCATACTGATTCGGTTGTTTTTTTTTTGTTACATCAACCCAATGTTTTTGTATATATCGTGCTTTTTTGTTTTAATTCTTTGTACATTGTGTAGCATGTATCAAATACGTCATTTATTCATTCTATATTTTTTTATTATTCGAATCCAGCGTTTGACTACTACGAGCCTGATGGTAAATGGTAATACAGCCGAAGATGATGAAGTGCATTGACTTAACTAAATACTCTTGTCTTGAAGACACCCACACTGTAATCGGATGGTAAGACAGATGCTGGCAACTTATTTCACTCCTTTGTCGTACGCATGACGTACGATGAAGCAAACCGTTTGAACAAAGAGTGGTTGTCGGATTGTAGAAGGGAGAAAAAGGGATTAATTCATGCGATTCTCCCACAGATTCTTTGAAATGTATCCCGTAGTAAACCAAAACGCTTGTCTTGAAGACTATTCAAAACTGTGAAAAAACAACGTTTACAAGTGAGACAAGTGAGAATACATACCTTCATAAAATGAAACGCAATAAACGATAGAGCGGGCACAAAGCACCTCTTAAATGCCAGCAGCACTGCACTGACCTGGGGTTAACAGTACCAGGTCCTCGAGGAAGAACGAGTTGTTAAGAGCACGGGGTGGCGGAAGAGCAGAGTAGAGGCCCACTGTGCGAAGTCTTCTTCCTTGCAAAACTTCCTTGTAGAATCGTTTGCCATCAGCGATTTTTCTTCATAGATACGACTTCGGGAGCTTCAAGAAATGGCCCTACTCTTTTTCAAAAAGACGGCAACGCGTCTGCAATTCCCCTGGTGTTGCAGTTGTTGTATAAACAACCCACCTGGAGGCTAGCAGCACGAGGTCCGCGGGGAAGAACTGGTTGTTGAGCACGCGGCACACGTCGCCCACCTGCAGGCGGCTCCAGCGCACCGCCTGCCAACGTGCGCCGCGCAGCACCTCAACCTTGCGCCGGTTCGTTTCGTCGTCCGCTCGGTGCCGCTTCTGCACACCACACACGAAAAATCTCCGATTAGTCGCATATGTGCCACAACTACGCTATCGCCAATAAACCTGACCGTGTAGTGAAAAATATCCACTACCCCATTACATAGCGTGGGTATAGTAAAAAAACTGTGGTTGACATCCCCGCTTATCAAGCGTGGCAACTATAGCAAATATACCGCCCCCCATGAGGCAATCTGTGAGGGAGAACTATGTTTAGCAGTGAAAGTTTGATAGGCTGTAATGATTACAAATTATACAATTGTATATATATATATATATATATATATATATATATATATATATATATATATATATATATAAATTAATACTGTAGTACAAACTATATTATTGTGATACAAAAACTCTCTCGCGAAGGACTCACACCCGCCGGTAAAGACTACAAAAAAATTCGGTAAAGCCGTTTAAAAGTTATTACAATAAAACAGTTTTTCAAAACATTCATTTTTTGAGATTTCTCAAAATCTACTCGTCCGAATCACTTCATATTATCACCAAATCTATTCCACATTTAGATCTTTAGAACGCCGCAAACCGCATCTCAAGTGATTAAGACATTCAAAAATTATGAAAGGCACACACTACACACACACATACATACATACATCTGTACGGACGTCCACGTGAAATTAGTCAGAATAGCTTCTTGGGATCTCAAAACGTTGAGATCTGATGAAAACTCGATATTCCAATATTGGGGTGAAACCAATAACTTCCCTGATTTTTAAAATTTCCAATTTTCTTCGCGAGAAGTTAAAAATACGTTGCAATATGCGTTTTCCGTACACCAGATAACTTCAGTCTAATTTGTTATAGAAATCAATGATTACAAAATGCCATGAACAACAAAGAAATTCAGTCCGGTTTCGCTAATTTGTGAGTTAGATGCGTTCTGAGAGTTTTCTTCATAATTATTGTTGTCAATACTTTTGTATAAAAAATTTACTGGCCACCAAGACATAAGTAACCATTTTTAAAATTTTCGTTTGTCTGTCTGTCTGAGCTAATCTTGGGAATGGCTGAACCGATTGCAACAAACCTTTACGACCAAATAGAGAGTAATACCAGGAATGATCCAGACTAAATTTTATCCGAAAAATTTAAAGATTTTATTAAAATAGAAATATTGATAACATAAAATAAATGGTCTTTAAGGATTAACGTAGATCTAAATAAAGCTAAATCCATATTTTCCACCCACGCCAAGCCAGTGTGTCGCTAGTTAGAAATGTTATTTTGAAATTCATGTAGTTACTTGCATATACAATTCTTTTCAAATATTTTCCCATTACAAGAATCTATACACAGAAGTTTATAAACTTTACAAAGAACAATTAACCTAATAATATAACGTTATACCGATATACCGTTATTAGCGGGTTTTCGTTACTGGTACTGTGCATGTTGACGGTACGGGTTCCATAAGGCGCCATTTCTAATCCCATTCTTTATTTGCACTTCCAAACTACTATGAATTTAAACTTTTTTCTTTCTTGGTAGACCCACACTGCCGCTATATTATGGTTGTAGCACGAATAGGTCGTCACGACGGGGGTAGGATAACGCTTTCAGACTACCAGCGTAAAATAGCAGCTTAATGCTGCTGTGTTTCGTTTGGTAAGTGTGGTGGTGAGAACCGGAGCACCGGTTACACGGTGACCGGAACACTTTTTACTGGAAACAATGCATTCCATCTCAGTCCTCAGGGGTACCAACGCATCTGCACTTGGTTTTTAATTGAAGATAAATGTAGATGTTTATGGGCCACAGCATCCACTTACCCATCAGGAGAAATGTGTAGTCGTTTGTCACCATTATTCGAAAAAAAAATACCAATAACACAAAGTTTTGGATACTCACAAAGTCTTCCACAATCTCCTTAATGGCACTGACGCTGAGAATGAGTATGAGGGGAGTGAGAGTGGTCCAGCGTCCAGTCGGCGACACGTCAGGGATCTGCTGCAGCAGCGCGATCAGGAGGAAAAAGCAGTTGGAGTAGCGACGGAATTGTTCGAACAGGAACAATGGCACGAATGCAGGCAAACTGGAAAAATAGAACAGAATAGATTACAATTATTTTTATTCAATATAGATAGAGGATTATTACTGTTGCAGCTTATTAAAGACCACAGCTGAACATAGACCTTGCCCCTAGACTGCCATACGGGGGGGGGGGGGGGTATTTGCCACAGCCACGCTGGGCAAGCGGGTGGGCCACCGCGTTGTTGTTGGGAAGACGCTGCTGCCCATCTCCTGACTTGTTTCCTTCCCTCTGTCACCGCTTACAACACCCAGAGGATTTTTTTTTATAGAAGAGGGGGCAAACGAGCATGTGGCTCACCTGATGTTAAGTGACTACCGCCGCCCATGATCAACCGCAACACCAGGAGAATTGCGCGGGTGCGTTGCCAAAATGCAGTTGTAGTCTTGAGCGGAATTTTGCCCCCCCCCCCCCCCCCCAGAATATAGGGTAGCGAATATTCTTACACTGCCACTTCACGGTAAATATAGATTATTGAATAATACTTATTGAGTCTTTTTTTTATTCACCACTGGTTAAGAAAATATCTATGTCCTGTAAGGACATAGATATTTTCTATAACCAAAAAGAAACCCAGTGGGATTAAAAAAACTATATACAACTTTAAAATGATTTAGTACAATTTTTTATATTAATATTAATATAACCAGCCAGCATGGTGGCTATCACCACGGGTTATTTCCATTAATGTATTCCTTAATTAAAATTATGATAACCTTTTTGCAAAATTTTTCTTTGATATAACTTAAATTTGTTGATTGACAAACTTTGAAATTTACTTGACAGAGTCATTTCCGTAATTAACGTCAAAATCTCCTTCCAGTTCGGAAAGCAGATTCAGTAAGATATTGGAGACTTTTTTAACGTTGAAGAATGACACTTACATACATGTTGTCCCGAAACTCAACGTCAAGTGGGTACAGGACGACAAGCTAGGTTTTACCAATTCTAGCAAAAATAAAAAATATCCATGTTACTTCGTTAGGTGATAATAGGTTAATTGGTAGAATCAGGCGTTACTTTGCGGAAATCCATTATAATAAAAATATTAATTACTTTGCAACCTTCCGCCAACAACAACAACAATACAATGATGTGTCTTACCTGGATTGAAGAGCACCTCCCGCCCTCCCTCAATTTGTTATTCCCTGCGTTTTTTAAACCTTATTTATTCTTTTCTTTCTTTCCTATTGTAGATGTCAACATTTTAGAACATAAAAAACTCAAACTACAAAATATAAAAGTATGGTAAAGACGGCCCTATTGTCGTATTATGGCAAATGGGTCTCCGGTTCTCCACACTCACCATATGAAACACAGCAGCATTAAGCTGCTATTTGACGCTGGTATTCTGTGAGAACGTGGTCCTTCCCCGGTCGAGCCGACCCATTCGTGCTACAACTATACAATTAATATAGCTGCAGGATGGCTCTACCACGTATAAAGTAAGTAATGTAAGAATAGTGAATAGCCAATGCAAGGCGAATTGCTATGGTGGAGAACTGCTTCGGTAGTTCAGGGCAGCCACTGGCAGATTACAAAAAGTAGTAGATTTTTCTATTATTGGTTTGATTTCACATATTTCGAATAGGTCCTCTTAGCCAGCAGACTTGGATTGCAGCTTGTGGAAAATATAAATCTTGGTTACCTAAACGGACTAGCACCATTTGCTCCGAACATTTTGATAAATCATATTTAATACCTCGAGCTATCAATAAAAGTAGATTAACCGCTACTGCTGTACCAACCTTGAACTTGTGGTAGGTAATGTCTAGCTGTTATTATATCAATAGACTAAATATTTCTATTATTACCCTTGACACCAATATTATTCTGCTTGAAAATATTTTAGAATTTTGATAAGTTTACAATAATGACTTCTTATATTCACGCGAACACTACACATTAAAGAAACTAATCTTACGGATTTTATCGCGTTTAATTTTGACTTTTGGATTCCCGACGTTTCGGGTGCTTACAACACAACCTTTAATGCGCGCCTTTGACAAAGTGCTGCACGTGACGAAGCAGTGGGGTACAAAAGCGACATTATCTAAGCGAACAGACTATACACCAAGGAAACTTAATCATTTCTTATATATACGCGAACACTACAAATTGAATAAAACTACTTTAACGAATTTTATCGCATTTTTTTAATACCCGACGTTTCAAGTGCTTTCCGATGTCAGTGTTAACCCGTAGTACCTTCACCTCTTTAAAACATAAATAATAATTAAAAAGAAAATTATTGTACTTATTATAATTAATAAGTAGATACAAACAAATATTTGCTAGACTTTATTTTGGCACTTGCGATCGCGTAAAAAAGTAATAAAGTTGAAGTTATGTTATAATTATAACAACTAGGAGTGTTTTATGTTTTTTTATCATTATTTTATATTCGTTTAGTACTTGGATGCTTTTTATTTTTTCATGCTACGGATATGGGATTTAATTTCACTAATGCTTATAATTTTTACAACACTAATTCGCTTTTGACTTATAGTTTGACCAAGAAATTATTAAGTGTGTGTGTGTTTGTTTGTGTATACGAGTAATCAAATAACATTACGACTCGAGCAGATATCGACCGACTGAGATAGATATTCCATCAATCAGTTTAAACTGTTTAGTAGTAATTATGACCGAATAGAGGTAATAGATGAACTAGGTCACTGTCCGAAATGAGCTAGTACGGAACAATCTTTAAAATGACCATCAGTAACCGTTTCGCTTTCTCGTAAAACAAAATGTCAGTCTATACCACTCTATTGCACTTTAAACAGTGTCACTCTCTTTCTCACTCTATTACATCTGTAAGTTTCCCTTAAGCGCTTATTACACTATACAATTTTTAGGAAATCTAATTAGGAACCTAAATTGGAAGCTAGTGATCACACTACACTAAATTGAATTCTAAATCGTGACGAACCGCATTCGTAAAGAAGTATCGACGGGGTTGCACGTTTGATCGATGGCGCCGTATTTATCAAAACTGCAGAAAATAGGACTTGCCTTAGCCATGGTGGGAACAATGGATATTAAAAAAAGAGAAAAGAATACTTGTCATTGATAAAAAACTGTCCAATATGAATATAATTATATATTTTTAGATTCTAAGCAGTTTTTTTATAGGATAGGGTGACAAACTAGCACACAGTCCACCTGATGGTAAGTGGTTGCTGCGGTCCATAGACATCTACATCTATCTCCGATTACAAATCAAAATGCAGATGCGTTGTCACCTGTGACAACTAAGATGGAATGCCTCGTTTCCAGTAAAAAGGGTCTCCGGTTCTCTACACTCGCCATACGAAACACAGCAACATTAAGCTACTATTTTACGCTGGTATTCTGTGGGAGCGTGGTGCTTCCTCGGTCGAGCCGACCCATTCGTGCTACAACTATACTACTAATATAACTGAAGCATGGCTCTACCACCTATAAACAGTTTGAATATTTGTTAAGTTTGGTATCCAAACATATTGAAAAAGGAGTCACGATATTTCGATAAAGTGTGAGTACCAAAGAATGTTTGATGGTGATATTACGTTTTATAGCCACCGGAAATTAATATTAAGATTTAAAGTACTGCTCTCTGATATCAGACTTCTACCAAAACTTCTATCAAAACTTTAAGACATCCGCTTGTATCAAAGCGCGGGCGCCGACTGGTTGTTCTAAATCGTAACGTTGCGATTACACTGTCCTAAATTGTAAACAATTTAGGAAGTAGAGCGATTGGGGCCTCCAATTTGACTAAATCGGATCCTAACTGTTCTAACTACGATTACACCTTCCTATTTCCTAATTAGATTTCCTAAAAATTGTATAGTGTAATAAGCACTTTAGACAATAATAGCAAATCATTTTGCACACAAAAGTACCTACTATTCAATGACTATTCAGGTCAAAAGTTTGTTTAAAATTAAGTCCTTTTGGAAGTAAATATGCAGTAATATTTTTATGGAAAGATAATAACAAGTGTTGTACTATTTTAAACTCTTAATTAAATGGTCCATTTTTTAAAACAACTTGCCTATGGTAGTATGAGGCATGCCTTTTAAGTTCTGTCGTTTACATATTTACCGGCAATTTTTAATTTGGATCTGTTCAATATTCAAATTTGCCACGTTGCGACGATTGTACTTGGAGGTCGTAGAGCGGTTAATGCAGAGTGTTATACCATAGTTTGTTTACAATAAGTCATCATCATCAGCCGAACTTCGGAAATCTAACCCAAAGCGACGCATCATCTCACACCATGACAACACGAGCTCACACAGCGCTAGGCAACGATTGAGTATCTGAAGCAAGAAAACGTAGAAATTCTTGACCATTGTCCATACAGGTCCATGATCTAACCCCTAACTATTTCACTACATTTCCTAAAATTAAGGAAAACCTTCGTGGTCAAAGTTCCAGTCCGGTGAAGAAGGAGTCGACGCTTTCAAAACAGCTATATTGAACACCCCCACTTAGGAGTGGAATAAATGTTTTAATAATTGCTTCGAGCGAATGGAAAAGTGTATTAAACTACGTGGTGAATACTTTGAAAAACAATAAAAAGTAATTTAAGCTTCAATCAATAATAGACGTTCTAGTTGTATGTTTTTGGTCAAACGACAAAACTTAAAAGGCATGCCTCGTCAAAGTTATGTGTTAAAACGTTTTTAATCATATGACTTAATTAAACTTTATTTTTTTGAACTAAACTCACAATATTAATTATTGGATTTGTGACTGCAAGCAATAGCATAATTATTTACGATTACATTTAAATTAAACACTAAAAAATGTAGAAATTTGTGGTCATAGTATCTAAATATGTGATCTAGTGTGTTGATTTTCAACATTTTCAAAAGTAAACCTATTATCACTTAACCAAGAAACATGGATATTTTCATTATTTTTACCAGAACTGGTACAACCTAGGTATTCGCCCCGTACCCGCTTGATGTTCAGTTTTGGGACAACCTGTATATGTATAATAGAATTTCATACAAGAATTAAAACATCCCAATCCATTATAACGCAACCTCTGTCCCGTCCTACTACAGTTGTCCGTGTAGTGGCAGTGTAGTGGCAGTGTAAGAATATCCACTACCCCATATGATCCCGTAGGTGTCGTCAGAATATCCACTACCTCATATGATCCCGTAGGTGTCGTCAGAATATCCACTACCCCATATGATGCCGTAGGTGTCGTCAGAATATCCACTACCCCATATGATGCCGTAGGTGTCGCCAAAATATCCACTACCTCATATGATCCCGTAGGTGTCGTCAGAATATCCAATACCCCATATGATGCCGTAGGTGTCGTCAGAATATCCACTACCCCATATGATGCCGTAGGTGTCGTCAGAATATCCACTACTATATATATATATATATATATATATATATATATATATATATATATATATATATATATATTCAAATAAGTTCACCTTAATTCCAGGTAGCGACATCTGGTGAGCGTAAGAACATGAACCGTCATTCGAGTACAATTAGAAATTACAAATGCTAATGATGACATAAAACAAAACATTTTATTTTTGGATGAGGTGAGGTCAGCCAAATCGGCTGCATCATAAAAACGGTTGAAATTAGGCACGCGCACGGGCGTTCAACATGTTTTAAATTGAAAAAAAAAAGTTTACCTAAAACATTAACCATAAACAAACGTACGTATCGAATATAGAACCACCTCTTTCTTTGAACTCTGTTAGAAATAAATAATTTGCGTCTGTCTTTAAAAGGTAAAACCGGCACGGCGTCAGTATATAATTTAAATGAATATAAAAAAAGGTTTCGTACGCGGCAGAGCCATGCTGTAGCAATATAGTAGCACGAATGGGTCGGCTCGACCGGGGAATGACCACACTCTCCCAGCATACCAGCGTAAAACAGCAGTTTAATGCTGCCGTGTTTCTTAAGCTGAGTGCAACGCATTTACATTTTTATTCTTAATCGAGTGTTGCATGTAGATAGATGTCTATGGGCCACAGCATCCACTTACCGTCAAATGAATTGAGTTCGACACCCTTATTCTATTAAAAAGACCTGTGTTCAGTAGCGGACTTGTGAAAGGCTGTAATGATTATCATGGTGATCCAGTGTTTTACATTTCGCATCAAATACTAACTTAAAAATAATGGTGATAAATATTTTTACGTGTTTTTCTTTCTTTTCTCATCATCACCATCATCTGTTGTCGGTTCTTCGAGCTTTATGGCCGACTCATTGCAAGTTTAGCGTACTGATCCGTAGGGCTATGTCGGTTACTCTGGTTTTACCCGGAAATCCTCATTACAAAGTATTAATGCAAAGAAACTCCAAGCATATTTTTCATCGCTATCTTTTACATCTATGTGTCATCCGGTAAATTTTTAGATGAAACAGAAACAGCAACTTTTTATTCAATATAGATTATAAATAATACTTATTGAAAGTCACCTTTTTTTTAATTTACCACTGGTTCGGAAAAAACCTTTGTCCTGGGAAGAACCAACAAGAAACCCAGCGGGACTTTTTAAATAACAACTTACAATCATGCATGTTAATAATAATTTACAACACAAAACAAATTAGAAATAGCTTGGTAGCGATCATCTTTCCCAGGGATTATTATCATCCATAAATTCCTTGATACTATAATAACCCCTTTTATACAAACATACTTTACCTTTGTGCAGGTCAAATTTTGTATATTTTTAGGGGATTTGTTGTAAAAGCGTATACATCGCCCCAAGAATGAATTACTGACTCGGTGGAGTCGAGTAACTGGTACTACTAGCTTGCGTATGTTCCTAGTATTTACAGAATTAATATCACTTATTTTTATAAAACTAGTTCTATTTTTGTTTACGTACATTAGCTTTTCATAAATTTATTGTGAGGTCAAAGTTAATATATTAATTTCCTTAATTTTTTGGCTCAGTGGCTCTAGGTTTTAAATTATATATTGCTCTAATGGCCCTCTTCTGTAAAACCAATATAATTTCAGTATCATTCGCGTGTCCCCATAGCAAAATACCACACGAAATTATACTATGGAAATAGCTAAAGTAAACTAGTCTAGCTGTTTCACCACTGGTAAGACTTCTAATCTTTTTTACAGCATATGCTGCAGAACTAAGTCTGCTAGCTAGTTTTGACTCAGCTCCTCCCCATTTAAAATTACATTAGTATTAACATGTTTGGAATTCGAAGTTATGTATTTCATATATCTAATTTTAGTATCCACGGTTAATATCCACATTAAAATATTGTCAGTATCTTTATAGGTTTATGAGAGTGGAAACTATTAATATAATCTAATACTGGAAATATTAAGCCGATTCCGTTACTAAATTATAAAGGCTAGGTATATTTTATTCCAGTAGAACTTCGTTTTCAGTATAAAATCGTTTATATAGGTAGCGTGTATCACGCTGAATTTCATTCAATTTTTTAAGTAGTAAAACGTCTTACCGCCTCATAGCTTGAAAGGCTAGGCAGTTTTTTCTTGCCTATTTTTCGCTGGTTAAATCGTAAGAAAACCAGTATCATTGCAGGCTATGAAATATTTTATAATCATTCTTTATTCGCAGCTGGCTGCAAGAGTCTTCCATGAGCTTCACGGCAGTGGAGCGTGAGCTCGTTTTTAACCAACTTCTAAAAGGAAGATGTTACTCAATTCGACTGTATGTATTGTATGATGTACTCGTATGTAACTGATATCTTTGCAGATTGTGAACTAATTTTAACGCTTCTTAATGATTTCTTATATTTATGCGAATACTACACATTGAACATAACTAATATTAACGATTTTATCGCGTTTAATTTTAACTTTTTTAATTACCGACCTTTCGAGCACTTTACACCACAAATTGTGTTTGACGTCATGATGTTATAATTAACGAAGGCTACATTCAACTATCAAATATTAATTTTAGCCCGATCTAAGCAGAACCAGCTATTATAATTGTTGGGACTATATAATCGTTGAAAGTTAATGGTTATTAACGCGGGTGTATAATATGGATATGTTTGTTTGTCCTATGTGAGAAAGACCACATTCACAATTAACCTTGTACACTCCTGCATTATTAGAGGGACTCATAGACACCCACATCCATAACCGATCAAGAATATCTAAGATGGAATGCCTCGTTTTCAGTGAAAAGGGTCTCTGGTTCTCTACACTCATCATACGAAACCCATCAGCATTAAACTGCTAGTTTATGCTGATATTCATTAAATATCTGCAGCGTGGCTCTACCACTCTATCACATAAAAGACATTTTTAACCTTACAATGTCAAAATAGTTAAATACAAATAAAGACAACAAGTCTAAATGCTTTAAATAGAGGAGGATCGATTTCACATTTACAACTCCAGTTGTCGCCTGTTTATAATAACCATTATAACACTGCCTCGATGGTCCAGTAGTAAACATAACTGCTGATCGTGAAGTCCCAAGTTCAAATTCCAGGTCGACGTAAAAAAATCAGTATATAGTTCTGTCGAGAAACTCCCAGTAGCAGCCCGGAGGCAGGAAGTCGGCGGTGTTTCATCTCAGTGCCTCGCAAAGCACAAAAAAGCCGTTGGTCCTGCACCTGAACTTTCTCCGGTCTCGTCCGTTGCCGTCTCATCGCATCGAGAATAGAGTGTATGTGTGCTTGCGCATACTCGTGCACAGTAATCCTGTCCGACGCAGATCGTTAGTCTTCGTTGAGACTAGCCGCCGTGACCAAAATTCTGTCTGGAGGCCATTATTATAACAGTTAATGTATAGGTGCAGACGAAAGAGACTTTCACTTCCCGCAATATAACAGTTACATCATTATATAATTTCGTAAGCATAAAAACTAGCGGTTCACCCCGGTTTCGCACGGGAGCTTTTTTAGATCTCTACAACATATGATTCAAGAGGAAGTTTTATATGTATAATACATGCATATTATACATATAAAACTTCCTCTTGAACCATTTTATCTATTGATGAATACCGCATCAAAATCCGTAGTTTAAAAGATCTAAGCGTACGGAAGGCGGGAAGCGACTTAGTTTTATACTGCGTATGTCGAATCATAAATAATAATTAAAAAGCTGAAGGTACTCCGGGTTAACATTGATATCGGGACGTCAGTCACATCATTCCCCCGTGACCATGGGTGCTGGAAAGCACCCAAAACGTCGGGAATTAAAAATCAAATAAATTAAACGCGATAAAATCCGTAATAGTATATTTAATCAATGTGTTGAAGTATTTTTTTTAGTATTTACTACAATAGAAACAATGTTTGTGCATATATTATCTATGTTATCTTTACTATTCTAAGCCTTGACTACTATCCCACCTGATGGTGCGTGGTGATGCAGCCGAAGATGATGAAGCACACGGACTTAACAAACCTATTCACTCTTGCCTTGAAGACACACACACTGTGATCGGATAGAATGACAGATGCTGGCAAATTATTCCACTCCTCTGCTGTACTCATGATTAACGCAAGTTTAGGTTAACGCGTCGACTTACCGACAACGAAAGCGTGGAGTTTGCCCGAGTGTCTGGTTGTCCGATTACGGCAGAAAGAGTGAGGAATTAAGTCATGCAATTCCTGCGCACACTCTACGAAATGCATCCTGTAGAAAAGCGAAAGGCTGGCTACTTTTCGCCTGTGTTCGAGACTGGTGAGATTGGTTTTAACCAGATTCGTGTCACCAATAAATCTCTTAGCACGCCTTTCCATTGAATCCGAAGCTGCTAGGTGACATTTATATAAAACGCTTTAATCAATGAAAGACCCGGTTTACTGGAATCAAGGTATTCTATCTTAGTCCTCAAGGGTGATAACGCATCAGCATTTTGATTCTTTATCGAGGTTAAATGTAGATGTCTATGGGCCACGGCATCCATCAGTGTGTTCGTTTATCACCCTTATCCTATATAAAAAAATTAAATAAGAACCTTTCATTTTTGATCATACGGCGTGTAATGGCGTTATTAGAATATCCATTACCCCCATTGCCCCATGGACGTCGTAAAAGGCGACAGGAGAAAACAATCCAGGTGATGGGCGGCAGCGTCTAACATCCCCACTATCAGGCAATCTATGGGGGAGGCCTATGTTCAGCAATGAACTTTGAGGCTGTAATGATAATGATGATGATAGGAATAGTATCATGACCACACATATTCTTTTATTTTATGAAACCGTAAAGTCCACTGCAGGATACGTCGGATTAATATATTGTAACAAATTGCGCACACGGAGTGTGAGATTTTGGCACATTTATAGTTTATATAGAGAAGGAGTGCATATTAGGGGTATGTTCCGAAATACAACCCAGTAAACTGGCCAATGCAAATGACGTCATAAATCGACGCCATATTGGTGACTCGTTGCATGGAATATGGTGGAATACGGCGTCAATTAATGACGTCATTCGCATTCGCCTGTGTACTGGGTTGTAGTTCGGAACATACCCTAGATATCTATGTTTTATGTTTGTATTAATATGCAGTTGAAGGTGAAATACAGCTTACTTAATATACAAACCTAAAAAATAATGAATTACGATCGAATGTTGACCACTACGCGACAATAGTCGTAGTCATTGATCACGATTATGGCTGTATGAACTAAGATCCCTTTGCCTTACCTGCATGGGAAAATGTAGAAAAAATGTGCGGTCGAGGAAAACTTGTAACGAATGAAATTCCTTAACGTTATTTTTAACTCTAAACGTGGTTTAATATATTATACAGTTCTACTGATTAAAGTAATGATCATGTTTTTAATTAATTTTAATTAATTATTATATTAATCTCGATACTCTCACGAACACACACACACAGTACACTACACTCACACTCACACTCACACCCACGCACGCACGCACGCACGCAGCACGCACGCACGCACAACGCACGACGCACACGCACACACACACACACACACACACACACACACACACACACACACACACACACACACACACACACACACTACAAGAGACAGAGAGAAAAAGAAAAAGAGAGAAAGGACTCCCAGTGCATAACGCTTTTTCCTTACGTGACTAATGAAGATTTATGACAATTCACTCTACTGTAAAGCTGAACGCACATATTTCAGCACCGTACGCGCCGTACGCGTCGCTTTTTACAACTCGTATGAAATCATAACATTAAACCTCGCACATTACAGCCGCACCGTACGCGCCGCATATGAAATGCGGTAGGTACCTATCCGAATACTGAAGGACCACAGATTACCACCTCGGGGGTACCCCTTAGGGCGTAATCTGTGTGAAGGACGCATGCTGATGACATCATATAATACAGCGCGCTCGGGGCGTGCTGATACTGTGTTTAATTTTGTCAACTTAGTAGATTTTCCACTAAAACTGGTGTTTTAGAATTTCCTATTGAAATATATTTTTACTTCATTTCAGGAACATATTCCTTTACTGTGTAGGCAACAATGAATTGTCACAGACGACTTTTTATAACTTTTAATTAGTACGTAATTAGTTATACAGAATTTGAAAAAAAAAATATGCATCGATTATCAATATGAATACATAGCGACAAAATAATTTAAATACAATAAAAAATTGATAGTTAATTTCAATTCAAAAAGCCAATTATACTTTATTACGTGATAACATAATTATCAACAAAAAATACTTAGCTCAAACATACAAGTCTTTCCTCCGGTTCAATAGTCCTTCTAAATCTTGAGTTTTCCATAGAGTTACGGTTTTGAAATAGTAGCTACTCTTGAAATTTCTTGTATTTTAAATGAAAAATATCTGAAAAATCGTTTATAATATTCTCCATGCAACGGCCTTTTTAAATTAATATTATGAATCCAGAATCTTCTTTTCTTCGAATTTTATTTTCTTCTTCTCCTACCAATATTTACTAATACAGCCATTTTTTGCATAGCGATCCGAGCGATCACGTCAAAAAAAAAACTGTAAAATTTGTTGGCAATAGAAAAGAGATGAGTATAGCGCGTACGTTACTAATGTGCGAGGTCATCCGAAAATGTGGCGCGTAACGGTGCGGATAAATGTGCGTTCAGCAAAAGAACCTCGTTCCAAAAATTTAAATTATTTAACGACGTTTCCACATAATCGCCTGATTAAAAAATGCAAATGTGCAAATTTTAATAAATAATGCATTTATTAAAATTTGCACATAATTCAATTACCAACAAGAATTAATATGGACTAATCGATCACCGATCGCAATCTTGAGTTTGAACTTATGCTCCAGGCGCAGTGAAATTTAATCAGTCCGAGGACAAACAAATACAATTAGAAGGTAAAGCGTAAAAAATGTTTCAATTTCGTTTTAATTAAAACCACTGCACAAATAACCGACCAATTAAAACCGTCATAACACACAACAATGTACCAAACAAATATTACTTTAAAGGTACTTTATGAAAAATAAACTTTAATTCCTGTGACTTAAATTCAAAATGAGTTTGATAAAAAAATGTCTGAAATAAGAGTATCTAAAATTTTTAAAAATATAATAAACGTAGGAAATTAGTACACCTACATAGAGATTTCTTTTGAGGAAGAATGTTCAACTCACCCAATTAATCATTAACGACAATAAAACGTCATAAAACTTTTTCTAATAACTAAAAAAGGCAATGTTCACACAAAAAGAAAACGGCGGGCAGTGTAGAGGGAAGCGGTGCAGTGGTAGCATAGGTCGTGCACCTTCTGCAATACCTAAATCGATATTTCGATTCAAATTCTAAGTAATTAAACCTATCTATACCAATATTATAAAGATAATGCGAATTTTGTGAGCTTGTACATATATGTATGTACAGGGTAACCCGCGGAACTGCACCTACGTTAAAAATTTTTTCACCATTTGAAAGGTAAGTTATTTCAGACGGACAAAGGCTATAATATATTTTTAAAGTATCTTTTTCAACGTGGTAGAGCCTTGCTGCAACTAGTTATAGCACGAATGGGTCGGCTCGACCGGGGCAGGACCACGCTCTCACAGAATACCATCGTCAAATAGCAGCGTAATGCTGCTGTGTTTCGTACGGTGAGTATAGAGTGAGTGGTGAGTGAGACTAAGAGAAGGAATCGCGGCATTCCATCTTAATCCTCAGGGGTGACAACGCATTTGCATTTTGATTCTTAATTGAGAATAAATGTCTATGGGCCACAGCTTCTAATTAAAATCAGGTAGACTGTGTGCTCGTTTGTCAGCCAATGGTATAAAAGAATGTATATACTAGTTGATTTTTTACCGTCCGGAAAAAAAATGGTTTAACAGGTAAACGGAAAAGAAGCCTATGGGCATTGATATTTTATAATTTTTTTTTTCATTAACATATTATGAAATCGATCTATCAATAAATACTATAGTTGGTTGCGTATTATTTTAATTTCCATAGGTTTTAATTGATTTATTTATATAGATCAAATTTTTTGCTTTTATTTTTTATTGTCGAAAGTTTATTTCAAATTAGTGTGTATTTATTGATAGTTCAATTTCCTAATATGTTAATGTAAAAAAACGTAATTTTTTTCCAGACGGTAAAAAAATCATCCAGTACATTATGGCTAAAAGTTTGTCAAATAAGTCGGAAATAGTCATGCCTATTGAGAGCTTCCACAGCGTGCGCTCCATCAATAGTCAAAAAAAAAGTTACCCAATAAATATGGCTAAATTGTTCCTCTTTAAAAATATCCAAAATAAAGCAGCGACAGCACATGTTTGTCTTCTAAGGATAACTCACATTAATAATTTTCATATAAAAACTCGCGCGACATAACAGTAACAGTGGCGGTCGCGCGGCGTCGGCATGTTGGTCTCTTCACGTCAGAAAAGGCCAATGAACAAATAATCGAATTATTTTAAAACCTCAGAAAAAAAAACAAACAAAAAGGTTGGTATAACATGAATTTTTAAAATTACTACGTCTCTCTAATATTTAAGATAGATTTGTTTAACCCGGGCAAAGCCGGAACGGCCCTCTAGAATTATATAATAGTAGACCTTTTAAGTACCGGCTCAAACAGTCTACTTGTTCAATGATCCACCCAAGTTACAGTGCACAGTGAATTACAGTCGTGACCTCGCGACATAATCCAGTGTTCGGGCAGGATGCCAAGCGAGCCGGCCTGAAGACAATGCTCACTTTCTAGTTTCTCTACGGTCTAGTTATTATTTATTAGCCACCTGCCCCGGCTTCGCTTGGATTTGTAGCGTTATTTAGATTAAAATAATCAAAGAGCATTCGTTTTATTAATTTTTCGTTTTCAAAAGTTTTAAAATTGTCCATTTTGTTCTGATAAAATATAGCCTAGACCCTAGATCACTCTTGGCATTGCACTCTGTCTGTTAAAGAAGTTTCATTGCAATCAGATTAGCCTTTCCGAAGATCAGCCCGAACGGACAGACAGGTTGGTTATTCATGTGTTTATCATCATCACCATCATTACAGTTCTTCAAAAGTCTACTGCTGAACACGGGCCTCCCCCAAGGCACGGCCCTGAGCCACCTGCATCCATCGTATCATAATGGCAGCAAAAAACTCTCTCAGCTATCACTCAGTTGTTTGAATAGTATAAACAGACCCATCCCGTTCAAATTATTACAACAGATAGCGATTACGCAACGCGAAACATTTTTTCTATACAATAAGGGTTATAAAGAAACTCACAATCCACCTGATGGTAAGTGCATGCTGTGGCCCATAGCACTCCACATGTATTCTCCTGACGACTAAGATGGAATGCCTTGTTCCCATTAAAAACGGTCTCAAACGGCCTACTCTCACTATACAAAACACAGCAGCGTTAAGTGCATGTAAGCATGGTTCTTCCCCGGCCGTGCCGACCCATTCGTGCTACAACCTACAGCTGTAGCGTGGCTCTATCGTGTAAAACATAAAAAAACATATTCCTATTTTTATGTATAGAATGTTGGCAATTAATTCTGCTTTCCGGAATTATTTATGTTTACTCTACAAAATTACACGACGCGAGGACTTAGTTTTTCAATCAGTCTTCGATGCCCTGAGTGAGGATCACAGGGCTGACCTATTTCCTGATTTTTAGAAACTGTATATATAGTATATAATTATAGAATATTTAACATAATATAGTTTTTTTTAAACGTAACCTCCACACTAGGATTTTCTCATGTATCGTTGGAGCAGTTTACATACATAAATTTTACAAATAATAACATCCAGACAAAGAACAATTACTTGTCTACATTATTTTCAGTTAAGAACGATTTGAAAAATTCTACACCACTGAAATTCTACATTATCGCTGATGAACATAGGCCATATAATTTCAAAGAAGTTAGGGATCCGTACGAAAACTTCGTTAATGTAACCCACGGTATGAAAACAAAAGAATCCTTATATCGCATACGCTGCGGAAACTATTAACAATAGAGCAAAGTGATGTACTACAGTACCAGTTACCATATGTCTTACTATGACAGTTATGTCATAATAACTACTTTTTAACTTCCCGCTAAGAAAACTTAAAATTTTCAAAAATAGGGAAGTTATTGGTTTCATCCCGATTTTCGAAAATGGAATTTTCATTAGATCTCGACGTTTTGAGATTCCAGGAAGCTATTCTGACTAATTTCACTTTGACGTATGCAATAGTAACACCGGTACAAACTATGTCACATAAGAATTGGGGTCTTTCGCAAAAAAAATTAAAATCCATGAAATTTAATCGTAATAAATTTCACGCGAACGAGGTCGCGGGGAACAGCTAGTAGGACATACAAATAATTCTTCCGTGTGGGATTCGACCCTGGAGCCCCTAGCGCTGCAACTCATTACTAAATCACGGTGCATAATATATACTGTGGCATAGTATAATATACTATATAGAAGTGCACTGTGTTTAAATGTACCTTTTACATTTATATAAAATCGACTAAGCCAGGTCATCATTGTGCAATAATGTGGCATACTATTCAATGTGATGTGCATTTTATTTAGCTCCACTCTATAAATAACAACTTCCTATAAATTGTGTCCATATTTTTCTCCCTAATATTATGATATACAATGGCAAGGTGCGGACCGCGAACTCAAAACGTCGTGGGTTCGAATCCGCCATTCGACTACATTGTGAACCACTCCTAACACAAGCATACATTATACGTGGTAGAGCCATGCTGCAATTATATTAGTAGTATAGTTGTAGCACGAATGGGTCGGCTCGACCGGGGAAGGACCACGCTCTCACAGAATACCAGCGTCAAATAGCAGCTTAACGCTGCTGTGTTTCGTATGGTGAGTGTAGAGACCGGAGACCCCGTTTACTGGAAACGAGGCATTCCGTCTTAGTCCTCACGGGTGACAACGCATCTGCATTTTGATTCGTAATCGATGATAGATGTAGATGTCTATGGGCCGCAGAAACTACTTACCATCAGGTGGACTGTGTGCTCGTTTGTCACCCTATCCTATAAAAAAAAAGCATTTAAGCTTACCAGGAGTGGGTAAAGGGAATATTAGTAATGTTTATAGAATTGCAAGTATTTAAAAAAAAAACAACACCACGTATAGCTCAAGGGTCAATCTTATTACCTACGATACGAGTTTTCGTTAAATGGTGAGTAGAAAAAAACAACGTAGTTCTTTATAGAATAATTGTGACAAACTAGCACATAGTCCACCCGATTGTAAGTGAATGCTGTGGCCCATGGACATCTAAATCTATCCTCGATTACGAATTAAAATGCAGATGCGTTGTCACCCCTGAAGATTAAGATGGAATGCTTTGTTTCCAGTAAAAAAGGGTCTCCGGTTCTCTACACTCATAATACGATACATTTTAACTATTTCAGACGGAATATTAAGAATCTATAGGCCGAATGCTATCAATCATTAATTGGTTTCTCGCAACAAAGAATTAAGACTAATCCTAAATATTTTTGGTCTTATATAAAGTCCAAGAGACAAGTGGGCTCCCCTTATCCCCAACAAATATACCTTCGATCAGCATGTGTTAAATGCACCTTCGGATATCTGTTCCGCATTCAGTAACTTTTTCGAGAGAAACTTCTATATTATACGATACGATTAACATACTACTTTGTGCTGGTGTTATGTAAGATCGTGCTCCTTCCGCGGTCGAGATGACCCATGTTTCAACCATAATATAACTGCAGCATGTGTAGTGCATTAGTACAGATATAGTTATAGATAAAGATATAATAATAATGTCCTCCACACCGAATTTCTGTCACGGCGGTCTGTCTCAACGGAGACTAGTCATCGGACAGGACAGAATTATAGTGCCCAAGCAGACAGAATTATATTGCGCATATAGCAAGCACAGGTGCACTCTCTATTCCCTCACTCTCATAGTCCGATGGGACGGTTAACCGTCACGATCGGAGAGATCAGGCGCAGGACCAACGGCTTTACGTGTTTTCCGAGGCACGGGGGTGAGACACCGCCAACTTCTTGACGCGGGCAGCTTCTGCGGATTTCTTGACAGAAAAACTCAATAACTGATTTTTTGCGCGACCCGGGATTCGAACCCAGGACCTCATGATCAAGAGTTGCGTCTACAACCACTAGACTAACGAGGCAGTCAACATATACAACATACGTGTAATCGAATCGAATTAGTATTTAAGTATGAATATTATTGTATTTAGTCGCATGTAATCTCGGAGTATGATACGATTAACATCCTATTATTTCATCTCCACGCGCTTATCCTTGCGTGTGCGTAATCAAGGATGTAGAGCCATTCTCTACATCCTTGATTAATTTTGTAAGTACATAATATGTAAGTTCAAATAAAGTATTGGGTAATTTTACGAATAACGTTCACTTTACTATCCAAACTTTTACATAACATAATTCTTGGTTATAATATGTCACCTTTTTTTCTTCTTTGCAATTCTAATGTCTTAATTGGTTTTATACAACAAATTTCTTAGATTCTTTGGTAAAGTCATTGTATACGATGACTTGCCTTGCCTTGCCTTGATGACGTGTTGTTTCGTCGCTATTGAGACTTGAGAGTGATGTGACGCTACGTTTAGTGTAGTAATGTATGACTAATACGGTAAAAACAACCTAAGTCAATTACTAATTTTTACAGTTCGTTTTACAAAGTTTACACTTTATTTATTATAATAAATAATCAAAGGCTACATAATTTAGGCAATACATTTATTTAAGTTTCATGAAAATAAGTTAATTGTCTGAATAAATCCAGGAAGCAAACACCAGGAAGCAACTACCCACCATATATTGGTGGTGTACGAATATCCACTACCAAATATCTTCCCGTGGGTGTCAAAGGGGCGATAGAAGGAAAACTGAAACTAGAGATGCGGCAGAATCAAAACAACTAAAAATATCCACTAACCCGCGATAAAAAACTGTGATTGCCTCATAGAGAGGATTTTGCCACAGCTGCTACGCATTGGCGGATTGGCAATCGCAGTTTCATATTATTTCCTATTAGAAAGACACTGTTGCCCTTCTCCTGTTTTTTTTTTGCCTCTGTCGGTCGACCGGGGAAGGACCACGTTCTCAAGTAATAACAGCGTAAAATAGCAGCCGCTATGATACAGCTGTGTGTTTCGTACGGTAAGTGTAGAGAACCGGAGACTCTTTCTACTTGAAACAAGGTATTCTATCTTAGTCCATACGGGTGACAACGCAACTGCATTTTGATTCTTAATAAAAAAGTTACATGTTTATGTTATATATAATATAATGATGCCTAATCACTCAAACGCTGCTCAATTTTAAGTAAGATGCTGTTAAGTATCGTGCTGTCTCAATCACTTTAAGTCAAAGTGACGGTGACACCACGAGACCGAAACAAATAACAAAAACTAAATTATTAACGGCTCTGTGGCGTAGTGGCTTAGCTTCGAGTTACGGTGCTAAGAAGCACGGGTTCGAATCTCGCACACAACAGATATTTGTTAGCCCACAAATAACTGTTCCGGGTCTGTATGTTTGTCCTTGTGCAATTTATGTTTGTAAACTGCCTCCACGATACAGGAGAAAATCCTAGTGAATGGGTAACGTTTATTTTTTTAATAAACAGACGAGCGAAGCCTTGCACAAAGTAGTACCGACATATGGCGGACTTAATGCCATAGGGCATCCTCTCCCAGTCAACGAATGGCTAAAGCGAGTTAGACAAAATACCTAAGAGGTGGTGCAGTCAAAATAGGAATAGAAAAGGATGACAAAAAATTATAATACAGGGTTGGTTACGCTTACAACTTTCCGGCAGGGAGTGATAGTGAGTCAAAATGATATAAATTTGACCCCCACTTCTTCCTGCACTTCCTGCATGTCTTACCAGGTCGTCACTCCATCTAGTGGGGGATCGCCCTACACTACGCCTACCGGTACGAGGCTGCCACTCGAGAACCTTTCTTCCCCATCGGTTATCGGTTCTTCGAGCTATATGGCCGGCCCATTGCCACTTCAGCTTACTAATCCGTTGGGCTATGTCGGTCACTCTGGTTTTACTGCGGATATCTTCATTTCTGAGTCTATCACGCAGAGAAACTCCGAGCATAGCCCTCTCCATAGCTCGCTGAGCGACCTTGAGCGTCCTCATACGGCCAGCAGTGAAGGACCACGTCTCTTAACCGTAAGTCATCACTGGCAACAGGCACTGGTTGTATACTTTAGTTTTCAAAGATTGAGGTATACCTGACGAGAAGATGTGTCGTAATTTCCCGAACGGTGCCCAGCCAAGTTGAATCCGTCGATTGACCTCTCGGTCGAAGTTGGACTTACCTAGTCGGACTATTTATCCCAGGTAAACGTACTCGTCAGCAACTTCGAGCATAGTGCTCCCAACAGTGCTCGTTATGAATGCTAAATAAAAATAAAACCTTTTTTGTATGCTTTCTTTTAAGTTTATTTATTTCCTTGAAGCTTCAACCAACCGAGTACACTCATAAAAAGTATTCACAATAAGAAATTATGGGTCTTAATAAATTCTAACTTTTTCTTTTTTTACACAAATATTAGGTACTTCAAAAAAATACTTCTTATGACATGAGATAAAATATTTTATAAAACATGCCCATTTAGTCAGCTATCCAAAAAGGTAATAACATCCCGTTGAAGACATTTATTCACAACGTACAGCCAATTAAACTAATGTGGGTCATATCTAAACTTAAAGAAATTTTTTTCGAGTTCCCAGTAACCCTGCATAAATATACACAATATTAATACATAAGTATGTCGATAAATACATATACTTAAATACATTTATGAGTATGCTATGGATATACACAATATTGTCTATGGCAGTCACTATACCTGTATTTGGCGGTGGATATGCTGTTGTTGACAAACTTCTGCGGCTGAGTGCGGTTCACGAAGATGATACGGTTCTGTAGATCTGCTGCGCCGTCCGTGATGCCGGATGTCGTCGCCTCATCCTCATCTGTAAGAGCACAATTTGACTTTAACTTACGCTCAGTCTATCTCATTACAAACATTTTTTTAATATTTTTTATAGCAGCTATATTATAGTTGTAGCCTGAATGGGTCGGCTTGTAAGAGGCAGCACCACGGACCACACCACACAAAATACCAGCGTAAAATAGCAGCTTAATGCTGCTGTGTTTCGTATGGTGAGTGCAGAGTACCGGAGAGCCTTTTTACTGGAAACGAGGCATTCCATCTTAGTCCTCAGGGGTGACATCGAATTTGTATTTTGTTTCTCAATTGAAGATAAGTCCTTTTTTCAAATCAAGTCACAGACATCTCCATTAAGAAGTAAAATAGACATTTGCTGTCTAATTCCATTTCTCTCTTAATTCTAATAATAAATAATTCCTTCGTAAAACGGATATTTATAGTTTAAGATTTAGAAAAAGAATAAGGCATATCAATAAGACTGGATCTTTCCAGTTAGACATCACCCCATTCAATAAAGCAAAACTGTTTGGTTTCTGCACAAATATTGGCCCCCAGCTGTAATAAGATAAGTAATAAAACCTAATCCAGCAAACGCTACACACAGATGGCCTTCAGTGTTGCCAGAAGGTTACATTACTTAAATTTTACGTAGCATTTTGGCAACCCATATAACTTATTTGTAAGAAAAGTTTTTGTGTAACGTTTTGAAAAATATTATTTCTTCGCTATGAAAACTAGTAATTTTGGTCGGTTCAGTGAAGCAAACCACCAACCGCTTGTTATTTTCACTATTATCGAGAAATAACAGATTATTATTTAACTAACTTTTTACCCTCGGCTTATTTCGTACTAAAATTAGCAAAACTGGATCACTTGCAGAGACACGTCGGTATCTGTGTCTATGTTGGCAATATAATATTGATACAGAAACATATAAGTTAGTTTAGTATAGTTAAGGAAGTTAAAAAATATACAGTCGAATTGAGTACCTTCTCCTTTTTGAAGTCGGTTAAAACGGTTAAAATTTTTCATAAATACTGTGCATCGATAATTTTTAATTCTATTTGTTTAGATAGCCACGAGACATAGGTGTATCATTAGATATTAAGCTATTGTTTTGTTTTGTTACCGAAGTTTATCTTTTTATATAAGATAAGGTTTATTTTTAGTTTTATTGTATTTAGATCGCTTTTAAGTTTTTAAACATTTTATAATTATAAACTGTCAAACAGTTTGTAGTCTAATTTTATATAAGATAATTACTTAATTCGTTTAAATCTCAGATAAGACTGATGAGCAGAAAATATTAATTTTGTTATTTCATTCGGGTAATTGAATCTGAAGCATTAATTAATATTAAAAATATATTTGCACTTAGAAACTGTTAAAACTGAATGTATTTTATATATTCAAAATATCCAAAGACAATAATTTATGTGTTTTATTTAATATCGTTCCCCTTTCTTATCCAATAATCAATGACCTGTCACTTCCCTGATTTAATTTGTCACTACTCTGCCAATAGTGTAACTCCCAGATAACATGATTTCCCATGGTGCTTATAAAACTCAAAAAAATGAAAAAAAATCTTACAAATACAGAAATAGTGTCAAATAGTGATATTATTAATATTGTATTAAACCGATATCATTTCCTTCAGTGACACAAAAAAATCAATTACCGCATATTCGACACCGACACCCATAAGCGAGTTTTTGCAAGCGGAGTAAAACTAAAATATTCCCAAGGAAAATATGTAAAAAGGCTTTCTACCTAATCGTAACCATTAATATATTTCAACATTAAATTATGCAGACGTCGCACTCGCTCCGGCGAAATAAATAGAAAAAAGTTGGCTCCCCCAAGAACTTAATAAAATTACAACCTTTGTCCTACAACGTAGAGTACCTACCGTACCTACAGTTTAATTATGCAGAGGTACGTTCGGTATCTACCGACATTTGGTTATAGCTGCGTGGTAATACAAAACTACCCAATATTTAAATTTCAATGCAAATTATAGGGTTTTCGTATCACTTTGTCTAACATACCAAACTTCAATAAATAAAATAAAAACATCTCTTCAATGTTAAGCATTTAGGCTAAGAACTCACGGAGCGATATTTGCCCGCGCCTGTAGCGTTAGAGAAACATAAAATATGCAGGACCTATTTAGGAATCAAAATTTTAATTTTTTTATGAAGCATGAACTGCCTTCACGATACAAGAGAAAATCCATCATAACGAAAATGAAAAATTGTTTTTAAGTGTTACTATACTAAAAATGAGTTCAGTGCATAAACATTATTAAACATTATTTAAAATGTTTCCGAAATAATGTTCTCAAAACGAAGAGAATGATTAAGCACGTGGTCCAGTTATCAAAGTCAAACTAAATAATATTTGGCTAGGCTATATCTGGTATATAGTGTATTATCTATGCTAGGCTAGACCTCACAGCCCTGAGGGAACAAAGTTCTTTCCGCCCCGATTCCCCAGTGCGTGTTAGCTGATTTCAATCCCCTTGAAATATTTTCTTTATAATTCTCACACATACCACGTTTGCTCAAAACCTTTTCAGTGGTGCCGGCGGGGATAGAACTCGGCTTATTCGTTTACTACGAATTTACTGAAATATATCGTAACAACATATCTAATACAGACGTTTCAAAATAGGTAATATACAATAGTATAGATTTTCTATTTAAGTATATATATTTAGTAAAATCTTTTATCACTAGTATCATTATTACACCCCCATTACAACTCCACGGCGGAACACAGGCCTCCTCCGAGAAATGCCACAAAGCACGGTCATGAGCCACCTGCATCCATCGACTTCCTGCATCTTTAACCATCTTCACTCCGTCTAATGGGGACCGCACTAAACTTCGTTTACCGATACGAGGCTGCCACGTATTATATCAAAATATATATCAAAAGTAGTAGTTGGGCCCATTCAGATCTCAATTCTTTTATCAAAGAAACCAGCAACCTCAACCGTGGTTTATATTTGTACATAACTTGTTCCCCTTCTCGCAGTTTCTGTTTTTAGTGAGATTATGTTAAGGGAAGTCAGTTTTTATTAGCGAAGCAACGGTCGAGTCACTGTGAGCGTGTGAAACAAACTCGTCACGTTTATAAATAGCGTCATGTCAAACTCATAACAATAAAGCTATATAGACTATAGATAGGTACATACATCTCAAGTGACGAAACACCAGGCCAAAATCATGCTCAGCTTATTGTAAGAACACGTGCATCAGTGCATGCTCTTACAATAATTTGAGCATGATTTTGGCCTGGTGTTGCATCAATTTTCGAAATCATTTGGAATGGCCAACATGGTTTACGTGCGTATGTGTGCGTCCAGCACTGAACTTTTACGGGCACTTGAGACAGAAAAAAAAGACGCACGTCTTTCTTTTTTCTTAGTACGTGTCAAGATGTTGAGCATGATTTCCTAATCTACTAAATATAATCTATCTTTGTCTCTGAGTTGGCAAATAACATAATAGAATAATTTTTATTCGAAATAGATTACAAGATTTTTTTTAATAGAATAAGGGCGACAAACGAGCACACAGTTCACTGATGGTAAGTGGATGCTGTGGCCCATAGACATATACATTTATACTCGATTAAAAATCAAAATGCAAATGTGTTGCCACCCGTGAGGACTAAGATGGAATACCTCGATTCCAGTAAATGGTATTTTACGCTGGTATTCTGTGAGAGCGTGGTCCTTCCCCGGTCGAGCCGACCCATTCGTGCTACAGCCATAACATAGCTGCAGCGTGGCTTTACCATGTATAAAACCTTTAACCTTAAAACTTAACTTACCATTAATAACCTATTAAAGTCCATTTCTGAACATAAGCCTCCTTCATAGATTGCCTCAGAGTGGGGGATTGGCAACCGCAGTTTTTTTTAATCGTTTATAGTACACGGTAATAATACATATTGAAAGTTATTTAATTTTTTATCACTGGTTCGGAAAACATCTCTGTCCTGAGAAGAACCAAGAACAAAACCGATGGTTTTTTTAACCATTCATTTACAATATTATCTCTTTTCTTTCTGCCCTTATCCGGAGTTATTCGTAGTCAACATAGCACGTCTTCCATTCTCCTCTATTAGCCAGCTCTACACGCACTCATTTCTTACGCATATCAACCCTAATAATACAGTCATCCATCTTATTTTAAGCCTTCTTCTACTCTTATATCAATCTGCTTTCATAGCCAATATTCTTCTACGCCCATAGCACGCCACCACTTCTCAACATTTTCGTGACTTTACTTTCAAAAATCGTATTTTTACTTTCAAATTTAATATGTTGTACAGTTAAATATCAAAACATTTAAAAACAGCATAACAGAAATGCTCCCTTCTAACAATAACTCAGTGATTTAATAATTATTGAATACAAAAGTAGAAGTCTCACGTTCTTAGACAGATGTAAATATAACAACAAAGCCAAGAGAACGTCTAGACGCTGCTATTTTAAAATATATATTTCTAAATTAGAACTGCTGCCTGCAATTAAGTATTTTAGATCGAAAAGGTATCAATCAGATATCGGATGCAATTTTTATTTAAAAATAAATTTAAGTTTTAATTAAAAGACTACTTCAAAGAAATAAAAATATAATAACATTAAAATAATTTTACATACTGATGTCGGTTCTAAAATACACACAGTATACAAGTATTAAACCCCTGAAGAAAAACTTATTTAATAGAAAAAAAATTAATCAAAATCGAATCGAGAGCTTATTTACATGGTAGAGCCACGCTGCAGCTGCAGCTATATTATGGTGGTAGCACGAAGCAGTCGACTCGACCGGGGAAGAACCACGCTCTCAACAATACAAGCGTAAAATAGTAGTTTAATACTGCTGTGTTTCGTATAGTGACTGTAGAGAACCGGACACAATTTTTACTGGAAACAAGGCGTTCCATCTTTGTCCTAATGCGTGCCAACGCATCTGCATTTGATTCGTAAACGAGTATGGATGTAGATATCTATGGGCCACAGCAACCACTTACCATCAGGTGGACTATGTGCTCGTTTGCCACCCTATCCTATAAAAAATGTAACACCTGATTCTATTCATTAACATACGGTCGAATTGTAAGCTTTCTCTCACAGAATACTAGCGTGAAATAGAACAACGCAACTGTGTTTTGAACTGTAGACACTTTTTACTCGTAACGAGGCAGGTATGTTAGTATGTACGTGTATGTAATGTACATACATACATAGGCTTCCAAAATTAATAACCATCGTTTTGGCTTTCCTGTAATCAGGTAACTAATAAAAGCGTGTTAAAATTTAAGAAAGCTATTCTCGTTAACTATGCTATTTTAATTTAAGTGAAACACGGTTGACGACTTCTGTAAACCTGCGCCACTACAGTAACTACAAAACAGATAGCTTTGAAGGTGATGTTTTCCAGGTCACACTATGCCAGATGTTCGATAAATGACTATCACAAGATATTGTAAAAAGCCAATCTAGTAAGACGAGTTCGTTCCACTCCTGGACACGTAGGCATGGGTTATACCACTTTTACCATATACCAAATAGTAAGTATTGTGTGTATTGGATTTGACTATCTGATATTGAATCTATATACTTTCAATGTCTATATGTCGGTTTGTATCTACATGATTCTGTAACTCTGTAAGGAAGTGAGTATTTTATTTATTTATTTTATTCTTTATTGCATCCTTAACAAAAAAATACAAAGGGCGGACTTAATGCCTTGAGGCATTCTCTACCAGTCAACCCATGGAGTGGTGAGAATTTGACGTAGGTGTAGCAATATAGAATAAGATAACACAATAGAAATGATAATTAACTACTTTACTAATAAAATAAAATATAAATATATGATCTATCCTTACATATATACAAATATATAAATAAATGGATATACATACAAGTAAACATATTTAAATACATACATAATTAGTATATACAAATGAATATGAATATATACGTCTGTTTGGCAATACATATTAAATAGATGAGTCATGTAGAATGCGTTGTCTTTAATAAATGATCACGGACCAACTTTTTAAAAGCGTACTTATTGGGAGCTTTCTGATGTCATTGGGCGAGGAGTTCCAAAGGCGTGTAGCCTGAACTGTGAAGGAGTTACCATAGAACTCGGTGAAGTGAACTGGAGTACAGATTTTGTTGTTAGAAGAAGAGCGTAGGACCCTATCATGAGATGAGGAAAGATAATGAAATTTACTCTTAAGATAAGAAGGCGAAGATGGATCATTTAATATGGAAAAAAGTAAAAGTAATATTCTGGAGTTGCGCCTCTGCCGGATTGTAAGCCAATTTAGCTTAGATCTGTATTGCGAAATATGATCATACTTACGAAGCCCAAAGATAAATCTTATACAGTTATTGAGGAGGCGTTCCAGCTTGTTCAGAAGATCTTGGGACAGGTCTGGGAAACACACATCTGCATAATTAATTATGGGTAATATAAGTGAATGGACAAGCATGATCTTAGATTTTGTGGGAAGAAAATATTTTAAACGATACAGAGAGCATAACGTGGCAGTGACTTTACTACTAACATCTGAAACCTGAGTTCTCCAATTCAGAGTGCTGTCGATGTGAAGGCCAAGATTTCTAACAGAATTACTGAATGGAATTGTAGTATTATCAGTATTCAGTACTTCACGGTGATATGCGATTATTGATGGATTTAGTTTGCTTACATTTATAGTGATATATATATATATATATATATATATATATATATATATATATATATATATATATATTAGCGGTTTAAAAGTTTATCGGTTCAAGGTAACTTGATTTTTTTTTATCGTAAGTCAAGTGCCATTGTGACAGGTTGCTTAATTATTTTTCTACGATCTTTTATTCGAGCAAATCTGGAAAATGTATCATATCACAAATATTTTACGTGAAAGTATATCTTCGAGTGCGAATTCCTGTAACGTGAGCAGTATCTAATACATAGTCAGTCTGTTGTCGGATATTATATAGTACATATATTGGATATTTACCAATATATAGATATTGTGTCTACATAATATATACGATTTGTATCGCCCACTACATTACTACTGCAACAAGGCTCCTCCCCTTTGTGAGAGGGTTTTAAGGCAAGGGAATGACCGGCGCGCCGCCCCAATTCGTGTGAACTTCACATGTCTTCGAAATATTTTTTTTTTCATATTTCAGACATGTAGGTTTCCTCATGATATTTTCCTTTACCGCCGCGCACCTGGTATATCCGCACTTAAAATTATAAATTTCACTTGCCTCGCGTATGAATTTGAATACGCCCGCGTTAGCTGTCGCTTGGCCAATATGGACTGCCGGTATAACACATATCTGGTGCTCACTGCAATCTTTTAAGTGATTTAAAAATATCGTATACCAACGTCTGACACTGCGTGTATTTCTTACAACTGACTGTTCACGTGCACTGAAGTCAGAAATAATCTGACAGATTCGGGACGCAGGGGATTAGTAATGAGTTGCAGTAGTGCTAAGAGTCGCGGGTTCGAATTCCGCACGGATCAAGTATTTATTACAGACGGACCGAATATTCGTTTCATATTCGGTATTCGGCACATTCAGCAGCTTTACCGATTATACGAATAATCGATAAAGCTGCCGAATGTGCCGAATATGCGGCTAAATCACCGCGGATCGCTCGACCGGGGCAGGACCACGCTCTCACAGAATAATAGCGGCAAATAGTAGCTTAATGCTGCTGAGTTTCGTATGGTGAGTGTAGAGAACCGGTGACCCTTTTCACTGAAAACGAGGCATTCCACATTTTGAATCGTAGTCGAGGATAGATGTACATGCCTATGGGCCACAGCATTCACTTATCATTAGGTGGACTGTGTGCTCGTTTGTCTTCCATAAGTTAAAAAAAAATTGACAATGGTCTTATCCTAATACTAAATAACGCCATATCAATAGCCCTATCCAAGCGAAGCCGGTGTGCGTCGCTAGTTTTATCGTAATATTTTTTGTACCTAACTATAACAGCGCTCAGCTCGCCGTAATTTCACACTACGTGAGCAATTCAATTCAGGTTCTATCCACACCGTCACAAATGAAATTGTCAATTGCAACTTGAAGTGCTTATGTACCCCGTGCTCGACAGTAATATATATATATATATATATATATATATATATATATATATATATATATATATATATATATAATAACTGTCTATATATCTGTATATATATATAAAAAATTATAAATGCTACGAATTTTTGCAATTGTTAGAAATAATAATGAAAATTATAAAAGTAATCGAAAAATTTAAAATATATAAGAGTAAATTAATTTTTAAAGGATAGTAGGTAATACTGATTATGGCGTACTCAAATACTAAGTGTTGGTTAATTATTTATGATTACCATTAACTGTCGTGTATATTTGGTTTTGTCGGAAGTTTTAATATTCCACATTTGTAAAGATATTTAATAAAAGTTGAATTAAAATTGAACGTATCTTTCACTACCTAAACACATAAGTTTACATAATATATAACATATACCTACTATGTATCTTCTTTGGTAAAAGTCTATAATATTCCATTTCGGTTTGATATGAACCCTAGCGTTACACGCTTCTACTCAAGGCCACCGGCGCTTAAGCTCTCACGTACAGGGAGTGTCATCACTGTGCCTGAAGTCCTGAAGTTTTTCGGAAAATGAGGGTATATGTGTATCTAGCAGTGAGACGAATAGTAGGCGTATATAGTTATAACCACTATAATGTTACTTTTTTCTTTAAATAATAAAAGTAAGAGTGTGGTAAGAGTGAGAAACCAGCACACAGTCCACCTGATGGTAAGCGGAAGTTGTGGCCTATAGAAAACTACATCTCTCCTCGATTAAGAATCCTCAAATTGTCACCCCCGAGGATTAGAATAGAATGCCTCGTTCCAGTAAAAAGGGTCTCCGGTTCTCTACTCACCATACGAAACACAGCACTATTAAGTTGCTGTTTCACACTAGTATTCTTTCCCCGGTCGAGCCAACCCATTCAGGCTACAACCATAACATGACTGCAATGTGGCTCTACCGCGCCTAGTATAATTTGTTAAGCATAAATTACTTCGCTCTATTGACAGTGAACCTGTCGACTTAACTCGTCAATGCCATATCGGGTGGGTGCTTTATGGGATTGCGTACGTCATGTACAGGTGGGGGAGGTGGGGTACAATAGTAGCAGTAAGGAAGCCTTATACAGTTCAAAGGCAAATTTAAATGCATAATACTATAACATGAATACCAAACGTCTAAAACAGTGATTCCCAAAGTGGTCTATATCGACCCCTAGGGGTCTATGACAACCTCCAAGGGGTCTACGTCAGTGAAAAAATTTTTGGGGGTCCATGAAATGAAAATAGGGGTCCACGATAGTGGATCTCAACACATACACTGATAGTACCTATATACTTACATCATTCTATCTTATAATATCAAAACATATACATTATGTAAAGGAGAAAGTTTTACTAACTTTCTCCTTTACGCCGATGACCTTAAAATTTATCACAGTGTCAAAATTGTCGAAGATTGTGACAAAATACAACAAGACCTAAATCGCTTGGAAGGCTACTGTATAAAAAATAAACTTCACTTAAGTACATCAAAATGCAAACATATCACTTTCACAAAAAAAAATTAACATTATTAAATACACTTATAAACTAAACTGTGTTTCGTTGGAATCGGTATCTTTAATCAGGGATCTAGGATTGTATTTAGACTCTAAACTACACTTTGATGAACACGTAACGCACATAACCAATAAAGCCTTTCAGCTTTATGGTTTTGTTATGCGGAAATGTTCTTCCTTCAAACATCCCACCACATTTTTAACTTTATATAAATCTCTAATAAGATCACAGGTTGAATATGCATCAGTTATATGGAGTCCAATATATAGTAAATATAGTTTACAGTTGGAGCGTGTTCAACGAAAATTTTTAAAATCTACAATGTACAAATGCTTTAAAAGTAATTATAATGAATGTTATGAACTTTTACTAAGAAAATTTAGTGTTCTTTCTTTAGAATCGAGAAGGATGCTCTTGGATCAAACTTTGCTTTACAAAATCTGCCATAACGAATTTGATTGTAATGAACTCACCAATCAAATATACATTCGTATACCTAGTCGCTCGAATCGTATACGTGAGCTACATTCACATCAAATATTCGCTCCAAAACCAAGTAAAACAAATGCAGGTGCACGTGCACCTCTAAATCGTATAATGGAATTATACAACAACAAATTTAATGACATAGATATCTTTGGATTAACTTCTTAGATATAAAAAAGCTGTGTATGAGGTTCTATCTGAGTTTGATGCAAGTTAATGTAATTGCTTAATTAGTTAAATTTAATTTTTCACACCTGTGTATTATCTATATATGTGTATGTGCGTGTATGAATATGTTTGTATATATAAAGTTAAAAGTTAAAGTTAAAAATATATGTGTGTATGTATATGCGTGCACATGTACATGCATATGTGTAAATTAGCTTGTTTTTCTCTGTATTTATTGGTGAACGGGTCGTTTTTAATAGAACATTATATTTTAATTTTTAATTGTTACGTACATAGACCCAGTGGTAATATGTGGATAACGGTGTTGATTGTATGATTATTAAGCTTAAATATAGTATTGTGTTTAATAATAAGATTATATTGTACAATTGTTTGTTATTCCTAATAAAGAGAAAAAAAATATTTATAAAAGATTTATAGTTTATTTTATATTTATTTAAGTTACGTATATTTTACATAACATATACAAAATTTTATTTTGAGTAGTTTTAATTTAAATTCAATTGATAAATGTATAAATTAACATGTGTTTTTTACTTTAAGTTTTTAAAACTAAACTTCACTACAGTTAGAAATTTACAGGAAATCAATATCAGGTAAGTAGGGGTCTACCCAACACGGAAAAATATGGCAAGGGGTCTACGACACAAAAAAGTTTGGGGAACTCTGGTCTAAAACAATACGTACTAACACAATAGTGACTTAAAACAAACTTAGGAATGAGTTTTTACAAAATATTTTTTAATAACATTGATTATTTGAAGATCTTTTTGAAAAAGAATAGAGGTAACGTTGGTTACATAATATTATATTCCTTTTCACATTAAAAAGATTTCTTTTTTTCTTTTATTCATATTTTAGTACCCACAGACGCTTCCCCGATCACGTAGTCCGATTCAAATATGTAAGTAGCACAAACAAATGGCAAACACGTGTGACTCGATACTGGAAAGACGGAACGCGATCTAATTTCTGAATTCCAGAGAGAATGAGTACTTAATTTACCGATGACCTCTTTGAGCTTTAGATCAGGACAGAAAGAATTATTTCATGTTTTAAGGAATGGAAATAAGCAGTAAATTAGATAGAGACAATAACACAACAATAGAGAGAAATACCATGGTAAATGAATGCTGTGGCGTGAATTGCTGTAATTCGTTGTAAATTGTATAATTCTTAATTGACATTTTGTAAATTGGGAATCAAACTGCAGAAAGTCTCCAGTGGTGACAAGGCATGTCGCCACTGGGGACTAAGATATCGATAGAATGCCTCGTAGTCAATGAAAAAATCTGGTTCGCTACACTCGCCACATGATTCACAGTACTCTGTGAGAACGTGGTCTTACCTGGTCAAGCCGACCCATTCGCGTTATAATATAACTGTTACGGCCCTCAGTTGCCCCGACAAAAGTCGACTGGGCCTAGGGCCCATAGTAAGCCAACTCGACGGGCAACCCGAGGTTCCGGGCCCAATGGCCTATGGATAATTAATTTATAAACGCTGTATAAGCAAACACAAACTCACCTAGTTCCGGAGGTAGGATCGACCACAAGGTACCGTCAGGGGCAAGTAAATGTTAGGTGTGAGTGGTGTAGGAAGGTGTGTAATGTAACCTGACGTCACCGATGTAATCGGCCAGTACAACCACATGCGTTGCCCCGCTCCACAAGGCGCAATCACTCCAGTAGGCGTTCACCGCTATCTGAACTCAAGTTTAACGTCACTTAGCACAAACTATAATCGAACGCGATCTCCACCCGGGTCACAAAGTTTAGCGTTCCAAACGACAAGCAAAATTACTTAGTACGATATTAAAACACGACACAAGACATCAAGACTCAAGGAAAGCCTCGTTGTCACGTATACAAACAAAATAAAACAACGCATAGGAGGCAGTCTTATTGCGACGTAACGATTCTAACCTACACGGCCGTAGCGCACAAAGATTATTCCAAACTAACTGGCATCGCCGCAGGCGCAAAAAAGAATGCCCCCCCCCCCCGCGCAACCCGCCAAACCGGTTCATCGTCCCGCTCGTCCAGGACGAGCGCCTTGCAAGTTTTAGGTTTTTTTTTTTTCTTCCTGCATGTCTTACCAGGTCGTCACTCCATCTAGTGGGGGGTCGCCCTACACTGCGCCTACCGGTACGAGGCTGGCACTCGAGAACCTTTCTTCCCCATCGGTTATCGGTTCTTCGAGCTATATGACCGGCCCATTTCCAGTTCAGCTTACTAATCCGTTGGGCTATGTCGGTCACTCTGGTTTTACTGCGGATATTCCCATTTCCGAGTCTATCACGCAGAGAAACTCCGAGCATAGCCCTCTCCATAGCTCGCTGAGCGACCTTGAGCGTCCTCATACGGCCAGCAGTGAAGGACCACGTCATCAGACGTCACGTAAGTCATCACTGGCAACACGCACTGATTATACACTTTAGTTTTCAGAGATTGAGGTATACCTGACGAGAAGATGTGTCGTAATTTCCCGAACGCTGCCCAGCCGAGTTGAATCCGTCGATTGACCTCTCGGTCGAAGTCGGACTATTTGTCCCAGGTAAACGTACTCGTCAACAACTTCGAGCATAGTGCTCCCAACAACTACCGGCATAGGTGTGACATGGACATTGAACATGATCTTTGTTTTGTCCATGCTCATCTTAAGACCTATCCGTTGGGAGACACCATTGAGGTCATTGAGCATAGTGCGAAGGTCCTCCAGCGATTCTGCCATAAGGACTATATCGTTGGCAAATCGAAGATGAGTGATGTACTTCCCATTGATGTTAATACCGTATCCTTTCCAGTCCAGTAGCTTGAAAACGTCTTCCAATGCATTGGTGAAGAGTTTCGGGGATATAACATCACCCTGTCTTACACCTCTCTGCAGTTGGATAGGTTTCGAACTCTGGTTCTGTACTCGGATAGCCATCATAGCCCTACTGTACAAACACTTAAGCACTTCGATATACCGACAGTCAACTTGGCACCGCTGAAGGGACTGTAGCACCGCCCAAATTTCGACGGAATCAAAGGCTTTCTCATAGTCCACATACGCCAGGCAAAGTGGCAGATTGTACTCTTCGGTCTTCTGTACAATCTGCCGCAGGGTATGTATGTGGTCTATGGTACTGAAGCCTTTTCGGAATCCGGCTTGTTCGGGAGGCTGGAAGTCGTCGAGTCTGCGTGCGAGACGATTCGTAATGACTCTCGAAAACAGCACGTAGACGCGGCTCAGAAGGGAAATCGGTCTGTAGTTCTTCAAGAGAGCGTTGTCGCCTTTCTTAAAGAACAAGACCACCGCGCTTCTGCTCCACGCCTCCGGAGTAGTGCCACCATGGAGGACGGAATTGAAGAGCTTCTGAAGGACTTCAAGTGTCGGTGTTCCACCCGCTTTCAGAAGCTCCGCTGTAATTCCATCCTCGCCCGAGGCCTTGCCGTTTTAAGGTGGTGGAGAGCCATTCTAATCTCGCTCAGACTGACGTCCGGGATATCATCGGAATAGTGTCGGATAAGACTTGCTCTTGGATCGTTACTCACACTTGCGTGTGGCTCCAACAATGATGTGTACAGCTGCCCATAGAACCTCTCAATCTCACTCAGAATCTCAGGTGTCCCGGAAACGATGTTGCCACACTCAGTCTTCAGCTTTGGCAGTTGGCTCTTTCTGGCAGACAGATCTCTGGCAAAGACTTTGGAGCCCTGGTTTCGCTCGATCGCTTCTTTAATACGAGCAGTATTAAAGTTGCGTAAGTCTCGCCGCATGCATTTGGAGATCTGTCTGTTCAGTTGCCTGTATGCTGTCAAATTTGTTGACGATTGCAGCCTCATTTCCCGTCTAACGGCCATGAGATTAAGAGTGTGATTAGAGAGTTTTTGTGTTCTTCTGCGGTGGGTCTTGCAGAACTTAGCTCCGATCGCATGGACAGTTTCCTCGAGCTTGTCATCCATATCGTCCACTGCATTGCAATCTTCTAGGCACTGAAAGCGGTTACGTAACTCGAGCTGAAAGGTTTCGGGATTCTGGATTAGAGCACGAGGGGGACGGAGCGTTGACTTCATTAGACGAGACCTCTCCAACTTAACGTTTGGGTTCAGTGTGCCTCTAACCATTCGGTGATCGCTGCCAATTTTCACCATTGCGATCACTGAGACATCACTGAACAGTTGGCGTCTGGTCGTCATAATGAATTCAATCTCATTTTTTGTCGAACCGTCGGGGCTCGACCAGGTCCACTTCCTGTGGGGCCGCTTCTGGAAGAAAGAGTTCATCATAAAGAGTCCCTCTTTCTCCATAAAGTCGGCCAGCTGCTGGCCCCTTCGGTTCCGTTGCCCTACTCCAATTTCCCTACCTTCAGCTCACCGCTTTCTGTTGTGCCTAGTTTTGCGTTGAAGTCTCCCACCGTGTAGTGGGTTTTGGAGGAATGCATGGCTCTGGAAAAATCCTCATACATTTCCTCCACCTCCTCATCGGGATGTGCCGAGGTTGGTGCGTAAGTTTGGTGATTCTGAGTATCAGGTACGCGACCCTCGTCGACACACTCACCAATCTGTACAACGAGAGACTTGTGGACGATAAATCCGACACCTCCTTGGGACAGATGGTCGCCCTCCCGGTGATAGAACAAGTTGCCGGACTCGAGGATTGCCGTGTACTCCCCCTCTCTTCGGACCTCGGATAATCCAATAATATGCCAGCGCAACTTGTCTACCTCTTCTTCCAGCTCCAGTATCTTCTCGTCAGTCCTCAGGGTGCGTGCGTTATATGTTGCCAGGTCGAGTCGTCGTAGGTGGCAACCGAACCTCCACCGGAGATTCTTAGCACCCCCTGCCCCGCCGTTACCATGGTCGCCACCGTAGCCAGGAATGCGGGGCTGCCGGGGACTGGGGGCCGTCTGTTTGCGTCGTTATTCATAGGGGGATATTTGCCATTGTTGTCACGCTTGGCGAGCGGGTTGGCAACCGCAGTTTTTTTTTGTCGTACAGTTGCTGTTATCAGAAAGATGCTGCTGCCCATCTCCTGCCTGTCTCCCTCTGTCGCCTCGTAAGACACCCACGGGAAGATATGTGGTAGTGGATATTCTCAACCGCCACTACACGGCAATAATTCCATTCCATCAATAAATCGCTGCATTCAATGGAACCACTGAGAAAAGCACTTTGCCCACTCGTTCCAACGCAGCCCCTGCTCGGCGTCCATAAAACGTTTTCCTCGAAGTTTTTCTTTTAGTTTCAGAAACAAATAAAAATTGCAAGGTGCGAGGTCGGGGCTATAGCGCGGGTGACCCAGTAACTCCACATCTGACATCGCCAATTAGCCGATTGTTTATTTGGCGGTGTGCGACGAGGCTTTGTCCTGGTGAAGGAGGATCCTACTGCGAGGTTGCTTATTCCGAACTTATTCCCAGACAAGTGGCAAGCAATTGTCAGTGTACCACTCTGCAGTAACTGTTTTTCGACCCTCTAAAACAATCGTTGCGTAATGACCCGTCCTTCCGAAGAACGAAACCGCCATCTGTTTTCCCACTCTTTGACCTCTCTTCACTTTACTCCCCTTGCTGCCTCAACTAGCATCGGAATCCTCGGCGTCGACATATACATAGACGAATAAGTGTGCAGTTTCGTGGTCACTTGGAGGGTTAGGCCAAATTGGTCTCTAAAAAGCTTGGCGTGCTCAGCAGAGCGAGACAGTATCTCATGTCGGCACCTCGCTTGCTCGCTCGCTCGATACACAATTTTTAATTTTATCACTTGTGCAAAACAAATGACAAAATTAAAAATTTTGTACAACTGACTTCAATATAAATAAAAAAATTGGTTGACCCTGCAGGCCATCCCTGGAACTTCCAGCTAATTTCAAAATGCAAAGCGCTCCAAATTTCACCAAATTATATTGCGAAATCTCGAAGTTATGTTAAAAAAAAACGTTTTTTAAAATTCTTTCTCCTTTGATATCTCACGAATGAATAAACCGATTTTTATTTTCCAAACGGCATTCGACGTCATTTTTTGAGGATAAGTGCTGATTAGTTTTTGAAATCAGTAAGGCCATTTAAAAGTCATTCCAAAAAAACAGTTTTTCAAAATTTTTATTTTTGAGATTTCGTAAACAAGTGACAAATTAATATAATTCATACACAAAAATATTGGAAAAGAGTTCCATATTCAAATTTGAACTTTATTATATCATTTACAAGTGGCTAATTCAAAAAACTTTCAGTGTCACCCTCGTATATAGTACAACTGACTGATATAATATAGTACGATGTTGTAGTACGGGTGGCAGCCCTAGTAGTAACTAGCACATATTTTGATGACCAAATTAACTTCAACCAGCCTGATGAGCTTTACATGAGTATGGTTGAAAAAAGGCTGTGACCTTAATAGTATTATTCATGAAGACAAGTTTAAGAAGAAATGCATGATAAATTAAAAAAGAAATATTTGATGATTAAGCCGAGTAGTGGTGGCCTTGGAGCTTGGAGAATCCAATCGGTTATCCTATATCATCCCTTGGGTGTCGTAATAGGCGAGAAAAGCAAATGAAACAGATGATGGCCAGCAGCATCTTCCTGCCAAATAATAGTGCTCAGAGATTGCCTCATGGAAAATAAAATTTATCATTTCACAGATATGCAAGTTTCCACACACAATAAAATCAGATGATAAAAATCCACGAGCTAAGATCCGCGTAATAAATTACGTAATTTAAACGTAAATGATGTGTCTTACCTAGTTTTTTTTTTTATAGGATAGGGTGAGGAAGTCAGGAATACTGTGTGGGTTTTTTGAATGGCTCTCCACATAGTTGGGAGAGCACCTCCCTTAATTGCATGTACAATCCCTGTCAACACTACTCCCAACACCACACAATAGGAAAGACACACCACCGTCAATAAAACAACATGTAAACATGTAAAAAAGAAGCGAAACCTTCTACAAGAGGCATCCTCGGGTGACGTACTCTGCAGGGGCTAACCGCTAAGTGAGGAGCAGCCATAACAAACAGCTGCTATTTTTTTCCTTACAATGTTTACTTTTGCAATCAACCAATCAAATTGTAAATTTCCTCAGGTTATATGAAATTCAGGTCAACGAAAATCAAATCAAGAAACCTCAATGAGCACAATGTTTCTTAATAGTCATTCTATGATTCATTTTTAACAGCCATTATTACATGTTCTGTAATAAAAATTACATTTTACAAGAAAAAGATTTAATATTCAAAACCTGAAGGTAACCGGGTTAACTATGACATTGGGACGTCAAACATCTGTCCCCCCCCCCCGTCACTATGGGTGCTGTAAAGCACCCGAAACGTCGGGAATTAAAAATAAGTTAAAATAAGTTAAAGACGCGATAAAATCCGGAAACATAGTGTTCAGGTAAATTTAGGAAATCATTAAAATGTTTTTAGTTTATGAAAATAGAGAAGTAAATAATTTATTTTTATTTTTTTTTTTGTACATTGTTAAACAGTAATTAACTTATTGTTACAGCCTATTAAAGTTCCCTGCTGAACATAGACCTCCCCCATAGATTGCCTCATAGGGGAGATATTTGCCGTAGTTGTCACGCCTGTTAAGAGAGTTGGCAACCGCAGTTTTTTATATTTAGTTGTTTTATTAAAAAGATACTGCTGCCCATCTCCTGATTTGTTTCCCTCTGTCGTTTTTTATGACACCCACAGGATAATATGAGGCAATGGATATTCTTACACTGCCACTAGACGGTTCAGTAATTAACTAAAAAGGAAAATTTAAAACTATATTTAATCTTAAACTGACTCTTAAAATTAATAAAAGAAGCTTAATTTTTGAAAGTGTTATTTAGTGTTTCACTAATAAAACAACATGAGCACTATCACTTTTTTTATAACATAAAAGTAACAACCTCTCAAGGTCCACATATTGTTAAGAGTCCACTGCAGCTCATAGACACTTAACCAACTCCAGGCAAAGATAACGAGATACTACGTATACACTTTTTTATAGAATAGGTATGACAAACAAGCACATAATTCACCTGATTGTAAGTGAATACTGTGGCCCATAGACATCTATATTTATCCACAATTAAGAATCAAAATGCAGATCAGTTCCACGTCCTACTAATATTGAATTCCTGATATCATTAGTGTTTACACTTTTTTATAGTATAAGGGTGACAAATGAGAATATAATCCACTTGATGGTTAGTATATGCTGTGGTCCATAGACATCTACATCTATCCTTGATTAACAATCAAAATGCAGATGCGTTGTCACCCCTGAGAACTAAGATGCAATGTCTTGTTTCCAATAAAAAGGTCCTCTAGTTCTCTCTATGTACAAAACCATACGAAATGCAGCAGCCATAAGCTGTTATTTTACGCAGGTATTCTCTGAGAGTGTGGTCCACCCCGGCTCGGGTCGACTAATACAGCTGTAGTGTGGCTCTACCACATATAACACGTCAAAATGATCAAACTTATAGGGATAAATCTGAATGTGATGACAGGGCGAGAAATTGTGTGATAAGAGAAAAGTGTGGTTAGAAAAACGATTTTGTGACTAGGTTTAAGAAAGGAATTCTTCGGTAATTTGGTCATGTAGAAACCATGAACGAGGAAAGAGTGGCAAAGCAAATTTATGTTGCAGCAGTGAATGGTAGAGTCGGCAAGGGAGGCCCTAGACGAAATTTTATCAACCAAATTGACGATATATTGAAGATGGACTAGATTAATCCCTAACTGATGACCATGTACATACATGTAGTAGGAATGTAAAGGTGAGATAGGTGTGTCAAATTTATGCCTAATGGAAGTCCCTAGTTTCTGCCTACCCCTCTGGGTGTCAGGAGTGAGTCTTTATTGATATATATTATTTATAGAAAACCTCATGGTCTGTATTTATACCTCAACTCGTTTCATTTTAATCTTGACAGTAAGTGCACTTCTAGTCCGTGATAAAAATAGATAGTATATAAGATAACAGGGTTTTACCTTTTAATTAAATATCCATTCAAGTTGCATAACTGTATTTACAAACAAAAGTATGAGTAACTGGGCTAGCCAAGTTGATTTTCTACATTTTTTATACCTATAAGGAAAATATAAATATAAATGGTTATGATGTTCTCAACTTCCCATGGAGGAGGTTGGTTCCAAACAATATTAAAATCATAAATCACTTTTAATGTCTAATTATTATTAAATCAATATTGAATATGTAACAATTATTCTATTATTTTCAATTCTGTTTCAATTTGTTAGACCATCTTACTACGTATGCTATTAGGCATTAGGTTGGCGGGACAACTTCTTTTCGAATGCTACCAAAAGTTTGTCATTTGAGCAAAATTGTGTGGTAATTATGGAAAATATCCCCCTATCAGGCAATCTACGGATGAGGCTATGTTCAGAATTGGAAATCACTTGACTGTCACAAACATAATATTGCTTTCATTCATGTTTATTTAAATGATTTTTGGGCCACGTTTGGATTCTTCAAGCTGCTAGGGTGGCTCAAATAGCATTAATTCTTGCCCATAAGCAAAATATATGTGTGGAATTGTGACTACTTGTGACAATAACACTAACTCTTCTCTAAGAAAAGTAATGGTGCAGACTTTAATGAAAAGAAAAGGAAAAGAAACAAATGAGCATATTTGAAACACATTCATATATGCACCTTATATAAATACAATATATACACAATATATAATAAGTATATTCACAAAACACAAATTTAAAAATATATAATGTGAATTAAAATTTGAATATACAGTGGACCCTCGGCCCCTGTCTAATCTTGCACCCCCCGTAATGCGAAATGGTCTATTATTTATTACTGAATAATTAAAAATAAATGAATATTCTCAAGCTTCTTAAATTGATCGATTCATAATTTTTGATTATTTTAGTATGTGTACATTTGTTTGTACACAATTATTTCCTAATGTAAAATTATTGCGTATTTTTGTAAGTTCTATAGCATTAATGATATTAATTTTATAATAAAACCTAAGTTCTCTATTGTGTTATTTAATTTACTAAATTTGACATACATAATGAAGTATGATTTGTACTTCAGAGTACATATACATACATAATAGAATCTTATCATTGGATCAGTAATGTGTACTCTTTTGTAACAAATTCCGGACTATAGGGGGACTTAGACAGTACTCTATAATCCGACAAATTTGATAGTTCGACACTGCCCTGCAAAATGATTGGCGGATTACTGGGGGTCCACTGTATTTACCAATTAATTTACCTGAGTTTTCTTTTAGTGTCAATAATTGTAAAAAAATTACTTAGCTAAGCCTGCTATTGTTAGTACATCTGGTAATAATTAAGTGTAACATGCGCACAACATCAAGTAATTGAGTTCAATTAAATTCAATTGTAACAGGCACGCTACAAAAAAAATATAACACTTAATAGTACACATCTATACATTTAGGTATACACATGTAAATAAAAATGAAATGTCTGTCAGTAATATTGAAACAACTAGCTTCTATTAAGCTCTATTAAGACATAAATAACCATTTTTTTAATTTTTACCTCTGCCCATCTGAGCTAATATTTAAAATGGCGGAACCAATTATGATGAAACTTTAAAAGAGATTGAGGGATTTAGGCCATATTTTATCTACAGAATTTTAAGTTTTTTTTTTAATTATTAAAGTAAATGCCCTTTGATTATTTTATATTTTATTCTATTCTATTTTATTCTCAAGTCTATATTGATACCACTTTTTTTTAATAAAATGTTATTATCTCCACACCATGATTTTCTCCTGTATCATGGATGTGGTTTACAAACATAAATTGCACAAGGACAAACATCTAGACCCAGAACAATTATTTGTAGGCCATACAAATACTTGTACCGTGAGGGACACGAACCCGCGGCCCCCAGTGCAGCCACTCATGCTTAAGCCACTGCGCCACGGAGCCGTCAAAACCACTACATTTATAGTTTCCATCCAGAAGAAGCTTAGGCAGGTCGCTAGTCTAAAATAAGGGTCAATCAAGCACATAATAATTGTTGTGATAGAAATTTGATCTGAAACTTGATCAAACGAAACAGCAATACTAAAAAAAGACTAATTAGATTCAGCTTGCGAGAGAATGATATAGAATAAAATATACATTTTTATACATTTTTAATTATTTTTAAGATTCAAATTTTGTATTTACTTTTAATAAGATCCTAATGACAATAAACAAAGTAAATAAGAAATCAGTATTGTATGTGAAAATGCTAAATATTATTTCTTTACATTAGGAAGGTAAAGGGATCTTAGCTCACGAACCATGAAAATGATCAAAATATTGTCACTGCCGCACTGCCCTAATGTATGCCCTAATGGACTTCACAAGTATTTGAAATATTTTTTTTCATCAGTCACCTAGGTTTCCTCACTGATGGTTTCCTTTACTGCCAAGCATGTGGTAAATGAGCACTTGAAATAACAATCAACAATGTTATTGGTGCCGACGGTTAACAGGTAGGTGTTGCATATTTTACAAGTGCATAATTTCAACACAACATAAACATAAACACTCACGCCTGCCCACCCAGAGGTAGGCAGAGACTACAGTCTTCCATTTGGAACAATCCTGACATACCTCTTTCGCCTCCTTTAAGTCCATATATCTACGCATACATGCTTGTCGGTTAAGGGTACTTCTAACGTAGCCCCTTTTTCAAAATATCGCCAATTTGGTTGATAAACTTTCTTCTATGGCGTCCCTTCCCGTCTCTGCCGTTCACATCTGCCACATAAATTTGCTTTGTCACTCTTTCCTCATTCATTCTTTCTACATGACCAAACCACCGAAGCATTCCTTTCTTAATTCTGGTCACAACATCATCTTGCATTCCATATTTATCTCTTATCACGCAATTTCTCACCCTGTCATTCAGATTTAACCTTAGCATACTCATTAGAGACCGCATTTTTACAGCATTTATTCAACTTTCGTCCTTCTTCTGCCATACCCAGCTTTCACTACCATACATTAAAGTAGAACACGCATTATAAGTATACATGCCTTTTTTGACACATTCTGATTCTTCATAATAGAGTGTAGTGCCCCATTTTTTTTCCATTCACTCTATTCCCTGATATAGTTCCATTCCTGAGATAAATTATTCTACTATTGTTATCTTTTTCTTTTTTATCGAATAATGGTGACAAATGAGCACACAGTCCACCTGATAGTAACTGGGTGTTGTGGCAAATGGACATCTACATCTTTCCTTCATTAAAAATTTAAAATGTGTTGTTACCTAGGTCTGGAATGCCTAGTTTCCAATAAAAAGGGTTTCGGTTCTCTTCACTCACCTTACGAAACACAGCAGCATAGATATAATAAGACAAATATACATAGGTTAAATTCACAGTATTGCTCTCAATACAATAAATTGCAAGGGTCAAATATGACCATGATTTTGGATGCTTACAGTAATCACGTGGGTTCATCTTGAGCACCATGGCTCGGTAGAATCTTGAAAACGGCGCCGTCATGTTATGATTGTGGAAGAATCCACTCACATAATCTCTGAAAGCCATTTTAAGGCTAAAACTGAACTTTTCACTACGAAAATGCACAGTGCACTAGTTCACAAGACTCAGCAGTCAGCACTATTTAGACACTAATAAAACAATAAATTTGACACCCATTATCACTGCACTCATGCTTTAGAAAGATATAAAATGAAAAATCATCATAAAATTATCTTATCATTGTTATAAAGAAGATTTACAAAATATATCTGTGTTATTTTAAATAAGCACTTAAGAAAAATTGTCAATTCATGTTAAACATTTTAACGCCTGTGTGTGAATAAACATACGCCTGAAAATTATTGTTGACATCACAAACTCTCTCGCGAACCTATCGATCTTCTTTCAGCGACCCACCACAAAACAACTTTAGGATAGTGATGTCGAGTGTTTTCATCGAGCGAGCTTTAAAAGTAATGTTACTGAGTCGAAACTCGAAACAAAAATATACCATTAATTTTTTTCTCATAAGTACCTACATTAAAAAAATAAGAATAATAATTTTGTTTCTGCAAATTTAACATTTTGATTTTTCCTTTATAGGTTTCAACCAAGACGTTAGGTATATTTCTAGGTTTCATGTTAGTCTGGAACATAGATCCACGGAGCAAATACAAATAGATCCCATGTTTATGTAGGAGTTAACTATAATATAAAATAATGTGCCAACTCTATTACTTCATCTTAAATTTGTCGTCACCAATGGATTATTTAATTGTAATACTGAGTACGGAGTAGGCAATGGTTTAGCCTCCTACATAGAGTAGAGTAATATATACAGAAAGCCTCCTACTACTTATGGACTGTAGAGGTAATGATTACAGACTCTGTATAAAAAATTGACCGTAGGAAAGCGCTAAATAGGTGGCGCCACTGTAGCTATAATCTAAATTTTAAAAGTAATTTTTATAATTTTTTAATTGCACAGACTTTCACCATAATTCTTTTACAATGATCATTTTATTGCTTCCAAAATTTTTATTTTCAAAATCAGTCTCAACGTATTTAACGGCGATTTATCATACTCTGTAGCTACTCGAGCGCTGTTATGAAGAGTTTTTGAACTATTATTATCTACTTACAGAAGGACATTTTCAACTGTTCTGTTATGGGAGATTGTCCTCCTTACCTCTATACTCCATGCTACTACTGTTTGTATAATTTTCGTATTTTTACACGGACTAAGAATTGAACTTGTATTATTGGTTAATCGTGGTCCGAGTAGCTCCTTGAAATCTGCTAACACCCTCCAGTATTACAGGCATGACACTGTATAAGGTGTAAACTGTGGTATTATAAAATAATATAAGTAGATGAATATTATAAATTATTATTAAAAATATTATTGATTATTATTATATGTTTTTCGATGCGTAAAACTAAAGCAAAGAAAAGAAAAAAGCTGATAGTACTATAAAAATATAATAACTTTATCGATATTTGGAACATATACTACACTACACTTATATTTTATTTAACTGCCTTTACTGCTCTGGGTTCTAGCCCTTCTGAACCTATAATTTTTTTTCGGAATCTTCATTTTAGAAATTTTTTCTTCACAATATGCTGATGCGTCACATTGCGAAGTTTTTGAGATATTTTGACGACAGCCAACCCAGCGGACTGTTGATGACGTTGAGTGTTAACTCACGCTCTTAAGGCCGATTTTTTTTTAATAGAAGCAAACGAGCGTGCAGCTCACCTGATGTTAAGTGACTACCGCCGCCCATGATCAACCGCAACACCAGGGGAATTGCAGATGCGTTGCCGGCCCTTTAGAAAGGAGTGCGCGTCCTTTCTTGAAGGTCCCCAGGTCGTATCGGCCCGGAAAAATCGCTGGTGGTAAACTACTCCACAGAGAGGTTGTACGCGGAAGAAAACTCATCTTGAAACGTACAGTGGTGAACCGCGAAGCATCCAGATGGTGTGGATGGTATAGGGACGTTTGCCGCGTAGTGCGTTCACGAAATTTGGTGGCTGGTATTAATCCGAACAATTCCTCAGAGCACTGGGAAACTGTACTGCACTGGTATATGCGAAAGAAAATGCAAAGAGATGCAACATCTCTTCGCAGTGCCAGTGAATCGAGCCGATCGGAAGCACCCGGTCGTCGACGATTCGAACCGCTCTGCGCTGGATGCGGTCAAGTTGAAGGAGCTGGTACTGGGGAGCCCCAGCCCAGAGATGGGAACAGTATTCCATGTGCGTCCGAACCTGCGCCTTGTAAAGTTGCAGGCGGCGTGCCGGCATGAAATACTGTCCCGTTCTGCTGAGCACGCCAAGCTTTTTAGAGGCCAATTTGGCCTTCTCTTCCAAGTGATCACGAAACTGCACGTCACTCGATGTGTCGACGCCAAGGATTCCGATACTAGCTGAGGCAACAAGGGGAGTGCCTTGAAACTGAGGAGATACGACAAAGGGGTTCTTTTTAGCGGTTAACGCCAAAACTTGTGTCTTCTGGGGGTTAAACTGGACTAGATTTAGTCGCCCCCAATCTGAGACTCTGTTCAGCAAAGACTCGACTTCAGACACAAGTTTGTCCCGGCACTCGGAGACGTTTCCTCGAGAAATATTGGCTCGCTATTTACAATTTGACAAGTACAGTTGCGATTTAACTTGCAAATTTGGTGAGTTAAGTGGAAAATCTCGTTTGAACGGCAATAAGTGGGCTAAGTAGCAAAATAATAATTAAGTTGAACGGGATAACCAGCCAGTCTATTTTTCGGTGTGTTTAGTTCGAAGTGTTGCCTTCCCGCACGTTTCCCGCCACCCGCAACTAAACTCGCCACTCGTGAGAACGACATGACGCAACGCGTTCGCGTTTGACCCTCGAAATGAGCTGTACGTGTGTTAGTCATTAAATTAATAAATAAAAAAATGATTTCTATCATCTTTCAAAAAACAACAACACACACTAGGACGGTATTTTTGCGTACGAGGATAAGATTTAGTTGGTCCAGCCCCAAAAAAACGAGTGTACTTATGACTGAAGTAAAACTTCTTTAGCTCCATCTTTATGTATAATATGTGATCTGGTGCTAAAAGAGCCAAAGTATGTTTTTATTAAACAGTATGGAAGTACACATGTACATTGGCCTTTTATACATAGTATATTTGAAAGACTATCAATAATCGTACGCCCTTTTAGCACAAACAAATTTTATACTTTTCAATAATATGGCTTTAAAATCTCATTTCTTAAAAAAAATGTACCTACTTTGGCCGTTTTAGCACCATGACACAGATATATATGTTTATATATGCATCATCATCATCATCATCATTACAGCCCTTCACAAGTCCACTGCTGAACATAGTCCTCCCCCAAGTAATGCCACAAAGCACGGTCCTGGGCCACCTGCATCCATCGACTTCCTGCATATCTTACCAGGTCGTCACTCCATCTAGTGGGAGGTCGCCCTACACTACGCCTACCGGTACGAGGCTGCCACTCGAGAACCTTTCTTCCCCATCGGTTATCGGTTCTTCGAGCTATATGGCCGGCCCATTGCCACTTCAGCTTACTAATCCGTTGGGCTATGTCGGTCACTCTGGTTTTATTAGACTCATTTCTGAGTCTATCACGCAGAGAAACTCCGAGCATAGCCCTTTCCATAGCTCGCTGAGCGACCTTGAGCGTCCTCATACGGCCAGCAGTGAAGGACCACGTCTCAGATCCTTAAGTCATCACTGGCAACACGCACTGGTTGTACAATCTAGTTTTCAGAGATTGAGGTATACCTGACGAGAAGATGTGTCGTAATTTCCCGAACGCTGCCCAGCCGAGTTGAATCCGTCGATTGACCTCTCGGTCGAAGTTGGACTTACCTTGTCGGACTATTTGTCCCAGGTAAACGTACTCGTCAACAACTTCGAGCATAGTGCTCCCAACAACTACCGGCATAGGTGTGACATGGACATTAAGATCTTTGTTTTTTTAGGGGGGGGGGTGATGGGTGTGATTATTCGATTGGTTTCCTTTCCAGACCAGTAGCTTGAAAGCGTCTTCCAATGCAGCGGTGAAGAGTTTCGGGGATATAACGTCACCCTGTCTTACACCTCTGGTTGGATAGGTTTCGAACTCTGGTTCTGTACTCAGATAGCCATGTAGCCTTACTTTAAAAACACTTCAGCACTTCGATATACCGATAGTTAACTTGGCACCGTTGAAGGGACTGTAGCACCGCCCAAATTTCGACGGATTCAAAGGCTTTCTCATAGCCCACATACGCCAGGCAAAGTGGCAGATTGTACTCTTTGGTCTTCTGTACAATCTGCCGCAGGGTATGAAATTGGTCTATGGTACTGAAGCCTTTTCGGAAACAAAAACAAAAACTACTAAACAGATTTCCAAGAAATTTTGTGCGGGTAGTAGTGAGTAGTAGAGACCCGAAGTTGCTTACAAGTTACTTGTATCCGATTACGGGACTTCAAAAAAGGGGATTAAGTATTTTCCTTCCTTAAGATGTTGATTTCTATTTAATACGACCGGATATAGCAGTAAATGCTTTGGATTTATACCCTCCGGCCACAACTATTGATTGTCTATCTGAAAGGTTATATAAAGGTGAAAGGTTATACACCAGTTCAAAAACAGACCGGCTATTCCGATGGAGGAAAGTTGGTGCAACAGTGTTTCATGATTTAACCTGTCGAAGGCCTTATTCAAGTCGGTGTATTATATTGCATCGTATGATTTCCCGTGATCGACCCCCTCATCAAGGTCCTCGACGAATGAATGATTGATGTCTTTATGAAAATAAATAAGATATTTATAGATAAATCCCAAAATTAGTTTTAAAATTGAACTACGCTGACAATCCACGATATTATTGTTGTATTCACTTTTTCAAGACAGTGCCATCTAACATAAAATACAAAAAGTAGTGACATTTTGCCTCCAGTTAATAATAATATAAATAATATACATTTATATAGTTTTTTAATTAAATTCATAATTGATTTAAAAATTCTCATGTAATTTTTTTAATTTTTGTTATATCACTTTAGTATGTAGATATAAATACATTTTATAGTAACTAATTACTACTTAAATAGATAATAGTGACATCTATCAAAAATCATTAAATTGAGGATGTTTATAAATTTAATTTCTAATCTGTAAAAAGTTTTAGTAGGTATTAGTTTTTTTATCTACAAATAAACTGATAAAAATTGCAATTAGTACAAAACTTTTTATTCTTATAGTTTAAATATTTTTTTAATATTATGCAATAGTCAGATCTAAGAATTTATAATATCATAAATTAGTCGATTATTGAAACTGAAATGTCGGTAATTCATAAAATTTTACAGTGTTTGTTGACTATATCATGATATAGATTGTCCAAATCACTGAAAAGAGATTATTTGGCGATATTAACAACTAAACACGACATTGCTATTTTTACATGTTATTGTTAACAAGAAAAGTTTTGGTCGTCATAGTTTTAATGTAATAATAGCGCCATCTACTTACTGCTAAATAAACTAATAATAGGTACATATCTCACATCTCACAAAATGCCAGCGTAAAATAGCAGTTTAAAACTGCTGTGTTTCCTATGGTGAGTGCAGAGATCTGTAGACCCTTTTTTACTGGAAACGACCTTTCCCTTTTTTCCTCAGGGGTGGCAACGCATCTGCGTTTTGATTCTTAAGGGGATATAGTAAGTCAGCTCAAATTCTAATTTCGTCCCCACTTCCCCGCGCATCTTATGCTATGTACCGACATGTTTGTAATCACTAATACTGTAAGTAGATGGGATAATAGATCGTTGGATACTTATTTCATTAGGTTTATCATATTTATGCCTGTTTCTTAACGCCAACCCAGTCGCTTCTAATTTTTACTGCAACAATAAGTTGCAGCATCAAAAATTGTCAGACACGTATAGACGGGTGGCCACTGTCTGCATGATTTATGATAATTGTCAATTGAATAAAACTGTAATTACGGATTATATCGCGTTTAATTTACTTATTGATTATGAAATAAGTAAATTAAACGTATAATCCGATATAATCTGCATCGATATCTGCATTGATAAAATCTTAAAAGTTATTTGTATATGCCGGTAATCAAACCGATCTAAACGTAAATTTTGTAGTAGAGTTTTGTAGAGTTATGCCGAAAATATAGCATGTTAGACGAAAAGACGATTCCGTAAAAATTTCTTGATAGAAAAAAATCCCAAGTTACGTCCAAACCGAACAATAAACCGCTGGTATTCACAAAATACTTTAAATTAGATCATAAAACTTTGCATACTAACTAAACGAGCTGTAAAGCAGGGCTTATGTTTTTTTTAATTACCATCATTTTCACTATAAAAAGAAATTACCTAAACTATCGGCATCCTGAAGCTTGTTCCCTGCCGCTTGATACTCCCATTCAGTCCTGCTTCGGCTTTCGAACGAGAAAGCTGTGTCGCTTACGATCAGAATTCACATCACGTAACGGGACGACGTAAAATTAAAATTGGAAATAAACGTGATAATAAAAGAAGCGACTGGGTTGGCGTAAAGAAATAGACAAATAGGATAAAACTAATGAAATAAGTATCTAACGACCTATCTACTTACAGTATTAGTGATTATAAACATGTCGGTAGCTCGGTAGATAGCATACGACGCGCGGGGAAGTAGGGGCGAAATTAGAATTTGAGCTGAGGTAGTATAGGCCCTTAATTAGAGTTTACTGAAAACAACGGTCGACTGTAACGACTACTACTATCCATATCCTACCATGCGCGGCCAACTGGGCCATGAATGAGTGCTAGCAATCTTACGCTAACCAGATGTCGCTAGTTGGAAATGAGGTGAGCTTATTTGTCAGGCAAATGGTCACACAGTGCCATCACCATTGAAAAGTTGCGTTTTAAATATACATACTATTATAATATACACACATACTATTTCAATATACATACACATAGTATATATGTATATACTCAAAATAATACCTCCGTTAATCTTTTACATATTTTAAACTTTCTTAAATTCTTTCGAGTCCTATTAATAAATATCGTATTACTGATATCAAGTGTATTGACACCTTTTTATACTATAAGGGTGACAAACGAAAATATAACACTTAGTATCCAAAATTTTGTAGTTAAACTGTCTTAGAACCAGATTACGACAAACAGAACTTTTTGCTCAATAGCTCATACAAAAACAAATTATGCTCAAAATTCATTAGTCTCTCGGGTACATAGAGAATGTAACAAAACATTTTACTCTGTACGCTGTACAGTGTCGCGCACGCGCACGCGCACGCACGCACATACACGCACGCGCACGCATGCGCACGCACGCACGCACGTACTCACGCACGCACGCATGCACGCACGCACGCACGCACGCACACACACACACACACACACACACACACACACACACACACACACACACACACACACACACACACACACACACACACACACACACACACACAAGTCAACTTACTATGAGTTATAGGCAAATAACTCCTTAGTCCTAAGTATTAGTCATCCGTAATCCTACCAGTATCAGGATAAAATAGAAAAAGACCCATGCTGATCGATATTTAAACCGTGCATCTCACCATCGTTTTTCACAGTTAGCTACCGTGAGCAAATCATTGTAACAGAGAGCGCGAGGAACCTGTGACAGCTAACACCTGGTCGCTGAACTTTAGCATGTCAAGCGAGTTTTGCACGACAACAAGCTTCGGGTACCGCGTCTACTTCACAGTGATCGAGTGAAGCTGGCCACAGTCGAGCGTGTGCCTGCTGTATTACCATATTTCAGAAGTGTCACAGACAAGATTGGCTATATTTTGATGCGAGCTTCGATTAGAACATTCTACAAGCCGCCCAAGAAGACTAAAGAAGACTACTAATTAATCTTCTTTGGCGGCTTGTGGAATTTATATAAAATACATATAAAGAACTGTCTTACCATCCATCAAGCGTAGGTAATATCCCTCTACAAGATGCAGAAGTGTACAAGCTTGATTGTGAATGCGATCTCTCTTAAATAGGGCACACAGTAAGATCTATAAAAACTCGAATAAAAGAACATATAGCCGACGTGAATCACCAACGCTCCGAGAAGTCTGCAGCATATGTTGCCGTGACATCGATCATCGAAAGAACATCGATTCCTACCAAGGATGGTATGTAAGGCTATTAAAATTAAAAACATCCTTATTTCAATAGAGAAGGAGGCTGGGTAACTACCACCTGCTCGGGATCCTGTAATTAATAAAATTAAAACTAAACCCAAGTAAGCCGTGGTAGCTCAGATGGTTAGCTCTCGCTGTAAATTTCACAGTTCGCGAGCAAACGGGGTTCAATCCCAGCCGGCACCAATGATATTGTTAATTGCAATTTTAAGTGCTGATTTACGACGTGCTCGGCGGTGAAGGAAAACATCGTGAGTAAACCTGCATATCTGAGAGTAAGAAAAAAAATATTTCGAAGATATGTGAAGTTCGCCAACACGCATTGAGACAGCGTGTTGGATAATTCCTTGCCCTAAAGCCCTCTCAGAAATGAGCGGGGGGCCTGTGGCCAGCTGTGGGACGTATGTAGGCTGTACCTTCAAACCCAAGAATTCCACTGCAAGGTTTTAAGACACATTAAGTTCATTCTGCGAAGGTCGGACCAAAAGCAATAATTAAAAAACTGAAGCTACTCCGGACTAACTGTGACATCGGGACGTCAATCACTTCAGCCCCCCGTGACCATTGGTGCTGTAAACTACAATACTACTTGTATTAAACGCGAAAAAATCCGTAAAAGTAGTTTTATTCAGTGATATTATGTAATGAATTTGTGTGATGACAGTTTTCATTAACAACCAAGGATATGATAACATTCGAGAGTCGGTCATAGTTTCACTAACAATTTTTTCGTATTATTTTTGTAATTAAATACTAAAAGGTAAAGTAATTCCTTTTATTTTACAATAAAAGTAATTACCTTTAGAAACGGCGGAGTCGGGAAGGTGCTCTCTTGACGAAAGTTTATGGAAACGAGATATGCATGTAAAGGAGGTAAGAGAGGGGGTGTCAGGATCTGCCAAACCCTCTGAATGACAGATGTGAGTGTTTGTGTCTTAGGTAAAGTAATATAAAGGTCTTATTTCTGAGGAGTAGTAATTGCAAGAAAGCTTCCGCCACACTGCTGTCCGAATAGCTGTTTGCGGACTTCCCATGTATATGAAATATTTTTTATTCATCAAACATGCAGGTTTTCTCACGATATTTCCCTCATCGCTGAGTACGTGGTTTACGCGTAACAACCAGTCAGGCGCCATAACGTAAATCTGGTTGCGAACCACCTACGATTAACTGGCGCTCCCTTGAAGGTGTCGTGTATTCCACTTTGCGAGAAACACCGCATTGCGAATTCTCTTGTCTCGTGAGATATCATGGCTCTAATGATTTTATAATAATCAGATTATTTGTGACGTATAAACTATTCAGGAAATCTTTTTATTGGTACCGTTTCACAAAAGAAACCCTAACAATTTCATTCTGTCTATTCTTATAGATCACTGCTCCATATCTTTGGAGTTTGTGTGACCAATTTGCATAGAATACGAATATATTTTCTATTTATATGTCATATAGGTCTTATTTTATTATAATCACATTATTTGTGACGTATAAACTACTCAGGAAATCTTTTTATTGGTTACGTTTCACAAAAGAAACCCTAACAATTTCATTCTGTCTATTCTTATAGATCACTGCTCCATATCTTTGGAGTTTGTGTGACCAATTTGCATAGAATACGAATATATTTTCTATTTATATGTCATATAGGTCTTATTTTATTATAATCACATTATTTGTGACGTATAAACTATTCAGGAAATCTTTTTATTGGTTACGTTTCACAAAAGAAACCCTAACAATTTCATTCTGTCTATTCTTATAGATCACTGCTCCATATCTTTGGAGTTTGTGTGACCAATTTGCAAAGAATACGAATATATTTTCTATTTATGTCATATAGGTCTTATTTTATTATAATCACATTATTCGTGACGTATAAACTACTCAGGAAATCTTTTTATTGGTTACGTTTCACAAAAGAAACCCTAACAATTTCATTCTGTCTATTCTTATAGATCACTGTTCCATATCTTTGGAGTTTGTGTGGCCAATTTGCATAGAATACGAATATATTTTCTATTTATATGTCATATAGGTCTTATTTTATTATAATCACATTATTTGTGACGTATAAACTATTCAGGAAATCTTTTTTATTGGTTACGTTTCACAAAAGAAACCCTAACAATTTCATTCTGTCTATTCTTATAGATCACTGCTCCATATCTTTGGAGTTTGTGTGCCCAATTTGCATAGACTACGAATATATTTTCTATTTATATGTCATATAGGTCTTATTTTATTATAATCACATTATTTGTGACGTATAAACTACTCAGGAAATCTTTTTATTGGTTACGTTTCACAAAAGAAACCCTAACAATTTCATTCTGTCTATTCTTATAGATCACTGCTCCATATCTTTGGAGTTTGTGTGACCAATTTGCAAAGAATACGAATATATTTTCTATTTATGTCATATAGATCTTATTTTATTATAATCACAATATTTGTGACGTATAAACTACTCAGGAAATCTTTTTATTTGTTACGTTTCACAAAAGAAACCCTAACAATTTCATTCTGTCTATTCTTATAGATCACTGCTCCATATCTTTGGAGTTTGTGTGACCAATTTGCAAAGAATACGAATATATTTTCTATTTATGTCATATAGGTCTTATTTTATTATAATCACATTATTTTTGACGTATAAACTACTCAGGAAATCTTTTTTATTGGTTACGTTTCACAAAAGAAACCCTAACAATTTCATTCTGTCTATTCTTATAGATCACTGCTCCATATCTTTGGAGTTTGTGTGACCAATTTGCAAAGAATACGAATATATTTTTTATTTATGTCATATAGGTCTTATTTTATTATAATCACATTATTTGTGACGTATAAACTACTCAGGAAATCTTTTTATTGGTTACGTTTCACAAAAGAAACCCTAACAATTTCATTCTGTCTATTCTTATAGATCACTGCTCCATATCTTTGGAGTTTGTGTGACCAATTTGCAAAGAATACGAATATATTTTCTATTTATGTCATATAGGTCTTATTTTATTATAATCACATTATTTGTGACGTATATACTATTCAGGAAATCTTTTTTATTGGTTATGTTTCACAAAAGAAACCCTAACAATTTCATTCTGTCTATCCTTATGGATCACTGCTCCATATCTTTGGAGTTAGGTATATGTTATATAGGTCTTATTTTATGATTAAGAACTATTATAAATATTACATATTTATCTAATATTTAGTTATACTTTCCCTGTATGCAAGTTTTATCAATTTCTTTGAGAAATACTTCAACAATCTGAAAAAAAGCAAATGTACTAAATCGTCATCAGCATTACAACGTATTACAACTCCCCAGATGAACATAGAACTCCTCCAAGGTTCGATACTGATTCTTGGACTCATAAAGAATACTATATCATTTACAAGTAACCTAAAAATAAACAAAATATACTAAATAAATGCACGATGGTTCAATTGATGATTCAGTTAAAATCATTGCCCTAAATTTTATTGCATAAAATCATTCCTTCCTTACGTGTGTCCCAACATGCACAAGAGTAAGTACTTTTTCGTCTATAACTTACTTAATTTGAGAATAAGAGCACAGAAACTGTTACAATCCTCTTCTGTAAAACAAACATCGTTTCTGTCAGAGTTTGATCTTAAAAAATACCTTAAGTTACAGATAATATGCTATCGAAATAGCTAAGCAAAGCGGAAGTGTATTCTTATTTGGGCTCTGGTTTTAGGGGTAAGAAATTCCTTTAAACCGTAACACAAAAGTGGAGTTTACTTGAAAGCTCTAATAATCTTAATTTTCAAGGTTGACAAGCAATCTGTCACGATTTTTGTTCGAAGTAGGTGACAGATTTCAAAGAAGTATAGTATGGGTCGGTTCGACCTAGCAAGGACCACGGCTCCCATAGAATACCAGCATAATCGTATTATAGTAGCGCAATGCTGATCACTTTCCTATAGTGAGTGTAGAGAATTGAAGACTCTTTTTACTGAAAACGAGGCATTCCATTTCCATCTTATATTAGTCCTCAGAGATGACAAAGCATCTGCTTATGACTCTTAATCGAGAATATATGTAGAAGTCCATGGGCTACAGTATCCACTTAGCTTCAGGTCGACTGTATGCTCGTTTGTCACCGTTATTCTATAAAAAAAGCTTGCTTATGGAATGTAGGTTCGTATTTATTGTTAGAATGATAACTGTCTAGAGTAAGGGCCAATTTTCATTAATGTATTAAAAATGCAACACAACGCCTCATTAAGAGTGAAGGTGCATGTAATGCGTATCGATTTGGCATCGCTTTCCAATAGATAATAGTGTACTTTAGGCCACGTGCCCGGCCAAGTGCGCAGGTAACTTTAATATGAGTAGTTCGTTACGTACTGAGTTGAATAAACCGCTGTTAGTCATACAATTCTTGTTGTCTTTGGACGATTTTTGACCAATACTGATCTTAGCATTCAACTGATTCGAAATGAGATGCTAGTAAGTGTCGTCCCGAGTGTGCCATAAGAAGACAGAGTGAAACAGCAACAGGATACGGGCAACAGCATCATATTTTTCACAGCTCACATTAATGTAGGCATCTATATTATTATTAAACGCCTTTTAATAGAAATTAATTATTATCTATTATTAATCATAATACACCTCACAATAACAACTCAAATAATAAAAAATTGAGGTTGAGAAACCACCAGCCACCACCATTTATAAGTGTTGTAATTACGGCAAACATCCCAATATGAACCAATTTATGGGGAAAGCCTATGTTCAGTGGTGGATATTAATAATAATTGTAAGTTATTTTTGATAATAATATTAATAATAGTAACGGGTAACACGAATGGATCGGATCGACCGGGTGTAGCACGAATGGATCGGATCGAGCGGGAAAAAACCACACTCTCATAGAATATGGTGAATATAGAGAACTGAACTAATAGTAATTTGCTTACTTACGAGAGAGAAAAACGTGAATTTGAGGTAACATAATTTGGCGCCAATTTTGATGCATATTAAAGATGAGTGATTGGAAACGTAAGTTGCTACAAAGTTTTGTTTTAATAGTGTATTTTAATACTATAATAGCAATATAACTATTTTACTGAAAACGAGGCATTCCATTTCCATCTTATATTAGTCCTCAGAGATGACAAAGCATCTGCTTATGACTCTTAATCGAGAATGTATGTAGACGTCCATGGGCTACAGTATCCACTTAGCTTCAGGTCGACTGTATGCTCGTTTGTCACTGTTATTCTATAAAAAAGCTTGCTTATGGAATGTAGGTTCGTATTTATTGTTAGAATGATAACTGCCTTCTAGAGTAAGGGCCAATTTTCATTAATGTATTAAAAATGCAACACAACGCCTCATTAAGAGTGAAGGTGCATGTAATGCGTATCGATTTGGCATCGCTTTCCAATAGGTTATAGTGTACTTTAGGCCACGTGCCCGGCCAAGTGCGCAGGTAACTTTAATATGAGTAGTTCGTTACGTACTGAGTTGAATAAACCGCTGTTAGTAATACAATTCTTGTTGTCTTTGGACGATTTTTGACCAATACTGATCTTAGCATTCAACTGATTCGAAATGAGATGCTAGTAAGTGTCGTCCCGAGTGTGCCATAAGAAGACAGAGTGAAACAGCAACAGGATACGGGCAACAGCATCATATTTTTCACAGCTCACATTAATGTAGGCATCTATATTATTATTAAACGCCTTTTAATAGAAATTAATTATTATCTATTATTAATCATAATACACCTCACAATAACAACTCAAAATAGTAAAAAATTGAGGTTGAGAAACCACCAGCCAACAGTGTTGTAATTACGGCAAACATCCCAATATGAACCAATTTATGGGGAAAGCCTATGTTCAGTGGTGGATATTAATAATAATTGTAAGTTATTTTTGATAATAATATTAATAATAGTAACGGGTAACACGAATGGATCGGATCGACCGGGTGTAGCACGAATGGATCGGATCGAGCGGGGAAAAAACCACATTCTCATAGAATATGGTGAATATAGAGAACTGAACTAATAGTAATTTGCTTACTTACGAGAGAGAAAAACGTGAATTTGAGGTAACATAATTTGGCGCCAATTTTGATGCATATTAAAGATGAGTGATTGGAAACGTAAGTTGCTACAAAGTTTTGTTTTAATAGTGTATTTTAATACTATAATAGCAATATAAGTATTTTAGTATTGATCCGTCGTAACTCAGAAGCTAAGCACGCGCCGTAAAATGTGAGACAACCGGGTTCGATCCCCGCCGGCATGATGATGTTCGTAACACGCATGATGATGTTCGTCACACGCATGATGATGTTCGTCACACGCATGATGATGTTCGTCACACGCATGATTATGTTCATCACACACATGATGATGTTCGTCACACGCATGATAATGTTCGTCACACGCAAGATTATGTTCGTCACACACATGATGATGTTCGTCACACGCATGATGATGTTCGTCACACGCATGATGATATTCGTCATACGCATGATGATGTTCGTCACACGCATGATGACGTTCGTCACACGCGTGATGTTGTTCGCCACACGCGTGATGATGATCGTCACACGCATGTTGATATTCGTCACACGCCTGATGATATTCGTCACACGCATGATGATGTTCGTCACACGCATGATGATGATCGTCACACGCATGTTGATATTCGTCACACGCCTGATGATATTCGTCACACGCATGATGATGTTCGTCACACGCATGATGATGTTCGTCACACGCGTGATGATTTTCGTCAGTTGTTTTACTATAATCTATGTTGCAAGCGACCAACAACTGCGTTTAATCGTTTCAATGGTGTCCAAGGGTCCGCGGGATAAAGTTGCTGCGCGAACAATACTTGCTGTTTAGCCACTACACATTTTTTTACGTGTTAGAGTTCCGCTACAGCTGTATTATGGTTGTAGCACAGAGTAAGGACACTCATGTAGTTGCAGCACGAATGGATCGGATCAACCGGGAAAGAACCACACTCTCATAGAATACGGTGAATATAGAGACCCTTTTTACTGGAGACGAAGCATTGTATTTTAGTCCTCAGGGGTGACAACGCGTCTGCACTTTGATTCTTAGTCGCGGATAATAAAGATGTCCAAATGTCACAGTATGCACTTACCATCAGGTGGACTGTATTCTCGTCTGTCACCCAAATTCTATTACGTATTGCCTATAACGTATTGTGGTTTGCAACTATATTTTAAATAAATAAAACTTTTTTATCTTTACGCAGTTAGTGGTTTGCCACTGTCAGAGCAATTTGATATAGGAGCTATAAGTTTAAAGCCTAGCAAACCGAGTGGCACCTTTAGCAAAGAAGTAAGCTGTACTTATGTTTATTCTAAGCCGGCACCATTGAAATTGTTCATTAAATTTAAATGGCTTGTTTAACACGTGCTCGATAGTAAAGGAGAACATGTGTGAGGAAACCTATAGGTATGTATGAGAATTTAAAAATATGTAGGTATATATTATGTCTAAGAAATTTAGGATTATACATCGATGGACTATATTTTCGTAAACGCTTACAGTAATAAGACCCCTCCTGTAGGACCTATTATGTTACTGACTGCCTCGTTGGTCTAGTGGTTGTAGTAGTGCGACTGCTGATCATGAGGTCCTGGGTTCGAATCCCGGGTCGGGCCAAAAAATCAATTATTGAGTTTTACTGTCAAGAAATTCTCAGTAGCTGCCCGGAGTCAGGAAGTTGGAGGTGTCTCACCCCCGTGCCTCGGAAAGCACGTAAAGCCGTTGGTCCTGCGCCTGATCTCTCTCCCGGTCGTGTCGGTTTACCGTCCCATCGGATTACGAGAGTGAGGGAATAGAGAGTGCACCTGTGCTTGCGCATACACTTGGGCACTATAATCCTGTCCTCCACCGATGGCTAGGCTCCGTTGAGGCAGGCCGCCGTGGCCGAAATTCGGTCTGAAGGACATTATTATGTTACTATTTTTTATTAATTTAAACAAATTTTAGTAATGCGATTTGCCTCGTTATTATTTATGCCTTCATATCACCTCCAGGTTGGGTCGCACTTTGTCATTCCATAGCGTGATGATGAAATGCCTCACAGCCTGCATTTCTATTAACTTTCTTTCTATAAAATAAGAAGTAAATAAAAAAAATAACTAGAAAAAGCTTCTGAAGTCGTTGCTATCAGAAGCTTTTTCTAGTTTTTTTTTTTTATTTAAAAATTTTTTTTTTTTTTTTTTTTTTTTTTTTTTTTATTTTGAAAAAAAAAAATTTTAAATATGAGGGATATTTATGAAGAATTGAAACCCACTTACTTAATAAAAGACAAATTATACTAAATTATTTCTTAAATTAAGAAAATACTGTAAGCTCGTTCTTAGATCGGACCAAAAGTTAATATTCAAAAACTAAAGGTAGCCGGGCTAACTATGACATTGGGACGTCAAACATCTCAGTCCCCCCCGTGACCATGGGTGCTGTAAAGTACCCGAAACGTCGGGAATTAAAAATAAGTTAATTAAACGCGATAAAATCCGTTTATTTTTTATTAAAATTATGCGAACTTATAGTTATAATACATAATGTGCTGCAATACAAATTAACATAATGATTTCTTATATTTACGCGAACACTACACATTGATTAAAACTACTTTTACGGATATTATCGCGTTTATTTTACTTTTAATTACTTTTATTTTTAATTCCCGACGTTTCGGGTGCTTTCCAGCACCCATGGAATGGAATTAAAAATAAAAGTAATTAAAAGTAAAATAAACGCGATAAAATCCGTAAAAGTAATTTTAATCAACAAATTAACATACCCTAGTACGCAAATAACTAATTATACTTTGAAAACCTATAGAAACACGATATAGATAAAATCATCTTATTTTATGCTGGTAATCCTAATCACTACACTTTTTTTTATAGAAGAGGGGGAAAACGAGCATGCGGCTCACCTGTGTTAAGTGACTACCGCCGCCCATGATCAACCGCAACACCAGGGGAATTGCAGGTGCGTTGCCGGCCCTTTAGAAAGGAGTAAGCTCTTTTCTTGAAGGTTCCCAGGTCGTATCCGTCCAGAAAAATTGCCGGTGGTAAACTATTCCACAGAGAGGTCGTACGCGGAAGAAAACTCCTTGTGAAAGGTACAGTGATGGACCGCCAAGCATCCAGATGGTGTGGATGGTATCGGGACGTTTACCGCGTAGTGCGTTCATGAAATTTGGCGGCTGGGATTAATAGGAACAATTTCTCAGAGCACTCCCCATGATATATGCGAAAGAAAATGCAAAGAGATGCAACATCTCTACGCAGCGCCAGTGAATCGAGCCGATCGGAAAGCACTCGGTCGTCGACGATTCGAGCCGCTCTGCGCTAGATGTGGTCAAGTGGAAGGAGCTGGTACTGGGGAGCTCCAGCCCAGAGATGGGAACAACCTACCACCTCCCATGGCCCCACCGACCCTCAGGTCATACGGGCCGAATCTCGAGAGATGCGCGCGGTACTTGCACCTTGCTCTTTCCCGCGCGCATTTTCTTGACTCCCTACAAATATTTATTCTGTTCCTTGTCCCAGTTTAACGTCATTCTCCCCCTTCTGGGGCTGACGGCACAATAACGCCTACGTCGTCGGGCCTTCCTACCAGCATCCTATCCTGCCTTGTCCTGCGATCGTGCCACCTATGCGCAAACTCACGCAACAACCCGTAGTTCACCCCATCGCTGACGAGATCCGTGTAGTAAATCGGTCCCTGAACCGTTCGAACCAACCCATCCAACGCTTTCGCACTTAGATCTTCATACAGAGGACATTCCCATAGAACATGGTGAACATCCTCCTCTTCCGTACCACACTCCCTCATACTGGTTTCACACAGTCGCATGTCATGCAGTCTCTTCCGAAAACATCCATGTCCAGTGAGAATCTGGGATGTTTGATAGTCCGGTGAAACCCAGGTATACCTGAGTCTCGGCACCTCTGGGAAAAATCGATGTAACTCACGTCCTTTCGTTTCGTTCATCCATCGATTCTGCCATACGCCAATTACCTCAGTCCAGATTTCGCACTTTCGTCCGCTCAACTCCTCTCTAGGCGCGGTCAAGCGTTCCATACCCATCCTACCAGCACGAATGACCTCCAGGTCAGCAGGGAGAACGCCAGCCAGCACCGGTAAGGTCGCCGTGCTAGTGGACCGGTACGCCTTGGTCAACAAGACAAGGGCAGATCGTTGCGATCTTAGTAGAGATGGGAACAGTATTCCATGTGCGGCCGAAAGCGCGCCTTGTAAAGTTGCAGGCGGTGTGCCGGCATGAAATACTGTCTCGCTCTGCTGAGCACGCCAAGCTTTTTAGAGGCCAATTTGGCCTTCTCTTCCAAGTTACCACGAAACTGCACGTCACTAGATATGTCGACGCCGAGGATTCCGACACTGGCCGAGGCAACAAGGGGGAGTGCCTTAAAACTGAGATGCTACGACAAAGGGGTTCGTTTTAGCGGATAACGCGCAAACTTGTGTCTTCTGAGGGTTAAACTGGACTAGATTTAGTCGCCCCCGATCCGAGACTCAGTTCAGCAAAGACTCGACTTCAGTCACAAGTTTGTCCCGGCACTTGGAGACGTTTTCCCGAGAAGTATTGGCCCGGCCGGTGTAAAGAGCATCACCAGTGCTGTCATCTGTATAGCAATGAATGTTACGGGTTTGCAACATATCATTGATATGCAGAAGAAACAGCGTTGGCGATAGCACGCAGCCTTGTGGAACACCAGCATTAATAGGCTTGCAATCGGAGCTTGCACCGTCTACAACGACCTTGATTCTCCGATCTGCAAGAAATCTGGTGATCCAATCGCACAATTTCTCGGGAAGGCCGTAGGAAGGGAGCTTCGAAAGAAGCGTTTTGTGCCAAACCCGATCGAAGGCCTTCGCAATGGCCAAACTAACAGCCAATGCCTCCCCCTTGGACTCTACTGCCTGCGCCCATCTATGAGTTAGGTAGACCAGAAGATCCACCAGCTGATCGACCATGACGAAAACCGTATTGGCGATCACTAAACAGCTGGTGATCCTCAAGGTACCTCATGAGCTGGCAGTTGACAATGGACTCCATTGTTTTGGAGAACAAGGAGGTCATGGTCGCCATTTTTAGGGATCGGGTGGACGAAAGCCGTCTTCCATGATTTTGGGACTACGCCTAGAGAGTTGGAGTACCGGAAAAGACGCGTTAAAACCGGTGCCAACTCTGGAGGACACGTCCTCAGCACAATTGGGGGGATTCCGTCAGGCTCACTTGACTTGTGGATGAGGACATCCAATTCACACAGCGCTCGGTTCGCAAAGCACTCCTCTCCCTCCTGGGAGAGGAGTGCTTGCACTTCCGGCATGGAGCACTCACACCGCGGGATGGTCGGCGGCGTACTCCCCCCGTCATCGAGAGTCGAGTTGGACTCAAAAAAAGAGCCTAGCAGATCGGCTTTCTCCTTTGCGGTATGGGCCAGTGAGCCGTCCTCCCTGTGCAGAGATGGAAGAGATGGCTGACAGAAATTCCATGGATAGCCTTGGCGAGAGACCAGAATGCACGGGTTCCAGAAGGAAGGCGAACTAGTTTCTCGCCAATTCTGCCTATGTGCTCTGACTTTGCCTTGACAACGGTTCTTTTGAAGGATCTAGAGGCGGAATGAAACGTTTTTAGAGCGCTGTAAACGTTTATGCGTCAGCCCAGGCTTGGTAGCACTCCTGCTTATAGCGTGATGCTATAAGCAGGAGTGCTAGGATAAAATTTAATAACTTTAAAATTATTATATAATAATTTAATATGTAAATTATTGCATTGTAATCGGTCATACGAGTACATATTCAAGTCAATCGGCCGTCTTCAATGTGGTGAAAATTACATTACAGAATTCTGTTACGTAGATAGATACAAGCAACGCTAATACGTAAGCGTGTTAAAAACCAATTAAAGTATAATGTTAATCAAATAAATATAACATTCAACTTCTGTTTCGTAACACCTTGACCTTACTGCGTGATTCATACTCCTATTAGCGCGGAACTGGAGCGAAAAATGTAAATGCTCGTAAAAGGTAATACGCGAAAGGTTGTTCATTATAATACGCAAATAAAAAAGAAACATTCTCGAAAGGCCGCCTTAGATCCATTGAAAGTAACCAACATTTTCCTGTGTTGTGTACAACATTTGTTGTACTATATCCGACACCGACTCTTGCAGATTCCGACAAGTTTTAGATAGGAGTGAGGCGTGTTTATCGTAACTAATAAAAAAACGGGTATCCTAAAATAGCAGACTGTAACTGTGACAAACTGAACAAAAAGAACAGCTCCTGTTCCACGAGATAACAAATCTACTAAAAGAAAGTCACAAGTTTTTTTTATTCATACATATGATATTTTGTTAGAATAAGCTAAAAATGTTACTGTGAGACCCTGTTGCTCGTTACAAGCTCTTTCCTTTTCTCGCATTGGTTCAACACTTTAGTTAGAAACTGAAGTACCTATCAAGACTGTAGTAAAAAACAGTTATTTTGTAACAGGTTTTTGGAACTGTAATTTATATGGAACTGGAACAGGCTGGACAGATATGCGATTTTACCTGTTACAGCCCACTCCTACCACTAGACCGGCAATTTAGAACACAGTTGTGATCGCGCGAGTGCCGCCTGGGCGGGTAGCTGGCTCTCGCTTTAACTCTAAAGATTCTTTAACATTAGTATAGTACCATGGTACAGCCTAAGAAGAACATACAGTCAGTCACTGCGTGTGATGTTGTCGGAAAAGCCGACATAAACAATAAATTGCTAGGGTTGTCAGAACGGGAAGTAATAAGAAAATAAGAAAAACTGATTTTGTTTTATTTAATGTTTAAACAAATTCCTGTATATGTAGAAACTAAAGAAACTTGAATCCCTTATTTTTAAATGTGGACAACCCTCAGGTTTTTGTCACACATGTAGTGTGAACCATTTTAATTTATTTGCGTGACAAGACAACCCTTGTAGACAGCTCCCGAGCGGCCGTTAGTCGCTTGGGAGCGCTCGATGGCCGACTCTTCTAAACGCCTTCGATGACCGACTGTTAGTAGTAGTTAGACTGTGACTGTAGTGCACGTCTAGTAGTATGTAGAAGTCTTTGTTACAGCCTACCAAAAGTCTACTGCTGAATATAGGCCTTCTCCATATATTCTCTTAGGTGGGATTTATAGTTTTAGACTTTTCTGTCTCTGTTTCACACTGTCGGTGCGTCCCTCTCCTGTTATGGCTACCCACTCTACAGCGTTACCGTTATCGTAACAGCCTATCAAAGTCCTCTGCTGAACATAGGCCTCCCCCATAGATTGCCTTATAGGGGGAGGGGGAAATATATGCTATACTTGCGAAGCTTGGCAAGCGGGTTGGCCAACGACTAAAAATAAAAATAAACTTTTTATTTTTAGTCGTTATTAGGAACACGCTGCTGCCCATCTCCTGATTTGTTTCTCTTTATCGCCTCTTACAATACCCACGGGATGATACTACCTTACCTTCTCTATAATTTACTTGTTAATATCTGTTAAGGTTCCTACAGAAACTATTTTCTTCCGAGTTGGAGTAGGAGAGTTTGGAAAATAGCTTCAATTTAAATCTAATCTGATATCGGAATAAATCGGAATTGACTCCGGATAAGTGAGGGGATGTCGTAAAACTATCGTAATTCTGCTGTTAAATAGCAGAGCCTGCCCTAGTGTGTTCCCGTCTAAAGGGTATAAAAAGCCAGTACAATTAGTGGCTGTGATGCGCTCCGTGTTTCTCTTTACAGGTGATAACGCATCTGTAGTCTTCTTTGCTAGCCGTTAGCTGCAAATGTCCGTCGATTGCCATGAGAGTTAATAACATTTCGCTCGCCGGGTGTCGCTTGTTGAAACTGAGGTGAAGTTTTTTTGTTACACAACGTCATTTAATACTAAGTACAACTCGTCGGATAAGGGTACTTTTAATTTGGCCTATATTCAATATATCGCCAATTTTGTCGATAAACTTTTGTCTTAGGCTTGCCGGCTCTGCCGTTCACGTCGGCAGAATAAATTCTCACTCTTTCTTCATTCATTCTTTCTACATGATCAAGCCACCGAAACATTCTTTTCTTATCCCGGTTACTACATTATCTTGCAAACCATGCTTTTATAATATCACACAATTTTCACCCTGTCATTCAGATTCAGTCCTAACATACTCCTTTGTTTGTCATACTCAATTGTTTATGTATTTTACAATAATAGATAATAGATTATTTATAACTATTTTTTGTATATGAATTTAAAATTTAAGACAACATAATAACATTCGTAACTTATCAAAATGAATAAATTATTCAAATTAAATAACAAAAGGTTGTTCAGAAGAGCCTTTATTGGATAAAGTCAAATGAATTTTTTTACTTGGTTCAGAATTATAACGTTGTTATTTTACTCGGGGAATGCTTTTGAATCCTCACGGCCAAAATTTAGTTATTGTGTACAATATCTTTAACATAATTATTATTATTATACGAGTGCGCACTAAATCTGCTTCTTTTTGAAATATCTGGCTTGATGAAATAAAATAGGCAGTGCCTTTGTACAAAGATAACTTTTTTATTTTTTATTTGTATAATACTTCGTGTATAAAAAAATTGTTAAATAAATTAATAAGTACCAATTTAGCTCTCTACACACTCTTTTCTCTTACTCTTGTGTTCCAATTTAAAAGGTATCGCAAAACGAAGTCTTCGGTGACTACCAGGCCTCTGTAGTAGAGCCTGTGGACTCTTGCGACGTACTTCCAACAATGACGGCTACAGGTGCATTTCATCTCTTAGAATTAGGTAGAAGACCTAAAAGCCTATTACTATACTGACTTGCCATACCTTCAAATCGGGAAGGCTGTTGGTGTATGATAGTAAAAATAAGTGAAAAGTTTTAATATACCATGTTTTTAACCGACTGCAAAAAAAACAACTACAGTCGAATTGAGTACTTCCTATTCCTACACAATTCATATATATCGTATATTTTTAGTAATCTTGAAATTTTGAGGTCACGGGAAACCACCCTGGCAATTTTTCGATGGTGTCTGTGTGTGTGTGTGTTTGTGTGTGTGTGTGTGTGTGTGTGTGTGTGTGTGCGTTCGTGCGTGCGTGCGTGCTTGCGTGCGTGCGTGTGTACGTGTGTGCGTGTGTGCGTGCGTGCGTGTGCGTGCGTGCGTGTGTGTGTGTGTGTGTGTGTGTGTGTGTGTGTGTGTGTGTGTACATGCGTGCATGCGTGCGTGCGTGCGTGCGTGCGTGAGTGAGTGCGTGCGTGCGTACGTGAATACGTGCGCGCGTGCATGCGTACATACTTTTGAACGGCTCGACCGATTGAAATGAACTAAGCGGATTTCCAAAGTCTTTCATCAAACTTAGTGACATTTGGAGGGCTTTGCATTTGAAATTAGCGGGAAGTTCCAGGAATGGCCTGCAGGATAAACCAATTTTTTTATGTGTGTTACCTAATAACTTTTTTCTATGTAGGTAAACCGATTTTGATGATTCAGATGGTAAAGTTAAGATTTATGTAAAACCAACTTCAATTAAAATAAAATAAGAACGTCAGTGTAGTCAAAGTCAATTAAATACGCATTATTAAGGATAACTCAAAAACTACTGGCCATCTTGATCAAACTTGTATGGGACTACAGGAGAAGCAACAGTTTTCAAATAAAAAAAGAACCGTTAAAATCGGTTCACCTAGAAAAAAGTTCTGAGCTAACACATATATAAAAATACAGTCTAATTGAGAACCTCCTACTCTTTTTTGTAGTTGGTTGGAAAACGTGGCAAAAGAACACGGTACACACAATACGCTAAAAACCGAGGCGCGGACGCGCAGCACGTGCGGCGATCGATGGGGCTTCGCAAGGCCAAGGCAAGGCTTGCACCTGCCCTCCGTTATCTCATTACCATTCTCCACGGCATCGAAACACTGCCTCTGATTAATGCACTGGGTCTTTATATTTAAATACTGAAACAACGATTTACTCAAAAGTAACGAAGTTCACTAAAACAAACCTAGATAGATAGATAAAGCAATTATTTGTTACTTTAATCTAATCTAATATAATAATCAGTATGTACCATTCAAATGTAGTATATGCTATGGATCAAGTGGTTAATAGGGAATTATTCATAATAAACAGATAGTTTAAAAATGTGCTCAGTGCTCTACTCTCGTTATGTGGCCGTACCTCAGTTTCGCTACATAAAATCGTTTTATACTTTTAGCTAGACATCAAATCCACATTATTATTGAGGTTACAATAACTACAGACATTGAATTATAAGATTAGTTTATTTGCAATTGATTCACTTTAGGTTACATAACAAAAAATGTAATTGAAAAAATATATAGACTGCCGTCCGTTGGTATGTATGTAGAAATGTAAGCAATAAATAGATTGAGACTTATAGTTAATACTAAGATTCCATATATTCTAAGAAAGATCCCTATTGATTTTTGTTATTGAACTAAGAACAGAGATTTTAAAATCTCTGTTTTTTTCTTGTAAAAACTATCGTCTCTATTATCACCTCTTTTAATTTTAATTTTTAACATAATAAATGTGTGAGGCGTGCACTTTTGGATTTTCCAAATATTGAAATATTTAAAAAGACGGGGCTTTGTGAATAAAGTCTGTTACTTACTGGGTAGAGTAATATATAAATAAGGTAGGTTACGTTAGGTTAGGTTACGACCAGACCCCCCCCCCACCAGAATGAGTTCCCGCCTTGTCGTGGCGGGGGGGGGGGGCTTAGTACTAAGCCACAATGACGAACCCACATGGCAAGTCCGAGGTGTGAATAGATGGCCCGAGGTAAATTCTACATTTTCTACGCTTCGAGTACGCCTCAGGCTCTTCATAACTGTTCCGATAACGCAAATAATATTATTCTAAATGACATCAACGTTGAACGTGAGAAAGAGCGACCTTAAAAACGATGCTGACATTGGAAGAGAGCGTAGGGCTCCGGAGTTTTTTTCAGAATGAGGGTGACATTCGAGCACAAATACTTAAAGTTACTATCACTTCGTAATAGCGACATCTGTAATAGTGATAATTTTGATCATTCAGTTTGTTTTTTACCCGACTACTACAGAACGTGGGTAATGTTTTTCAAGTATATGTATCCATCATAGACTTAGAATATACTTACGCCAGTATATTCTAAGTCTATGGTATCCATATATGTGCATATCTTTGGCACGCTCTGCTCTGTATCCTAAACGTGATGGAGTTTAACCAATTATGGGGTGTCATAAGAGTTGTTTTAGTTATCGAAGTGACACAAGGTATAAATTTTTCTCTTTTTTCAGTAAACTTTCTTTACGCAGTCGTTTTTTAATAACTTTTATAACCTTTAACTTTATTTATAGAAGTAAGGGAGTCAAACGACCACATATAGTTATCAATCATAGATATATCATCACACTGAGATTTATCCAATATAAGAATAAAACTGAGATGAAATGCTTCATTTGCAGTAAAAAGGGTCTCTGATTTTCTATATCTCGCGAAATTCTGTTATTTTTTGTTCATTACTTTATAGGTATTAGGCGTTCTAGAGCGCTCATCTGTGAGCACCCGATATGATCTCCATCAGCACGAATAAAACTACTCATTAAATTTTTTCGGCAAAAGAGAGGAAAAATCTGCTGAAATGCGGTTAAGTGGTGCTGAAATAGAATACTCTATCATCCCGTGGGTGCTGTAAGAGGTAACAGAGGTGTTACAGGAGATGGGCGGCAGTCAACCCACCTACCAAGAAATGCAACGATTGGATGCCTATGTCCAGTAGTGGACATTTTATAAGCAGTAATAAATAAAAGAAAAAAATTGCTAAAATACTAGGTACTTAATGAAATCATTTTACATGAAAACTTTGATGTTAGTCACGAAATGGTAACTAGTAACGCGCGTACATTAATGGCAGTAAGTTCACCTATCTACAAAAAAATATTTGTGTAGTAAATTGTTTTCTATCTATTTAATTTTTTATAGAATAAGGGTGATAAACGAACACACAGCCCACCTGATGGTATGTGGCTGCAATTGCCCATAGACATCTACATTTATCCTCGATTAAGAATAAAAACGCAGATTCATTGTTACCCCTGAGGACTAAGATGGTATGCCTCGTTTCCAGTAGTAAGGGTCTCTGGCTCTTTATACTCACCATACGAAACACAGCAGCATTAAGCTGCTATTTTACGCTGGTATTTTGTGAGAGAGTGGTCTCAAGTCGACCCAATCCATTAGTGCTACAACTATAATGTAACTGTAGCATGGCTCTACTACGTGTATAACGTTATTCACGCACTTATCAACCACTTCATACTCGTATCAGACAAAGCGAACGATAATTGGAAAACGATATCTATAAGTTAAAAATCTTTATTGAATCTCTCATTTAATAATGATAATTATAATAAAAATATAAAGAAGATAGGATGGATAAAAAGATAAAAAGACAACCGATAGTCCGAACTACTTTTTAGTTTAATCTATATATCAAAGTACCATCGATCTATCCATCCATTACAGCCTATAAGAGTCCATTGCTAAACATACACTTTTTTCTTTTTCTGTTGCTTCTTTAAAAAAACGTTACCCCTACATTAAGAAGAAGGTATTTTGTAAGTGGTAGTCATGCTGCAGTTATATTAGTAGTATAGTTGTAGCACGAATGGGTCGGCTCGACCGGGGAAGGACCACGCTCTCGCAGAATACCAGCCTAAAATAGTAGCTTAATGCTGCTGTGTTTCGTTTGGTGAGCGTAGAGAACCGGAGACCCTTTTTACTTGAAACGAGGCATTACATCTGTCCTCAGGGGTGACAACGCATCTTCATTTTGATTCTTAACTGAAGATAAATGTAGATGCTTATGGTTCACAGCATCCAATTACCATCAACTTACCATGAGGTGGACTGTATGATCGTTTGTCACCCTATCCTATAAAAAAAGACTTTCTCCTGTATCGTGGAGGCAGTTTACAAACATAAATTGCACGAGTTCAAATATCCAGACCGGGAAGAATTAATTGTAGACCATACAAAAGCTTGTTCCGACAGGGATTCAAACCCGCGGCCCTCAGCGCCGCCACTCAATGCTAAGCTGCGGCAACTGTGCTTCTAAGTCGCCGCTACCTACCATATATTGCTTCATTGGAGGGATATTGGCAGTAGTTGCCACGCTTGAGGAGCGGGTTCTCGAACTGTTATCATCAAGACCTTTCTTCACACAGTCAGAGTCAGTCATTAATTATGGGGCAATATATACGATATTACAACAAAATGGCAGAAAATAAAAAAGATTCTTCTATTACTGAGTTTAAATATTATATTTAAAAAAAAACTATGGAAAGAGTTATTAATTATTATAATATAAATTAATGCAAGGTAAATTGGGATAAGGTGGAAAAAGAAAAATAAAAATCTTTTAATACGAATTACTTTTAATCTATATTGAATAAAAATTATTCTATTACGAATATATTCTATTCGACGTTGCTGCCCATATCCTGTTTAATTTCCTCTGTCGCCTCGTACGACACCTGCGGACTGTTAAGGGGATGTGAACTTTCTTATGTCGCAAACATTCAGATATAATGTAAAAGTTTTTTATGGAATAAAAGTGACCAATGAGCACAAAGCCCACTTAATGGTAAGTGGATGCTGTGGCCCATAGACATCTACATTTATCCTCGATTAAGAATCAAAACGCAGATGCGTTGTCACCCCTGAGGACTAAGATGGATATGCCTCGTTTCCAGTAAAAAGGGGTCTCCGGATCTCTACACTCATCATACGAAACACAGCAGTATTAAGCTGCTATTTTACGCTGGTATTTTGTGAGAGCGTGGTCCTTCCCCGGTCGTGCTGACCCATTCGTGCTACAACCGTAATATAGCATTATACATCATTGTCCTACGCGCTGTCTTTATTAAAATAAAAAATAAAAACTTACTGAGTTTTTGAGCCGCAAAGCCTACCAGCAAACGTCTCCACATGAAAATATGTTAAATTCACTAATATAGAACCGAACAGTTGACACAACACTGGGTTATTTGATGCATATTCTACATTACTTTTAGTAAATTTTGGATGATATTGAATTAGAGGATCGTGAAGTAATAGTCGATGACATGGGCGACGTAGAAAAGAAGGCAGGTGCCAATGTACATGAAAATTAGTATTTGGACCAACATGGTGTTTCGTTCACTGCTCGCACAGTACTGGGCTTTGGCGAAGCCCCACAGGCTACAAGCAAGGTGAATGTCGGACAGTCGCTGATCTTGTTGGTTGATTGCGTAAAGGGACGAAGTAGTGAACAGGCGATATGCCTGAGGGTTACAGATTGGTTCAAGGTAGGTATTACATTTCATATAAGCCAGTAATCTGTTTGTCAATTAGTCCTAATATATATGTATAGTTCTTCTGTACTCCAAATGGCTGAAGCGATTTTCATGAAATTTTTTGTGTGTGTTTGACAGTTATGCACCAAAGTTTTAGCCATTTTGGAATTGGACGCGTAGTTGTTATTTGACAGCCATTTAAGTGAGTCGATGTAAATGATTTTGGGAAAATTGAAAAAAATGAGTATCGAGCTATCATTATTTTTTTCTTTTAGAAAGGTAATACGCTTACGCAAATCAAAGATGAATTGGACTCTATAATGGAGCTCTGCGCACCATCATTTACCACAGTGAAATTTTGGGCAGCTGAATTTAACGTGGCCGTGAGAGCTTGGGAGACGATGAACGTTCGGGACGTCAAAAACTGCAACTACTGACAATAACATCGCTAAAGTTCACTAAATGATGCTAGGCGTCCGCCGAATTAAAGCGAGAGAGATAGGAGAGGATATGAAAATGTTCAGAGAACGTGTTTATCACATATTAAATCAAGATTTATACATGAGAACGCTGACAGCTCGTTGGGTGCCGCGTTTGCTCACATTAGCCCAAAATGTGTTCGAATGAAAATTACAACGCTCTTTTGGCGCCTTTTAGACGCAATAAATCCTAGTTTTGGCATCGATTAATTACTGTAGATGAAACTTGGATTCATAATTATATGCCCGAAAGAAAAATACTGTCGAAACAGTGGACTGCAAAGGGGGAACCGGCTCAAAATAAGCGAAAACTGGTTTTTCGGCTGGGAAAATGATAGCAACTGTTTTTTGAAATAGGATGGAGTTATCCCAATCGATTATCTTTAAAAAGGAAAAACCATTACAGGAACATCTACTCATCACTTGAAAAACTCAAGGCTGAAATTGCGGGAAAACGGCCACAAATTTGTAGAAAAAGAAAATCCTGTTTAACCATAACAACGAGCCGTCTCACACCTCAGCGGTTGCCATGGCGAACATCTACGAATTACGGTTCGAACTGCTTGTCCATCTACCTTACTCACCCTATTTAGCCCCAAGCGACTTCTTTTTATTCCCTGGTCTAAACATTGCGCTCGGAGGGCAGATATTTTCGTCAAATTAGGAGGCAATCACCTTCGTGAACAATTATTTTGCAGAGAAAAACACCGAGTGCTATTTGGACGGGTTAGAGAGATGGGAGAAGTGTGCGTAGTTACAAGGAGACTATGTAGAAAATTAAAAATAAGTTTTAAGAAAAAAATGTCTTGTATCTTTCTTAGGTCGAAAACTTTTTAGAGTTAAATAGTAATTTAAGGTATAGAAATTGTGATTACCTTGGGTGTCTTTTAAAGTCAATTTCAAAAATATATTTATTTACTTTAAATTGATTTTGATTTCGTGCCACCGCAACCACAGTTCCTTCTTATTTTGAGTTGTCTTTTACGACAGCTATTAGACGATATGGGGTAGTGGATATTGTTATACCGCAACTACACGATGTGTTTATTTTATATATTGTTGGTGTTTCAATACCGATTAATGTTATATTATTATTATTGGTTTGTCATATTAGTGGTAGTATAATTGTATTAGGCTAGTTCTTTTTTATCTACTTTATTTTTTGCACGTTAGAAAGTAAGAGAGCATTTCTACTGCCAACAAACTGCTGAGCAGTTTGGTAGACTGTAAAACTGTAATTGTGTGATTTGTTATTTTAAATAAATAAAATTAACCTACTGAAGGTTTATAATTTTCTACTTAACATAATTTGTGAGTTGGGACTAAGATGAAGTGATTGTAGAGAACCGGATACCTCTTTATTTTTTTGGAATCGAGGCCTTACATCTTAGTTCTCAGGGGTGACTGTTGATCAGGTGATCAGGTGGACTGTGTGTTTGTTTGTCACCCTTATTATATTAAAAAATCTACGATAAGAGACAAATACCTAGTTTGTGGGAAATGCCTTTAATATAATATTAAATATATTGATGGCTCCGTGGCACAGTGGCTTGACAATGAATTGCAGTGCAGTGGGGGCCGGGCTTGGATGTTTTTCCATATGAAATTTATGTATATAAATTGTCTCCACGATACTGGAAAAAATCTTAGTGTGGGGGTTACGTTATATATACACATATAAAATGCGTATCGCGTATAATAAAATTTTATTATATACCCGACGTTTCGAGCAATTTACAGCACCCATGGTCACGGGGGGACTGAGATGTTCAACGTCCAGATATCATAATTAACCGCGGTTACCACAGATTAAAATTTTAGTAGAGAACATGGCTGCGTGCTAACATCTACTTGGAATCCTATAATTAATAAAACTAAATCTCAACCCAAGCATACAACTACAAGACTTCAAGATACTTGTTAGTTCATAATGCGTAGATCAAAACAAAAATTAGTAATTTTAATCTATTGTAACCTCGGTTAACTATGACATCTGGACGTTGAACATCTCAGTTCCGTCGTGACCATGGGTGCTATAAAGTTCTCGAAACGTCGGATATATAAAAAGTTAACATACGCGATAAATTCCGTAAAACTAGTATTATTTAAATGTGTAGTGTTCCCGTAAATATAAGAAATCATTATCAAAATAGAATTTTAATGAATTTATGCAATCCTACTTTATAATTACAGTCGTTGTTTAAAGTTGAGATACAGACAGTACAATTGACCCTTCAGTGTATTACATTCAGTGTATGATTCCATTAATTATTCGCGTTGCATATGCATGCGACGTGAGCCAGAATACAGCGAAGAAAAACATAAATTGAATAGATGTCTCGAACGAGAACGTCTTTCTAATGCAGCTGGTCTCTTGTACCATTCATTGAGTTGCAATTTTAAGATACTCTTCTTTTATATAAAATTGAAATGTCAAGCGAGCTCATAGTCCACCAGCTGGTCAGTGGCTATTAAAATCTGCAACCAACTTCAAACTAAGGAGCTTACAGATGCTTTGTCAGCTCTGTAGACTAAGATAGAATACCCTTCAGTCTGTGATTATCCTTCAGACCGCAATACAATACCGCAATGCACGTACTGCAGCTTAGAGCCAGAAATATAGGTAAGAGTGTGAGTTACACATACGTTCTTCTAAGCTCAAAAGGAGCCGTGATTGAAGGCGTGTGAAGCGAAGGTATTTAATGTTATACGACCTAAGATGACGCAATACAAATGGTAAAATCAAAAAAATACGTAAATAAATATTTCATTTCATTTCAAAAAATTACTACGACCGACTTCAATATAAATAAAACGAGAACATCATCAATGGAGTCGAAGTTAATTAAATACGCATTATTAAATAATATCAATTAAATTAGAATTACTCAAAAAATACTAGTCAAATCTAGATCAAATTTATATGGGACTACATGAGTTACGTCAGCTTTCAAATATAAAAAAATGTCCTTGAAAAAAACTCCGAGGTAACACATAAAAAATACAGTCTAATTGAGAATCTCTCTCTTTTTTTGAAGTCGGTTGAAAAGTTTAATGCAGCCCGCATTAGACTCAACCATAGAGTAATTTTTAAACTCGTATAACCTAAAGGAACAATTTTACTTTTCTATGAGTCGGAAATAAAAGCTTCTTAGTGATTAGAATACAGGTAATATATAGGAGCATAGTACTTTGTATATAACTGAAAGATGAAATTTACTTTTATTTACGTCAGTTAAAAAGGGTTCGTAGTAAATAAAATACGGGTGAATCAAAACGGCAGCCGTAAAGTTGTAACGGAGAGTAACTCTCCTATGATGCGGTATTGTTCGTAGAGGATAATCAACAAGGATTACTAACTTGATAAGCCTCTTACATACTTAAATTAAAATAACAATATAATACTTACATATACAATACTTAAATTAAAAGAAAAAATAATCTGGGAGGTTGCAGTTCACTGGTTCTTATTTCTGTTTATAAATTATTAATACCGAGGTTATCATATAAGAATTGCTACGCAGCGTCTACGTCGTAGCACTGGCCTACGTAATGATTTTAAGTAAAGCTTACAATGCATTCGAGCTTTTAGTATAAATACCTGTATGTACTTGTATTATAATTTATAGTAACTTACGGTAATTTAATATGTTAGTAAAATCTTACAGCCTTAATAGAATGAAATGAGTGGTAAGAGCGTTTCGGTTTAGTTCCTTTTAGGGTCAATTAATAAACTTTTTTTACAGAATAAGGGTGACAGACGACCACACAGCCCACCTGATCCTAAGTGGATGCTGAGACCTATAGACATCTTTATTTATCTTCAATTCAGATTCAAAACGCAGATGCGTTGTCACTCCTTAGGACCACGATGGAATGCCTCGTTTCCAGTAAAATGGGTCTCCGGTTCTCTACACTACGAAACACAAAAGCATTAAGTTGGTATTTTACGCTGGTATTTTGTGAGAGCGTGGTCATTCCCCGGTTGAGTTGAACCATTCGTGTTACAACCAAGATATAGCTATAGTTATAGTGCTCTATCATGTAGAAAACATTAACAAATTAAGGATTGCAGATGTAAGAATAAAATAGTTCAATTGTTTCACTTTTATATTCATTCGTGTTATAATTTATTTTATATATAACTTTTATCTTACTATTGAAAAATCAGCTTTTATTCTTTTCATAGAAATATCCGTAGTTGTAAGACTGCTTGTTTCGTTGGCCTTGTGTGTAAACTCGATTGCTGATCATGTGGTTCTAGGTCGAATCCCGGGTCGGGTAAAAAAATAATTATAGAGTTTTTTCAGTCAATTAATTCTCTGTAGCAGCCCGGAGTAAGAAAGTTAGCGGTGTTTTAAGTTTTAAGGAAAGTAAGAAAACCACCGGTCTGTTTCCGGTCGGTCCGATTGCTACCAGACTATGAGACTGAGGTAATAGAGGTTGTTCCCGTCCAGCGCAAATGACTAGTCTCAGTTGAGACTGGCCGACCTGACCGGGATTTATTCTTAATGACATTATTGGTAGAAATAACTAAATTTTTAATAAAAGTAATGATCCGTTAATCAATTTTATTGCGTTTAGTTTACCTTACATTATATTCCTGGAATTTCTTGTGCTTTGAGAAGTAAGATCACGGGAGGACTGTGTTTGAAATCTTAACGTTTTATAAAAAGAAGGTATTGTCAATCCAAAGAGTTTCTCGACTCCACAGAGCCAGCAATTCATTCATGGGGCAATGCATACGCTTTTACTAAGTTTAAAAATTTTAATAAACAAAAACTGTATAAAAAAGGTTATTTTAATATAAATGAATACATGGTTAATAATAACCCCTGCGAATGAGGTGGTCATTTCCTAGCTGTTTCTTGAATAGGTTTTAAAAGTAGTTTTTGCTACTTATGTGTTAAGGTAAATTTTTACTCAAAAAAAGTACCGCTGGGATTCTTCCGGGTTCTTCCCAAGACAGGTTTTTTTCCGAATCCAGTGGTTATTAGTAAAAAAATTACTTTCAATAAGAATTACTTGTAATCCATATTGCATAAAAATTGTTTTATTGTCTTCTAGACTACTTTTTAACAATAAAAATACAATTAATAAAATGTACACATGTAATGTGTTTGTACAGAAGGGCTACGATGGCTATCCGAGTACAGAACCAGAGTACGAAACCTATCCAACTGTAGAGAGGTGTAAGGTAACGGGATGACGTCATATCCCCGAAACTTTTCATCGCTGCATTGGGAGATGTTTTCAAGCTACTGGACTGTAAAGGATACGGTATTAACGTCATTGGTAAGTACAGTACTCACCAAATTTTATGTGCATTGGGAGATGTTTCAAGTACTGGACTGTAAGATGGTATTAGTAGTAGTAAGTATTTGCCGACGATATAGTTCTTATGTCAGAATCGCTGGAGGACCTAAGTGACCTCAGTAGTGTCTCAGATAAACAAAAGCCATGTGTTATGTCTATGTCACACCTATACCGGTGGTTGTTGGGAGCACTAAGCTCGAAGTTTTTGACGAGTTTGTTTACCTGGGACAAATAGTCCGACTAGGTAAGTCTAACTTCGAACGAGAGATCAATCAATGGATTCAACTCGGCTGGGCAGCGTTCGGGAGATTACGACACATCATCTCATCAGGCATACCTCAAAACCTGAAAACTAGATTTTACAACCAGTGCGCGTTGACAGTGATGACCTATTTATCTGAGACGTGGTACTTCACTGCTAGCCGTATGATGAAGCTCAAAGTCACTCATCGAGCTATGGAGAGGGTTATGCTCAGGGTTTCTCTGCGTGATAAACCTGGGAATGGGGATATTCGCAGTAGTACCAGTGTGACCGACATAGCCCAACGGATTAGTAAGTTGAAGTGGTAATGGGCCGACCATATAGCTCGAAGAACCGACAACTAATGAGGAAGAACGGTTCTCCAATGGCAGCCTCGTACTTGTAGGTGAAGTGTAGAGCTGCCCCCCACTAGAGGGAGCATCGGCCTGGTAAGACATGCGGGAAGTCGATGGATGCAGGTGGCTCAGGACCGTGCTTTCTGAGATTCCTTGGGGATTATTTGTTGATGTTTAGCAATGTGCTTGTGAAGAACTGTAATGATGATGATGATGAATTAATAAAATAAATTTTGTTATTTGTGTAGAAAATTGTTATTACTAATATAAGTAAGTAAGTCTACTTACGACTTCGGTCCTGTCCATTGTCTACAGTGGTAGAAGGCACAGCAAGCCTGTCTATGCCATCGGAGCTTGGCACTTGATGCAGCGGAAGTTCCACCGCACCGCCCCCTGGCCACGCCATCACTGAGCACTACGTACATCGCCGCTCCATCACAAGATAACCGAAGTCTTCTCACTGTAGTTCACAGACACCAGTAACACACTAGCGTTTACACTTGAGAAGTGAGCTTAGTCTTGAACACTTTTAGCACCAATTTAAATAACTCGTAGTCTTAGTTAAGGTATTCTTAGTTACACAAAAAACATTATAATTTTATTTAAAGAATATTCGTTACTGATATTCCGTTTCACTTACTTTTAATTGACTGTAGATCTGATTGCAATTATCACGAATACTGAGCTTCGAAGTGTTGTTATATAAATATTATTATATACTAGAGCCGCGACACGCCCTTCGCCTGGGTTATTAGGATCTACGTCCTACAATTGTGACGTTATTAAGGTTTAAGGTAATCAAAAATGGACGACACACACGGCCAGTTCAACTGATGCGATATTTTAAAAAAATAACAGTCCTAGTTTGAACTGATCAGTTGAACCGTGTGTGTCGTCCAAAAGACAATTTGTATTATCAAATTTTCCTTTTTTTTAAATTAAGAAAATCCAAGTATTTCGGATAAAATATAGCGTATATCATTCTGAGTATTGCTCTCTCTCTCTGTTCGTAAATTAGCCTGGACAGACAGACAATTTTTTTTAAATTCATGTTTATGTATTAATATCATGCAAATAACACCCTAGCTTAATAGGACGCAGTTATTTCAATGTGACAGACAGACAGTTTAATTTTATTTATATGTATAGAAGAGACGTGTCGTATGGTAGCAAATGTAACTTTTCAAGAATGGTGATATTATTATTATTTTAAACAAGCTGAAGCCTTAGGGCAACTAAAAAGGAGAGATCCGAGTATTAAAAAAACTGGCCAAGTGCATGTCGGGCCATGCACAATGGCAGGGTTCCGTAGTTCCCGTCACAATACTTATAACTTAGAAGGGGCTTTCTTGAAAATGAGCATACTCGTATTAAGTTCGCGGTTTGAACGCTATCACGACTAAAAATGGGCCCAAATAGGACGATGGTAACTGAAGGACTTATTTTCCAATCAAACTTATAGGGAGTGTTATTCAAAAATATTAAAATAATTTTTCAATCTTGAAAATAATACAATCTACATCAAATCAATCACATGCCAAGTCCGTATAAAGATAGTTGACTATCTATCTATATTTTCCAGACAGTGCAACCGTAAGATATTCATATTTATCTTAGGGTTGCACTATAATGAACTTTCACGTAAACCACCACTGCCCTAAACGATCCTGAGGGTCACCCGCGTAAACCATGAGTACCACGAATGAAACTTTATGAGGTTGAATGCTTTGAATGAGGCCTACAATAACTATTAACTAAAAAAATAAGCGAACGTAGTAAGTATATAGGAAAGGACCTCTCTGCCTATCCTGCAAAGGAAAAAGTAAAGCTATAGTAACAATGCATAGAAGTTGCTTTCATCATAAAATAATTATTTCGTACAGTTAACAATAACATAATAAAGTTATAATGCAGCTAGTTTTAAGTAATTTTCTACATAGTTGTAAAGAAATACAAATCCTAGTGCATTTTAAGTTAGACAACTATTACTTGTTAACTTGTTGATTCTAATTAAATGTGATAGTTTTACTTCATTATACATATTAATATTGTGTATACTTTTCACATTTGCAAAAATAGCCGTTTAGTTGGTGGTCACATGACTCTAATGAAAAATACCACTTTAAAGCTAAATATTTCGCAAAGGTACCCCTAAATTGAAAAAATTATAAGAAATCATTATGAAAAAATGTTGTTCTACAATCTCAATGTTTTTCAAACACCTGTCCACAAATCCCACGCGATGAAATAGACGTGTAAAAAAAATTAATTCTCCCTTAACCTATATGAGAGGTACCCAAAATTAAAATGTTTTTGAATAATTTATTTTAGAGCTTTGTAGGAGTGGTTAATATCTATAACTGTGCCAAATTACAGATTTGTAGCACCTATGATCTCTGAACTAAACCGCGGAAAGACGGACAGACGGACATGGCGAAACTATAAAGGTTCCCTGTTGATTAACTACGGAACCCTAAAAAGACATGTAATCTTGTGTGTAACTTTATTTCAATGAGTTTTTCTGTCAAGAAATTCTCAGTATCTGCCCGGAGTCAGGAAGTTGGCGGTGTCTCACCCCCGTGCCTCGGAAAGCACGTAAAGCCGTTGGTCCTGCGCCGATTTCTCTCCGGTCGTGTTGGTTTAGCGTCCCATCGGATTATGAGAGTGAGGGAATAGAGAGTGCACCTGTGCTTGCGCATAAACTTGGGCGCTATAATCCTGTCCTGCGCCGATGGCTAGCCTCCGTTAAAGCAGGCCAGGCAGGTCTGGAGGACATTATTTCAATATTTATTATTTAGATTTGGTTGCTAATTTCTTTTTTTTAATTGTTTTAAGAAAACACTAACAATGCTAATAACACATTACTAGTGTTCCCTTTAACTAATCTTGGTAAGATTAAAATGCGTTGAAAATGTAAAGTGTGTTTTTAAAAACTAAAAAAAACCACGAAACTCATATTATCCGGTTAGATTAAGATTTCGGGGCAGGAGCTCTTATATCCTTTTCTTAAATCTAGCCTCGATTATCTATAAAAAATACGGACTATATCTCTTCACAAATTTAAAGAATTGTGTTATAATTACTATTTTAACTTTTAACATGCAAAGTAATTAAAATTACAATTTTAATGAACACAGCAATCAAATTGAATCATATGAAAACGACACGAAGTCGAATGGGCGAGGCGAGTGAGTTAAAAATAGTTTTAATTGATTTTTGTATAAGTACAGTAGGCGCAAACATATACATGAATTTAGATAACTCACACTCTTTGTTTATAATTGTGCGTAAAATGGATTTTTTATAGAATAACAAATGAGAACACATTTATCTTCAATTAAGAATTGAAATGCAGATGCGTTACCAGCCCTGAGGACTTAGATGGAATGCCTCGTTTCCAGTAAAAAGGGTCTCCGATTCTCTACACTCACCATACGAAACACAGCTGCTATTTCGCTCTGGTATTCTGTGAGAGCGTGGTCCTACCCTGGTCGAGCCAACCCATTCCTGCTGAAACATCAATATAGCTGCAGCATGGCTCTACCACGTGTGAATATATTATATACAATAAAGTTTAGGTTAAGTGTACTCGTAATAACTAAAAAAGCTCTTATAATATCTAATCCTAACTTGCAAGGAATACTCATAATATTGTTAGGAATAAGTCAGAAGTAGGATAAATTCTCATAACGTAATACTATTTATTATTCGAGTTTGCCATTACATTGAATTTTAAATTATAATGCCAATTGTTTAATGCTATATCAAAGTAAGTTACAGATGCCGTTATAGCTTATTAAAGTCCACTGATGACCATCGGCCTCCACATAGATTAAATCATAGGGGGATATTTGCCACAGGTGCAACGCTTGGCAACAGAATTGGCAACCGCAGTTTTTCTTATTTTTAGTCGTTATTGGGTAGACGCTTCTGCCCAACTCCTGACTTGTTTTCCTCCGTCGCCTCTACGCACGCTAACGGAATGATATGGGTTAGTGGATATTCTAACACACGCAGTAAATAAAATTTAGTATTTATTCAAAATAAGTGCAATCAATCAATCAATATTTAAACGGCAATAAAACTAAATGTATAAAAAATTTCTATAACAATTGTAAAAATCGGAAGAAGATGTGAGCTTTGTGGATTTTACTGTTTATCTCTGTGCTTACTCTCCAAGCAAAAATTCTAACTTAAACTTAAACTATAGTAACATTAACAACTCACTAACTGTAAGTTGACTTAACTGTCACCTACCATACATATACATTTCTGCAAATAAATGTTATTTCATTTCATTTTTTTTGTTTTGCATAAGAGTCCATAGGACATTGCTTGTTTAATGATTTCTTATATTACACGTTAAATGAGTCTAGGTTTTTGCGAATTTTATCACGTTTAATTAACTTATTTTATATTCATGATGTTTCGGGACCTTTGTAGCACCCATGGTCATGGGGGGACTGAGGTGTTCGACGTCCCAATGTCGTAGTTAACCATGACTACCTTAAGTTTTATTTTTAACTAAAGGTTGCCGAGATTAGTTGAAGTGAAACTTCTTTATCGAGGTGGTGGATAAATCCAGTATGTTATTAAAAATAAAAAACCGCTGGGGCTACATGAGTATACTATTTTTTAACCCATCTATGTAAAACCAGCTGCTTCCCGCGGCTTCGTCCGTGTGAAATGTATTACGTTTAGATTTCAACATAAAACAAAACAACATAAACACTCACACCTGTCACCCAGAGGGGTAGGCAGAGACTACGGACTTTCATTTGGCACGATCCTGACATACCTCTTTCGCCTCCTTTACATTCATATATCCACGCATACATGCTCGTCGGTTAAGGGTACTTGTAACGTGGCCCTTCAAAATATCGCCAATTTGGTCGATAAACTTTTTTCTAGGGCGTCCCTTCCCGACTCTGCCGTTCACATCTGCCGTATAAATTTGCTTTATCACTCTTTCATCATTCATTATTTCTACATGACCAAACCACCGAAGCATTCCTTTCTTAATCCTGGTCACAACATCATCTTGCATACCACATTTATCTCTTATCACGGTTTTAAATTGTTTTGCGCGAAACTATGAATATTTTACCAAAATAAATATAGTCTAAATTACTCCTTATAACATCAGCTATTTGCTAGCGAGAGTCCCGTCAAAATCGGTTCGGCCATATCAGAGATTGGCCGGAACAAACAGACAGACAGACAAAAATTTTAAACATTGTTTTTTTTTATAAATATAGAATAAAGGTGACAAACGAGCACAGAGTCCACCTGATGCTAATTGGATGCTGTGAACCATAGGCATCTACATTTATCTTCAGTTAAGAATCAAAATGCAGATGCGTTGTCACCCCTGAAGACTGAGATGTAATGCCTCGTTTCTAGTAAAAAGGGTCTCCGGTTCTCTACACTCACCATACGAAACACAGCAGCATCTAGCTGCTATTTTACGCTGGTATTCTGTAAGAGCGCGGTCCTACCCTGGTCGAGCCGACCCATTCGTGCTGCAAACACTATATAGCTGCAGCATGACTCTACCACGTAAACTCTTCCACGTGTTTTTGTTATAAGTACCGTATATATTTACATATACATTTAGTAAAAAACTATTATTTTGAGATTTCAAACAAACACAATTTTAAAATAAAAGAAGAATAATATGTCGTAAAGAAGTTGTGCTTCGTAATGTGTACACGCTTTTCATTACACGCACATTTTTTTTTCATTGAAAATTGTTGGTTAATGGAAACGTGTTGGGTTATTTTCTTAGTAATTTATTTTATGTACATTTTTATTTTTGTCCTTGTATGTATATTATTCCTTTGTTTATTTTTACAATTAGCCCTTTATTATAATGTGAATGCTAGTAATTGATTCATTAGGTGCCAATAATTGGCAACATATGTGCCAACAAATGGATGCTTACGAAATCCCTTAAAACTTCTTGGAACACATATATTGTTATTAATTATAGTAATTAATTTTAAGCAACCTATTATAAATTTATATCCTCTTAATAAAATGCATATACACCATGTGTGGACCAGTAACAGAAACAAACAAAAGGCAATACAGAATAAAGACAAGGTCTCTCTATAACCAATTTTTTAAATTAAACAAAGATTTTATTTAAATGTCTTATTACAATTATATAGTTATATTAGTAGTATAGATGTAGTACGAATGGGTCGGCTCAACCGGGGAAAGACCACGCTCTCACAGAATACCAGTGTAAAATAACAGCTTAACCCTGCTGTATTTCGAATGGTGAGTGTAGTGAACCGGAGACCCTTTTTACTGGAAACGAGGCATTCCATCTTAGTCCTCACGGGTGACAACACATCTGCATTTTGATTCGTAATCGAGGATAAATGTAGATGTCTATGGGCCACAGCAACCACTTACCATCAGGTGGACTGTGTGCTCGTTTGTCACCCTATTCTATATAAAAATAAAATGAAGTACCCGGATGACCGAGCTTTTGTTTTTGAAATTACATTTATAAATTACATACTGATAATATTTTTTGATCTTATTGACAGAATAGAAAAAACTGAACTGATTATTTGAATAAAAAATCATGAATGCAATTGGTTTTATTAAAATTTTCGTATTTTTTTATTTACAAAAAAAGGGCTTAAAATAATAGATTTTCTCACAAAAGAAGGGAACTTGAAAAAAAAGGCAAAAGCTAGACCCAGAGACAGGACGCGAACCACGGAACTCCGATATCACGCCCGACCGACATCCCACCTGAGCTATAACGATCGTTATTGATCTGTCGACATTTACCTTGTTATATTGTAGCATTTTTTTATTGCCTGAAAACACGGACAAAAGGACATTTTCTAAAAATAAATCCTAGCTAGATCGATTTATTGCCCCCGAAACTCCCTGGACACTAAATTTTAAGAAAATCGTTGGAGCCGTTTCCGAGATTCCGATTATATATATATCAAGAATTGCTCGTTTAAAGGTATAGGATAGGATATGTTATTTGATAATAACGCCTAGAGATGAGGTGTTGGCTTTCATAGTGCTACTTAAATGGGTGTTGTTGGTAATTATACAACCTAATCTTTATTGTATAATATATAATTTTATGCGTGTGCGCCATGCTGTAACTATATTATGGTTGTAGCACGAATGGGTGGGCTCGACCATTGAGAGATCATGCTCTCGCAGAATACCAGCGCAAGTGTAGAGAACCGGAGACCCTGTTTACTGGAAACGGGACATTCCATCTTAGTCGTCGGCGGTGACAACGTACCTATCTACATTTTTATTTTTATTTAATGGATGTAGAAATTTATGGGCCACGGCATCCACTTACCATCAGGTGGACTGAGTGGTCGTTTGTCATAATTATTCTATAAAAGAAACGCCATAACCAACTCCTCTATTCGTATAATAGTCATGCAATAAGTTGGGAAGCTTCGTCGCAGTGTGTATAAGTGTAAGTAAAGTACAGAATGCACACAGATGTGTAGTGCGCGGGAAAAAGATAAAGGGCAAGGCTGCCGAATTACAGGAAAGAGGTCAAGGTGAATAGCATCTGCGCGACTGCGCGGAGGCTGCGCACTGCTCTCCCCGTACAACCCCGGATATTTTGTGTGTTATTCAACAAAGACCTTTGTGTTTTAAAATAGAGATTCTTCAAAGAATGTTTACCTGAAAATTAACGTAAACAATAACAAAGAGAATTTAATTTTGACTTTAGAGGTTATATAATAACTGTTTAGAAACAAGCCTTTTAGGTCAGCATTCGGGTCCATCAATCATAGATCAGTTCCATAATGGAATAAAACTAATTTTAATTTTTAACGAATTTTATCGCGTGTAATCTAAACTGTTTTAATTCCCGACGTTTTAGTCACTTTACAGCACCATTGGTCACGAGGGAGGACTGCGGTGTTTGACGTCCTGATGTCATAGTTAACGAAGGGTAATTTAGACTTTTAATTATAAATTTTTGGTCTATCTACACAGAACGACCTTACAGTAGTAGTCTTACTAGTCTACTTAGTAGTATGCATGAGTTTGATATTTTTAAACTGTTAAGAAATATTTTATTAATTATGAGATCATTAACCGGGAGGAAATTAAGATGTAGTTTTATTTTATATCGTTTAGCCACGGCGATACAGAGGCTTTATAGTTACATAAGTACGCCAAGTTTCAGCTAGGTCAGATGTCAGCAAGTGTTTCAAAAATTTATTACAATTTTTGAACCGGAAAGACACGAAAAAAGCAAGTTAGTTAGTTTTCATATGTGGTAGAGCCACGCTGCAGCTATGTTATGGTTGTAGCACGAATTGGTCGGCTCGACCGGGGAAGGAACACGCTCTCACAGTATACCAGCGTAAAATAGCAGCTTAATGCTGCTGTGTTTCGTATGGTGAGTGTGGAGATCCGGAGACCCTTTTTTACTGGAAACAAGGCCTCGAGCCTGAGTACTACGAAGGAATGCCTTGTGAAAACGCATCAGGGTTTTTATTTACATCCATTTACCATCAGGTGGACTGTGTGGTCATTTATCATCCTTATGCTATAAAATAAAAAAATAACATGGAAAAAGTATATGACCTGTTAAGTGTCAAGTCGAGATGTCAGGCCCTCAACAAAAGTAGGAAATCCTGATTTTATTCCTGGGCGGCGCGGAGGTCGACTCTTTAACATTACGTGAGCCCCACACTCGTTATTATATAAAAAATACCCAGTTTACGTGGTGGTAAATGTTATCAATACCTTTAAGTTTTAGTGTTATTTTTACCTCCTGCTCCTGCTGGATGATTTTCCTAACAGTGGGAACAAAATAAAATATTATACTTTGATGGCGATCACTTCATTCCCAGTAGTTATTATCATGAATGTATTCCTATATATTATAATGACCGTCTTTAAAAAAATTCTTCTGCTAACATTGAACATTTTCATGGAGTACCGTACTTTGTAAAAGTCATAGATTGTCTTAGAATAAATTACGAAGTCTGTGGAGTCGAGTAATTTGGCATTACAAACTTGTATACAATTGTATATAGCCCCTAAATAAGGGGTCGCTGTGTTGTATATTACATTACGTTAGGAGCTTTAAAGTTTTATAATCGTACTGTAAAAACCCAGCCCTTTGCAATATTTTGCATACGGACGTTTGCATACTTCTTCCCCCCCCCCTACCTAGCCCCTCCCTTTTCAATCCTATTTCTCATCTATTATGACAGCTGGATGTAAAACATAGTGTGCACTATGGCCGTACTTATTACCAAGGTTAAATATTTAATTAAACAAAAACTGTATAAAAAGGGTTATTATGATATAAATGAATACATGGTTGATAATAACCCCTGGGAATGAGATGGTCGCTTCGAAGCTGTTTCTTTTTTTTCTCTTTATTTGATAATACTTTTACAATATTTAGATTGGTATTTTACAGCATAAACATAAGCTATACAGCTTTACCGTATACCGATGCTATCAACATACATAGTATGATAATTATTAGGCCTAATAATTATGTCGTACATCTTATTGTTGTGATGCACGCATTGAGCCGCGCTCCCCGTACAGTCAATAAACTGGTTTGCTCTCGGTGGCGTTATTTGCCTACCTGGCTTGACGTGTCGAGTTCGCACGCACGTTTCTAAAACCCTTGTGACCCTTGACGTTGTAAAATTTATTTAAAAAAAAAGTTTTTTTTTTAAAATAAATTTTACAAATTTGTGGTCTATCAAATCTGATGTAATGGTTGGGGCCATCTAGAATATGATCGCAAACTGCAGACTTCCCAGAACGTTGATGCTTCACGTCAGCTATGTGTTCTTTTACGCGGGTTCTAATTGATCTCTTTGTTTACCCTATATATGAGAGACCACAATCACAATCAAGCTTGATTGTGATTGTGGTCCATTACCATTACATCAGATTTGATAGACCACAAATCCTCGCGAAAGAACACTGATTCCTATCAAGGATGATACGTGAGGCTATTGAAATTAAAAAACATCCTAATTTCAATAGAGAAGGAGGCTGGGTACTACCACCTGCTTGGGATCCTATAATTAATAAAATTAAAACTAAACCCAAGCATACCACTGCAAGACTAAGAGAAGAAGAATACAGTTAGTTCATTCTGCGTAGATCGGACCAAAGACAATAATTAAAAAAGCTGAAGGTACTCCGGGTTAACTTTGACATCGGGACGTGAGTCACCTCAGTCCCCCGTGACCATGGGTGCTGGAAAGCACCCGAAACGTCGGGTATTAAAATTAATATAAATAAAACGCGATAAAATCCGTAAAAGTAGTTTTAATCAATGTATAGTGTTCGCGTAAATATAAGAAATCTTATTTTTCACTTTTATTATATATCTATTTCATATGAAACGTTATATGAGTGATATCTGTGAGTACACCTGTGATCTCGCGGCGAATCATTAAGTGAACTGTTTGCCTGGTTCCTGTGCCGATTGGTGTAGTACGACCGTTTTGCCTACTTTCGCATATCCTTTATATTATTTCCATAACTTTGACAATAATAATTCATAGAAAATATTAAATTTAACTGTAACATCATAAACACTCACGTCTTTCACCCAGAAGGGTAGGCAGAGACTACGGACTTCCATTAAGCACGATCCTGGCACGCCTATACATCCATATATATCTACACATACATGCTCGTCGGTTAAGGGTCTCTTAATCTGTCTGTACTGTCAATATCGCCAATTTGGTTAATAAACTTTCGTCTAGGGCGTCCCTTGCCGACTCTGCATTTAAATTCTTTGACATAAATTTGCGAGAAACGAGGAAAGAGCGACAGATCTTACTCATTTATATTTTCTACATGAGCAAACCACCCTGTCATTTAGATGGTATTGTATTATATAATACAGATATTACTCGATCGTTAGTTTTTAAACAACGTAGTAGGTGTTTGTAGTTTAAAATATTGGCATACAACCAAATATTTAGCGATGTATAGGTAAGCGGTGCTTCAGTCGCAGCTGAACGTTTTTATGGAAACACTTGAGTGTTGAGAGGTTGCGAGATAAAATGGCGATCGTGCTGGTTTAAAAAAGATTTAAAACGACAAAGAAATACGGCGTACAGATCATGTATTATAACAAAGACTAAACGCGTTAAAGTTCTGTTTAATTAATTTTTTTATGCGATTCGATATTTAATTTTTCAAAATAAAGGCTGTGCCTGTTTCGTCCTGTGGGTTTCGTAAGAGGCGACAAAAGGATGTAGCGGCGCTGTCCTCGCCGCCACAAGCGAAACACACCGAAGCCTAAATCACGCTATCAACATTCCGGATCACAGACAGTATATATAGAACATCTCCGAACTATCACACGGAGCGTTGGCCGCTCCCCGGGCAAAACACCTTGCCCGGCAGGAGATCTCCCCTTTTCCTTCATCGTCCACAAGGAAACTGAAACGGGAAATGGGCAGCAGAATCTCCCTGAAAGCAACTCAAGATTATAAAAATCTGCGGTTGCCAACCCGTCTGCCAAGCATGCCACCTATGGCAAAACCCCTATGAGACAATCTATGGGGGGAGGCTTACGTTTAGATGCGCCCTTCCTTTCTGCCAAGAAGGGTCGCGTCCGTATACGGCTTAGAGATCTCTAGTTAGACCGTTAAGCCAGTCCCTAAAAGGTGAGGTTTAGTGGGTAAAAGTCTCCACATAACCACGCAGCCGGCTGCGTGGTATGCTAAGAGCATTCCCCACCTCCCTCCCCCGCTTTCCGGAGGGTTGCCCATATTTGCTTCGGGCGCAAAAAAAAGCTTACGTTTAGCAGTAGACTTTTATAGACTGTAATTTAAGGTTATGGCTATAAAAAAGAAAAGTTTCTAGATATTATTGTTACATCGTACAATAATTTTATAAAACACCGCTAGCAGCATTGTTTATTTTTGTCAGAAGCAGAATTTTTAATAGATTCTACATAACTTTATGCCTTATTTATTTATCATATATTATATATTATATTCGCGGCTCTGTTGTGGATTCGAGCCAACCCAGTCACACCTCAGCTATTTATAGCTGAGTACTAGAGGGTACTGTTTCAGTTTTGCTGCTAACACAATTCTATTAATCACAATTCTATTAAATTCTTATTGTTGCAGCATCAAAAATTGTGACACTTAAAATATACGCTCCCGGTCTCATAGATCATATAAGTAAACGAACTGGCTTTTGCGAAAAAGTACTATAAATATCAAAGAAAGAAAATTTTAAGCACAGGTTTATTGCAAGCCTTAAGCGCAAAGCGCGTAGGTATGTTCTACTAGCAACTAAAAATCAAGATTCACATTGTCAGAAAGATAAATGATTGTTGAACTTATTATTATAATTTTTAATCGATTAATTACTATTATTACATTAAAAAGTGGTTTTAGTGGCTTATGGTGTAGATTTATCACATTCGCACGGAGGGGTAAACACGATAACTTTTAAAAATATCAATTGTTCAACTCTATCTTTTTTTTAAATCCATTCTTCTATCGTGTGAGAAGCCATGGAATGTAAATAGCTGTTTAAATTTAAATATAATACATATCATACGTCAAGCAACACCATTTTTATATCAGGCACGTCTTCCGAAGTGTTCTTATGAAGGGAAAATTGTCCTGGAATCGGAAATACGGTATTATATAATATGCATTGTTAAAGTTGATATAGTGTTGATAAAATAAGGTTTAATTTCATGGTCTTTATTATATATATAGGGATGGATTAGCACCACGTGCTAGTATTTTTTTACGTTCGAGAAGACTTCAAAATTTCATAAATGTAGTTCTATTCACGGCGAACGTACGTACGAAGAACTAAATTCACGAACAGGTTGGTTTGGAGCCGTGGTAGCTCAGATGGTTAACGTTCGCTGTTAATATAACAGAACGCGAGTAACTCGGGTTCGATCCCCGCCGCACCAAAGAAATTGTTAATTGCAATTTTAAGTGCTGATTTACCACGTGCTCGGCGGTGAAGGAAAACATTGTGAGGAAACTTGCATGTCTGAGAAATAAGGAAAAGAAAAAAGAAAAAAAAATATTTCGAAGACATGTGAAGTTCGCCAACACGCATTGGGGCATCGCGGCGGACAATTCCGTGCTTTAAAACCCTCTCGTTTCCTGAAATCTCCCTTGGACTGATAATAGATAAGATAAATATTAGAGATGAAACAGATAGCTGTTTGGCCGGATACCGGATACCGAATATTCGGCCAGCCTTATCGCCGGATAGCCGGATATCCGGCCGCCGGATATTCTGCCGAACATTGCCGTTTGGTGCACCGCAATAAGCGAAAAGTAAAGTCAGTGCGAATTGTTCGCGATCGTGATCCTTTATATTTGGTCGGAAGGTATTGCTACACTAATTTATTAATAAAGTTTGCTAAAATCTATCTTTCAGCACCCTGCAGCAGTGTGTACAACGAAAGACTTTTTTCTGAAGTTGGCCTTGTTTATGAAGACAGGCGAAACCGCTTGTTACCTTTCAATGCAGATAAATTAGTATTTATTCACCATAAATCGCTCTTATCTACGTAGTAATACTATTTATTCTGTGCCTTAGCGCAGTACGAGTACTAATTTTTTAAGTTTTAAAATGAAAATTTTGTGTTTACTTATTATATTTGTTAAGTGACATAAATAAAGTACTTCACTAAATTTGATATTTTGTGTTTTCTTATATCTGGTATCCGGCCGGAAAGCTGTTTGTTATCCGGTATTCCTTTCCCAGTAAAGCAGATCTATTCGTGCTATAACCATACAACAATACTATCGTGGAGCTATTATCTAAAAAATTAGCCACTAACTAATTTGTAATTTGTTCGTTTAAATATTTTAGATTAAAAACAGAACTATGGATACGTATTGAGCAACAAGCTTAAATGTTAAAACAGTATTTTAAAAAACTTGCAAGTTTCCTAAAAAGAGAAATTCTCATACCCTACGTCACAACTAAGACGATCACGACTGCATAAGTTAAAAGACATCAAGCCGCTTACGATACACAGCGCAGCGTGCCAAAGAAGTAGACACACATAAACGCACACACACATACATATTAATTTCAATTTCAAGCATACCACTGCAAGATTTCAAGAAAACCTCAAAGCAGCCGGGCTAATTATGACATATATATATATATATATATATATATTTTTTTTTTATTTTACTAAGTTTAGGGTAGGGTGTTTCATAGTAAAATAAGTCAGAAATGATGGGTACTCCACGCCCTTAACGGATCTAGCACGATTTTTCTTATAACCCTGTATATACAGAATGGGTCCCACATATATGCAATAAATGAAACCATATACTTGTTATCGCCTTTGCTGACGATATATAAAAAATGAACGTAATCGGTCCAGTAATTAGGTCAAAAAGTAGAGTTTTAATTTTAAGCAAATTTGAACACTCTATAGAATTGGGTCACTAAGTCAATGATTCAATGAACTTGAATCCTTGAACATTAAAAAGCGACGTTGCCACGCAGTGCAAACTATTGGTATTGCGACATATCGACAGCGGTGTCTTTTGTCGGCGTGCCACCCGCGTGCAACGTTGTCACTCTTCCAAGGGGTCAAGGTACGTTGTCTAAACAGAGTGTTCACTTTTACTGAATTTATTTTAATATTTATTTTGTTTGAAAATTTCACTTTTTTTATTTTACGGGTTTTAATTTAATATTTAATTTTTCTACACTTCTACGGACTAGTATTACTTGTGGTTTCATTTATTGCATATATGTGGGACCCATTCTGTATATATCAAATACCTCAATCTCTCCCCCCCCCCCCGTGACCATGGGTGATGTAAAGCACACGAAACGTCGACAAATAAAAAGTTAAAATTAAAGGAGATAAAATCAGTAAAGTTAGTTTCATTTAAAAAAAAATAGGTACAAATATCCTAAGATACAGGATTATTCCCAGTTTAGACATCGGTCAATTCGCTTGTAATCAGTAAGAGTTTTTGGGCTGACGGTAAAAATAAATAGGAATTTATAGCTAGGACCTGGAACTATATAGCTTGACCCGTGCGTCGATAATACCAAAAAACCTTGTCATAGTTTGCATTTGGCCCGCACTAAAAATTGCAATTAACTCGTTACAACGTGCTAATCCGCGTGACGTGTTTCACCGTTATCGTTTAATTAGTGTAACGCTATTGGTCGCTCAGGGTACAAAGAATATACAAGCGACGTGACACATTTTCTTTTATAGAATAAGTGTGACAAAGGTGCATACAGTCCACATGACGGTAAGTATATGCTGTGTCCCATAGACATCTACATCTAACCTCGGCAAACAGTAAAAAAGGTCTCCGGTTCTCTACATTCACAATACGAAACACAGTAGCGTTAAGCTGCTGTTTTACGCGGGTGTTCTGTGAGCGTGATCCTACTCCGGTCAAGCCGGTCCATATTAGTGCTATAACTTATTTTGATCGTTATGTAGTAGGTAATTGAAGCTTTTCCGACCTTATCTCAGTATTTACTTTTAATTGTACTAGGTAAATAAATCCAAGGTAGGCCAAAGAAACCAGAGTCAACGTGCGTCTATTAACCGAATCCGGTTGGTTCAACTGTTTTATATTTACTCTATGAGCGTTGGTTACAATTACTATATAAAGCTCCATTTTTCTCTTATATAAAAGAATTTTATACAATTTGCAATTCTTCATAATACGAACCCACGCGTCGATAATTCCGAAGAATATAGTTTTAAATATTTCAAAACTGAAAACAGAGTAATGAACGCACACACGTTCAGTCCACTATCAGAAGCAGAAATTAATCAAGAAGCAGGAGAATGAACCATAGACAAAGAAACATGTATGGACAAATAGTTTTCACCTGATGATAGTTTTGTTTAGACATAATGTTATAAATACACGGAAAACGAAACATTTATACGTTGAATACAACAATTTTTACGGATTTGAACGCGTTTAATTTACTTATTTTCAATTCCCGCCGTTTCGGGTAACTTGCAGCACCCGTGGTCACGGAGGAACTGAGGTGAACGTTCCGTTGTCAAAGTTAACCCGGAGTGCCTTTAGCTTTTTAATTATTGCTTTTGGCCCGATCTACGCAGAATCAGCTTACTAGTCTTGAAGTCTTGCAGTGGTAAATGATATGAAATGAAGATTTATTTGCTTTGAAAAAGAGTACATTTAGGTGATTAGTGTTTTGTGTAGTTTAGCTTTTTCAGCCATCTATAGCATGCAAATATATTTTTTATAACTAAGTTTATTATATTATAATATTTTTAATATATTATATAATTATTTATATAATATAATTTACAATGTCAAATTCAATTATATTTATCCTAATGTCATCGTTTACAAATTATCAATACTAGCACCAATACATACAAATTTAAATATAATTAAGATTAAAATGCGATTAAAAATATGGGACTATTGTTGTGCCACATCATGTCAAATTTAGGTAGTCGTGCTTGGGTTTAGTTTTAATTTTATTAATTACAGGATCCCAAGCACGTGGTAGGACCCAGCCTCCTTCTCTATTGAAATTAGGAATTTTTTAAATTTCAATAGCCTGACGTCATCCTTGATAGTAATCGATGTTTTTTCGAAAGGATTTGTGGTCTATCAAATCTATTGTCATGTCGGGGGGCGTATAGGATATGCTCACAGACTGCAGACTTCGCGGAACGTTGGTCTGGGGGAAGTTAGTTTTTCGATATTTTAATGTCGATAAGGGAGATATAGCGTAGTTCGTGTTGTTGAGTTTGAACTTATGATAGTACCAGCTGTCCCCCGCTACTTATAACATCTGCTATCTATCAGTGAGAGTCCCGTCAAAATCAGAGATTAGCCGTAACAAACAGACAGACACAAACAATTTTTTTAAATATTATTCTTGTTATTTGTACCGTAATACATACATTCAGTACCTACTCGGATGACCGAGATTTGCTCGTTTTTTTTTTTTGAAAATTATTTATATTATTATATACAGAAACCTCTATCATTCTATTTTCAAAATTTAAAAATATATATAAAAAAAACTTTAAGAGCATTTGCAAAGAACATGGGACCTCACACCGCAGCAAGACATTGACAATTCAATTTTAAGTATGAACAATCGATGTGCAAGTGACAACACTGATTATTTTTAATAATAGGGTTTTATCAGATTTTTTCAGTTTTAATTAAAATTAATCGTTTTTTATGAAGAAATGATGTTTTTATCATACTCATTTTCTAGGGCGATTGAAAAAATTACATTTTTATTTAAAACAAAAAAAAAATTACGAAATTTATTTAAATTCTGTAACAAGAACTGATTATTTATTAAGGACCTGAAAATGACTTATCATTTCCCAATCTTCACAGATTTTTAGATATTTGATGAAATATAAAATATCCCTAGATTCTGTTGATGTTTGTATTATTGATTTTTATATTTATAACAAAATAGTGTAATTTTTATTTAATTTAGAATACAAGTAATTCTTATTAAGTCATTTTTTTTATTTCCACTGGTTCGAGAAAAACGGTAATAAGGTTTTACAAACCTTATTTATGAGACAGTTTGGAAGCAATCACCCTATTCTCAGGGGTATTAAGAACAATGTATTTATTGTATGATTTATATTTTAATAACCCTTTCTATACAGGTTTTGTTTAACAAAATGTTTAACTTGGTAATAGAGATCTTGTATATTTTCTGGGACTTTGTTGTAATATCGTATATTATATTGATGATACGCCTCATAAATCAGCTTGTTTTTGTGACTAATTCCCACAATTTATATCACTTTTGTTACTGTGAATATATATTAAATTTTCGTAAATATAATGAGAGGCTGAAGTTAGAATTTAATATATATATTGAGTCCTTACATATGAAATTAGCGTTTTGGTTAAGAATTCCAAATTCAAATTTATAAATTCATTTAGCTACATTTGAGTTTTGATAACAGTCATTCATTTGTTTTTTTCTCACAATTTTTTTCTTTGGCGTCGCTTATAACCGCACAATGGAAAACATGAAATATCGGTATATTTACGAGTACGAGTTCTACCGTGGCACCAGTGCTGCAGAAACAGTTCGAAGGATTAATGAGATGTACGGCGCTGGTGTCGCAAAAGAAAGCACGTTTTTGGTTTCAACGTTTTCGTTCTGGAAATTTTGACCTTCAGAACCAACCCAGTGGACGCCCGGAGACCAAAAGTGGAAAATGAAGAATTAAAGGCTATTGTGGAAGCGGATCCATCAAAAAGCACTTCAGACATAGCTGCAGGCTTCGGAGTAAGTGATAAAACTGTATTAATCCACTGGAAGCAAATCGGGAAGGTAAAAAAACTTGAACGATGGGTACCTCATGAATTGAGTGAATCGAACTTGCAAATACGCGTCAATTGCTGTGTTACTTTGCTTAACCTACACAAAAATGAAGGGATTTTAAATCGAATCATTACTTTTAATGAAAAGTGGATACTGTACGATAATCGGAAGCGCTCGTCACAATTGCTGAACCCTGGAGACCCAGCCAAATCCTGCCCTAAATGAAAAAGTTACTTGTGAGTGTTTGGTGGACGAGCGCCGGTGTCGTTCACTACAGCTTTCTAAAATGTGGCCAAACCATTACGGCAGATATCTATTGTCAGCAACTGCAAACCATGAAGGAAGAACTAGCTGCTAAACAATCGAGATTGGTCAAGCGCTCTAGGCCACTGCTGCTTCGCGGCAACGCAAGACCACACGCTGCACAACAAACAACCACTAAGTCAGATGAGCTACAATTGGAATGTCTGCGACATCCACCATACTCCCCGGTCCTTGCTCAAACAGATTACCATTTTTTTCGGAATTCGGACAACTTCTTACAAGGAAAAAAATTCAACTCCGATGCGGCTGTCGAAACCGCCTTTAAAGCGTTTATTGATTCTCTCCCCCCACGGGTTTTTTTCAGTAAAGGGATCAATGAACTACCTACGAGTATGAGATGGCAAAACTGCATAGATAACAACGGTGCATTCTTTGATCAATGAAATATATTTTACAAAAAAAATTGACTTTATATATATCCCGTACAAAATCCGCATTCTTCAACTTTAAAATTTTGCAAACAACTGTCCATAAATAGGTTGAACAGCCACGGGGAAGCCACATAGCCCTGCCTGACACCTTTATGGATGTCAAACCAGTCCGAGTAGACCCCGTTGATCCTAACACAAGCACTAGAGTCCCTATAAAGAGACTCCAATGCCTGTATCAAGCCAGCGCTCAACCCAAATGAGTTCATGTGATTCCCGTACAAAACGCCAATTTTATATGTAAGGACCTGTTATATATATATATATATATATATATATATATATATATATATATATGATCAAAAGTTTCGCTTTGTTGTCAAACCTTATTACGGTGCATAGGTGCATTAATATAATAATAATTCATGATAAGTGATTTATCACTTGATGATAAACGCATGAATAACGTTTCTATAATTGTTAAGTTGTATAAATTACATCAAAACTTAGTCACTACTTTATGAGCACTTATTTCTTTGGTAATAGATTAAGTTCACTGCTGAACATATTTGACATAGTTGCCACGCTTCGCAAGCGAGTTGGCAGGCGCAGTTTTTTGTTATTCGCTATAAAGAAGACGCTGCTCCCCATCTGCTGATTTGTTTCTCTTTGTCGCCTCTAACGACACCCGCGGTAGTGCACGGTGATATGGGATAGTAATTTTTATTACCTCTCACTAGACGGAATGCCACCGCCAGTAATAGGAACTAAGAAGAATTATTTATTTGTTTTGAAAATTTCTTTACAATATGCTGATGTGTTGTGATGCACACTGTAAAGTTTTTGGAAGATTTTGACAGTAGCTTGAGCCAGTAGACAGTCGCTGATAATAGTATCTCAAGACGTCTAAGCAGACACATTATATTGAGATTCACATCACCATGGAAGCAATTGTTTCCATAATAGTTCTTATTCGCAGACATTTAATACACGAAATCGCACCACTTTAAGTATCAGAATCCACATCAAACCAATAGTCAAAAAATAGTAGAAAAGGGCATAAAACTACCGCCGAAATCTCTATGAGCACTTCATACATTAAAAATAATAAATAAAACTGTATTAACCTCTTTTTCTAAGTTAAATTTAACTAAACTAATCACTCCAACGTCCCAACACGTAGCCAGTCAAACGCGACTGCATTATCGCCGCGTCTATCGCAACCGATAATTATTTTATCGAGTAAAAACCATTTCTATAAAATCCCACTTGAAAGCTACATTTTTTTTTAAGTGATAGGAAAAGTTGCAGCTGTAATATGGTTGTTGCAATGAATTTTGTGAACGGAGCGGCTCGAATTCATACAACCACGTTCTCACAGAATACCAGCTTGAAATATCAGCTTTATACTGCTGTGTTTCGTATTGTAAGTGAAGAGAACTGGAGACCCTTTTTACTTGAAATGAGGGATTCTATCTTAGACTTGATTCTTAATCGCGGATAGACGTAGACTTAAATAGGCCACAACATCCACTTACGATCAGGTGTTCGTTTGTCACCTTCTTCTCTAGATAGTATAAAACAAAGTCGTTTCCCGCCGTCTGTACGTTTAGATCTAAACTACGCAATTGATTTTGATGAATTTTTTTGTGTGCGTTTGACTGGGTTCCTGGATGGCTTAGATTCACAATTGTATCGGGTAGGTGGCGTTGCGATGGATTTCTAGTTATACTATAAATTACAAAAGCAGTATATGAACTTGGGGATTGGGGAAACCTTTTCTTCGAATGTGTCTATACAGCTACTTTACGTCTGGTGTGGGTGTAAAAAAAAGCACCACCCCATTCCGCTCAGTGGGGTTAGATGCAACTATGGTAAGTACCAAATGATTGTTTCCCTGGAGATCGCGACCAGGAACAGTGTAAAAGGTGTCATTACCAATCTGCTTGTAATTTTTACAATCCACTTAGGATTGAAAACAAATAACTGCAGGTGTAAATAACGGATTAAAGTGGACAACAAAGTAATGTGTTTAATTTTGTTTCGTAAGCGACTTATAATAACTGCTTATATGCTTAATTTTTTTTCTTTGTATAATTAACATATAATGCCGGTGTAAGAATATCCGATACCCCATATCATCCCGTGGGTGTCGTAAGAGGCGACTGAGGGAAACAAATCGGGAGATGAGCAGCAGCGTCTTCCTAAACATAATAAACTGCGATTGCCAACACGCTGGCCAAGCGTGGCAACTATGGCAAATATCCCCCAATCTGTGGGGGAGGCCTGTGATCAGCAGTAGACCTTAATAGGGTGTAACGTTAACGGTAATTACACGTGACTCGTAAAATCTTACGTTAACAAAAACATTATTTGCTGTTAGCTCAAATGACTTATATTAATTACATTTATATACGTTTTCTGCTATAGTCTGTTAGTTTTTACTTCACTATATTGTAAACTTAACGAACTCGCCTTCGAACTTAACACAGGCTCAGCACTGTCTGAATAGAATTTGAATTATTATATAAAATGGGGTCGCTTGACTAATAGCTGTATTGTTATTAATATTAATGCTAGATGGCGCTGTTTTGAAAATTCATCCAAATGCAGACGAGCACGTTTAATTAAAGAATAAGCGATTAACGATAATTACTTCTTAAATTTGACTTGTTGTTGCATTTGCTTATATTGAAAAGTGCTGTTATATTTTATGTTTATCGTTTAAGCGCACATTTTTACAAATAGCACTTCAGTCGCCCGTAGATATCCCTAAGATGGTAGTATCATTTGTAGGTAAAATAGCGTCTAGAGTAAAATCTTGTAGACGCTGGAGTAACCCGTGGCGAAATTAAATATAAACTATAATGTCATGCTGTTTCTTTTAACATCTTTTAGTAATTGAATGACAGTGCAATACAATGAGAGTTCGATTCATCTTTGTTTTTTTAAATTGAAGTGACAGACATTTACAGGCTATTTCAAACAAATAAGCCTACTTCATCATCATCATCGTCATCTCTGAGGACTAAAATGGAATGCCTCATAGCCTATTATTATATAGACTTTCTATTTCCTTCAGACTAAACAGCAGTGCTTGCACTAAAAGCACTGCTGTTTGTGGGTAAATAGTGAGTGTGGTACGCACCCAGACAGACTCTTAGGCAAGGAGTCCTATTACTAGTCAAGCGTGGTAATAACATTGAAGTTACATGAACTACGTACTAAAGTGGGTGTTTGTAGCACACATTAGAGCCCATGGACTCAAACTTACTTTAATGCCATCAAAAGTTACTCTGATCCTCCGACCACGTGCCTCGCATTGCCGCACAGCTTTTGGGGTGTATGTTCTACATATTAATTCAATGGATAATAACGAAAATTCCTATAATAGACGCATTGAGCAAACTGAAATTATCCTCAGAGTAACTAACACCGTTTTTAACGAACGTTTTCATTCATTACTTTCAATTGTAATAGCACTTCTTAATCACTTTGTTTTAGTTACTATTTTAACTTATCACAGTTCTCACGACGCTTTGTTTTGATGTGATACCTTAGCGACGGTTAACAATCAACTGGTTTTACGACGTTATCGCGTCAGGTGTATCGCGACTCGCGAGCCAGCGACTCGATACAGGGCTATCTCGAGAAAGTAAACAAACTCCAAATAGGAAACATGACACATGTCTCAACAAACTGGTTGCATTGCCTACACAATATCTTAAGCAATCGATGTTTATATTTTTTATGATTCTCACAAGTTTCAATGATAACGCTTGCACTATACTTGTTTACTTTATATATCTTATAAAGTAAACAAGTCCATCATCAAGAAATCATTGTAAAAAAATGTGTATTATACAGATTTTTTAATAAGAGTGAAACATAAACATACAGTCTACCAGATAGGGAGTGAATGCTGCGGTCTATAGTACCGCATAGTGGTGGTGTCTATTCATATCATCCCGTGGGTGTCGTGAGAGGCGACAGAAGGAAGCCAATCAGGAGATGGGCAACAACGTTTTCTCAACAACGACTAAAAATAAAAAAACTGCGGTTGCCAACCAGCTTGCCAAGCGTGGTAACTATGGCAAACATAGGCATTTCCTCATAGGGAAATCTATGGGAAGGCCTGCGTTCAGCAGTGGACTTTAATAGGCTGTAACGGTACGCATATCGCCATTGGTCTTTAGTCACCTACATCTATCCTCGGTTAAGAATCAAAATGGAGATACGATGTCACCCTTGGAAACAAACACGGAATGCCTGCCACCAGTAAAAAGGTTTCCGATTCTTGCTACTGCACACGAAATACAGCGTTGCGCTGCTATTTCGTGCTGGTATTCTGCAAGAGCGTGGTCCTGCCCCGGTCGGTTCGACCCATATAACCATAAAACACCTGAAGTACGGCTCTGCCACGTGTTTTACATTTTTTGTTAACCAAAATAATACATATCATAATGCTGTCTTTTCTTGTTGATATAGTGCGGGCGTTGTCTTGCCTCGATCCAGCTAACCCATTCGTGTTGCAGCCATAGCACGGTACACCGTGACTCTAACCTTAAAAGATACGTGGTAGATACACGCTGCAGCTGTATTATGGTTGTAGCGCGAATGAGTCGCCTCAAACAGGGAAGGACCACGTTCTCACAGAATACCAGCGTAAAATAGCAGCTTCATGCTGCTGAGTTTCGTATGTTGAGTGCAGAGAACCGAAGACCATTTTTACTGAAAACGAGGCATTCCATCTTAGTCCTTACGGGTGACAACGCATCTGCTTTTTGATTATTTACTGAGGATGGATGTAGATGTCTATGGGCCACAGCATCTACTTACAGGTGGACTGTGTGCTTGTTTGTCACACTTATAATATAAAAAAAGATTAATTGATAGAAAATTGTTTACTGCACAAATTTTGATTTTTTAGATAGGTGAACTTAATGTAATTAACATTAATGTATGCGCGTTGGGAGTTACTCCTCCGTGACTAAAAGCTCATTTTAATGCAAAATGATTTCATTAAAGTAGCTGATATTTTGGAAATTTTTCTTTTAAGAATTACAGCCTATGAAAAGGATGTAATGAGTCCACTTCTGAACATAGTTGCCATTCTTGAGTTAACCTCCGCAGTTTTTATTATTTTGATTTTTTTTCAGAAGAATACTGAGGCCCATCTTCGGTAATCCTATGGTCGCATTTAAGGACATCCACGGGATGATGGGGCCTAAGCATCACTTAACCGTAATCCAGGAAAATTTTCCTATCTTTTGTTTAAAAATTTTAATGAGTAATTTTATTGGTGCCAATGGAGGTCATATGGGGTTGCTCACGACGAGCGCTCTAGCACGACTAATACCTATAAAGTAATGAAGAAAAAGTAAGAGATTTTCGGGAGATGTATTCCTTTTAGATGTGAGTGGTTTGTTTTGATTGATTGATTCTTGTCTTGAATTTGAAGTCGATGAAAATTTTATAATATGATATAATGTCAAAAATTCATCAATATATAATCACGTTAAGAGATTTCAGTTAAGATATCTCCCACCGAGTTAAGTTCCCATAAAGATAGCGTCGATGTACACGCGATAAGATCGGTTTCCGGAGCGCTCGACTCCGTATCTTCATGGCTGAAAGTTTAGGGTGCGGAGGAAGGAGCGCCGTAATCTGGGCCACCGACATGACATGTGGCGTCATCGCGCCATATATAAAATTAAATCACGCCCCTTTATCAAGGTGAGCATGAATTAGGGGGAAAGTAAAATTAATATAGGCGCTGTGTCAGTTATGATGGGAGTTTATTATTTAAATAGTTATTTAACCTGACTGCGTCGTTGATCTAGAGGTTGTAAACGCAACTGCTGATCCAAATTCGAATCCTGAGTTGGGTCTAAAACAGTTATATTGTTTTTCTGTTAAATAATTCTCAGTAGCAGAACGGAGTAAGAAAGCTAACAGCGTTTCATTCCCGTGCTTCGAGAAGCTTGTAAAGCTGTAGGTCCTGTACGTGATACACCTCCGATCGTATAACATTTGTGTCCTGTCGGACTATACGATTGAGGGAATAGCAAGTGAACCTGTGATTGCACACACACTTGTGCATTAATCCCGGTCTACGCAGATGGCTAGTCTCCGTTGAGACAGGCCGTCGTGACTAAAATTAGGTCTGGAGGACATTATTAGTTATTCCTTAGTTTTAAAAACATTATACATATACAAATACACACACACACATATATATATATATATATATATATATATATATATACATATAAACTCACCGGCACGGAAACTTGGCCAAGCGGTTATCTCGCGATAGCAAAAGCTTTAAGTGTTTCTGATGAATGTTTGTTATGCAAGTATGTCAAAAAATGTTTACCCTCAAGTTCAAGAGGGTAATTCATTATGTTTAAGTGCACCATGACGAATTCTTTAATTTTTAGTTGAATCGGGTCATTTGAGCGACTAAGTTCACATTTTAAATTTGTGTGTTGTGAAAAGTTTACTGTAAGGTTATTCAATTATTGTGATCTTATGTCTTAATTAAATAACTAAAGGTGCTTTAAAGCCAATAAAAATGCCATTAACACCAGCACAAGTTGCACAAGCAGTAGCATTAATTGACCAAGGGCTGACACAGCGTGAAGTTGCTATTGTGCTTAACGTACCACGGTCCTCAATGCAGTATTCACTGAAACGATACCAGGAGACAGGCCGCTACACCCGCAGGCCAGGCAGTGGGGGCGTAAGGTGCACATCGGCCCGGGACGATCGTTTTATTGTTATGGAGATTTTGAGAAACCGCTACCTGACCGCTGTTGAGATACGCCAGCGGCTCCAAATCGCAAGAGGCGTTAATGTTAGTGAGCGTACGGTGAGAAGACGAATGGAGGAAGTGAATTTAAAAGCTCGTAGACCAGCACGAGGTCCAGAACTTCTCAGACAGCACCGAGTAGCCCGACTTCAGTTCGCAAGAGAACATGTCAATTGGACCCACGAGCAATGGGCTAGAGTGTTGTTCACAGATGAGTGTCGAATAGCTTTACGTGCTCCAGACGGTCGAGAACGAGTGTGGAGAAAAAGAGGAGAGAGGTTTCTACCCATTACCACCACCCAAACTGTGAGTTTCCATGGAGGTTCAATAATGGTATGGGGAGGTGTAAGTTCCGACGCACGTACAGAGTTGGTCATCGTCGATAATCGGCTTACAGCTACTCGATACATCGAGGAAGTTCTTCAGGAGCACGTAATGCCTTATTCGGGATTCATTGGACACGACCAATTCCTCCTCATGCACGATAATGCACGCTCGCACGTCGCACATTGTGTAGAGGAATATCTGGAAGAGGTTGGAATACAAAAATTACAGTGGCCAGCTCATAGCCCGGACTTAAATCCAATTGATCATGTATGGGGTATGCTCAAAAGAAAGATAAAGTCCAGCTCCAAACCGCCACAAACTCTAAATGAGCTCCGAAATGCAGCGCTGGCCACTTGGGACAGCATATCGCAAGTTGATGTCAGAAACATCATTCAAAGCATGCCAGATCGAATGCAAGCGGTTATCAGGACTAGAGGAGGAACCACCCGATATTAAAACTGATAGACAATAAAGAAACAGACTTAATTTTTAACTTTGTAGTGTTTTTAAAGTGACAATGGAAAGATGTTAATTTTAGTGAAAACATGTTATCTTGAAAAGAAAAATTTCGGTGAAGTAAACATTAAATTTCTATGTTCTAAAACCATTAGAGACACTTATTGAATGCATCTACCCTTAATTTACTGTTAAAAAAACGTTTCAGTGCAAATAATCAGCAAATTCACGAGTGGCCAAGTTTCCGTGCCGGTGAGTGTATATATATATATATATATACATATATATATATATATATATATATATATATATATATACATATAAATATTATTGGAATTTTTACTTACCACGTATTCGACGTTGAAGGAAAACATCGTAAGGAAATATTTTAATTTTTAATTTCTGAAACATGCGCAATATGTATTTTTTAAAATAGAGTAATGGTGCCAAACGAGCACACAGTCCACCTGATGGTAAGTATGGTGTGGCCCATAGATATCTACATTGATCCTCGAATAAGGTGGAATGCGAGGATTAAGATGGAATGCCTCGTTTCCAGTAAAAGAGGGTGTCCGGATCTCTACACCCACCATATGAAACACAGCAGTATTAAGCTACTATTTTACGCTATATATGTATCTGTGAAGCATGGTCCTTCCTCGGTGGAATTTCACTCATTCGTGCCACAACCATAATATAGCTGCAGCGGTGCTCTACCAAAACTTTTAGAATTTAAAAAATTTGAGAACTAGTTAACGGTACCTTCCTGCCTTATATGCCTCTTAGAAATTAGAGAAAGTCTTTGCTCAGCAATGGGATGTGGGTTGTAATTTTTGAAAATAAGGATGACTAACGAGCATATAGTCTACCTGATGGTAAGTGGATGCTGAGGCCCATAGACATTTACATTTATCCTTGATTAAGAATCAAAATGCAAATGCGTTGTCACCCTTAGATGATATACCACTAACTAAGATATGGAACGCCTCGTTTCCAGTAAAATGGGTCTCCTGTTCTCCACACTCGACATACGAAACACAGCAACATTCACGCTGATATTCTGTGAGAGCGTGGTCCTTCCCGGTCGAGCCGACCCATTCGTGCTACAACTGTAATATAGCATGGCTCTATTACTTAAAAATATCTGACTCATAAAAAATTACTTACATAAATATATACTTAAATATATACATACGTACATATATATATATATATGTGTGTGTACGTATAATGCATTAATATAAAACGCATAAATCAAATAAAATCCAGTAATCGCAATTATTTATAATGTAGTGATAACGGGAATACCCTCACGTATTTCATCGCGTTTAACTTACGTATGATTAACCACACCTCCTGATGTCATTACTGGGAACTACATTTAGGTTTTAATTAATAATACACACACCCACACACGCACACTTAAGAACACACGCACGCTTAATGATTAGTGGATAAAAAATATGTAATCTCTATTGATTCAGTTAGTGCCATAGTATTATGTTTATACCAGTTCTGGCTCACGAGCCAGACATACTACTTGCCATGATATTGAAGCAAATCAATAAACCGTTACCTAGAAAAAATATCATTAAAACTGGCTTTTACTAATGCACAGTGTTAATGACATAAACAACTAAAAACGTCGTTAGTACTAACAGATACTGACTCGGCTAAATGACAAATAATGTATATAAACCAGTTCGTACCAGTCTTTATATTTACTCGTGGTAGAGCCATGCTGCAGCTATATTACGATTGTAGCACGAACAGGTCGGCTCGATCAGGGAAGGAGCACTCTCTCACAGAATACCAGCGTAAATTAGTAGCTAAATGTTGCTGTGTTTCGTATGATGAGTGTAGAGAACCGGAGACCATTTTTACTGGAAACGAGGCGTTCCATCCAAGTCCTCAGGGATGACAACGCACCTTTATTAGGATAGAGGATAAACGTAGATTTGTATGAGTCACAGCATCCACTTACCATCGGGTGGACTGTGTGTACGTTTATCATCCTTACTCTATAAAAATTAGGTAAGTATAAAATTATTCTACCTAATATATCTATGCATTAAATGCGAACTGAACTGAACTGAATTGTTAAAAGTGGTATTTACTAACGCAAGCTGTATATGACGATTACATATAATAATAATAATAATTCTCGAAAATGACCGCGCCAGGCTCTACTGTGACCGGACCATCATCACAGACAGGACTATTCTTGCGAATAAGCCTGATATTGTGCTGATAGACCGGGCACGGTCAAGGATATTTTTGGTCGACATTACCATTCCGTATGACGAGAACGTCGTGAAAGCCGAAACAGACAAGCAATCAAAATATCTGGACCTGGCTCACGAGGTGACCGACATGTAGGGTGGTCTGCCGACCGAAATTATCCCTGTAGTCGTGTCTGCAAACGGGTTAATCCCAGCCAGCCTCTCGGGCCATCTGAGGCGACTGGGACTCCGTGACGGACCGTTCCGGACTCAAATGCAGAAGGCGGTACTCCTCGATACCACCCGCATCGTCCGTCGATTTCTTTTCCCTTAACCCTCGGCCGTTTGGTCTCCCCTGCCGTCTGCCTGCCTGTTCCGTCTGGTTGGGCTTTTATTTATTTATGTATTATTTATTTATTTATGTTAGTATATTAAATATATATTTAAGTATATTTATTTTTCCCTTTATATATTTATCCAGCCCAACCAGATGTGATTACTCTATTAATAACCCAAAACATAATAATAATAAAACATTTATTCATTACCACCTATATAGTTACAGTGAGTAGTATACACAGAAATAACCAAAATTACATAGTGTAGTAATGAATGGGCTCTAGCTCAGCATAAACGTTGCAGTTGCCCACAACGCTGTTATTCTGCCAGCGCCCAACAAATGAGAGTACAGTACGCGCGCATCCCTGTTTATATTACATTTAACAACTGTTCATATTAGAGTACATGTCGTGTTTTCCTAAGTATTAGCGAGTGTTTTTTTTTTTGCGAGTATTGCGAGTATTACGAGTATTAGCCAGTTAAAATTAATAATTAAGAAATATATAATATAATAATATAATGTAATAATTATCATAAAGTTTTCCATTAAATTTATATTATTAATAATTATTGCAACAATACAATTAATAGTAACATAAGCTAATTATTAAATAATATTTATTTTACTGAGCCTAACTTATTTGAGCTTATAAATCTACTACCGCCTATGTAATGTTTATTTATTTTATTTATAAAACGGCCCTGTGATTTAGTAAGAATAATACGGTTATGACAGTAATTGTGACTATTGTTCGCTTAGTAAGTGACGTCTATAAGTCTTTTTAATGTTTTTACTTGTCATACTGCCTATAGATGGTGGGAGATCATTCCAACACTTAGTTGCCATAAACTTAAAACTGCCCCGGAAGCACATTTGTTATAAACAATTAAAAACTGTTTTTACGCGTTAAAGCCGGCATCGAATGTGTTATCAGGTCCTCAAACAATATTATACGTTATTGTATTTAGGGATTTAGTAAATACTTATAGGTAGATCAGAATCCGAGTCTCCCAATCAACCATTAGGTTAAACGAAGATTAGGTTAAGAGGCGGTGAGTGTTAAAAAATTACTTATATAAATATATACATACATATATATGTATATGTGTACGTATAATTATTCTTAATTTAAATTCTATAATAAATTTTATTATTATAAATGACTACGCCCCACTGTTGTCCACAACGTGGACACACCTGATACAGTAACGTAAAAATGAATCGTACCCTGTACACAAGTAACTAACTATAAAATATTTGAAATTAATGCTCCAATGGAAATATTAAGCCTGGAATTAAACAAATATCCAATTTGTTTCTGGCTGCTGCTGTCGTTTATAATGAAAACACGTTTCGGTCGCGGCGGGGGATTCAATGAAATATTGTTGCAAATATTAACAAACTGATTTCAAATGCATAAAACGTTTTGAGAGACAATGAAAAAACCAATTTAATTTTCAACCATAGATATTTTTAAACCTTAAATCATTAGTGTTTCTTAAATTCATTTTAAGACCAATGAGGTTGAGTTTGTATAAAGTAAGTTTGTTGGGATGCATCAAAGCACTGTATTTTGATTATTATTATTAATTGCATTATAATCTTGGAAAACACAAAATTTCCATAAAAAATCAAAGAGAATAATTTTTCTTTAAAAATTGCTTAAATCGATAACGTGTGACGCACGTAATTGAAATATTTTAGACATAGAGGTTTCCTCAATACTTTCTTCATCCTCAAGCAACTTCACTAGGGGTTAACACTGCTGGGAGACGTCCGTGTTGTTACCACCGTATTTATTCCGCCAAATAGCAATGCATGCAGTGCTATGTTCCGGCCTGAAAGCTATAGTGAACCGGTAAAATTACAGGCTGTGAGGAATTCCATCTTAGTCCACAAAGGTGACAACACCTATAGCCTTCGTTGTTTGAAGTTGGTTGCAGGTGTCCACGGACTGCAGCAATCATTACCATCAGGATTTTACGTGGTAGAGCCACGCTACAGCTATATTATGTTTGTAGCACGAATAAGCCGGCTCGAGCGGGGAAGGACCACGCTGTCACAGAATACCAGCGTAAAATAGAAGCTTAATATTGTTGTGTTTCGTATGGTGAGTGTAGAGATCCGGAGACCGGTGCCCTTTTCCGGAGATCCTTTTTACTGGAAACGAGGCATTCCATCGTAGTCCCTAGGGGTGACAACGCATCTGCGTTTTCATTCTTAATCGAGGATAAATGTAGATCTCTATGGGCCACAGCATTCACTTACGAACAGGTGGACTGTGTGCTCGTTTGTCACCCAATGCTATAAAAAAGGAGTCAATATGCAAATGCGTTGTCACCCCTGAGGACTAAGATGGTATGCCTCATTTCCTGAATAAAGGGTCTCCAGTTCTCTACACTCACCATATGAAATTTCACGCTGGTATTCTGTGAGAGCGTGGTCTTTCCCCGGTCGTACATTCGTATTACAACCATAATATAGTTACAGCGTGGCTCTAGCACATAACTAGGTTTGCGCACGTATATGACATTTCAGTCGGGTGCTTGATTTACCACAGCTCAAAACCGTTACCGTTATAGCCTATTAAAGTTGACTGCTGTACATAGGTCCCCCCAAAGATTGCATCATAAGGGGTATATTTGCCATAGTTGCCACTCTTGGCAAGCGAGTTGGCAACCGCAGCTTATCTGCTTATTTGTTTTCCTCCGTCCCCTCTCACGACACCCATGGGATGATGAGGGGTAGTGGATATACACCGCCACTACGTAACTCTAAACTTGTACACATAATATTATACCACATACATAAGCAGTCATCCGTCAAATATAATCTCATACAAAATTCAAGAGGATGTGAAACTTAGTTGTGAAAGTTTGATACGTATGCATATTCTTAAGAATTTTTTCTTTAATCCAATAAAATATAAGCTTAGAAGACCTTTTTTGTATTACGATCAAGAATTACAATGAAATTTTTTAGGTTAAAAACATTATATTATATAATAACGTAGCTCTACGGTAGAGCTACGCTGTAGCTACATTAGTAGTATAGTTGTAGCACGAAAATCGTGCCAACGCCACGATAGGACTAGGCTCTCACTTCTGTGAGAGCCTAGTCCTATCGTGGTATACCCTGCTGCTCGTGACCATCAACTGTTCCATTTAATTCTTTTGACAGACTGAATGTTTTCCACTTTTACAGATTTCTTTTTTTATAAAATAAGGGTGCCAAACGAGCACACAGACCACCTGATGGTAAGTGGATGCTGTAGTCTAAATATATCTACATTTTTATTCTCGATTAAAGATCAATATGCAGTTATGTTGTCACCCCTGAGGACTAAGATGGAATGCCTCGTTTCCATTTAAAAGCATCTCCGGTTTTCTACACTCAACAGCAGCGTTAAGCTGCTATTTTACGCTGGTATTCTGTAAGAGCGTGGTTCTACCTTGGTCGAGCCGCCGCATTCGTACTAGAACCATAATATATCTGCAGCATGGCTCTACCTCTTATAAAATAAAAAATAACATTTTATTTACTAAACATAAACTCTCACTCCAGCTATCCAGAGGGGTAGGTTGAGACTAAGGACTTTCACTTGGCACGATCCTGATACACCTCGCTTCATTCGCATCTGTAGACCTACGCATACATGCTCATCAGTTAGAGGTACTCTTTAATTTGGACCATTTTCAGAACGTCACCAATTTGGTCAATAAATTGAGTCTAGGGCGTACCTTTGTCGACTCACTCTTACGGCATACATTTGCTTTATCTCTCTCTCTCTCTTCATTTACTCTTTTTACGTGTCTAAACTACCAAAGCATTCCTTTCTTAATGCTGGTCACAACATTTTCTTTTATTTAAAACAATATGGCGGTGTAACGACTTTAGGAACGACTTCATAATAAAAATATACGAAGGAGACCGTACTGATAATTAGGTGTCTGGATGTATGTGTTTATATCCGAGTGTTTCTTAGAATAAGAATAATGTTATATAATTTTGTGGTATTGCGTTTTGCTTCCTTTGTAGTTTATGATTTAAGAACTCATCATCATCATCATCATCATTACTCAGGACGGTACTTTGTGGCCTTCTCCAAGGATTGCCACAAAGTACGATCCTGATCCACCTGCATCCATAGACTTCCTGCATATCTAACCATCTCGTCTCTCCATCTAGTGGGGGACGCCCTACAAATTTGCTATCGGTAGGAGGGTTGCCACTCGAGAACCTTTCTCCCCATCGGTGGTCGGTTCTTTAAGTAATATGGCCGGCCCATTGCCACTTCAGCTTATTAATTCGTTGGGTTATGTCGCTTACTATGGTTATACTGGGGATGTGCTCATTTATTAGTTTATCACGCATAGAAACCTCTAGCGTAACACTCTCCATAGCTTGCTGAGCGACCTTGAGCTCCCTCATACGGCCAACAGAGAACAACTACGTCTTAGATCCATATGCCATCACTGGTAACACGCACTGGTTGTACATTCTTGTCTTCAAGTTTAGGGTTTAAGAACTCCACATGGAAGATTTAATTAAATTCCCATTAGTAAGTTATTGTAATTAGTCCTATATAAAATTAGAACAATTATCCAAAGTTTCAGTCTCTAGACTCGTAAAACCAATTTCAAATTATTTATTCCATACAAGATATGTTTAATTTTATGGTATTTTGTGGTTGGAGATTTTTTAAGCAAGAAATAAAATAACCTCAGCTCTTCCAAAACAATAACATTATAGACTAAAGATCAATACTTATTATTGTATAATACTAAATTCTTGTATATAAATTAATTATCAACATATGTATGCGTTTATGTGCGTGAGCGTGTGTGTGTGTGTCTGTGCGTGTGTGTGTGCATGGGCGCGCGCGCGCGGTTGTGTAAGAGTTAGAGAGTTAAGTAAGTATATATGTAAAGTATGAGGTGTTCATAGCGAATGTTGTTAGCCCTACGACTGTGTCTTTTGACCGGAAGCCATCAAGATCGTCCTTTTCTCCTCAGATACTGTTGGTTTTAGGTGGACGTCTGTGTGGATACGATGCCGTGATTCACCTTCGATTTATTAAGGATGTTAAAGATTTGTTAACTAAGATCCGCGTTGTAAAATAAAATGATGTATCTTACCTAGTTTGAAGAGCACCTCCCATACTTCCTTAATTGCGCGCACTATCCCTGGCAACACCACTCCCAACACCTAATGGAGTTGGGTGTGTTGTTGCCAGGGGTACTCCCTTGGTAAGACAGACCACCGTCGATAATACGCCACGTGTATCGCCTCTAAATGAGGCATCCTTAGGCAAATAGACGCTGCAGTGCTGATCGTTAGTTTAATCACCGGAATGAGCTTGACAAGTAGGTAAAAACTTGGCTTTCAAATATTATTAAAGCTTATTTTACGTACATCATACTGGTTTTTGTTTCACGTCAATACATGCAGTAATACCGAGGTTATTATATGAGAAATCGGGATCGGTTTTTGAAATTCCCGTGATTTCGCGCGTTCGTTTTGTGACGTCATTTCTCGCGTCTCTCACTGTTAAGTCGAAGTAATATGGACGACACACATGGTCAGTTCAACTGATCAGTTCTAACTAAAATCGTTGATATATAAAAATATAAAACTCCGATATTGATATATTTATAATTATCGATATATCGAAAATCCAATCTTTTTAAAAATATCAACAGTTTTAGTTTGAACTGATCAGTTGAACTGACCGTGTGTTGCGCCCAATAGTGTTCTGTGGTTCAATCATTCATCTACGTACGCAACAGTAGAACACGCTTGTTTTTCCACAATTTTTTCCTATCTAATTTAAAAAGTATGTATGAGTTATTGTTGAGGGTTATTTTAGCAATTTAACATGAGGAGTGGGCTATGAAAAAGACCAATCTGACAATTTACCTCAAGTGAATGGTTTTATGGAAGATCAATATTTATCAAAAATAGCAAGCATTAATTTCTCTACGAAGTAGTAGATGGTTCGTTAGAAATATTGCATGTCATGTCGCATCTAAATCAGAGTTAAAGCTAACTAAGAGTCGCATTACTCGAAAAAGTTTCACTATCACTATCACTACAGCCCTTCACAAGTCCACTGCTGAACATAGGCCTCCCCCAAGGAATGCCACAAAGCACGGTCCTGAGCCACCTGCATCCATCCACTTCCTGCATGTCTTACCAGGTCGTCACTCCATCTAGTGGGGGCCGTCCTACACTACGCCTACCGGTACGAGGCTGCCACTCGAGAACCTATTTTTCCCATCAGTTGTCGGTTCTTCGAGCTATATGGCATGGTCCTTCACTCCTGGCCGTATGAGGACGCTCAAGCTCAGCGAGCTATGGAGAGGGCTATGCTCGGGGTTTCTCTGCGTGATAAACTTACAAATAAGGATATCCGCAGTAGAACCAGAGTGACCGACATAATCCAACGGATTAGTAAGCTGAAGTGGCAATAAAGCCGAAAAAGTTTAGTAAGAACAAAACTTGTGTGAATTAGGCGCAACGTCTCCACTTACATGCTCACATACACTTTTCTTAATAATTAATTTTACTTTACTCTTTTTTTTCTATAACGGACTGTACAGGTTTTTATTTAACTGCTTTTAACAAGCAAATTTGTGAAGCACGCCTACGCCTTTCTTAAGTTATTAAGGTAGTTTTGTTACTGTATGAATTATATTTTTGTGTTATCAGAGCCATGTTTATTCAAAATAGTTATTCAGGTTCACGCAGCGTGCTAAATTATTATAATTTAAATTTTTATAAATATGTATGTAATTTATAATAATGCGGCCCACTATCTGCTTAAATCGATTATGGGATGTGAGTAGGGCAATAGTTTCGCACGTGCTGAATTCTGTTTTACTCGTGATAACTCATATAATTAACTGTTCGCTGACGAATGATGCTTTCCCAACTCTTTGGTGTAAAGCCTTTATTATTCCCATTCTGAAATCTACTTAATGCAGCGCTTTATCTAATTTCAAACTAATTTCCATCCTGCTTTTTCTTATTAAGGTTCTGGAAGCTGTTGCTCATAAGCAGATTTCTTCTTTTATTTTCTCAAAGAATATTCTTTCCCCTTATCAGTCTGGTTTCCGACCTGGTCATTCTACAACTACTGCTCTTTTCAAGGTGACGGAAGATATTCGTGAGGGGATGGAAAAATCTAAACTGACCGTTCTCAGTTTAATTGATTTTTCTAATGCATTTAATTCTATTGATCATGATATCTTGTTAGCTCTTCTTTCTCATTTGAATATCTCGTCTTCAGCTCAGGAATGGTTCTCATCATATCATCGAGGGCGCCAACAGACCTTGCGTACTGGCCATACACTATCTGACTGACTGGCGTAATGTGTCAGTTGGCGTCCCTCGGGGCGGTATTATCTCTCCTCTTCTGTTTTAATAAATCTCATCACACTAAATCTCAAGTGCTTTTACCACTTGTAAGCTGATGATCTGCAGTTATATGCGCGAGTGGAATCTTCAAATATCTTTAGTGCTATCTCATTGTTAAATGATGATTTGAAATATATCTCAGAATGATCTACTGTGTATGGCATAAACGTGAACCCGTCTAAATGCCAAACGATAATCTTAGGTAGCTCAAGATTATTATATAAACTATATATTCCCAGCCTACCATGGATCAATTATGTTTAAATAAAATGTCATACCATTCTCTACTAATGTAAAGAACCTTGATCTGTACATTGTTGTTTGCTTAACATGGAACAAACGTATACAGGAGGTAAATCGCAAAACTACTGGAACTTTGCGATCTCTATATCGATTTAAAAACTTTCTTCCCACCAATACAAAGATTTTACTTGTCCAGTCACTTATTGTACTGATTATTGACTATGTCGTTGTGTGTTGCTCAGATCTGTCTCAACCTCATCTTAATACATTGGATCGTCTGCTTAACAAGTGTATCAGATACATTTATGGTCTTCGTAAACACGACCATATATCTTCTTTTCGTACTCAGCTAAACTGGCTACCTATCCGTCAGCGCAGATATGATAGAATACTTATTTCTTATTTTTATTTCATTCTTATTCTTATCTTTTTTAAAAACGTTACCTACACTAGAATTTTCTCCTGTATCGTGGGGGCAGTTTACAAACATAAATTGCACAAGTACAAACATCTAGACCCGGAACAACTATTTGTAGGTCATACAAATACTGTTTCCGTGCGGGATTTGAATTTGCGACACCCAGCGCAGCCACTCATTGCTAAGCCACTGCGCCACGGAGTCGTCTAACCACGGAGTCCTCAAATCTGTCATACCAAAACTCTGCACCCTTTTCACAATTCTGAACGATCCATGCGCTCCCGATTATCTGAAATCTAAATTTCAATACCTGGGAGATTCTCATAATTGTTCTTACCGTATTTCGGCTAATCTTAAGTTGCTTACTCCTTTACATCGTACTGGTTATTCATCTCACTCTTTCGCCCTCACGGCTATCAGACTCTGGAACGGCATCCTTCTAGATATTAAAAAAGCTCCCAACAAATTCGTTTGAACAGTCTTATTTTCGTATATATTTCATACTTGTTCTGACATAGATAATATTTATACATATATATATATATATATATATATATATATATATATATATATATATATATATATATATATATATATATATGTCGTGGACCTTTAACCTACATTATAAATATGTCGCTTAAGGAAGGTACTTTCCCTGAAATTTTAAAATAATCAATCGTTAAGCCATTATTCATATCTATAGCCTCTAGATATGAATAATTATCGCCCAATCACTTTAATACCAGTTTTATCTAAAATATTTGAAAATGTAATGATGAAAAGACTTTACGATTATGTTGTATATCAAAATATTACTAAACATGAGCAGTTTGGGTTTAGAAAAAATAATAACACGACATTAGCATGCTTCAATTTAATAAAATATATTACAGAGGCCATTAATGAAAGGGCACCGGTAAGTGCGATCTTACTAAATATGACTAAAGCTTTCGATTTCGTAGACCATACATTATTACTATATAAGCTTGAAAAATGCGGAATCAGGGGAAAAGTACATGACTGGCTGAAGAGTTATCTGACTGGTCGTGAACAATGCGTAGAGGTTACTAAAATTCAAAAGGACGTGTGTCTTAAGTGTAAGGATAGAAAATTCTATGAAAGTGAAATATCTATTACACTCGACAAAATCTTTAGATGGCTCAAAAGTAACAATCTAAAAATAAACTTAAATCAAACCAAAATGATACAATTTAGAGATTATAGAACTCCACCTATTGGACTGAATATTTTTTATAATAATACAAAAATTGAAGAAGTCTACTCTACTAAATTTTTAGGATTAATGGTTGACATGCATTGTGACTGGAAAACTCTGAAAAATAAACTTGAGAGATTTGTTTATGCTATAAAATAGCTACGGTTAACAGTATCTACTGAAGCGGCGCTGAGCGCTTATTTCGGCTATGTCTCCTCAGTGCTTTCGTACGGCCTCTTGTTGTGGGGCAACTCGGTTGAGGTTGGCAAGGCCTTTCGTATTCAAAAGAAGTGTGTAAGGTCCATTTGTGGAGCTTGCTCTTTAGATAGTTGCAGCCTTTATTTCACAAATTTCACACACTGCCTCTAGCTTGTATGTACATACGGGAACTTTGTGTTTTTGTTAAAATCATGCACAATATTTCATCATTAACTCAAGCTTAGTCAGTAGAAGTGCCATGCCAAGAAATAAATTTAAGCTTTTTCTGCCTCAAATCAGACTTGATATATATAAAAGAAATGTATTTATAAATGCGTGCGTGCGTGCGTGCGTGCGTGCGAGCGTGCGTGCGTGCGTGCGTGCGCGCGTGCGTGCGTGCGTGCGTGCGTGCGTGCGTGCCTGCGTGCGTGCGTGCGTGCGTGCGTGCGTGCGTATGTGCGCGCGTGCGTGCGTGCGTGCGTGCGTGAGTGCGCGCGTGCGTGCGCGCGTGCGTGCTGGTGTGCGTGCGTGCGCGCGTGCGAGCGTGCGTGCGTGCGTGCGTGCGTGCGTGCTTGCGTGCGTTCGTGCGTGCCTGCGTGCGTGCGTGCGTCGTGCGTGCGCGCGCGCGTGCGCGCGCGCGTGCGGGCGTGCGTGCGTGCGTGCGTGCGTGCGTGCGTGCGTGCGTGCGTGCGCGCGTGCGTGCGCGCGTGCGTGCGTGCGTGCGTGCGTGCGTGCGTGCGTGCGTTGCGTGCGTGCGTGCGTGCGTGCGTGCGTGCGTGCGTGCGTGCGTGCGTTATTTGGTAGTTTTTATTCGTATTATACCACTCGGGGACCACAAAATACTTATATAATAATTTTAGCCAAAGATAAAAATCACAGCGGACCCGCTCGAAATTGCCAGCGAAATAGTAAGTTTCCTTATATTGTTGTAATATCAAAACAACTGGCTTCCATTAAGCTCAGGGGGTTTTTTGAATGCTATTAAATAAATAAAAATAAAAATTGTTTATTTCGGACAACTTGAATCCATAGGAATTGTTAGTAGGAAAAACTTACATCTATGTTAGTAATATAACTCATACTTTTTTTAATATTTAATTATTAAGCAGGTCACAGTCCTGGAGATCATATTTTTGATCAGTGGCCAGTCCTCACTGTCCGCAATCTCACTCAGCACACTGTGGTCGCTGCTGCGCACTCTGATGCAAAGATGCGGTCTTTTTTCGAATTATTGCATTAAAACTATCCACATCCGCCAGTGCAAACATCACAGACGCGCTGCAGTAGCGCGGCAGCCGTACCAGCGCCTTGAACGCCTTGTTGTATTGAGTACGTGGGGCACTATAAGCCTTTTTGGTGTAGTTGGTCCATAGTCTGCAATAATAAAATGACGTACAATATGCTTTGAAAAGCGTGATCTTGACAGCGTCAGTGCAGCGATCAAATCTGTGCACCAACATATTCGCCCTGACCGACAATGCCCTACGTTCTCTTTCGTTCAATGTCTTCATGGTGGTCACAATATGTTGAAGATATTTAAAACTATGGACCCTTTCTCTTGGTTTGTTATAGAAGGGTAGTTATGTTTATGCTAGGTATCTGCATTTGATTTGTTGGAAGATGATTGATGTGCAACTTACAAGGTGTTACTATTCATAAAAAAAAAAAGGTGGTACCACACTAGGACATTTACTGCCAGCCTTAAATACCATGAACTGCGACGTTTTGGTATTGTATAGTAAACCATTTTTATATTTTTTTCCGTTTGTCAGTCTATCCGCACTGTTTTCGAAATGGCTGTGACCAATTGTGATAAAACTCTACGAACAGATAGAGGGCAATGCCAGGAGGGATCTAGGCTATATTAATAGATTTGAAAAACTTGAGGATTACTTTTGAAAAACGAAATATGTACAAAATAAATGGCATTCGATTATCTCGAAACTTAATCACCGCATTAATAAATTCTGCCCAGGACGGGTTTCTATTTATAAAATTACACCACTTTACGGGGCGATTTTTCATTTGTCAAATAAAAGTTATCCATCAAATTATAACCTGACTGAAAATAAAAGTGAAACAAGTGAACTATTTTGTTCATGCGATATTAATTTTTAATTTGTTTATGTCGTATTTTATTTAAGAATAACTTTCGTATAATGTTTAAAAATCCGCTCTAAATTATATAACATTACATGCAGTTATAAGTTATAACGAAAGAAAGAAGGAACATACTTATTCTAAAACAAAATACCTTTAAAATACTAATAACAAGCATTTATTTCTCCCCCTTTTTACAGAGTTACATTTGTTTCATAAATAGTTTAAAAGTTTTGAGTTGTTGTGGGAGACAGCAGCCCAAACTAGGTTACCCTGTCCTATGGGTCTCCTGGCTCCCCCTCTTGTCTTTATTGCATACAATTCGATGATGATGTACTTAGACATGAAGTGAGCGTTGCGCGTGCAGATCGAATATAAGATTTCTAAAGTATAATTAAAAAAAAATTAAGTATATAATCAAAACAATGTTATACAAAAGCATATACGTATATTTCACAGTACGCGAGCAATCCGAGTTCGATCCCCGCCGGCACCAACGAATTTGTTAATTGCAATTTTAGGTGCTGATTTACCACGTGCTCGGCGGTGAAAGAAAACATCGTGAGACAGTGTTATCCTTATTGAAGCGCTGAGTTTATATACACAAAACAACGCCTCAGTTCGTCACAAGGTCTGCTTTTCTCTCTTTTATATAACTCTTTCTTCTGGAAGAAAGAGTTCATCATACCTCTTTCTCCATGAATTTGGCCAGCTGCTGGTCCTTTGGGTTTCGTTGGCCTTTCCCGAATTTCCCTACATTCAGCTCACCGTTCTCTCTTGTGCCTAGTTTTGCGTTGAAGTCTCCCATTAACACGGTATAGTGGGTTTTGGAGGAATGTATGACTCTAGATATATCCTCATGCATTTCCTCCACCTCCTCATCAGGATGTGCCAATGTTGGTGCGTAAACCTGTATAACCATCAGCAAATACGTGGTTCTGAGTATAAGGTACGCAACCCTCGTCGACACACTCCTAATCTTTACAATGTTGTTAACAAGAGACTTGTGGACGGTAAATCAGAGGCTTCCTTGGGGATAGATAACCCCTCCCAGTGATAGAACAAGTTTCCGGATTCGAGGATTATCTTGTCCTCCCTCTCTCTTTGGACCTCGGAATCCTATAATTTTTACACATTTTTTTTAATTCTTCTATTTTTAGGAATTTCCTTAGTTTAGTTTTTCCATTTCTAATTTAATTAATGTAAAATATAACCGATATTTCATAAACAACCAATAATCTTTACACGTCTGTAACAAATTATTTTCCCCCGCCATTAAATCTGACAAACATTTCACTAAGTTCCTGATTGGCGCCGCCCTAGGAGCAAATAAGAGTCATGGATGCCATTATTACACGCCTATAGGAAAAGAATTAATATAAGAAAGTAATTAAGCTATGAAACCATACAAAAGTGGATGTAATGTTTTCTTTCATTCTTACTGTTAACACAATGATTGTGTATATATAATGTTATATGTATAGAAAATCTGTTTACGAGATTTTGCTGGATGACCTTAGGTGGAAAGAAGGGTGTAAGTGAATGGAGTAGCCTATTGAATATTTTAAAAAAAAATGAATTATAAATTATTATTTCTATCAGTCTTTCGACGGATAAAGTATGGGGGAAGCAAAGTAATTGTAAAAAAAATTTCAAACGTTTAGTTAAAAAAAATAATTGTTTTTAATTTTTGTAAAATATCAGTGCCATAGGCTTCTACTCCGTTCACATTTTACACCCTATTTTTTCCAGACGGTAAAAAGGTCATCCAGTATAATGTAATTGTATAGAAAAGTTGACTTAAAACTTATAACTAGCTAGCAGCTTTGCACGGGTTAATGTGGATATCGACAATAGCGCAACCTATCGGGTCCAATTTCTGTCGGTCCAACTACGACTACGAATCATCTACGTGACCCCATAAGTACCCAAAATCGGTCAAGCTGTTCATAAGGAGACGAATTATGTACACACGAACACACCGGCATTTTACGTGTCATTGTTTATTTATAGTACTGTTGCGCGCCATAATTAATATCTGGTGCATAGCGAGTAACCACTAGCGCTATCTAGTATCGAATAGCAGAACCAAGAGAGTCAAGATCTTTCTAGCGATTTCCTTACCAGAACTTTCTACACCTAGTCAGTCGGAACTGGTATGTACTCGAACATTCTAGATGTTTCAGTAGAAGAGACCCTATATAAGGCCGGTATAGACAGCGACCGGAGTCAGTATTGAATGGCAATACAAGCGAATACTTCGAAGCGATAAACTGCGAATTAATGTGATCAGAAGTTGTAATTGGTGTTCGGTAATTAAAGTGTCAATTTTGATAATTCAATCGGCATTTTAAGGTTTTTATTGTCACGAACCCCGAGCTCGTAACAGTACAATCTTCAGTTATAGCCTATCAAAAGTCCATTGCTGAAAATAGGCGCACAGATTGCTTCATAGGTGGAATAAGTCATAGTTGCCACGCTTGGCAGCCGGGTTGGCAACTGTGGCGTTTTTATTTTTAGTTGTTATTAGGAGGACGCTGCTTCTCACACTTCACTTTTACAACAAAATCCCAGAAAATGTTGAATGTTTGTCAATATACAAGTTTAAAAGATTTGTTAAAGAAAAATTGTACTTAAAAGGTTATTTATAATAACAAGGAATACATGAATAAAATAACCCCTGGGAATGAGGTGTTCGCCACCATCCTGGTTCTATTAAAATTTATATAAAAAATTGTACAAAATTATTGTAAAGTTTTACGTACTATATTTAAAAATATAATCCCGCTGGGGTTTTCGCTTGTTCTTCTCAGGACAAAAGTATATTTTTCGAACCAGTGGTAAATAAAAAAAATGACTCAATAAGTATTATGTAATAAATAATAATCTATATTGAATAAAAGTTATTCGATCCTATTTTATTTTATTCTACTAATTTGTTTCCCTCCGTCACTTACGACACCCACGGGGCGATATGGGGTAGTGAACACTGTTACATCGCCACTATACAATCTTCATTTCATTGTTATTACCTTACATTATTTTTAATATCTCGTCTACGTTTACATTATACTACTCTATGCTACGTTTGTGGGAAGAGCGTGGGAATAAAATTAAAACTAACTTTGTGTGGCTAATACTTACACATTACATTATTTACCGGTATTTTACCGGTACTCTTGGTCCTTAGTGAATGATCAATGTTTATGTGTCATCAAAAGAAACACTGGCACGGGTAAAAATAATCAGTCGTGAAGTGACGTCATCACATAGTTTTTTATCGAGCTCAAGAAAGGGAAAATTATGAAATTTAGTCCATTTTTGAAAATATCACGAGAAATTTAAGAGGCTGAAAATATCGTAGAATGGCAAAGCCACGAAGTGATGCTCGTTTTTCTCCTTATGAAGGTTGAGTGCTTTTGGATTCGAAAAAAGAATCGAATTTATATCTGTAAAATGGATGCGGGATAGATTGGTCGGGCATCTCTTCCTATCGTCCATCTTTGTGAGACATGCTACAAGCATAATATAGCCTCAGCATGATTCTGCCACGTAAAATGGGTATAATGGGTATTTTAGTGTAAAATTCTTTTGACCATCAAAAATAAATACGTATAAATCAGGAAAATCGGCATTCCCCAGCCTGATCTCACTTTACTAGGTTTAAATTTACAGTTTTTATTTTTTACGAAACTGAAAATACGTTAGAATATATGAAAAAATTTCTCAGCACATTATCAGTGCCAGAAAGGCTCCAGCATTCCAATTCCGATACGATTCCGGGATTGAGCTTCCAGTGTTATACCATCTTAGATTTTCACGCGCTGTATAGTCTCTCTCAGAGTACCAACATAATGCTAAAGTAAATGCGTGGGCGCTGCAAACACTGGTAAAAAGTCTATAAAATACTCGTAAATTAGTTTCATGATTCCATTTTTTTAACGATCACGTAGAGTATGTCGTTTCATAACACCGTCTCGGGTCTCGGGTAAATGCTGATTATGTGCTGATTGCGTCAGCCATTTTTAGCCGACCTCATATAAAGAAGGAGGTACTCACTTCGATTGTATGTGTCTTTTGAATGTATGTTGACTGCCTCGTTGGTCTAGTGGTTGTGAATTATGAGGTCCCGGGTTCGAATCTTTCGTTGGATCGAATAGGTCGGGCCAAGAATAGACCATTTATTGAGTTTCTGCGTCAATAAATTCTCAGTAGCTGCCATGAGTCAGGAAGTTGGCGGTATCTCACCCCCGTGCCTCGGAAAGTATCTCGCCGGTCGTGTCAGTTTACCGTCCTATCGGACTATGAGAGTGAGGCAATAAAGAGTGCGCAGATTCTACTTCGAGACTGGCCGCCGTGACTGAAATTCGGTCTGGAGGACATAATTATGTATGATATCTTTGTCAAAGAATCGTTTATACTTTAGGATTAATAAGCTGTTAAGTTCCCCCACTCGTACAAGCAGTATAATGGCGGTTGTACACTCTCGACGAGGGCCCACGAGGCAAGAGGAGGACGAGAATGTACAGAATACTTTCGCTGAGCCTTGCCTTCCCTCGCCTCGCCTCGCGTGCTCTCACGTTCGTGTCGGTTTTTGGTGCGCAAGTCAAAGGGCCTCGCCTTCCCTCGCGAGTGGACACGAGTGCGTCACTGTACACTCGCGTATTGTTCAGTCTACGGCAAGACGTTGTTGCGTGAAGTATATTTGGTTATCCTACTACCACAAAGTTTTCATGGGGAACCAAGAGAGCGAACTCAATTTTCTCGAAATTTATCAAAGTAAACCTATTTTCTTACGTATGTAAATTCATCCGTCCGAAATCATGCGTCCATCTCGCCGTCCCTCACCGTAACTGAATAAACGAGAATGTACAAGGTCACACTCGTGAAAGCGCTTTCTCGTGCGAGAGGCTCGCGAGAGGCATGACTAGTGCTCTCGTCGATAGTGTACAGCTGCCATTAAGAACCGCGCGGATAACTAACTACCTTGGATCATTCAGCGATTATCAATTGTTGTGGTCATTTTGTACTGTTAATACTTTTAGTACCAGCAACGACGGTGACGTTGCAGTGAGGCCGGCCTGTATCGCCTCGTGATGGTGATAGGCTATGCTGTTGTTGGTTTGCATCACAGAATACTATAATACATACATAATAGAACGGGGGAGTGGGCGGAGACCGCGTAGCCACTAAAATGTTACTAACACATCAATTCACACGTATAACTGTCAACACGAGATGTGTTTTGACGTTACAATCGTTTCCAAATTTCGCATGCAAATTATTTAGAAAATGCCAAATTGCACCCTATTTACAAATTAATATGTGTTACATTTTATTTTTATGATGACGAATTAAGAGTTTTAAATTTTTAGCCTGTACTTTGATTTATATATTTCTACATCATGTTTACTTGTAATGCTTTTTTATGGAGTTAGGTTAGCCTTAATAAAAGAGAAAGTCGATTTCAAATAATTAAAAGAAAAATATTTTCATTTTCCTAATAATTTCACACTGACTTCAGAATGTGCAATTATTTTATTCTTTTTAGTTCCTTTAAGTCGACAAAAACTTTTTGGTTTTTTGATAATTTTTTGTATCAAAAAACCAACATGTTTTAAACAAAATCTAAATTTGTTTAAAATGAAGTGTGCGATGCGGAGGGTACATGTAAAACATTATTTTTTTATAAGTAGTTTTTACAAAGAAGTTGCCGCGCCAATGCAGAGTTAAAATTAAAAATGTATGCAACTCTAAATCAGTTCATGCAGAGACATAAAACGAAATTAAGGCACTATGGAGTTTTTTATTGTACCTGTAATGCAATTTGATGTGGTTGAGTACATTAATGCTTTGGTTAGGCGTATGGAGAAGATCGTTCTTATCATATTAGAGTGCATGGACACAATATAGTGTGGAAAAAGATTTATTTGTTAGTTCCTTGATGTTTCTTGTAACAAGGTCTCCCGCTGTAGGAATTTGTTGAAATGATGACGTAGCTTTCTTGTCTTTTAAAAGTGTTTGGTAAAAGTTAATATATAGGTATATAATTCTCCTGTACGTTTGTCTGTCACTGAACTAAAGCCGTTTATGATGATTTTTTGTGTGTTTAAGTGGGTCTTTGAATGGTTTAGGTTTACAATTGGATCTCAACATCATCGTCTGTTGTCGGGATTCATAAATCACCCGTGCGAGGCCGAGGTGTTTCGATAGTTATGAGTAAAAATGATGTCAATCGCCATCTTCTGATCTAACCTGCCCGAGTCGGGATGACCTAAGTCCCGAGTTCGCATCGCTCGATTTTACACTCAATAAAAACCAAAATAAAAATTTAATAAACAAACATTTTTTTATTTAAATTGTTTTTTTTTTTTTAGATTACAAAAAAAAAAACAATTTCATTCGATTATTTAAAAAAAGTTGTCAACAATTATACGTGAATGAGTGCATTTTCATGAACATTTAAAGCCTTGAAACCAATATAAATTTTCTTTTTTTTATTCTTGATTTTATTTTCATAAATCCGCCGTAATAATGAAGATTTTCAAAAAAAAATTCATCGAAATCGGATGATTTTTAGATTTTCTAGAGCCAAAAAACGAGGTGACTACGATAGTACAAACTTACCTAATTTACTTTTCCTCAACAAGTAGTATTTTCGGAACTGCTATAAAGTAATAAAAAAACATAAATATACAAAATCACTTGCTTCGGTGTGCTAGCAATGTCCCTGAGCGTGTTTTACGACGGTTCTGGTACAACACATCACTATATTTAACAGGCCTTGTTTAAAATTACATCCAAAATGTTACTCTGATACACAAGTTTGTGTAAACCAATGAAAACTACGAGTGCACTGACATTGGCGACACCCATTATAGCCTACAAAAGTACACTACTGAACATAATCCTCCCCCATAGATTGCTTCATGGGATGATTTTGCCATAGTTACCATGCTCGGCAAGCGGGTTAAGAAACGCAGTTTTTTATTTTTTATCGTTTTATATGTGGTAGAGCCACGCTGCAGCTATATTATGGTTGTAGCACGAATGGGTCGGCTCGACCGGGGAAGGACCACGCTCTCACAGAATACCAGCGTAAAATAGTAGTTTAATGCTGCTGTGTAATGTGTGTGTCGTATGGTGAGTGTAGAGAACCGGAGATCCTTTTTACTGGAAGCGAGGAATTCCATCTTATTCCACATGGGTGACAAAGCATCTGCATTTTGATTCGTAATTAAGGATAGATGTAGATGTCTATAGGTCACAGCAACCACTTACCATCAGGTGAACTGTGTGCTCGTTTGTCACCCTATCCTATAAAAAAATAAGCACCTACATCTATCTTTAACTAAGAATCGAAATGCAAATGCGCTGTCATCCCTCAGGACTAAGATGGAATGCCTCATAAGGGTCTCATGTTCTCTACACTCTACCTATACGCAACTCAGCAGTATTAAGCAGTTATTTGACGTTGGCATCCTGTGAGAACGTGGTCCCTGCCCGGTTGAGCTGATCCAAAGCTGACAAGTATAATATAGCTGTAAAGTGGCTCTGCCACGTATACGTCTCGCACCTTCGATGCTGCCGCCTATCTAATTGTGGTCCCGAGTTCGAACCCCTGGTGGTTTTTCTGACAAGAAATTCTCAGCAGTAGCCCGGAGTCAGAAAGTTGGCTGTGTTCAACCCATGTACCTCGGAGATCGCGTAAAGCTGCAGGTCGTCGTATCTAATTGCCATATCATCGGACCATGAGAATAAGGGAATAAAGAGAGCACCTGTAATTGCGTGTCCACTTGAGCACTATAATCCTGTTTGTGCTCTGAATACTGAATTTCAGTCTGAAGGACGTTATGAATATTTATATCTGTCATATACGAGATGTTATATCGCCATCTATCGGAAGCTCCTGAAGCTCAACTATGGAATGAAATGAGAAAAAGGATTCACTTCAATCGCCATCCCACATCCATAAGTGGTGCATGTTAATCGTTACGTAAGGCTAATTTTACATAGGGTAGAGCTATGCTGAAGTTATATATAGGCTTGACCAGGAAAGCAAAACAATTTTACAGAATACCAGCGTAAAATGGCATCACAATGCTGCTATATTTCGCATGGTGAGTGTAGAGAACTGAAGAGCCTTTTTACTGGGTACGAGGAATTCAATCTTAGTCCTCACGGGTGACAACGCATTTGCATTTTGATTCTTAATAGATAACAGATATAGATGATTTTGGTCCATAGCATCCTCTTACCATCATATCTTCATCATCAGATTCATTTCGATTCATTACGATCAGGTGGACTGTGTGTTCGTTTGTAATTCCAATTCTACAAAACATACGAGTACAACAAAGAGCACCTCTTTCCATTCACATAGTTTATCAGCGCGATTATTGTAGGCTTAATTTCAATGGCGTTCTGTTATTTCTCTCTATTTTAAGTACTTCTATTTGCTTTTAATTTCAATGTCCACTTTATTTAATGAAAATTGATACTTTGATACATAGATGGAAATGGAATATACAACATAATTACAATAAATATATAATTTAATTAAGATGTTATAAAATTTGCAAACTTTTACTCACTCCATCTGAATAAAGTCAGTAAATTAATAATTACTGAGTTATTTGTGCTGACTATAGTACAGTAATTCTTACAGACATAAATATTTTTGTATACATTTATGTAATTCTTTTTTTGACTACCTCGTTAGTCTAGTAGTCGCAAACGCGTCGGCTATCATGAAGTCTTGGGTTCCCATTGCTGGACAAAAAAACATAAGTTATTTAGTTTTTCTATTAAGCAATTGTCAGCAGTAGACCTGAGACTGGAAGTTGGCGATGTTTCTCTCGGAAACGTCGGAAAGCACGTAAAGCCGTGAGTACGGTATAACTCCTGATCTCTTCAGGCATGGAGGTGAAACATCTCCAAACTTCCCGTCTCAGGGCTGCTATTGAGAGTTTCTTAACAGAAAAACCCCATTACTAATTAAGGGCCTATCCGGGATTCAAACTCAGGACTTTATGATCAGCAGCCGCGTTTTACCATCTGCTTGGGATCTTATTATTAATAAAAATATTCACTAGACCAACATGGCAGTCACGGAAGTCATAATGGAATATAGAAGTATCACTAGCTAGAAATTTCGTAACAGATAAGAGCATCGAAGGATGATACGTGAGGCTATTGAAATTAAAAAACATCATAATTTAAATAGAGAAGGTGGCTGGGTATTACCACCTGCTTGTGACCCTGTAATTAATAAAATTAAAACTAAACCCAAGCATACCACTGTAAGACTTCAAAACATAGACATTTATACATGGTAGAGCCACGCTGCAGCTATGTATATTATGGTTGTAGCACGAATGGGTCGGCTCGACCGTGGAAGGACCACGCTCTCACATAATACCAGCGTAAAATAGCAGCTTAATGCTGCTGTGAGTGTAAAGAATAGGAGACCCATTTTACTGCAATCGAGGCATTCCGCCTCGGTACTCAGGGTGTAGCGCTTATGCATTTTGATTCTTATTCGGGGTTAAATGTGCATAGCCACAGAATCCACTAGCCATCACGTGCGCTGTGTGCTCCTTTGTTACCCTTATTCTACAATAAAACACAGTAAGTTTATTCTGCGTAGATCACACCAACAGTAATAATTTAAAAACCAAAGGTACTCCGGGTTAACTTTGGCATCGGGACGTCAATCACCTCAGTCCCCCCATGACCATGGGTGTTGCAAAGTTCGAAACGTCGGTAATTGAAAAGAAACGTAATAAATTCCGTAAAGTTAGTTCTATTTAAGCATCGAAAAAGTTTAAACTGACGTGTCGGACATGAGGGTAGGAAGCTGAAAAAGATAAATATGAGTTAATGTAGAACCTTTTTATTATATAGTGTAAGTATGACAAACAAGCACCTGATAGAATATAGAATATCTGCTATCCGTTACTACTATCGTCCCGAGGTTGTCGCAAGAGGCGACAGGGAAAACTGAACAGGTGATGGTTAGTGGCGTCTATCTGATAACAAAACTGCGGTTATCAATCCACCTGTCCAGTATATCAAGTGTGGTGAAAAATATGAGGCAATCCACGCAGCGGTCTTATGTTCAGCCATTACATTAGACCGGTGCTAGCTACATGGTTGATTTCCGCCGGCATAACCGATAGCGGTCAAGAAAAAATATTGCGATGAAAATAAAAATATTTGAGGATCTGTGAAGTACACGCATTAGGAAACTGGTGCATCACAAGCCCAACACGCACTGGCCTGATCGCTTGATTTCATTTGTCACCGTATGATGGTCGCAGTTGTAAACTCTATGTCCTATTTTTTTTAAATATTAGTAATCTTATTAATTATCATTACTAATATTCCTTTTAACCACTCCTGGTAAGCTTGAAAATGCTTGTGTTAGGAGTGGTTCACGACAGTTGTCAAATGGCGGATTCGAACCCACGACCTTTTGAGTTCGCGATCCGCGCCCTGCCATTAGGCTACTGTCGCTTCGATTTATATAGTAATATGAAAACTTTCTCTAGATATCCTATATTTGTCAATAATATCTTACGGAACAGAACTCATGCCATAGTCTGATGAATATTAGTTTGTTTTCAATTAGTAGGACATATAATTTCTGTAACGCAGAAACCAATAATGCTATCAAAGCCAAAAAATCGCGAGAAAAATATTAACTGTCTTCTATCAAAATATTTTTTTTCGATGCTTGAAACGATGCCTCCAATGTTTGTTTATTGAACTTAAATTCTTCAGAGAGTCTGTGCAGAAAATTGAGAAATGTATAATATATTTTTTAGAAAAAAAAACGAAATATCCTTTAATAATGTGGTACAGCGGAAACATAATAGACTGTAGCTTTACTATTTAACGAATATGTAATATTTGCATGGGTCTTAGATTTTAATTTAATTGGAAGTTATGAAATAATTTAATTAATTTAAAATTTACATAAATTGTTGTGTATGCACGCACGCCGTTACAGCCTATTAAAGTCCACGGCTGAACATAGGCCTTCCTCATAAATTACCTAATAGGTGGGATATTAAATATCCCCCCTATTACACAAAACGCGGCAACAATCTAGCCAAAGATTAAAAGCCGTCTGTAAAGGTAATTCCACATCAGAGTTTTAAATCAAAATATTTACTTGGCACCGAGTCTTTTCCACTCTTCTCGGCAAACGTGAAATATGAATTATGCAAATGCTCGTAGAGTAGAATTTGTTTATCAATTGCATTTCGCCTCAAGATCACGATAGATCGTATTTTACCAATGGTGAATATTACAAAAATGGAGAAATAAAGGAAGAATATGCCTGACGCCCACCTTCTCCCTGGCTTTGTGTATGCATAAGCCTTGTGAAGAATACTAAAAAATTTTATTTTTTATTTTATAGGATAAGGTTACAAACGAGCACACAGTCCACCTGATGGTAAGTGAACGCTTTGCCCCATAGACATCTACATTTATCCTCGATTAAGAAACAAAATTCAAAACGCAGTTGCGTGGTCACTCCTGAGGACTAAGATAGAATACCCCGTTTCCAGTAAAAAAGGTCTCCGGTTCTCTACAGTCACTATACGAAACACAGCAGCATTAAGCTGCTATTTTACGCTGGTATTCTGTGAGAGCGTGGTCCTTCCCCGGTCGAGCCGACCCATTCGTGCTACAACCATAATGTAGCTGCAGCGTGTTAAGTAAAGATTCTAAATTACTTGTAAAAAAAATTCCCTTTTAGTGGTTCGACTACGGTAAATTCGTGCGACTTAAAAAAATTAATGAAATAAGATTTTTATTTTAATAAGTAGCAGAAAACGAAAAATCAGTGAAAAAATGTTGTGTAAATAGTAATAGTGTGCGAGTTATATGGGACTTATAATTCTGGAGTGGAAAGATATTCATATCTCATACCATCCCGCGGGACAGAGAGAAATAAGCCAGGAGGCGGGCAGCGGCGTCTTTCTTACAATAACTAAAAGAATGTAAAAACAACAGCGTCTCCTTATAATAATCAAACAAAAGATAACTTAATTTCCATTTTGTTTTATTTCAATAACCGCACTATACATAGAGACATTACATGTCAGGACTTGTCCGGACATGTCAGGTCTCTTGGGATATTGTCAGGATTGCGTTTGGATATTGTAAAATATACAATTAGCTTTTTCTCCACACCTGTTAAAAATTACGCTTGGAACAAAATGTCGGGATTACAGGTTATTTGTCAGAACTTCAATTTTTCATATATAACCTTAGCTCCCAAAGGCCATCTATTGCGGAAGTTTATGTTATATATGTGTTCATGTGCAGCCGCAGATTTTTGATGGGGTGTAATGGATGATGTACGGCACACAGATAAACCATGTCTATAGTTAATACGTAAATAAAGATTCGCGCGGGAAAATTAAAAGAAAGGTTTATGTTTATATGTGCGCGGATGTGAGTACTCAAACAAAAATGTAGAAGCTTAGGAAATTGTTATATACAGAACCTTTTTTTATGGTATAGGGTGACAAACGAGCACACAGTCCACTTAATGGTAAATACTGATACTGTGGCCCATAGACATCTACATTTATCCTCAATTAAGAAACAAAATGCAAATGCGTTATCACTCCTGACGACTAAGGTGGAATTCCTCGTTGGAAACAACGATCTCAAGGAATACCATCGTGAAAAAGCAGCTTAATGCTACTGTGTTTCGTATAGTGAGTGTAGAGAATCGAACAGCCTTTTCATTTGGAAACGAGGCGTTCCATCTTAGTCCGGAGGGGTGACAACGCATTTTCATTTTGATTCTTAATTGAGGATAGATGTTGTAGAGGGCTATGTGCCACAGCATCCACTTACCATCAAGTGGACTGTGTGCTCGTTTGTTACCATTATTCTATACAATAAGCAGTTGTGCTTTCATAATGAGAGTAGTAGACATAATTACTTCTAGCACCATAAGAAGAAACAAGGACAAATAGAGATGAGTCAAGTTACAACCACAGAATCATTTAAGCGAGATTCTTCCTACTCTATCTTTGCTTTAAAGGTCAGGAATAAAAGTTATATCCCATTTTTCTTAAAAATCATTAACATTTTACTCAATAAGCAACTACGTATTAAACTTTATAAATAAGCCTGCTAGAATATTTTGACTTTGTGACCTAAACATTATGTGTAGTTAAAATTCAAATATCATTAGTTAACTGTTTCATAAATTTTGTTTACTGTTACGATAATTACTATGGCTGACTCTATATTATTTAGTATTTTGCTTTAACATAAACAGTTATTAGCGTTTGATTATGTTTAATATGTGAATATTTTGCTATAAGTTTTTAAGGAAATTCAAACATATTAATTTTATATTTTCATTTACGTCTTAAATTAATTAATCATAAAAAATATTGTAGATATTCGAAATCTGATTCTGATGAATTCTGAAAATACTTACTATAGATATGTGCGATGATATGTGACTTTAGGTAAACTTTTCTGTAGTGAAATATGAAAATATTTTCACAAAACCTACATATAAGATAACTCTGGATTGGATAAGTACGAAAATTACCGACATGTGATAAATTCTATGATTCGTTATAGATTCGGCAAGGCACTCGCGTTTGCAGGATGAGTTTATATCATAAACATTGCAGAATCGCTTTCAATTTCGCCAGTTTATTAAAAATCAAACAATGACTGTTTTCGTAATTTTCACGTAATCATCTCGCAATATGTTTGCGGCAGGCGGGCAGACGTAACTGCCGCTGCGCGCTACCGCGGTCCGCGACGCACTGCTCGCTGGGGAGCTTTGCCGCGAAAGCTTTCCATTCGAGCTTTCCCTCATTACATATATAAGCAAAAAACCACTGACTCGATCACGAAAATTATACGCCCGTTTGACTTGAAGTTTGGCATATTATAATATATTCCATTCTCGGACTAAAGAATCAAGGGTTTAGTTTTGGAAAATTCAAACCCTCAATGGGTGGTGTAGGCTACAGGGAACAAGCTGTAACTTGTTATACATATTTGTAAGGGACGTGGAGAAGTTATTACAGGCTTTGAAACATTCCATCTTAGTCCTCAGGGATGAAAACACATCTATATTTTCATTTGTAATCGTGGGTAGAGTATGACAATGGGGCAAAACATTTTTAACCATGGTAGACGGTATGCTCGATTATTACATTTCCTTCCTCCTTGCATTTTAATTCGAGCTTTCCCTCTATTATACATATTTGTGGGTAAGTTAGATTGTTGAGAGGTAGTTACAGCTGTAAAGTATTTAGTTGTAAAGTATAGTAAGTTATTGGTATGTTACTCCTCAGGGTGCAAATATAATTAGCATCTTTATTTGATTAATAATCGTGAGGAGAGTATGTCTATGGGGCAAAGCATTTTTAGTATTGGACGGTATGCTCGATTACTTACACTTACTTGATTCGATTATTATTACATTTACTTGCGAGAGCTTTTCATTCGAGCTTTTCCTGTATACATATATTTAAGCGAATTATCACTGACTCACACATCAAAAGATCTCCAAAACTATATTGCTTTGAAATTTGGGATATAACGCCCACAACGCTGAATGGTTTGGTTCCCGTTTAACCGGTCATGCGGGTAGATCTATTTATGACTTTGCTTTGGCATATGGTCTGACAAAAATGGTTACCTCACCTACGCAGATCCCAGATGTGTAAAATCATGTACCTGTCCTGTTGGACCTTCTGCTGACCTCTCTTCCGAACGGATATCAGGTCTCCGTCGATGTCCCTCTTGGCTCCTCAGACCATTGTCTGATCCGAGTACGGTGCCACTCACGCTTCTGTCGCAGTTGCGTTCTGCAGGTTGCCGCCGTGTTTGGCACTATAGGTCGGCCGATTGGGACGGGATGCGATCTACTTTTACAGACCCTTGGGGTCAAGTTTGCTTCTCGTCGGATGATCCCAGCGTTGTTGCTGATTCTGTCGCTGATGTTGTGCTACAGGGAATGGAACTTTTTATTCTATCAACTGTGCTATGCGGACTTATCGGACGCAGAACCCAGCCATGGTTTGATCGCTCCTGCAAAATTGCGTCACGCCATAAACAGGATGCTACCGGGCCTGGGCTGACGCCTAGACGTCTCAGGATCGAAATACCACCGCTCTTAAAAAAGTATAATTTCGCCTCCTGGTCTTTCCCAGGAGCTTTCCCTCTATAATACATATTTGTAAGTAACGTTGAGAAGTAATTGCAGGCTGTAAAGCATTCTATCTTACTCCACAGGGTGAATCTATAGTGAGTATCTTTATTTGATTACTAATCGTGAGAAGAGTATGTCTATGGGGCAAGGCATTTTTAACTATGGTGGCCGGTATGCTCGATTATAACCTTTATTGTTCATGAAAATTAAACTTTTCCGACTTCAAAGTACTAAAAATAATGAAATAATTTGGACTAAAAATAGCATCTGAAGTTGCAAAAACAGTGTGCTATAGAAGAATTAGAGTTCCAGCTTCGGGAGCAACTGTGTGCGAATTATTTAATTTCATTTAGATATTTTAAACTTACTTAAGTTTAAATTTTTATTAAAAGTTTAATTTGATCTTTTTGCGTAGACTAGGGAATATCAAGCTCAAGTTAAGAACTAGAAAGAATGTTTTCTAGATAGTTACATTAAAAACTTCATCCTATTTTTTCACGCTTACTCTTGAAGTACAACCTGAAGTTACAGCCTGTATTCCTCCCACAGCTGGGCACAGTCTTCCCTTCATTTCTGACAGTGTTAAGTTAAGGCAAGGAAATGTCTGCCGCGCTGCCGCGCTGCCGCAATGCGTGTTGGCGAACTTCACATGTCTTCGAAATAATTTCTTTTTTCTCATTTCTCAGACATGCAGGTTTCCATACGAAGTTTTGTTTCACCGCCGAGCACGTGGTAAATCAGCATTTAAAACTGCAATTAACAATTTCATTGGCGCCGACGGGGATCACAACCGGGTACAGACTATTTAATAACACTTAAATTGTTAAACAAAATTTTGTGTCATAACAGCGGCGCCATTTTTTCATAGCGGAGGCAGATAATTGTTGTTTATTTATTTAGAGAACCACAAACAAGTTTATAACTACAGTACACAAAAACAAAAATAGTTTAAAAAAATACTGATGTACATTCTGTAAACTTAGTATTTAATTTATTAAAAATGGTGAAGTACATTCTGTAAATAGTAAGAACAAGCACAAGTTAGTTATACCACTGTTACTCGACTCCAAAGAGTCAGTAATTCTTTTATGAGGCAATGCTAACGTTTCTATCACAAAGTCCCAGAAAAATGTGCAAACCTTATCTATCAAAAGGTTCAAAATATTTAATTAAAAATTGTTTATTATACTACAAGAGAGTACATGATTGATAATAAACCCTGGGAATGAGTCGATCGCTACCATGCTGTTTCTAAATATCTTCATAATATTTGTATGAATATTATATTGTAATTTATGCTTTAAAAAAAGAATACTGCCGGGTTTCTTGCTGGTTTTTCCTAGGACCGAGGTTTATTTCCCAACCAGTGGTAAAATTAAAAAATGACACTAAAAATGACAAATTCAATAATAATTACACGTAATCAATATTGAATAAAAATGATTATATTCTATTCAATATATCTTATGCTAAAAATGGAGCTGTTAATTTGTTAGAAAAGCGTAGAGATTAAAATAGATAATCGAAACTACGGATTTTCCTAAAAGTAGAAGGGTAAAAAAATTGTTTAAAATGTGTATAAATTAAAAAAACAGCACTAAAGAATTTTTCTGTGTATACAGGTACATACACATAAACGAGACACGAAAAAACCTTTTCAATCATGATGACACTGTATGACCATCTGCGTAACAAATCAAGCAAAAGATTATGAGCTTTCATGAGCGAAGATTTCGCGTAAATTACAAAGCAATCGAAAGAACATATAGTCGATATAAGAACTTACTTTTTTTTTCACACTCTTCACTTCACTTCACGGACAAAAATCAGTTGATCGGTACTACTTGAAATTCAACGGCATTTTGATGAATATTTATATGTTGAAAGCGTCAATATATACAATACAAAATTTAAGCAATTATTTTGTATTATAAAAAAAATCGCCTGCATAGGTAGATGGCTAGTCTACGTTGAGACAGGCCGCCGTGAACGAAATTCGATCTGGAGGACATAATCACGTATCACACTATTTTATACAAAAACTTATTCGACTTGAGAAAATGAAGAAACAGTTTTACTGTGTACATTACGTCAAACAATGTGTTTGCGATACGGCGGTGTAGTAAAAAGCAACATCTTTCAGGTTTATGACTGCGTGCTATAAAGATACAAATTAGACCTTATTGACAGTTATTTAGACTTTATATAGGTGTATTAAGATACATACTAAACCATACAATATGCTATGCGGAAAAAAGGAACAGATTCCATAAATATCTACTCCATTTGGTTAGTATGACTTAGATAACTCTCTAGAACGAAAATCTAATGTTCATAAGATAATCTTATAATGCTAAGGAATATTTAGTACGCAAAATATACGGAACTCTTCATCTTTAAAATGTTCAACATTATGCTGACGCGCTTGTCTGATATATTGACATATATGTAGTTTACTTAACAACTGAATCTATTCTTACTTACGCATTGTTATTAAACGTTCATTCAATACAGCTTAGTAAAAGTCTATTACTGTATACATTTCAACGGCCTCTCCCGAAAATTGTCTCATGGAGAGGGGGGGTATTTTCTCTGATTACCACGCCTGGTAGGCAATTGTATACAGACAGTACAAAACCAGAACTAATTTAAACTTATTTAAGTTATTTTTAAATACCCGCCAAAATAATTGCTACTTAAAATGCGTGCTAAGAGAAATCAAGAGCCGAAGTTGAAGATTTACCCATTAAATTTGTCAAGTGATGAGACAGGTCACAGCGGATTCTCAGGTAGGTCTGCATGCGCCTTTGATCCAGTAAAGGTGGACACTATAATTCATCTAATAACAGAATGTCCTTTTTATAGTATAGGGTGACAAACGAGCACACAATCCACCTGATAGTAAGTGGTCTACATTTATTCTCGATTACGAATAAAAATGCACATCCGTTGTCACCCGTGAGGACTAAGATGGAACGCCTCGTTTCCAGTAAAAAGGGTCTCCGGTTCTCTTCACTCACCGTACGAAGCACAGCAGCATTAAGCTGCTATTTGACGCTGGTATTCTGTGAGAGCGTGGTCCTTCCCCGATCGAGCTGAACCATTCGTGATATCGACATAATGTAATTGCGCATGGCTCTACCAAGTTTGATTGATGCATTTATTTCGTTTTCATGTATATAGTACCACACCGAAAATTTCTTCTAACTAAAAAAGTTTTATGGTTAAGTTTTTATTATTAAATCTTTTCAAAGAACTCTCCACCAGCATCTATACAAAGTTTGAACTAGTTTTCGAAACACTTTATCTAACTCGCCTCAGAGACCTCTTATACGTGGTAGAGCCATGCTGCAGTTATATTAGTAGTATAGTTGTAGTACTCGGCTCGGCCGGGGAAGGACCATGCTCTCACAGAATACCAGCGCAGAATAGTAGCTTAACGCTGCTGTGTTTCATATGGTGAGTGTAGAGAACCGCAGATCCTTATTTTCTGGAAACGAGGCATTCTATCTCAATCCTCACGGGTGACAACGCATCTGCATTTTGATTCGTAATCGAGGATAGATGTAGATGTCTATGGGCCACAGCAACCACTTACCATCAGGTGGACTGTGTGCTGGTTTGTCACACTATCCTATAAAAAAAAACCTCTTCCGTCTGCTCAAACGCTGCTAGCATATTTTGACGTGAACACGTCTTTAAATTTCCTTTCATAGTGGAAGGCAATTCAGAAAACTCATGATAACAAAATCGGGGGATACGGCTTGGTGTGGCAGCTACATATCTGTCTTCTACATCCAAAATTTAATTACACCTTTCGATAGATAAAGAATAAAAGACTGTGACACGCATCGCGTACAGCGGAGGGGGGGGGTACATTTTTGAGGTATTTTCGTTACGTACACTTTTTCACGAAATACATTCGGCCGTGTCCACGACACAGCCACACCCTGTTTTTTTTCAATTGATTTTTTGTAGGAAGTAAAAAGAAGTCACACGCCAAATCAGAGCTGTAAGAAAAGTGACCCAAACGCTTAACCGATTTGCTGTCCAAGAAGTCTCTCATTTTCCGAGCTGAGTGCTTGGACACGTAGTCATAGAGAATCAGCAGTCCGCGAACCCTGTGTTCGGTCGCTTGTTTATCATAGCAGTTAAGACAATCCTGGAAGCATTTGGTACTATACCATTCGGCCATGATGTCACTTCACAATTTACTCCAGATATATTGTCTATGTGAAAAAAATTGGAGTGTGGGGAAATGGAGGCGGGGTTTGACCAAGTGCTTACGCATTACGCGTTATATATTTTATTTATTTATTATGTGTTACATATATTTTGAGTATTCTAGGCGCCACATACTTTTAATATTTATAGATTCTAATATACATGTCAGGAAAATTACTATACTAGGTTCAGTTTAGTTTCATTTTTCATTTTTCATTTGTAGGTACATAGTTTCATACATTTTGTTAGTATAATTAGTTGCCTAGTTTAGGCATTGAATTGTAGTTAATTGGCCATGATAGAATTAATGGGTAATATATAGTACTTCATACCGTAGTGCCAACAAATTATGATGGAGCCTGGGGTAATATCCTACCCGTTGTGTGAGAACCAATTGTGGTAAGAGAAATGCGGGAGTAAATTGTGGATTTTCTTATTGCGAAATTGTTGATTTTTTGTTACCACCAACGAGCCGAATGGTGGTAATTACGCTAGTGCCACAGCGTACAATTCCAATTTATCTCAACCCCACGTTTGGTGGCTTTTGTGAACCATTTGCAGCCGCAATGGTAAACTTTGCATAACTGTTGGCATAGAAGAGAATCCTGTCGGAAGACTAAGTTTTACAGCAGAAAATATATAAAGTAATTAGCATCAAAATGGCCGCTTTATATGAAATACAGGCGTTAATTCACCCATTTTTCACTAGTGCAATAGTTATAAGTCGTAAATAATCTCTCGAAGTCGATATGGTGAAAGTCAATTCAGATTTAACATGGACTTTTCCGTGCCATACCTTCTCGGAAATGAGAGAATTCATCATTGTCCGACTGTGGGACGCATGCAAACTGTTACTATATTTACATTCATTTAGATTTTATTTATTTATAAAAATATATAATAATTTTTTTGGAGGGGGGTTTTTGTTTTTTTTTTTATTTTTTTTTCTTTTTAAATTTTTATTTTCTTTTTTATATCTAAATTTCCCAAAAAAAAAAAAAAAAAAAAAAAAAACTCCTTTTTATAAAAAAAATTCTCTCTTTCTCCCCCATTTTTTCTTTTTTCTTTTTAATTTCAAGTCAAATCAGCCAAATGGGACTCATCGGAAATATTCTAAGAAAGACTGAAATTTCAATAATTACTGTGGCAGTTCGTTAACTTTTTATGTGAGCCACCTCAGTCTCATTCAATTAACTGTTGTAGACGGTGAAAGTTAAAACAAAACTTAGTAAATTAGCGTGCTCACGCCGACCAACTTTTTCACTTTTGCTTATCTTTGCGTAGGAGTGACCTTAATGATTTTTCAATAAAGTTTAAAAATGTAACTTTTTACGTAAGCATGAAGAAGCTATAGACATATTTTAATCTATTTTTAATAGAACTTATGTGACACACGATCATACATTCCAGTGTAGTCCAGAGTCCCATAGACATCTACATCTGACCCTAATACCACGGAATACTAGCTTAAAATAGCAGCTTTATGGTGCTGTCTATCTTGTGATGAGTGTAGAGCAACGGAGACTGTTTTCACTGGAAACGCTGGTCTGACAACACATCTTCATTTTAATTCTTAATTAATAATAGATGTAGATTATTTACATAGAATTATGGAATTAAAAAAAATTATTAGTTCAACAATAATTTGTCTTTCTGCTTTTTATATAATTTATATTATTGTTCAATATGATTGTTAGATACGATTTCATGCGACAAAACGTTGAATTTTTGATTTTTAGGCGCTAGTAGAACATACCTACGCGTTTTGCTGTTAAAAGTCATTCATATAATGATTTCTTATATTTACGCGAATAATACACATTTAAATAATACTAGATTTTATTGATTTTATCGCGTTTATTGACCTTTTTATATTCTGACGTTTCGAGCACTTTATAGCACCCTTGGTCACGGGGGTGACTGAGATGTTCAACGTTTACTACTATCTACTTGCTTGTAGGACTCCTCCTTCCACAATAGGTAGCCAGATGTAAGGCAGTGTCTGAGTAATACTGCATATTCTATGGGCGTGTTGTTTTCTTCCAGCCTTCTAGTTACAATTGAGATGCAGTCTTCAACAGATAAACATGTAAACAATGACTGCACATCAAAATTGACCATAGTTTCATTGTCTGCCAGATGTAGGTCTTTAATATCGCTGATAAAATGGTAGGAATCCTTTATGTGTGCTCTTGTATATCCCCTGAGCGGTGAGAGTATTTTCGCTAAGTGTTGAGCCAATCTGTAAGTTGGTGAATCGATATGGCTCACTATGAGACGTACTGTAGCTTGCTTGTAGGCTTGTGTATTTTTGGTAACCCATACAACCTTGGGAACATCGGGTATATAAAAAGGCTAATATACGATATAAAATCCGTATAAACTAGTATTATTTTAAAGTCATTCATATGTTTAATTTAACACTGGTTCCAAAAATACCTCTGTCCTGGAAAGAACCAGCCAGCGGTAAGCTTTCTTTAAAAGTACAGTTTACAACCATAACACAAAACAAAATAGCTTGTTAGCGATCACCTAATTCTCAGAGGTTGTTACTATCCCAAAATTCCTTAATATTATAAAAGCCCTTTTCTATCCGTATTAATAATAATAATAATGACCGCGCCATGCTCTACTGGGACCGGGCCATCATCACAGACAGGACTATTCTTGCGAATAAGTCTGATATTGTGCTGATGGACCGGGCACAGTCAAGGATATTTTTGGTCGACATTACCATTCAGTACGACGAGAACCTCGTGAAAGCCGAAACAGATTAACGAACAAAATATCTGAACCTGGCTCACGAGGTGACCGACATGTGGGGTGGTCGGCGGGCCGAAATTATTCCTGTAGTCGTCTCTGCGAATGGGCTAATCCCAGTCAGCCTTTCGGGTCATCTGAGGCGACTGGGACTACGTGACGGACCGCTCCGGGCTCAAATGCAAAGGCGGTGCTCCTCGATACCGCCCGCATCGTCCGCCGGTTTCTTTCCCTTTCCCTCCGTTTGTTCTTCCCTGCCGAGGGCTTCCGTCTGGTTGGATCTTTATTTATTTATGTATTTTTTGTATTTATTTTACTTTATTGATATTCATGTATATTTATTTATCTTTTCATTTTAATTTATAATTATATATTTATGGAACCCAACCAGAGGAGAAACTATGCAGATATCCCAATAATAATACAAACTTTGTATAAGAAGGGATACTGAAGGGAAATATTGTTACGTACCTATACACATGTATCCATATTATTGTGCTACCGCTGACGACTGCATATTTATTTTGAAATTTTGCTTTAAAATATACACCGAGAAAAAACAGCTCGCTAAAGAAAATACGAAAAAAGAAGAAAAAAAGCGGTCTAGGTGCGACGCGAAAGATCCACACGACTAACTTTCCAGTGGAAAGAATAAAAAAATATCATATGTTTTAATATATTATACTATTTTTCATTAGACACAAAAACGACTTGACCGATTTTGCTCAAAATTTAATGAGGTCTAAGTTACATAATTATGCGTTAAATGAAACTGGTCCCATGTCAATATCACTCTTTGTTCTCGAGATACACGAGGCAAAAATTGAATCCGAACATACATACATACATACGTACATGTGCATGCACGGACATCCTCCTAAAACCATACTATTCGACTCTAAAGACTTTGAAACGTGGAGGAGTGGACCCATTACAATAACTTCCCGCTGGGAAATTAAAAAAGAAACGACGGAGGTGGTTATATAGATATCGGTCACTTGCATAAATGCTTATGTTTTATTTCGTTTTAAATAAACACAAACGCAAAACGAAACGTAAAATTTTGTAAAAAAAAGTTTATTTTGGGTATTATATCACAATACCATCGAGTTTGAATTTTTATTCAAGTCCTAAGATTATTTATTTAGAGTCCCTATTTCGTGGACACGTGACATCCGTCGAATTTTACTGGAGAGCACGTGGCTCCGAGCCAGGCAATAATCTGATCATATGAACTTTTCAGAAACAAGAGAAGGGCTATTTCTAAGAGTTTAAATTATGAATGAATGAAGGAATTAACGGGTTTAATTGCGTTTAATTTACTTATTTTTAATTACCGACACGACGTTTCGGGTGCTTTGCAGTACCCATGCTCACGGGGGAACGGAGGTGATTGACGTCCCGGTGTCAAATTAACCCGGAATACTTTTAGCTTTTTTATTATTACTTTTGGTCCGATCTACGCAGAATGATGTTACCAAAGATTTATTCCAATATCTGTCACACTTTTCTAAATTACACTTTTAATCGTTTGTCGTTCACATAGAATATAATAAAAATAAGGTACACAGCGGTTCATTAACACTTGTGTTTATTGAAGTAATACCACAGGTAAAATGTATTATGTACTAGAATAGTCACCGTGAACAAAATCTTTGTGGCAGTACGGGGTGCGTGGAAAGACACTAGAGGTGGGACGTACTTGCAAAATCGAGTACCAGTGCTTCCAATACGTCACCTTCAGATAACAGCGCCAAAAACCAGGGCTCTCAAGCTTTCAAGTATTTTCTTTGTGTATCGTAAATTGATTCAGAAGATCATATAAATAAGGAATGCAATTTTCGTCAGCTATTCCTCAAAACCTGAAAATTAGACTGTACACCCAGTGCACGTTGCCAGTGATGACCTATGGAACTGAGACGTGGTCCTTCACTGCTGGCCGTATGAGGACGCTCAAAGTCGCTCAGCGAGCTATGGAGAGGGCTATGCTCGGAGTTTCTCTGCGTTGTAACATAACATAAACATAAACACTCACGCCTGTCACCCAGAGGGGTAGGCAGAGACTACAGACTTCCATTTGGCACGATCCTGACACACCTCTCTCGCCTCCTTCACATCCATACACCTCCGCATACATGCTCGTCGGTTAAGGGTACTCCTAATTTGGCCCGTTTTCAATAAATCGCCAATTTGGTCGATAAATTTTCGCCTAGGACGTCCCTTTCCGACTCTGCCATTCACTTCTGCAACATAAATTTTCTTTGTCACTCTTTCCTCATTCATTCTTTCCACATGACCAAACCACCGAAGCATTCCTTTCTTAATCCTGGTCACAACATCATCTTGCAAACCACACTCTTCTCTTATTACACAATTTCTTACCCTGTCATTAAGATTCAGCCCTAACATACTCCTTAACGACCGCATTTCTACTGCGTTCATTCTACTCTCGTGCTTCTTCTGCCACACCCAACTTTCACTACCATATGTTAAAGTAGGGACCAACACAGCATTGTGAATTGCCATACGTGCCTTTTTCGACACATTTTGACTCTTCACAATAGAGTGCAGGGCCCCATTTACTCTATTTCCCGCATTCATTCGTCGTTCTATATCCTTATCATATCTCCCATCCCTGCTAAATACGCAGCCCAAATATACAAACTCGTCTACTTGCTCGATCAACTCCCCTTCTATTCTTATTTCACAAATCGTTTTACTTTCTTCTCTTTCAAAAACCATAACCTTCGTCTTACTTGCGTTCACTTTCATACCCCTTTCTTTTAATGATCTGTTCATTAATGTAACCATCATTTGCAACTCGGCCGCCGACGACGCAAGTATAACTTGATCATCGGCGTACAAAAGGCATTTGACGGTTAACTCACCCATTCTTAATCCGCATTCTTCAACTTTCAAATTTTGCAAACAACTGTCCATAAATAGGTTGAACAGCCACGGGGAAGCTACACAGCCCTGTCTGACACCTTTATGGATGTCAAACCAGTCCGAGTAGACCCCGTTGATCCTAACACAAGCACTAGAGTCCCTATAAAGGGACTCCAATGCCCGTATCAAGCCAGCGCTCAACCCAAATGAGTTCAGTGTTTGCCATAGCACATCCCTATTCACTCTGTCATAGGCCTTTTCCAAGTCCATGAACGCACAAAAAACCTTTTGGTTTTTGGCCAAAAACTTCTCCGCGATCATGCGCATGGAAAAGACTTGATCTGTACATCCCATTCCCTTTCTAAATCCTGCTTGCACATCCCAAATTTTTCCATCAGTTTCTTTCATGACCCTTTCAATCAGTACCTTAGCATACAGTTTTCCCACAATGCTAAGAAGGCTGATGCCACGGTAGTTTTTACAGTCCTGCTGCGACCCTTTTCCCTTATATACTGGGACTATCACGGCTTTGCACCAGTCTACCGGTACCCGCTTCAGTTCCCAGCATAAATTAAACAAGGTGTGCAGCAGGCCTGCCACCACTTCCTCTCCAGCCCTTAGCATTTCGAGTGAAACTCTATCATATCCGGCAGCCTTACCTGCTTTCATGCTTTTCATTGCTTTCATTATTTCACCTACACTAATCTCGCTACCTCTTTCCTCTTCTTTCGGAATTTCTACTTCACTTAGTACACACGTTGTCTCCTCACTCATAAACACGCTTTCAAAATATTCCTTCCATCTCTTTAAACTCAAAACTTCATCATTCAGAATATAGCCATTCTCGTCTCTTATAGCATTCATCATAGGCTGTTTTGAATGTCCCCTGGCAGTTCTTACAAGTTTCCAGAACATTTTAATATTTGCCTGGAAATTATCCGATATTCTTCTATCATTCTTATCCGTTCTTTCTTGCTTTTTTCTTTCAACTACTTCTTTTACTCTCTTATTAAGATGTCTAAAGACTGCCTTTTTTCTTTCAATATCATCATTCGTACCGCTAGAATTACCAGCCTTTGTTGCTAGTAAATCTAGCCATGCTCTCTTCTTTGCTTCAACTTCCATACGTACCTCATCATCCCACCATAACGTATTATTTTTCCTTTCATTCTTTCTCTTACTAACACCACATACTTCGGTAGCTGCATCCACTAAACCTTTCTTTACATTTTGCCATACATTCTCCAAGTCTAACTCCTTCATACATAATTCATCCAAACCACTTATATTTTCTTTCAGTCTACATTTGAACTTCTTTTTCTCACCTTCATCTTGTAACCTTTCTGTTCTAATACGCTGTAACGCAGTGGTAGACACAGATGACCGATGGCGCCAACGCCTGAATAGACCATTAATTCGGCATAGAACCAAATAATGATCCGTTCCTACGTTAGAACCCCGGTAAACCCTTGTATCTACAACTGCGCCCCTCAATCTTTCATCCACAATTATTAAATCTATCATGCTTCTATCGTCACCTCTTTCCCAAGTATACATGTGAATCCTCTTGTGGCGAAAGCAAGTGTTCGTCACAAAAAGATTCTTTTCCATACATACGGTGAGGAGACTTTCACCATTCTCATTTATACTTTCATCACCAAACGTTCCCAATATCCTTTCATAACCAAGCCTCCTCACCCCAACCCTTCCATTAAAATCTCCTAGCATAATAATATTTTCATTTCCCTTACACTCCATTAACACCATCCTTACCATTTCCCAAAACTGCTCTCGGATATAAGTGTTATCTAAGCATAATCTCTGCGTTGTCTAAGCAAAAAATGTTGCATAAGAGTTATTATAAAATTAAAGAGAACAGGATTGATAATAACCCCCGGGAATGAGGTGATCTGCTGTTTATGAGCGTTTTTATACTTAATTGCATAAAATATTTATTATATTGTAAATTAAAAATTAAGAAAAGTCCCGCTGGGTTTCTTGTTGGTCCCAGGATAATGTTTTGTTCCGAAACAGTGATAAAACTTAAATGACTTCCATAAATATTCTTCTAATTTATATTAAATGAAATTCATTATATTCTATTATATTCTATAAGACAATTGAAACGGAGAAGCGAAATAGAAGGGTGTGAAATAATGAAGTGAATTAATAATTCTCGGCTTAAGCAATAATATATTATCTTTGTAGAACTACAAACCTGACATTTGTAGAGCTACCGTGAAAACTGGATGTGCACTCAGCGTTTGCTCCGGCCTCGATATTCACTGACATTTAAACAAACAAATTGGAGGGGAGGGGGTTTCACGCAACAGCGGATACAACAACCTTTTAGGCGTTTGACAATGCAATTGCTGTAAGTTATATGCACATATAAATAAAATTAAAGTGTCTGTCTGTTTGTTACCTTCTGGTGGAGGTCTAAGAGTATCCACTACTCCATCATCCCGTGGATCTCGTAAGAGGCGACAGAGAAATCAAACCAGGAGATGAGCAGCGGAGACTTCTTAACGGCAATAAATAAAGGCTGTAGTTGCTTCGCAACTATGGCAAATATCCCCCCTATAAATCAATCTATGGTGGACGCCTACGTTCAGCAGGCTACAAGACTGTAATGGTAACAGTAACGGTTTGTCCGTAACATTGAAATTAAAAAATATGCGAAATATATACAATATTAAAAAACTATAATATAATAACTAAAACTTAAAACTTAAATTATCATAAAGTATCGCCCCAGCCCCGGGGTATCGTGCTCAAAAAGCTGGCTGTGTTTCCTCGCTGAAGTCTTGTAGTTTCGCCATGTCCGTCCGTCCGTCCGCGGTTTTACTCAGTAACCCTAGGTGCTACAAATCTGTAATTTGGCACAGTTATAGATATTACTCACGCCTACAAAACTGTGTAATAAATTCTTGAAAAAAATTTTTATTTTGGGTACTTCCCATACAGGTAAAGGGAGGATGATCTTTTTCCATCGTGTGGAATGTCGTTAGGTCTTTCAAAAATGTAGGGGGTATTTAACAAAAATTTATTTCGATTCAGGAGTCTGCTGTCGAAATAAAAATAATAAAAATTTCTTTACAATTCTATTTAAAATCCCCTAAAACTAGCTACATTGTAACTTAGTAATGTTATTATAATGCATTACTACTATAACTTTACTTTTCCCTTTGCGGGGACGGAAGAGAGGATCGATCGGCAAGAGACCAATCCTGTCGTATCACTTTCCTTTATTTTTTAAATGATAGTTATTGTAGGCTTCATTCACAGTATTCATAAATTCTCTTGGTTTACGCGGGCGACCCTCAGAACAGTTAAGGGGAGTGATGGTTTAGGGTTCCACAGCGGGGATCTAATAGATGGATAGAGAACTATGAACATTTTTATAAGGAAGTGAATAATGTGAAGTTGTAAGTTTTGAGGTACGCCTAATGTGAAGATGAGTCGTAATATCTCATGAACTCAATATATATTTTTATAGGCTAGTGTGACAAACGAGTACACAGTTCACCTGATGGTAAGTGGATGTTGTGGCCCATAGACATCTACATCTATCCTCGATTACGAATCAAAATGCAGATGCGTTGTCACCCGTATGGACTAAGTTGGAATGCCTCGTTTCCAGTAAAAAGGGTCTCCGGTTCTCTACACTCACCATACGAAACATAGCAGCATTAAGCTTCTATTTTACGCTGGTATTGAGTGAGAGCCGGGGAAGTACCACACTTCCCCGGTTGAGGCGACCCTAAGTGCTACTACACTATATAACTATACAACTAATATAAATATATATGCTCATATTATCAACAAGACACTTTCTAAATACACGCATTGTTTTCTAAGTCACGCAAGTTATTGCGTGTATGCGTGACCCGACACGCACTTGGATAGTTTCTATTAAAACTTTTATTTGTCTACCTGTCTGTCCACAGTCCACACTAATCTTCGGAATGGCTAAACCCATTGTGATGAAGCTTAGCGAACAGACAGAATACCAGATATACCGAAAGGGATCTAGGCTATATTTATAAGGAAAAATTTGGTGATTTAAAAAAATTAAAGGTTATTTTTAGGACACTCCCTTGTCCTAATCTTGCTAACCGCTCTCAATTAATGAGGGGAGGCCTGTGCCCAGCAGTGGGACATGTATATAGGCTGTAACTTTTAACTTAAAAGTTCTCAGTTATTTGACCTTTTATCGTTTATCGTTATATTGGTTAAGTTATTAAAAAAATCCATCGTACATTTAAACATGGTGGTTGGAAATCGTAATCATGGACACCCTTATTTACGATATGGTCAAACGTGGATGACCAGATCATCAAACGTTTATGATATAACGATACTATCAAATTTCGTTGAAATGAAAAAAAATCTTAGAATTGATCATTTCATGAAATGTCCAAACATTTCACGAAATGATCAACTCTAACATTTAGCCACGACAGATATACAAAAAACCCAAGATGCAGTCTCGAACAAAAGTAACACTCAAAACTGTCGCCAACGCCAATTATGCATCAGTAGTTATAGCACAAAGTAAATAATAGTTACAAGAAGTTATAGTTTGTTTGTTTATATCATATAAATATGATTTTTTGCAAATGTAACCTTACGCGTATGACTAAAAGTTGTTTTTACATAGCAGTGTCCAAAAAGCAATAAAATTCTATGTTCGATGTTTGCCGGTAGAACAAGGCAAGAAGTGGAGACGAATATTATTTTATACTTGATATTTTTTGTACATTTTAGCAGCCTTCGTAATATTTATATACACGTGTGTTCTAAACATATATTAAAATTCTTATTTGATCGTAAATTTTGGGTAGGGAATTTATTTATAAATGAAACAAATATTATAGAATAATTTATTTAAACATTAAAATCATTTATTTACACATTGTGTCAAAATTATAAGGTATTGGTTTCTTCCAATACCTCATAATTTCCTAACAACGGAAACAGATTTTAAATAATATTAGATTATAAATAATATTTGTTGAGTCACTGATTTTTTATTTGATTAGTTCACTGATTGAGAGTGTGGTACTATTGAAAGCTGTATAATGGTGGTATTTAAAAATATTTTAAGAAATAAAAAAACTCACAAATGCAAATTTCTGTACTTATTCTAAATAAACACAGTAGGAATAACATTAATTTCCTTGAAATAAGTTTTGATTATTGTAGGGTAGTCTTTTTGATTAAAATTTCAGCTTTTTTGTTGTTTTTTGTGATATAATAAAAACGAACGTCTATAAACTTTTCCATAATATCTTTTATAAGACAAATTTTGTGATTGAATAGGGCAGATTGATCAAGGGAATGCATGCGTATTAGAAAATATATTTAAATTTGACATACATTTTGACAATAAGGAACATAAATAGGCCCTGATTGTGTTTTTTGACCATGTATGCGCTGTTGGGGAGACTGGGGCTTGTGACTTTTTTTTATAAAGTGTCGCAATTTTTGTTCCTTTGATTGTTTTTCTTTTTTTGTTTATTTGACGAAGTAACTATTCAGCTTATTTACTTTTTCTAAATGTCTATCAAGTGCTTCTTGTGTAAATCCTGGTTTTGCTTCAAAACTTTTGTACCAATTTTGTATGCAACGTATTTAAAATTCAAATTCAAAATTCAAATGTGTTTATTGCTAGAATGTAGTACAAAATAATACGATGTTATTAATTATTAACTAGACCTTACATTCTACCATGATAATGGCGTGCAATAATTTACAGTAAGCAAAAAAATTATTAATACAATTTGGTGAAGTAACTTATTGATGAAAATGAATTATGTACCTATTCAAAAATATTTTAGCCTCAAGTTGTTAGATTACAATAAATATTACATGTCAAATTTTTTATTAAAATGTTTATATATAAATGCCAAATATCTAAAAAGTTAAAAAATAAATAAATGTTAACGTCAAAAACTCAAATCAGTTTTTTTTTTCATATTTCACCATTATTAAAATAGGCGATGATTTTTATTTTTGGATGAATACATAGTACAACATGTTACTATATTGTCATAAATTGTATCAAACTATTACTAAAATTTACATGAATTGCAATTTACTTATATGTTCCGGCTTCAATTTTTTTTATCGATAGATAATGGCGTAATAGATGAAAAATGTCAAATAATTATTAACTATTTTTAAATAGAACAAAATCTCTACGCTCAGTGAAATTACAGTGGTTCATTCGTTAAATTTACAATCTAGAAATTCTTTGACGCTATAAAAGGTACTTTCTGCAAGAAAATCATTGCTTTAATATGCTGAGGGATTTTGTTACATATTTTGACACACATATATATCTCGTATATAGACAGCTTTTATTATACTTAGATAGTCTGGGAAGAGTGTCGATTACAAGTTTTTCGGGGTATCTATGGCTTCGAGAAGATATACCCTTTGCTTTAGTAAACAGATGGTTGTCTTGTTTAACGAACAAACAAATTTCATATATGTAGAGCGAGGGCAATGTCAATAACTTAAGGGTTTTGAATAAAGATTTACATGAATTAAATGGCGCTTTAAGAGTCACCAGAACCATTTAAAGTATATACAAATTTATTTAGTCTATCGCACACTGACTTTATATGAGCCTCCCAATTAAGGTCTGTATGAAGTAAACAGGTATTATACATTTTCCGAATATATTCATAAGCTGTTGGTGAATAGAAATGTAATGTCAATGTGAATTTTCTGGCCTCTGGAGGATACTGAAAATCTCTTCCTTTTTGTTACACTGTTTAAAAAATTAGAACTAAACAATTTGGTTGGGTTTATACAGGTTCTCCCAACAAGTATGGTAAAGCTGAAGCCCAGAGATAGAGCACTCTTGGACAGGCCCGACTAACCCCTATTTATGTTCTACGATGTTTCGTAGTTTTCGAGTTACGTTTTTTGTAGTTTTTTAATAGTTTCGTAGTGAAATACAGCAAATTAATGACCTTTGAATAAATTTGTTATAAAATTTTTTATTAAATTGTAATATTTTCCCCTTAAAAGGTATGATTGAAAATCTATTTTCAAATAAAGTTTTTGGATTCAATCATCTGGTTACGTATCATTACTACATACTGTATGTTCATTTCACACCCAATTTCTACCCAACACTAAAAGGGTTGGGTAGACCCTGACATTCTATGTTAAAAGTAAAAGAATATATTTCATAATTTAGATTTTCATACTTTTTATTTTTCCTGGTGTTGGCTTACCAATGTATTATTTTCTACTATTGGTAATTTTTAGATGGATATATTTTTTTCATTTACATAAAACATTTTTACTGTTTTGCTCGAGATCCGAACAAAAACAATATAGATAGAAGGCACAGGAAGGTTTAACCGGATTCTTGCAAAAATAGAATTCGCTCAAATATTATTTTAATTTATTTTAGAACGACTTCTTATCGATACATCACAAAACATATTTGAAGGACATTAAACATATTTGAAGAACACTTAGCTACGTTGTCACAAATATTTAGCATGTCTAAAAATGACATGAACAATGAAGTGCACATCTAATCAAAATGATATTTGCAATGCTTTCAATTAATTTTTAGTCGTAATTTTAGTTTCCCGGCATTAAATTATCAAAATTTTACACATAAAAATTTCCTAAGCAATGATGTTATTAGTGATCTATATCTTTCTGTAACAGACATAAAAAAGGCTCTTGATAATCTCTAAAGGCGCTAGATGTGATGAGATTCCTCCATATTTCTTTGTAAAGTGCGCAGAATCGCTAGTGGCTCCTATAACATTAATTTTAATCGATGTTTTGCAGAAGGTTATTTTCCTAAAATTTGGAAAACCGCTAACGTCGTTCCAATCCATAAAAAAGGAACCAAAACAGCCATCGAAAATTACAGACCTATTTCTATTCTTAATGTACTGAGCAAGTTGATGGAGAGGGCTGCACATAAGCATTTATATCCTCTGATTGTTCGTCACATTCCTTCACAACAGCATGGATTCGTTCGAGGTCGTTCAACCAGGACTAATTTATTAATTTTTACTAATGATGTTCTTCGAGGTATGGATGATGGTTTTCAGATTGATGCCATATATACAGACTTCGAGAAGGCATTTGATCGCATGGATCACAATATTCTATTGCGTAAACTCCAGGAGCTAGGAATTCATGGAAATCTTCTTAGGTGGATAGAGTCCTATCTACGTAACCGATCTCAAGCTGTTGTAATAGCTGGACATCGCTCTGATTTCGTGGATGTCCCATCTAGGGTCCCTCAAGGGTCCATATTGGGTCCGTTACTGTATGCATCATACTTGTATGATATAGTAGACTGTTTTAAATTTTCCAAATTTCTCATGGATGCGGACGACACTAAAATTTACGCATATATTAAGTCTGATGAAGATGCACACCAACTTCAGAAAGACTTGAACCAGCTTTGTTTCCTCTATCATGATAACCGTATTAGTGTTAATATAACAAAATGTTATCGAATAAGCTTCACTCGCAAAAGACACCAAATTTAATATCGATATAAATTAGATAACATAACTTTGAAACGCATCTACCAAACCAAAGATCTTGGTGTTATTTTTGATTCCAAAATGCTTATGTCTAATCATGTCACGACAATGCTTGCAAAAGCGGATAAAAATTTAGGATTTGTTCTAAGAGTGTCCCGTCCTTTCTCAGATTCTGAATGCATTAAAATTTTGTATTATTCTTATGTAAGAAGTGTTTTGGAGTATTGTTGTAATGTCTGGAATCCGCATTATTTGTCTTATATAGAGAATATAGAGCAAATACAATGTAAATTTATTAAGGCGTTAAATTATCGTACTCAACATAAAAAAAGCAGTTATAAGGAATCTTGCTATCACCATAACTTATTGCAGTTAAAGGACCGACGTAAACTTCTACAAATTTTGTTTCTACATGACATCTGTAGTAATAAAATTGATAGTCCTGAATTGCCATTTCAATTCCTACAATTCAATGCTCCTTCGAAGCGTACCAGACATACATCCCTATTTCATGTCCCTTTAAGTCGCTCTAATTATGCTCAAAATTCTGTCATTAGTCGGACACTTAACTGCTACAACAAAAACTTTTCAACTATTGATATTCAGTTTCCACGACAGTAAAGCGTCCATAAAAAAAGAAATAATCTCAATTTTAAGAAATAGCAAGTAATATAAATTTAAAAAAATAACACGTACAAACATGCCACACCTCTTTCACACACACACTCTCACTCTCTCTCTCTCACACACACACACACACACACACACACACACACACACACACGCACATACACACACACATACACACACACACACACACACACACACACACACAAATAAATATTTACAAAACAAAACACTAGTAGATGTACATATATGCACTGTATTTTGTAAAATGCGTAATGGCGTAATGACTACTCTTTAAGAATAACCCTGTATAATATTATTTCCACACAGTTGTAGCGATACGTTAGAAGATTGTTTTTTTTTATAAAGTAAAAACCTGTAATTGGCAGTAGAAAATGTAAATACTTACTAATTTTATAATGTTACAAAATGCTATTGGTTCTGTTACAATAAATTAAAAAAACAAAAAAAAAACTTATAGATTGCCTAATGAAGTATACCAAACTGCTAACATATCGAAACTTCTTATTGTTATAGAAGATGGTAAAGCAGATGCTTTCAAAGGAAAGACTCTCGAAGATATCGATTTAGATATGAATGAAGAGCTAGATGAAGAGGTTCTTGATAACGATCAAATACTCGATTATGATTGTAAGCTAATCGAAACTGTCAACTCTGATTGCATTCAACAAATGCGTAGTCAAAACTATTTATCTCAGGCTGGACCATCCGGTATTCGGACTTCTAAACCATGCGTCACCGAACGGGTAACACAGGTATTAAATACCAAAAATAAAATAAAAACAGGAAAGAAAAGAACATTAGTACCTTTGACGTCGGAATTTTTTTTTCAAATTACACATTAAAAATAAACAACTACCTAAAAAACATGAATGTGAAATATTAAAAGAACAACACGGAGATTTGCTGGAAAACAAAGACTGGCTTAAAATTTAAGTCTTTGTGCAAAATATTTACTTTCAAAAATTAACGAATTATTAACAATCTTTTTTATTGTTTTCCAAACAATGTCCATATAATTTAAGTATCTTTCAAGTTCCTCAATACATACCAATGATCAATAATTTAAATATTGTATAATGTCAGTGATTTAGTTTGCTAATATCCTATATTTAGAATATTATTGTTTTATTTCTATTACTTAATTTTTTCTGAAAATTACAATGATATATCATAATTTAAAAGCGAAGATTATCATTGAGATATAATTAATTTACAATTTAACATTTACTTAAAAGAAAAACATAAGCTTACCTAACAATTACCTTACCACATACGTTTACTACATCATCTGCCCGTGGCATTAACTTACCTAACAACCTCACCTTTATTATGGTGCAATAAAGTTTAAATAAATAAATAGAGTCTGAGTATTTTCCACTGTCTAAATATTTTCTACTAAGGTCAGATCCTTTGTACCCCTAAGAAAATTAATTGAGAAATTTGCTTATCACTATTGAGATTAAAAAACACGAAATAAATATTAACATAAAAATTGTATCTACTGATATATCAGAAACAGTATAAATATATAATAATCTCTGATATAGCTGGAAGCCGGTTGACTAGTACGATGAATACAAAATGTAAAAACTGTATACGGAATCACAATCTTTTCCAATATTGATGGATGTAACTTTATCATCGTGATCTTTGTAACATATATAGGGAATTATACAAAATCAGTGTAAGCGTAAGTTTCGATGGAGATAGGAACATTTATGCAGTGTATAGATGGTATAAAGGGATATTCAGGGTGCTGGATAATTTTGGTGGTGAAAGGACGTATTAAGTTACCGGGAATTATTTAAAAGTGAATATTAACATATCATGTTTAATTGAAATTCTACGTCGACTAATGTAATCATACTGATTAAAACTTAATGCCGTGTAGTGGCGGTTGAGAATATCCACTACCCCATATCTTCCCGTGGGTGTCGTAAAAGGCGACAGAGGGAGACAGGCAGGAGATGGGCAGCAGCATCTTCCTGATAACAACTGTGACGTAATAAAAAACTGCGGTTGCCAACCCGCTCGCCAAGCGTGGCAACTATGGCAAATACCCCCCAATGAATAAATACACAAACAGACGGCCCCCAGTCCCCGGCGGCCCCGCTATTCCTGGCTACGGTGGCGACCATGGTAACGGCGGGGCAGGGGGTGCTAAGAATCTCCGGTGGAGGTTCGGTTGCCACCTACGACGACTCGACCTGGCAACATATAACGCACGCACCCTGAGGACTGACGAGAAGATACTAGAGCTGGAAGAAGAGGTAGACAAGTTGCGCTGGCATATTATTGGATTATCCGAGGTCCGAAGAGAGGGGGAGGACACGGTAATCCTCGAGTCCGGCAACTTGTTCTATCACCGGGAGGGCGACCATCTGTCCCAAGGAGGTGTCGGATTTATCGTCCACAAGTCTCTCGTCAACAACGTTGTAAAGATTGGGAGTGTGTCGACGAGGGTCGCGTACCTGATACTCAGAATCACCAAACGGTATTCGCTGAAGGTCATTCAGGTTTACGCACCAACCTCGGCACATCCCGATGAGGAGGTGGAGGAAATGTATGAGGATATTTCCAGAGCCATACATTCCTCCAAAACCCACTACACGGTGTTGATGGGAGACTTCAACGCAAAACTAGGCACAAGAGACAGCGGTGAGCTGAAGGTAGGGAAATTTGGAGTAGGGCAACGGAACCGAAGGGGCCAGCAGCTGGCCGACTTTATGGAGAAAGAGGGACTCTTTATGATGAACTCTTTCTTCCAGAAGCGGCCCCACAGGAAGTGGACCTGGTCGAGCCCCGACGGTTCGACAAAAAATGAGATTGACTTCATTATGACGACCAGACGCCAACTGTTCAGTGATGTCTCAGTGATCGCAAGGGTGAAAACTGGCAGCGATCACCGAATGGTTAGAGGCACACTGAACCTAAACGTTAAGTTGGAGAGGTCTCGTCTAATGAAGTCAACGCTCCGTCCCCCCTCGTGCTCTAATCCAGAATCTCGAAACCTTTCAGCTCGAGTTACGTAACCGCTTCCAGTGCCTAGAAGATTGCAATGCAGTGGACGATATGAACGACAAGCTCGTGGAAACTGTCCATGCGGTCGGAGCTAAGTTCTGCAAGACCCGCCGCAGAAGAACACAAAAACTCTTTGATCACACTCTTAATCTCATGGCTGTTAGACGGGAGATGAGGCTGCAATCGTCAACAGATTTGACAGCATACAGGCAACTGAACAGACAGATCTCCAAATGCATGCGGCGAGACTTACGCAACTTTAATACTTCTCGTATTAAAGAAGCGATCGAGCGGAACCAGGGCTCCAAAGTCTTTGCCAGAAATCTGTCTGCCAGAAAGAGCCAACTGTCAAAGCTGAAGACTGAGTGTGGCAACATCGTTTCCGGGACACCTGAGATTTTGAGTGAGATTGAGAGGTTCTATGGGCAGCTGTACACATCATCGTTGGAGCCACACGCAAGTGTGAGTAACGATCAAAGAGCAAGTCTTATCCGACATTATTCCGATGATATCCCGGACGTCAGTCTGAGCGAGATTAGAATGGCTCTCCACCACCTTAAAAACGGCAAGGTCCCGGGCGAGGATGGAATTACAGCGGAGCTTCTGAAAGCGGGTGGAAAACCGGTACTTGAAGTCCTTCGGAAGCTCTTCAATTCCGTCCTCCATGGTGGCACTACTCCGGAGGCGTGGAGCAGAAGCGCGGTGGTTTTGTTCTTTAAGAAAGGCGACAACGCTCTCTTGAAGAACTACAGACCGATTTCCCTTCTGAGCCGCGTCTACGTGCTATTTTCGAGAGTCATTACGAATCGTCTCGCACGCAGACTCGACGACTTCCAGCCTCCCGAACAAGCCGGTTTACGAAAAGGCTTCAGTACCATAGACCACATACATACCCTGCGGCAGATTGTACAGAAGACCGAAGAGTGCAATCTGCCGCTTTGCCTGGCATATGTGGACTATGAGAAAGCCTTTGATTCCGTCGAAATTTGGGCGGTGCTACAGTCCCTTCAGCGGTGCCAAGTTGACTGTCGGTATATCGAAGTGCTGAAGTGTTTGTACAGTAGGGCTACGATGGCTATCCGAGTACAGAACCAGAGTTCGAAACCTATCCAACTGCAGAGAGGTGTAAGACAGGGTGATGTTATATCCCGAAACTCTTCACCGCTGCGTTGGAAGACGTTTTCAAGCTACTGGACTGGAAAGGATACGGTATTAACATCAATGGCGAGTACATCACTCACCTTCGATTTGCCGACGATATAGTCCTTATGGCAGAATCGCTGGAGGACTTAAGCATTATGCTCAATGACCTCAATAGTGCCTCCCAACGGATAGGTCTTAAGATGAACATGGACAAAACAAAGATTATGTTTAATGTCCATGTCACACCTATGCCGGTAGTTGTTGGGAGCACTATCCTCGAAGTTGTTGACGAGTACGTTTACCTGGGACAAATAGTCCGACTAGGTAAGTCCAACTTCGACCGAGAGGTCAATCGACGGATTCAACTCGGCTGGGCAGCGTTCGGGAAATTACGACATATCTTTTCGTCAGGTATACCTCAATCTCTAAAAACTAGATTGTACAACCAGTGCGTGTTGCCAGTGATGACTTACGGATCTGAGACGTGGTTCTTTACTGCTGGCCGTATGAGGACGCTTAAGGTCGCTCAGCGAGCTATGGAGAGGGCTATGCTTGGAGTTTCTCTGCGTGATAGACTCAGAAATGAGGATATCCGCAGTAAAACCAGAGTGACCGACATAGCCCAACGGATTAGTAAGCTGAAGTGGCAATGGGCCGGCCATATAGCTCGAAGTACCGATAACCGATGGGGAAGAAAGGTTCTCGAGTGGCAGCCTCGTACCGGTAGGCGTAGTGTAGGGCGACCCCCACTAGATGGAGTGACGACCTGGTAAGACATGCAGGAAGTCGATGGATGCAGGTGGCTCAGGACCGTGCTTTGTGGCATTACTTGGGGGAGGCCTATGTTCAGCAGTGGACTTGTGAAGGGCTGTAATGAATGAATGAATGAATGATTAAAACTTCGTAAATACACATTAAAACCTTTAAAATCTTGCCGCATACAGGGGACGCGGCAGGGTGGTAGTCTGTAAAGACGCAAGAAGTCTTCGTCGATTCAAATATATATATATATATATATATATTTATATATATTAGATAAAATATCAAAAACGTGTTTTGAAAATCTACTAGATCGTTTAATGATCACGGATGTGTTAAGTTGTTACGGCTTATATGAATTTCTTATAAATGTGTCTATAACATAAACTTTTTAGTAAATTTTATTATTCTGTAAATAGTATTTTATCTATTAAACGAAGAAAGAAAGTACCTCAAAATATTACTGAAATATTTCAAAAAAATCCTCGATTAAGAACCAAAATCCAGAAGCTTTGCATACCTGAGGACTAAGATAGAATGCCTCGTTTCCAGTAAAAGGGTCTCCGGTTCTTTACACTCACCATACGAAACACATCAGCATTAAGCTGCTATTCAACGTTTGTATTGTGTGGTTTTTTTCTTTACACTCAACCTACATATGTTTTGAGTATGAGTTATTATTATTACATAAAATGAAGAAGATGAGGAGGAAAAAATTTGGCAAAACTGTCTCTTCGTTGACGAATCGCGAATCAGTGCTCATCCAGATAACCGACGTGTCCATGTCTGGAGAAAACCAGAAGACTCTGAAAGGCAAAGAGCTGCCACTGGAAACGTTCAGCAAGGCGGGAATCGGTGTCCTTTTGGGATGGAATTATGATTGGAGCTAGAACACCTTTGATCCTGTATCGAGGCTCCATGACGTCAGGTAGGTAGAAAACAGTAAATATTAAGGAAATTTTCAGACCATTCCGAGAAAACCATCGGCACCGGGTAATGGTCGATGATAATGCGCTCGCACATCGAGCTCAACGAGTCAACGCTGCTCTCCGAGAATACTACATCACAAGGTTAGACTGGCCTGCCGGCTCACCTGACTTAAACTGAATAGAGCACGCCTGGAATGCTCTTAAGCAAGGTGTTTGAAACCGTCAGCCACATCCTCAGACAGTGCCTTTGTTACAATAATTAAATAAGATTCTTGAGTTTTATTTGTTGGTTTTTAGTTTTATTTGAAAAATATCTGTGTTTGATTTGTATGTAGAAGAAAACTACTAAATTAAGAAAACTGTACTATTAGTTTTCTTTTTGTATAAATATAAATATTTAAGTAGGTAGTAGTTTGTCTTAGATGTTTAATTTAGTGTGTATTGTTTTTCGCAATTTTCTAATATTTATATATTTGTCAGTGTTTATTTTTAAAAATGGGAGCAGAGTTGGTTAATATCAATGGAAAATTAATAAACCTTACTATTGTACAAATAGTAGGGAATGGCGCATGCCTTTTCCGTACGCTTTGTTATTTGTTGTAAGGCACATAAGAACGCTTAATGGATATTCGTAAAGAAATTGTGCCTCATGTTACGAACAATTGGGATGAGTTTGCTGTTATGTCTCATGACCGTCATGCCAACAATAATGGGACAAAAGAAGAGTATCTATATCTATCAGATATGTTACAACACTACATATGGCGGTTTCTGCGAGTTAGTTGCAGCCGGTCACATATACCCATTTATATTTGAAGTGTATCGAAATGGCAACCTATATGCCAAATTTGGTACAGAAAACCAACCCATCAAAAGGTTACGTTTTTCCCAAGATCTTTCTAATGGTTGCTTTGATGCCTACAATAATGCCGATGGTGATAATAACACTGATGAGGGTCCAATAGCCAAAAAACGACGTATTGAAATGGCTGTATCTCCGACGTTTACTCAACCTTCACTAATTTCTAATGTTGTGCAAGACTTTCATTCGCCTACTTATACAATTATTGAATCTGAATGTGAGTCAGAATTAATTTCTTCTTTGTCCACGAACAATTGCATAGAATTTTCAACATTTACTACCCAAGAGTCAGTTCAAAATGAAATTAGTTTGACAAATAAGTCACGAAAAATAAGGCGAAGTAATGCAGCTCTAATGCTACCAATGTGGTCAGAAAATTTCAACTTTAGGAAGCAAGAAAAATATAAGCTAATTATCAGAAAAATGCCCTAAAGATCACAGGCAGACAGACTGTCGTTGATTATCAACGAGCAACACCCTGAAGTACATAAGCAGGCTGCAAGTAAATATCGACGCAAACACCTTGTAGTGTACACTCCGTACACACAGTTACGATATGAACGAAATCGTGAAGGACAGCGAGGTGAAGGACGTCTACAACCTTGGAATTTTAAAGCCTTTTCTGGACTGAGTTATGATAGTAACAGAGCATACGATAGTGATAACTCTGTTTTGGGACCGATGAACATCGAATGCAAGTGATGTAAAACTCTCAAGTACAAGGATGAATCTGTGAGAATGTGCTGTGATTTGGGAAAAGTCCAGCTCAAACAATTGCAAAAGCTTCCAGATCTTCTTTACTGTTTGATAAAAAAACCTCCACCCTGAGCATGATCACTTCATGGCTGGCATCCGGCATTATGATAGTTGTTTTTACGACCTCATTTGAAACTAAAAAGATAATACAGGATGGTTTTTTGCCTACATTCAAAGTGCAGGGACAGGTGTATTATTTGATTAGAAGTTTGCTTCCGCCAGCCCAGAATGAACCACAGTTCTTACATATACATATTAAAGTCGAGAGTTAGCGCGCCAATTATGTTGCTGCGCCATATAAATCCACCAAAGTTATGCAATTGAAAACATTGCATCGCAGTGTAATCGAGGCAACAATACTGACAGGTTGTTCTCGAGGAGAGTGTATTTATTCCTAGGATTCCTCTAACATCATCAAACAACCTCTTCGAATTCAAGAGAGTGCAGTTTCCTATCAAAGTTTGCTTCGCCATAGCCATAAACAAAGCTCAGGGGCAAATTCTACAAAAGGTAGCGGGAGTAGACTTGAGAAAAAACTGCTTCTTCCACGGTCAATTGATTGTGGCATGCTCCAGATTAAGCACCTGATGATTCCAGCACCCGAAGGAATAAAAATATTGTTTACAAAGAAATACAGCGGCAGGTGTAGTAGTTCGATTAAGTTGTAAAAAGAGTTTCACTTTCACCTGATCAAAGGCCGCGCTCATAAAATATAACAAAATTTTATTTTATTTTCATGTTTCGTTAACCTTTAAATCCCTATACCATTATACAGGTATTATGTTTTAAAAGTATTCAAACATTTTAACACAATAATTTATATATTACAAAATTAATAACGTAAAAAACAAATAAAATTCCTATTAGAACCATTTTCTTCTACGCGAATGAAGTTGCCGGCAAAAGCTAGTAATCATAGATGATTAAGATTAATTGGGAACACGTTGACAAAATACATGAATAATTAATAATAAATACTAAAAGGTACAACAATTAACGATGTTCACACATTAATATAATGTAATAATTTATTAGATTGAAACACGATGTTTGATAAAGTAATTATTTATGCATTTGTAATTCATACTGTCATATATAAAATTACTTCATTGAACTTAATATATCTGGTCATTACCGACTAGACCTTGAAGCTCCAATCATTTATAATGCATCCACATATCGATCTATCATTAACAACCATGTTGCACAGCGGTAAACAAACGCGCTTCTTAAATTTTGGCTTTCTGACGTTAGCCCAGTGACTGAGTAGCCACTGCGGTTCCGCGGGACGCAGGTTCGACCCTTGTAGGACAAGGAGTACATATTGGGTGTTTGTCTATATGCTATTTATGCATTTTCAACACTGTTTAACATGTCTACCATGCTAAAAACGAATCCTAAATACACAAACTCATCTATTCGCTCAATCAACTCCCCTGCTATTCTTATTTCACATAACTAGCTGTACCCCGCGACTTCGTCCGCGTGGAATATTTATTACGATTGGATTTCATAGGTGTAAATTTTTTGCACGGAAATCGAATTATTTTTCTAAAATAGAAGTAGCCTATGTTACTCCCTATAACATGAAATTGAACTACCATTGAAAGACCCGTCAAAATCAGTCAAGCCATTTTGGAGATTATCCGGAACAAACAGAAAGGTAGACGAAATTTTTAAATACTGTGTTTTTTGTTATAAGTACCGTATATCCTTTCATATGTTATTAGTAAAAATCTGTTATTTTGATATTAGTAAAAGACACTGCAATTTTATTTATTTGTATAGACATTGTCTTACTTTCTTCTCTTTTAAAAATATTATTTTATTCCTTTTATTAAATAAATAATGCTACGCTTACACAATGATTTTCTCCTATATACATACGTCGTTTTACATACATAAATTGTACAAGGAACCACCACGAATCTTTGGAAACCATACAAACACAATTCTGCTAAGCCGATAACTTTATGTAGAAAAAAGCCTCCTTAATTCTTTCTAATAAGGTCTTAGAGTGGAACACCTGGAATGGTGTTATGTTTGGCATAATCATGGATATCTTTTTTTATAGACTAAAATCGACAAACGAGCACACAGCACATCTGATGTCAAATGGATGTTGTGGCCTATTATATTTAGATATATCCTCGATTTAGAATCAAAATGCAGATGCGTTGTCACCCCTGAGAATTAACATTGTCTTGTTTCCACTTAAAAGTCTGTAATTCTCTACACTCATTCTTCTTCACTCTCTCTTAGTCCTCAGGGGTGGCATTTTGATTAATTTACTTCAGAGACATGGTACAATAAATTATAGCATCATAACTTTTAGAATCATTTACATGTCTTACCAGTATCGGCGTAGAAACAGCACAATTATTTATTCTTGTTTTCTACAATATCAGCGATAAGATGTCATTGTATAGTAGTATTATGTTAATCCAATAACAATAATAACAGTACCTAATTAACAGATTGTTAAATATAACTTAATAATAAAGCTTCAATTATTCCGAATAGTAATTGCATACATTTGAAATTAGTAAACCATTGACATTTTTGATATTAACATGCGTGCTTTTTAAATTAAATATTTAATTTATTGTGTTGTTCACAGCAAATTTATTCATAATTTATAGATTTAGAAAAAATATAATTGAATCAATATACATATAGTGTCACCTTCGTACCTAATCTATTTTATATGGCAGAAAATGTTTTACGGAGTAAAAACAACGTCCAAGGAGCCACTGAGTTAAATATCTTTTGAATTTGTTAATATTTAATAGTTTTATATTTTCTGATATTTGGTAAATATTTTATTTGCCATACATTATGTTTAATCGAGGATATATGTACATTTTTATGGGTCACAGCATTCAGTTACCATCAGTGGATTGTGTATTCGTTTGTCACACTTATTATATAAAAAAACCTTAGATCGTTCTGCTAAAGTCTTACGTCAATGTTCGGGGCCCGACCGGAAATGGGCGCGGGCGGAAGCGACCTATCGTTTCCTGTGCGGCTGCCGAAAAGTTAACCTCTTTCCGCTTATCGTCATATATCCCGTAGTAGTGCACGTTATAGTTCTCTTTTATATAATCTTTTTTGTACCTTTATCTATTTTGATTTATTTATCTTCTTATCGGATGCCTACGTCATACAAAGAACACACCCTCCAAGTTTCAGGTCTCTACGATCAGCGGTTTAAGCTGTGCGTTGGATTCGTCAGTCAGTCATTCAGGAAAAAGCGTATTATACTATGTAATATTGTTTCTCTATTATATTGTTAGTTTTATCTACCTACCTGTAATTAAGGTGACGCTTATCAGATTTTTTTTTAATTACTCTAGAATGTTACGGTGTTTACTTTGTTGATGCTTTGAATAAATCAATAAATATAATGAGAGCATTGCAACTGATATTATTCGAAAGGTTCTGTGCAGGTAAGACTAGTTGTGGCACAAATTTATGGTGCCTTAATTGTAAACATATTAATCAAAATTTCGGGTTTTGTTTATGTTTCTGGCTGTATGAGCTAAGATCCTTTTATCTTATCTGCACGGAAAAAAATATTAGCGCCTTCTCCACTCAGTTACACACAGTGCGGACTAATACCTAGACTATAATCGCAATAATGCGAATATTCGTTTTGTCACGATGTGTGTATGTAGCGTCGCGTAGACTTTGTCGCTTTGAGTAAAGCAAGACACTACGCTCCACTGTCGGTTAACTTTTGTACATCCAAAGATTTTATCGCCCTAAGTGTCACTTGTTAATTTTTTTATAGAATAAGCGTAACAAACGAGCACACAGTCCACCTAATGGTAAATGGATGCTTTAGCTCATAGACATCTACATTTATCCTCAATTAAGAATCCATGCAGATACGTTGTCACCCCTGAAGATTACGATGAAATGCTTCGTAAAAGTAAAAGGGTCTCCGGTTCTCTACACTGACCATAAGAATCACAACATTAAGCTTTTATTATTATATATCATTCCTTGTTTACGTCTTTGTTTACGCGTATCATGCCTAAATATCCCTCCATCTTTTCTTAGGCCTCCCTCTATTCTTGTACGCATTCATTTTCATAACTTAAATTCTTACATTCTTCAAGCAAAAACCATTAACCGGGCATCACCTAATCGAGTGTACCATACACTAAGATGTTACTTTATACAATAAATCCATTATTTACGTACTAATTTTTTATAGAATAAAAACGACTAACGAGCACACAGTCTAGAATCAAAATGCGGATGCGTTGTCACCCCCGGGGACCAGATGAAATGCCTCGATTCCAGAAAAAAGGGTCTCCGGTTCTCTACACTCACCATATGAAACACAGCAGCATCAAGCTGCTATTTTACGCTGGTATTCTGTGAGATGTCTTATCGGAAACATATTCCTCGCCGACCTATCTCATTTCGTATCTAATTTATTATCTAATACAGAAAATCTAGACTTATAGGTTTATTGTTATTATTACTTCCTTTTCATTTATATCTTGAGATAGTTTTTCACTTATTCAAAGTGAGGACTTCCTACGTTAAAAGGCTTTTAGCGTCGAATAATAAGTTTGCGACATTCGTTGGAAAAAGTTTTTAAATTTGACACTATTTGCTTATTATCAGAAAATTAAAGAGCTTAATAAAAATGTAGCTGATAAAGAACCTAATTCAGTAACACACCTTTGAAACATTATTGAATAATATTATATGGATATCGGTAAAGTTATTTTACGGATAAATAAATAAATATACTGGATGATTTTTTACCGTCTGGAAAAATTTGGGTGTAACATATCAACGGAATAGAAGTCTATAGCACTGATGTTTTACACTTTTTTTCTTTTACATTAACATATTATGAAATTTATCTATCAATAAATACCAATGATAATTGCGTGCGTACCCTTTAGTTTATTTCAAATTAGTAGTAAATATTTATTGATAGATCAATTTAATTATATGTTAATGTCAAAGAAAAATAATTGTAAAATATCAGTGCCATAGGTTTCTATTCCGTTTTCATGTTACACCCTTTCCAGACAGTAAAAAAATCACCCAGTATAATACCATCACGAAAGGTGTTCATCCTTGAACGTCAAAATCATATCTAAAATCTGATATTTTTGTCCATCTTGGCCTCAAATATAACTAAAGTTTATACAGAGTCTGACTTATAAAAAGGGAAAACAAGAGATATTAATTTAAAGTAACTGCGAGTAAATTTACTTACAACTGATTTATAGGATTATCTAACAACCTGTACAGCTTTTTATCTTTTCATTTAGATTTTTTTAATTAGTCAGATATTTGAAAATCCAAACTTCAGCGTACACTCATCAAAAAAGTTTGTGATCATTAGGGAAAGCTGATATATTTTTAAAATTTTACTTGAAAAAATGTTTAGGTATATCTTTTTTTAAGTTAGCGTGCTATTTCTCTCGTGGAATATCTTTCTTCCCTTAAAGTTACAATTCTTGCTCGTAAACTTTTGATAATCCTCTTGGCATTTTTTCAATCACAACTTTACTCGAGAAAATATTTTCAATCCGTTAAAATTGAATAAGTCAGGTTTCTGAATGAGTGTAAGCTTGGATTAAATTTCTTTTTATATGGAAATGCAATTGAATTTGTTTTATTGTTTTGTATTTTAATTCCATATTTTTCAGTAAAGAATATAAATAGAAGAAGAAATTATAGTATAATCTACCGTAACAAAAAAGATTACATTTTTTCAAACTGATCGCATACTTTTCGATTTGCATATAATTCCAAATTCGAAATAAAAAGAAGCCGATTTCTGGTTTTGTAAGGATGTCTGTTGATGACTATGTCTTCAGTTTTATCAGTGAACTATTTCGCCTCATATGTTTCTAGAATAAATGATGATCCTATGAACTGAAATAAATCAAAAAATATGTTTGTTGAGTGTAAAGAAAGAAAACCACACAATAAAAGCGTAGATGCTGCTGTTTCGTATGGTGAGAGTAGAGAACCGGAGACCCTTTTACTGGAAACGAGGCATTTCATCTTAGTCCTCAGAGGTGACAATGCTATTATATATCATTAATATATCCTATTAATCGAGGGTAAATGTAAATGTCCACGGGCCATATCATCCACTTACCATCACTTACCATCAGGTGGAGTGTGTGCTCGTTTGTCACCCTATCCTATTAAAAATAGTCCTCAGGTATGCAACGCATCTGCATTTTGATTCCTTATCGAGGATAAATGTAGACATCTACGATCCTCAGCATCTCTTACCTTACGGTCATGTGCTCGTTTGTTACCTTTATTCTAAAAAAAACTGGCCTCGGTACGTGCTAATTGGCAACCCACCACAAAGGGCTGAACACATCGCCAGGCCAGCGAGTGCATAATGAAAAAGGAGTCTAAAGTAGTACAGTCAAATAATGTATTAAAGAGTTGTTCTTTTTAAGTTTAAAAGGTCAACAGTGCAAGCTTTAATTGCCAGTTTGGATGACTTCCAAAACCTTACGCTCGCTTTTTTTCATGACGAGGGCAGATTCGAATGAAAAACTACTAAGACTGAATAATAATACCAATGATACAAGAAAAGTTTTATTAATTTATTTTAATCATTATTTTACGTAATTTATTTTAGATATTATCTATACATATAAATAAAATTGACATGTATGTTATGCGCAGGGGGTAATTTGTATGCTAAAAGGACATAAATAACTAGTAAATGTTTTAAAATGTTGTGTGTCTTTGTGTCTGTCCGATCTGATTGTTTGGAATGACTGAACTGATTGTGAACTTTACGAACAGATAGAGAACGATGCAGGGAATGATCTGGGCTACATTATACTCAAAGAAATGAAGATTAAAAAAAACGACAAATTGATAGAAGGAATGGTTTTTGATGAACTTAAATCTAAATAACGTCACATTAATAGATCCTAACCGGACGCAGCCGGGACGTGTCGATAGTCTATAATAAATATTAATTTTACATGTAATAACTTTACATGTAATAACTTTACATGTCTTCGAGATATTTTTAATTTTTTGTTTCTCAGGCACGTAGGTTTCCTCATAATATTTTCATATAAGTATATTATCACTTGAAATTCTTGTAAATTCCGCAAGTCTTGTGAATTTCTCAGGAAACACAAAAACTAAAGTAAATAATAGAAATTTATTTAAATGTATGATACCCTTCCCCAAATGAAAATTAGTTTCGACTAGCCTCCGCGTTATGTCTAATAACTGTTATAACTAATTACCTAATTATATAAAATCCTAAAAAACTTTGAAATTTTTAAGCAATTAAAACATTCCATATTAGTACAAAACTAAATATTATTGTACTTTAAATGAATTTTGGTCGATAAATAATGACAAAGAAAAATAATTTGACTACATTGTATTTCTAATTTAACTAATTTATATAAAATAACCAATACATTGAATGATTATTGATATTTTATAATCTGTGTTTAAAAGTTATATAATTCAAAAATAGTTAGCCCTCTAGTGAGAGGGCTATTGCTATGCCCTTGCCGGGCGTCAAATGTCTTTGATTATATTTATAATCAAAGGTCAAATGTATACCATAATAATCTTAATTTTGTAATTTAACATAATAAACAATTTGAATTAAAAAAAAACTCGAACCATGATTGCTCGTGTAGTGTGCAATTTATGCTTAGTCACTGATTCGGAAGCTATAAATGAAAACCTAATCTTGATTCGAGAGATCTTGAAGTGAGAGATGTTACAATATCGTTTGCTTACACTCTCAAATTCAATGTAGCAGTAATGAGTACCGTGTAGTGGCGGTGTAAGATATCCGAAACCCCATATCATCGCATGGGTGTCAGAACAGAAGAAGAGGCGACAGAAGGAAATAAATAAAGAGATGGGCAGCAGGGTCTTCCTAATAACGACTATAAATTAAAAGCTGCAGTTGTCAACCCGCCTGCCAAGCTTGCCAACTGTGGCGAAGGACTGTAATAGGCTGTAGCGGTAGCTGTAATAACGGGCTACTTAGAAATTTGCGGGAATTAGCGGAATTTACTTATAATAGTACAAGTCCAAAGTAAAACAGTAATTAAAAAAAACTAAAACTAAGAAAAGATTTATAACCTATGTCTCTTCCACAACCAAGACGATATTCTAAATGTTTGAATGTGTTAAGATCCAACAAGACCTTTAGGCTGCAGAGCGTGTCAAAGTAATAGACATACATTCATACATGTACACTCGAAAAGCATTACCACAAAAATCGTATTATTACTATTTCTGTGAACATTACCCTCCTTCTAGGGCAGTCGGGTAGATAAAATTAACGGAGGAAGATATTATCTTCCAAGTCAAGATATTAGACATGAAGAAATGTAAAACTCCCTCTTCGTGATAATTATCCCGCTTATAAATATGGCAATTGTAAAGAAATTGCAAGGAGACGCTTTTATACTTTAGAGCAAAATTTGCAGCGTTTCAATTGAAATACTCTATAGTTTTCGTTATTTTTATAGCATTGGGTGACAAACGAACTCACAGTACACCTGATAGCAAGTGGATGTTATGGTCCAAAGACATCCAAATTTATCCTTAATTAAGTATCAAAATGCAAATGCGTTGTCGTTGTCACCCATAAAGACTAAGGTGGAATGCTTCGATTCCAGTATAAAGGGTCTCCGGTTCTCTACACTCACCATACGAAACACAGCAGCATTAAGCTGCTATCTTTCGCTGATATTCTGTGAGAGCGTGGTCCTGCCCCGGTTGAGCCGACCCATTCGTGCTACAACCATGATATAGCTGCAGCGTGGCTCTACCACGTAAAAAAATTTCAAACTACCGGTCATGGAGGACACGAACGGTCAGTTTAACTGATTATTCCAACTAATCAGTTCAAACTAGGAATGTTGATATTTTTTTTAAACATCGGCTTTTCGATATATCGATAAATAAACTTATGTATAAAACTCCGTTACTGATATATTTATAATTATCGATATATCGAAAATCCGATATTTTAAAAATATCAACAGTACGCGTTTGAACTGATCAGTTGGAATGATCAGTTGAACTGACCGTGTGTGTCGTTCATAAGTGTGTATTTTGTAAACGCGGTAGCTTGTAAACGAGGTTCTGGGTTCGAAGCCCGGGCGGGGACAAAAATACTTAGTTGACGGTGCTTTTCACCACCGTGCCGCGAAAAGTACGTAAAGCTTCCTGCACTCGAACTCCCTCGATCGTGTCGGATTATCGTCCTATCGGACTATGATAGTGTGGGAATAGAGTACCTGTGCTTACGTATAAACAAAGGCACTATAATTTTTTCCTGTACAGATTTCTGCAGAGACTAGTCTCCGACGAGACTGGCCGTCGTGACCGAAATTATGTCTGGAGTGGTGAAACTCCAGCTTTATTTTACAATCATCAATTCACAACATTTAAATTTATAAAATTGTTTGAAAGCAATCATTTATATAATTTGTCACTAGGGATGCCAAAGGAAAAAAAGTAATTTTATTCAAAAAGTTTTTCAATTTTTTTTAAATTGTAGTACATTATATTGTAAAATTTTATACATTTAATTAAAAAGGACTTGCTAGTTTAAGCCAATCTAAATTGTAGTTTTAGTCAATCTAAGTTTCGTTGTAGCTCTACTACATATCTATACAGAACATAATTGTAAAACTTTTAATTAGTATAATAACATTACACTAGGCGGGAAAATGTAGCGAACCAAGGGATGACATCAAAGGAATTTTTAAAAGCTACAGCTTTAAAATATCCTAACATTAAGCTCCGAGAAAAATGTATTTTGTCAACTTAATTTAGGTTGCCTTTTTCAAGTCGTAAACACTTCCCTACGCCAGGAACCCAGTTAGAAATTTAATTTTTTTTCTTTTTCTCCTGTATCGTGGTGATAATTTACTTAATATTTTTTACAAAGACAAACATCCAAACCCGGAAAAATTATTCTTAGCCCATATAATATATTCCTTGCGGAATTTGAACTCGGGGCTCTCAGCGGTGCAACTAATTGCTAAGGCACTGTGCTACGGGACCGTCTGAAAAAAGACAGGACGTCTATACGTAGCAATGCCATGGTTATAAGATATTACTATAGTTTTAATTTATGGGGCAATTATGGGGCGAATGGCTTGGATAATGGTTATGGCGGCTTCTTATATTCAAAAATCTTTTACTTTTTCATGATGGTCGGCACAATATAATACTCAGATATTGTAAAAGAAAACATGTACATTTAAATATACGCGGAGAGACATAGTAGCTTAGAAATTCAATATGTAATATTTTAATAATTCAAAATAAATGTAATAAAGGGTACGAACCACGAGTCCTGTTGAATCGACTACCACCAAAGATTTTTCCGGATCGATACGACTTAGGGACCTTCAAGAAATTAGCCTATTCCTTTTTAAAAGACCGGTCACGCATCTGCAATTACCCTGGTGTTGCATTTACCTGTTCAGTTCGCTGGGCGCGCGATAGATATTGTAACTTTATATGTGCTAGAGCCACTTTGCAGCTATATTATGTTTGCAGCACGAATGAGTCGGCTGGACCGGTGAAGGACCAACCACGCTATCATAGAATACCAACGTAAAATAGCAGCTTAATACTGCTGTGTTTCGTATGGAGAGTATAGAGATCCAGAGAGACCCCCTCTTTACTGGAAACGAGGCATTCCACCTCAGTCCTCAGGGGTGACAACGCATCTGCGTTTTGATTATTAATCGAGGGTAAATGTAGATGTCTAGGGGCCACAGCATCCACGAGTGTGATCGTTTTTCACCCTTATTCTATTAAAAAAATGATATAAAATATCAACTACAATACAATGCGAACTATAAAGTTCGTTATTAGTGAGCGTCTACTCGGTATACTAAATTTCAAGTCAATCAAATTTCAAGAGATATCGTGATCAGTCAGTCGTATTTTGATTTTATATATGTATATATATATATATATATATATATATATATATATATATATATATATATATATATAATGTATGAAAACTCGTTCAACCAAGTGGAGAATAACGCACACAAAGATTTTATTACGTTAATATAAACATAGATACGAAATTCTAAGAAGTTTACTCTATTTATAGTGCTTGAACGTAGTCGATAAAATAAATCGATGAACGACTGAGAAAGAAAAGGCGTATCGTAAATAAGGTGTAAGACAAAGGAAATAAAGGGATAATGAAGGTGATGAGGTAAGCTTCCGGTATTTAAATTTTAATTAAAATAAAAGAAGCACGACATTGTTATGGACTTTTTATTAAATTAGTTATGATAAACGTCAAATTTTTTGTTAAGTTTAAATTATTTAAATAGGTTTGATTTTTTATATGTAATCATCTTTCTTAAAATGTGTTTCTTAGATTTTTTTGTTCGCTTCTTTTATTATATAAGCAATTCTAATATTTATATACTTTTCAGCAATGGCTTTCGTTAATTCTTCGACGTGATTCATGTCGTCGTTTTCAAATTTATGGAAATGAATGTCTTCGTACAACGGAAGTTGCAGCAATGTTTCTATTACTTTCGACAGGAGAAAGTCTATTGTGTAATCTTTTTTTAGTCTTTTATTCTGAACACCCTTCGTAAGTTCGAGTTCGCAGTGCTGACAAATAGGTATGGTATCACTTGAGGGAAGTATCAGTTTTCCCTTGTCTTTATGGGCAATGCCACATATTGCTTTCATTGGTGTCATTTTGTGTTTCTTTGCATTAGTATTAAAACAGGCAGTATCGCAATGTACACTGCATATGGCGCTATATTTCGTCGGAATCCAGATTTCACACCTTACTGTGTGTGAAATCTGAAAATTCGTGTAATTTATGTGTTTAAATATTTTAAATACGGATACTTATTATAATTTTTGTATTTATAATATTTTTGCATTTTTGTAATTGGTTTTATGAACAATATTTTATTTAATTATAAAAATTACTATTATATATTTAATGACATCAGATTGTAGGATACTGTTATATAAGTGTATTTTAAGTGTTATTGTATTGTACAAATAACATCATCCTTCATTCGGTCATATCGTCAAATATCGATATATTTTTCGACATGGTCAAGCACTAGTCGATGTCAAATTGACTCACTCCACAGTGTTAGTCCTTCGTTCTGAATGGTATAATCCAACCATTTTGTGATGGTTGTCAGATGTCAACAATACATAAAAATATCGACTATATTTAACATAGTTGGATAATACAAAATTTTATTTTACATTTGATTAAATTTTGTGATAAATAACAATAAATGTAATAAAATAATGTTCTTACAAGTGAAAAGAAATAGTGCTGCTTCCGCCGCTATAGTTTTTACATTACTTAACATTTAGTCATTTTTGGGAGATGTTTTGTTGACAAGTAAGTGCTTGAGACTGACGCAAAAACAAAAGACCAAGGCTAGAATTACTGGTTATTGATAAGACCGGTACCTATAGGTAAGTCCGCTTATATGTCGGGTCCAGTGGTTAATTCGTTCAAGATATATATATATATATATATATATATATATATAGAGATATAGATATATATATATATATAGAGAGAGAGAGAGAGAGAGAGAGAGTACAGCAGAATACGAACTTTCATTTGGAGGAGATACAGGCGGACTATCCGTTTTTTTTACTTCCTACAACTAGGGTCGCGGAATCGAATCCCGCACGGAACAAGTAATTTTTCCGGGTGTCTATGATTGTCTTTGCGCAATTTATGTTTGGATCAAATCCTAGTGTGGGGGTAACTTTTAGTTTTCAACAGTGAAAGAAAGTGAAAGAGAAAAAAAAAGCATTCATCAGATTACGATTAAAGTGACTGTGCGCGCTTGCAGAGCCACGCAGCAGGTCGAGCCACGAATGGGTCGACTCAACCGGGAAAAAAGCGAAGAGAACCGGACACCCTTTTTACTGGACACGAGGCATTCTATCTTAGCCCTCAGGCGTGACGACGCATCAGCATTTTGCTAGGGGCAGTAATAACCACCCAGTGGCGTAGGTGTAACCAAGGGCCCCGGATCAAAAATAGATTAGAGCCCTTTTTTGAACTACACTAAATAGTAAATACATGAGGTGAAACTCTACTTCATCATTAGCTCTTTATCGCACACTGCATGGCAAAATAAAGCAAAGCTACTTACTACTAAGTAGTATATACAACGCAGCATATAATATTTATTAGTATTTCCTAATCTATATAATATATAAATGTGATGCCCTGAGTGATTGACACATTTACCAACGCACAGCCCAAACGAGATACTTAAAAATCTGAAAATCGGACAGTAGCTGCTTTTTATAACGTTAGGGTCTCTAAGTCTAAGGGTTAAAATAGGGGTTACAGTTTCTATGAAACTTTTTATTTCAGGGCGTCTGGCTTACTAAAACTTACTACAGGTACTCCGTATATAAAATAAATGAACTCGGATTTAGCGTTTTTTAAAAACGACCCATTACCGCCCGAGACAAGAGAAAAATTTGAAAATTATATTATTTTAATAATTACATTTGAATTAAAAATAATGAAATTGACATTTTTTATTTCTTCAAAAACCTACTCTAAAAAGGGGGTGCAAAGTTTTTTATGTAAAATATTACATTAAAGAGTTTCTTCGTATTTTTTTGTATAAAATTGAATAAAAATCTCTTTGGTTGAACTGTTTGTATGTGATTGTTTGTTTTATTGTCATTACTAATAGAACATTAAGAAAAATAAAAGTAAAAAAAAACATTTTCTATGGTAGGAATGGAAGGACATCGTTTATTATGAGCTTTTACTGCCGGGCAAAACCATCGGTTCGAATCTCTACAGCCAATAACTAAAGAGACTCAAGCAAGAAAATGAGAAAACACCGGCCAGAATTGATCAACAGAGAAAGAGTGGTCTTTCATCATGATAACGCCAGACCACACACATCTTTAGCCATCCAGCAAAAGTTTTGAGAGCTATAATAATTAAATTATAGAAAAAGTGTTAATGTATCCATCATTACAGTCCTGACTGATTTCCTCAAAAATTTCCCACTTTGCAGCCAAGATACATGTAACTAAAGTAAATAAAAGAATATTTGCTTAAAAAAAAGTATGATTTATTTCAAAATTTTCCTTCCACGTTGCTATGCTATTTTGATTATTATTTATGATTATTATGCTGTTATTAATTGATCGGCCATTCAGCGAATTAAGCAAATAAATCGATAAATGATAAAAATGTACATATTTCGTGGTAAATTGCGCGACAACTACAAGCAATATTGCTTTCATATGTATGAGAAGTTGATAGCAAATTTATTAAGGATTATATTGTACCTCAAAACTGGAAAATACCGGTATTCGGGCGCGTGTGGGATGACGCTCACCCGGGAGGGAGAGAATGAGTGGATAAAATGTATACAATATGCTGATATAATATTACTCTATTAATTTGATTATGAATATTTCTCTATTAATTTTACCAATTCTTTAGCTAAAATAACTGATTTAACCTCGCTCATAGAAGCATTGGTTTCTCTCGGTTCTCATCGGGCGGCTAAAGTTTATGCGCCGTTCGCGTTTGGTTTATGCGTTATCGCGGATAAACCTATAAGCTAAAAAATATTTAAGGCTAGCTGAGAGGTGTGGCCTAATGCTAGATAGTCTACACTATCTGCCTCATGAATCTGGTTATAATATACAAAAATAATTTTTCTAATCGGAATAGTAAAGTGTTTAAACAAACAAAAAAAAAACACTTTTTCGCTTTACTATATTAGTGTAGATGATGTTTATGTTCTGGAGGTGGAAGAAATTTTTATGATTTCAGTTCAAGCCGTTCGAGGTTTGATGTTCAGGGGCCAAAAAATTAAAAGTAAAAAATTATTTATTCAACTAGAATATTATATAATTTTTGAACGTCGTTCATGGAGGTTGAGAGGCCCTTTGAGCATTAGGGCCCCGGGGCACTGTCCCGCCTAGCCCCAAGGTAGCTACGCCACTGTAACCACCCCTGGGACGTACTTCGGGGCACCCGGTTGCGTTCCGAACGGGAAGTCCCGGGACCCCTCGTATCCGATGATGGAGACCACCGTGGGATTTAAGCCGATAGGAGGCCGGCATAACCTAATGAGGTTTTCCTCGCGAAAAAGTAGATAACTATGGATCACAGAATACACTGACCACCAGGTTGAGAGTGTGCTCGTTTGTCACCCTTATTGTATAAAAAAAACCTAGGCGTAGCTAATCGTATTAAGTATATACATATCTATTTCAGTCTAGGTCAAGATTAATAATACTAAGTGGCTGGAATGTCAGCCGCAGACCTTGCGTGCTGGCACCGTATCACAGGGCCATCAATTATCCTTGAGCTTCAAAACCTGCGCCTTCAACATGCCTTAGAATCACACGGGACAGCAAGCACACGCCCAGGGGAACATGATTACAATTCAACATGCTGTGTGACATTTAAATTATTAAATTATACAAGGGTGAGTTATTTAGGTCTTAAAATATAACCTCATTTCATCTATACTGCTTTTAAAGTTGAATTGTTTGTCTGTAATCTCGATTTTTTTATAGTAGAGGGGGCAAAGGAGCATGCAGCTCACCTGATGGTAAGTGACTACCGCCGCCCATGCACAACTGCAACACCAGGGGAATTGCAGATGCGTTGCCTGCCTTTTAAAAAAGAGTAGGCTCTTTTCTTAAAGTTCTCTAAGTCGTATAAAAATTGATGGCTGAAATAACTGCCATTTACCGAACTAAGAGGGTTATTTGCATGCCATTAGGCACCTCTGTGCCTCGTAAGTGTTATTCAGCATGTTGTGCAACTATTATTGACAAGAGTTCCTAAATATTTTTAAGTATTGTTGTGCGCCTAGTTTGATGTCTGGTACCTGGTACTAGCGCCATCTAGTGTCGGAGAACAGAGCGAGGAGAGCTTTCCAGAAAATGCCATGATGGAACTTTCCACCTTCAGCGCTATCTAGTGTCGAATAGAAGAACAAGGCTTTCTGAAAAGATCCACACTCGAACTTTCAGCACTTATTCGGTCGGGACCGGTATTTGCTGGAACATTCTGGATGTTTCGGTGAAACAGGCCTATTTAAGGCCAATAGAGGCACATCACATTTGACAGTCCTCTCTTGATGTTAACCTAACATTACTAAATAATTCTGAAGATACCGAAACAGGTGAAAATCTGAGGGTGCAAGGTCAGGACTATATGGTGGATGCATTAACACTTCCCAACCAAGCTCGGCACGATGGCGAACCTTGCGGTAAAAGCTCATAATAAACGATGCCCTTTTAATCCCATCATACCCACAGTATCACCTTATTGTGTGTTAATCCGGGTTATGCTACAGTCTGTGAAGCTTGACTACCGAAAATCATGGTCAAAGGACCACGATCTTTCTCGCACGTTCTTGTCGTAGGTGATCCATTTTTGTCATCAGTAATCAATCTTCTCAAAAATGCTTTGCTTTCATTAAGTTTCAACAGAGAATCGCAAATGAGTAGTACACGATTCATTAGGTCTCACACCATCTGCGGTTTTCTTAATATTAAAAGTTTTAAAATATTTTACAATATATTTTAATGATATATTATGAAATGTAAAATTCTTTATACACACATTTACGTTTAGTTTAAGTAATGATTTGGCGACAGCAAGAGAAGAATTCAGTGACTTAGTAGTTAAAATCGAAATATCAGTAAAATATTTCTCAAAAACCATTGCAACCTCCTGATCAGTTAATTTGCTATTAAAACTTACTTAACTGGTAGTGTGAATTGCGAGAGTTTGAATTGACCTCACCAGTTTCACTATTAATTATACTCCATGTATTATTTTTTAATTTAAGGGCCAGTCCACACAGAGACACGACGCGACGCCACGCGACGTGACGATGCTTGAAGAGGCCAGTGGTTTCGCACCGCGACAGCGTGTCGCCGCGAGACGCATCGCGATGTCGCGAGGCATATCGTGAAGTAGCTGGCAGCGCATCGGTCTTGCACGCTACGCCTACCGACGAAGTACCGATGCGTCGTGATGCGCCGCGCTACGCCGTGAGGCACAGAGCGTCGAAGTCCGGAGCATTTTAGAATTATCTCTATAAAATGTGTATTTTTGTGTAGTAAATAAAGTTATATTTTATATTACTATCTTAAAAACTACGCGCCGCGTCACGTCGTGCCACGTCTGGAGTTAGCTGACCCTGGAGTAGTAGCCGTCTTTCTTTTGTTGTTCAAATACAAAGATGGCTATGGAGCACACTTTTCAAATATTTTGAATATTTTTTACACATTCCCTAAATTTGATACTAGGATTATGTGTATGACCTTTCATGGTAAAATTCATATAACCTTTGTCTGCTCTTATAGTCTCCTACAGTCGCCCATTCATTGAATGTCTTGCGATCAAGGGAATTGTTTTAGATGTAAAAGTATTATCAAATTCATTGCGAATAACCTTAAATAATGTTCCATACAAAAAGTATGGATTATTTTGGTATGACATGCCGATGCTTGAAATTCAATAACTTATTTTATTCTGTGGCCTGACTTGGAATTCGTACCCGGGATTTAATAATCAGCAGTTGTATAAACGACCACTGTGGCAGTAAAAAAAATTTATATAAGGTGCGTTGGGGTAATACCGGACGATTTTCGACTAGTTAAAAGAGTCGGGCAAAAACTTTATTTTCACGACATCCATATACGTCAGATTTCTGAAACATGGCGCAAATCGTTAATAGTTACACGTAATTTAGCAATAAGAAGCTTTCATTTTTCAAAACTCAATAGTTTCTGCTTAAAACGTGTGCGAAGGCATAATTTTTTATATGCATGATGAAGAATTGGCCATCAAGGGGTAAGACCGGACGTCGCTAAAAATCGCAAATAAAAGTGATAGGGAAAGACCGGACGGACGAAGAAAATACAAAAATTACCTTGTTTTATAAAATACTGCGCATCTACACGCCTACTTCTCGGAGCGACTGACTGGAACTTGGGGTCAGGGCAGAATAAAATGGAGTCTTGTACCATATTGCTAACTTTCAAAAATTTTGCATAATTCACCGGGAATTTGAATTTTACGGTCTTACCCCATCACCGATCTTACCCCAATAAAATTGAAGTATCTGTTAGTAATACGAAAATAACAGCTTTTTACTAAATTCATATGAAAGTATATAGGTACTGCACTTATAATAAAAAATATTATTAAATTTATATTAATAAATTAAATATTATATATATATATATATATATATATATATATATATATATATATATAATATTTAATTATATAAAATAATATTTTTTTGTCTGTTTGTCTTTTTGTTTCTGCTAATCTGCGAAATGGCTGCACCGATTTTATTGGGACTTTCACTAGCAGATAGCTGACGTTATAAGGAGTAATTTAAGGTAGGTACTTTTTTTCAGTAAAAGAATTAAAGTTGCGCGCAAAAAAATGAATGAAAATCCTTAAAACCCATTCGTAATAAAGTCGTAATGAAATCGCGGGGAACAGCTAGTATAAATATTTTGTGTCATAAAACTCTGGCGTGAGAACAGTAAATGGGGCGAGTCCGTTAGGTGGAGCTAGGCGTCGTCCCGTAGTTTATGGTGACGGTTACAATAATGAAAAGGCTGCAAAAAAACAGGCGTAGCAATTTGTGATGTTCTATGATTGATGAAACGGACGACCGTTATAAATGGACGTTAGAGATATCAAATTGAATTAAAATATAGGTACCTACTGTTTGAAGCTTTTTAAATATCAATTTAAAGAGATATTATATTATTCTTATTTTTGACGGTTTTATGCATGAAGATAGCAAACCAAATAACTAAAATAAAAAAAAATTGTTAAAGGATTGGCCAGTTTCTAATAAACTAGCAGTTCCCCGCGACTTTGCCCGCGTGTAATTTATTACGATTGGATTTTATAGGTTTTAATTTTTTTTGCGTTTAACCCTGATTTTTTTTTCGAAAATAAAATTTAGTTAGGTACTCCTTATAACATCAGTTACCTGCCAGTCAAAATCGGTTCAGCCACAAAAATCGTAATAATAAGAATTTCTGTGGGTCCAGCCCTTTCGGAGATTAACTGGAGCAAACAGACTGACAGACAAAAATTTTAAAAATTGTTCTTTTATTATACAAGTACCGAATATACTTTCATACGCATTTAGGAAAAGCTGTTATTTTGACATTTTAAATAGACACTTCAATTTTATTTATTTGTACATATTATAAGTATATTAGTATGGATTAGCAACTCGCCTAGGTACGATCTATTGATATGGTTTTATTTAGATTTAAGATAGTCAAATACCATATTTATGCATGGTAGAGCCATACTGCAAATATATTAGTAATATAGTTGTAGCACGAATGGGTCGGCTCGACTGGGGAGGGATCACGCTGTCACAGAAAACCAACTTAAAATAGGTAGCTTAATGCTGCTGTGTTTCGTATGGTGAGTGTAGAGAACCGGAGACCCTTTTTACTGGAAACGAGGCATTCCATCTTAGTCCTCACGGGTGACAACGCATCTGCATTTTGATTCGTAATTGAGGGTAGATGTAGATGTTTATAAACCACAGCAGCCACTTACCATCAGGTGAACTGCGTGCTAGTTTGTCACCCTGTCCTATAGAAAGAATTATTTTATCAATTTATCGTTTTTTGAAGTAAAGATTTCCGAATAATACATACCCTAAATCACTCCCAGCTCTTCTCTCCATTCTGTTCGTAAAGTTACAGACAGACAGACCATAATTTTAAAAATGGTCATTTACATCTTATTAGCATACAAATAAACCCTAAGCTTGATAGAAGCTAGTTATTTGAATATTTCGAAGATATGTGAAGTTCGCCAATACACAATGGGGCAGCGCTGCGAATACTTTCTTGCCTTAAAACCCTCTCAGAAATGAGGGGAGGCCTGTGCCCAGCAGTGGGACGTATATAGGCTATAACTTTATCTTACAAACAGACACTTCAATGTTATATAAATGAATGTAGTACGTGAGGGTAATATGGTCATACGGTTAATATGCTCATTTTCTTATAATTCAAAAACTACAGCCTTGTTTGTATGATGATATGCCTTTGTGATACGTTAGCTCTTCATCGGTCAATCAAATAATACAGGGTCGAAAGGGCGCTGCTTTATCGATACCATTTTGACAGTTAACATTATAGTAAATATTTTAGTTTAGTCGATTTACATGACATACTGGTATAGTGTAGATAGTTTTTTTAAGTTGATTTTTCGAAGTGTTCCTAATTATCATTGCCAAAGCTTGTTTATTTTTTTCCTTAATATATTATGTATAGTAGTTCGTTTTTTTAAGTAGTTTTTTCGACGTATTTCTAATTATTGCCAAAGCTTTTTTGCTATTTTTTTCTTACCTAATATGTTAGTTACAGTATACGACATTGTGTTTTGTCCCTGTACTTCTCTTAGTTTTAAGAGGTTTTATAGGGCGGCAAATCTTAAGGTGATCATATTATCCTCACGTACGTTATTATACAGATTATCAGATCTTCATAACACCTTAGAGATTCAATTCTGCATTCAAATCCTTCTCGCTAAGCACTATCTTTACAACTATTTCTGCTCTAATAAAAATCTAATGATGAAATCTAATAAGATACATATGTACGAGTAGATAAATAAGTGATACACGCAAGATAAAAATTATTTTAATTTTACTTTAAAATCATTGAACTTCATTTTTTTCAAATAAAAACATAATAATAGCAGTTACATTTTAGTAAAAAAAAACACATTTAAATGGGGATTTTTATGAATTATTTTTTGTGTGTTTGAGTGTCCCTAGATGGTTTATCTTCACAATTGGGTCTGCGAATCCAGGGCAGATCGCTAGTATTATATATGTATTTATGTTAACATTGATAATAACTATTTATATACATAAAAAATTCATTCATTCTTTTTTATATGCTAATCGTTCGTTTTCATTTCACTCAACAACGACGCTGAGACGCGTGTATCTAGTTAGTTTGTGGCTGTGACGGTCATAATGGAACATTGCGGCAAAATCAAGGATTTTTTATATTATGTCATGGATCATGGATCGTGCCACCTTAAAGCTTAATGTACTTTATATACTTTACAAACCTAGAAGCCGCGCTCTCACAGTATACCAGCGTAAAATAACAGCTTATTGCTGCTGTGTTACGTGTTGGTGAGTGTAAAGAACCCTAGACCCTTTTACTGGAAACGAGTTTTATTTCATCTCAGTCCTCAAGGGTGCCAAGGCATATGCATTTTCTTAATTAAGATAAATGTAGATGTTTATGGGTCACAGCATACACTTACCATCAGGTGAACTGTGTACTCGTTTGTCACCCTTATTCCAAATAAATACAAAGATTTGGATACCCACAAAGTCTTTGACAATCTCCTCGTTGGCACTGACGCTGAGAATGAGTATGAGGGGAGTAAGAATGGTCCAGCGACCAGTCGGCTACACGTCAGGGATCTGCTGCAGCAGCGTGATCAGAAAGAAAAAACAGTTGGAGTAGCGACGGATTGTTCGAACAGGAATAGTTGACATTCCATCTTATTCGCACGCATCTGCATTTTGATTCTGAGTCGAGGATAAATGTGGATGTCTTTTGGTCCACAGCAGTCATTTACCATCAGATGGACTGTGTGCTCGTTTGTCACACTTTTTCTATAAATAACACCCAGGAAAAATGAAAATGGAGATTTACAAAATGATGTATCCGTATGTCTCTAAGTGAGGAAAACATTTTGTTTCACACTATTTTGTTCTTAAAAAAAAGACAAAGAAATTAAATAGTTACAAAATGATTGAAAATTGACAAAATTCTAAGCACTGCTGAACCTCAACTCAGGTATAAATTCATTGCTGAAGTCAAATTAATTCAATGAGTACTTACCCATGCGGCTCCACTTATTTGCGCGACACCATAGATGACGTATACCGAAGCGGGAAAAGCACTGAGTATTCCTAACCCGTGAAACTTTAGAGCTCATGTTGGCCAGCTCGATATCTGAAAGTTAATCATTTTCATTGGTGTTTATTTTATCTGTTAAATAAATATATGAAAATCTATCACAGCAGTTTGTTCCGCCTTTCGGTTATATTTTGGGGTAACTACGGAAAATACTAGAAAAAGCTCATAATTTCCATCGACATGTACAGAGAAGTCTGGTATTACGAGAACCCGTACAATTTTCAAGTTTTAAAAACAATCCCTAAAACGGCTGAGTCTCGTAGCAGAAGTACTTCGGGTTATTAACAGTTTTGTGTTTTATAACATCATCATCATTATAACCATTTAAATATTTTTTATAGAAGGACGATTAAGAAGGGTTAGACTAAAAGGGAAGTGCCCGGTTTCCAGTAAAAATGGTCTCCGGTTCTCCACACTCACCATACGAAACAAAGCAGTATTGAGCTGCAATTTTTAAAATTATTTTTAAAATAACAGCTTAATGCTTCTGTTGTTGTCTTTTCCCGGTGGAGCCGCCTCATTCGTGCTACAACATAATATAGTTGCAACATGGCTCTAAGTACCAGGTTGATAATACTAGTAATACTACTTGCTAATATTCTCTTTAACCAGGTAAGCTTAAAATGCTGGTGTTAAGAGTGGTTCATGACAATAGTCGAATGGCGGATTCAAACGCACGACTTTTTGAGTTCGCGTTCCGCACACTTTCATTAAGCTATTGTCGCTTGAAAACCTTGTTTGGTCTCATCATCGTGGTTGGCTGCGAGAGAATACATTAAGTCCGCGTTTTGTAATCCTTTATAAGATGTTTTTTTCTAATTGTTAATATTTTTATAAAGTAGAATCGACAAATAATCAAAATTCGAAAATAATAAGACAGTCTAGACGGAAACTTGCCACTGCAGTCCATGGGCATCTCCAGCCTATTTCAGTTAAAGAAGGCTACATATGCGTTGTAACCTCTGAGGACCAAGATTTTTATTTTATAGAATAGGGTGATAAACGAACACACAGTCCACCTAATAGTAAATGGATGCTGCGTCCCATAGACATCTAAATTTATCCTCGATTAGAATCAAAAGACAAATGCGCTGTCACCCATGAGGACTAAAATGAAATGCCTCGTTTCCAGTAAAAAGGGTCTCCAGCTCTCTACACTGACCATACGAAACAAAGCAGCGTTAAGCTGCTATTTTACGCTTGTATTCTGTGAGAGCGTGGTCCTATCCCGGTCGAAACGATCCATTCGTACTGCAAACATAATATATAGTTGCAGCGTGGCTCCACGTAAAAAAGATTGGGAATGCTTCATAGAATATAATTATAATGACTCTCTAGCTCTACTATATACAGTACATTAAGACAGTAACTTCAGAATGCCAGCACTGCAATTTGGCTTCAGAAATGGGTCTGAGCGTTGTGTCTAAGTAGACGGACGTCATGGAATAATAAACAAAATCGAAACTGATGAACTTAATTGTCACTAATATCTATAATATTTTATTTTATATACACTTTTTGCTTTTATCTAAATTTGTCCATGGATGAATAATTACAATTTATCGTATAGTTTAATTGTAACCTAATAGTTGCAAAGTAAATAGGACATGACTACTCTTAAGTGGACGTGAATGAAAAATGTGATAAGTTTATAACACAAGTTTATATCTAGCAAATTATTGTTGTATCTGAATAGATAACTTCAGTAGACTAACACATCGTCAGCTCTCGTGGCCAACAACCAGATATGATAACGAACTTCATGTTATAAACAAACTGATAAGCACACATGTTAAAATCAAATTAAAGATTTTTTGTAAAGGGCGTCAATAATATAAAACAAGGTTACATACCCCTGCCGGCTATGTCTTGGTAGCTTTCCCTGCGAGATCTCCTTGAACTCATCCTTACTTATTTATGTATTAAACCATAAAAAACGATCAAGAACAACGTAAAGTTGATACTATTTACACAGCTAAACGGCGATAGCGCTGCCACGTGCTGGCCAGCGTCGAGAACTAAATTGCTATTTAATCTATACTCTGCAAAAATACATAATTATCTATAGTTTTGGCGGGAACTTGGCCGACGACGGACTGTCGCTCCTGTTTTGTCACTTGAATAATGGTTTGAAGTGGATTTTTATTCGTGAAAGTGATGTGATTTTGTGAATTAAGTGTCTGCGCGTGTAAACTATTAGAGAAAACGACGAAACAAGTGCTTTGATGTTGATATAAACCTCAAGTTAATTTGATCGCTTGGACGCCTTATGAACTTGAGTGGCTGTCGTCTTCAACAGTCCGCTGGGTTGAGCTGTCGTTAAAATCTCCCAAAAACTTCGCAATGGGACGTATATTGTGAAAAAAAATTATATAAAATGAAGATGCTGAAAGAAATGATAGGCTCAGAAGGGCTAGTGCCCAGAGCTGTAAAGCCAGTTAAATAAAAAAAATATTATCTTCTATAAATAAAACTCATTTACTGTCCGTTAGTCTCGCTAAAACTCGAAAATGGCTCGACTGATTTTGATGAATTTTTTGTGTGTGTTTAAATGGGTCTCCAGATGGTTTACAATTGGACCCGGTACGCGGCGCTGTAGTCGAGATCCAGTAATCACCCGAGCCGCGAGCCGGTCGTAGATCGGATGGCTACTGTAAGACAATTATTATTCGCGGGAAGCGTTTAATGATTTAGTGTTACCACTAGTTTTTATCCGTGTTGGTCGTGTGGTTTTGTGGAGTTCCACAAAACCAAAGTTGAGGTTGAAAGGGTGATGTGGAATAATCTATACATTTAATAAATCCGTAGAAAAGTCGTGTATGTAATTTTATAAAATAAAAAAATTCTATAAATATATTTTTTTGAATAAACAAGTCCGGGAGACTAAATAAAAGGGACTGAAGCCAAATTAGTGGTTTTTACTATTTTTGTCTGTCTGTCTGTCGGTGTATTAAAGATTCACGCATAAACTACTGAACAGATTTCCATGAAATTTTGTGTATAGGTGAGCGGCTCAGGGCTACTTATAGGCTACTTTTTATCCGATTACGGAACCTCAAAAAAGGAGGGTTAAGTAAGTAAGACGGTTATCCTTCCTTTGGCTGTTAATTTATATTTTATACGATTGATGTGTTCTATTAAAATAAATAAAATATTTATAAATAAAGCCCAAAATTAATTTTAATCGTTGTGTAATAAATTTAACTACGCCGACAATCTATTATTGTTTTATTCACTTTTTCAAGACAGTGCCATCTACCGTAAAACACAAAAAGTAATGACATTTTGCCTCATTTGTCATTATAACGTTATTTAATTTAATTTATAATTGATTTCAAAATTCTAATGTACATTTTTTAGTTTTTCAATGAATAGAGATTATTTGGCAATATTAACAACTATACAGGACATTGCTACTTCTAGGTGTTATTGTTAATTCCTAAAAAAATTTCATTGCACACCGCTAGCAGCGCTGATTTTGTATATTTGATAAAAGCAGAATTTATGCCAAATGTATGTATTATATAAATGTTAGTCTTCGTCATCGTCTTTGTTGTGCGATAGAGCCATTCCAGTCGCACCTAGGGTTGCCAACTTTTTATGACAAAAAAAACGTATAAAGTGGTTTGGATAGGAAAAAAAAGTATTAGGAAGAAAAAAAATAGTATTTTTCAAATTTTAATGTTTTTATTGCTTTAAACACGTATTTTTGTGTGCTTTTAGCACATGCTAACAATTTTTTGTTGTCTTTAAATGTTACAAAGCTTGTTTGACAATCAACGTTTAAATTTAAATAAATAATTTTTTTTAGTTATTTTAGCTTTTTTAGGAGTCACTGGTGTGTCGCTATCAGAATTACTCGTCATTTTCAGCATTAATATTTACTTTAAAATGCATTCTTCACTTATAAACAAAACTAACGGACCAGTTTTGTACAATTTCGTCGATAGTAGAGACATCTGTGACAAACGTCACAACTGACATCTGACATCTAATAGGCCTTTTCGATTCACGCCAACAGCGCTGTCAGCGCCAATAATCCGTTCCGAATCAACCGTAAGCGCGCTGATGACAACGTTAACGCTGCCCATGGTCGCGAGCGTAATCACTGTTGGCGCTGTTGGCGTGAATCGGAAAGATAGGTAACATTTCGTTCAGCAATTATAAATCGTTAAGTACCCATGATGAGTATGTGTTACGCATCACAGTAAAGATTGAAAATAAAGTATTTTTGCATACTTTATTTGTATGTAAAAGTATAAAGTATAATTACCAAAAATATAGTAGGATACGTTATTATAAATTATGGTTGGCAAGCCTAGTCGCACCTCAACTTAAGTCTGAGTACTAGAGGGTAAAGTTTTGGTTGTCATAGTTTTAATATATAATAGCGCCATCTACTTACTGATAAATAAACTAATAATAAGTACATAACTGGTCAAATTAAACACAAGTGTATTAAATATTATGTGTATGTACTTATTGTTGCAGAATTAAAAATTGTCAGACCGGTATAGACCTATGGTCACTGTGTGCATGTTATCATATTAATATCATAATTGTCAATTTTAGCAAAATTACTAACAAAGCTGTGTACACAAAACTTTGATCTTTAGTTGAATATGTTGTGCGTCTATCGGCATAGCAATATTTCACCAATTTCTATTTGTATCAAGTCCGATATAAGAAATTGAAAATGTGTGTGAAAAAAAAGTGCATTTACACTATAAGATTTATATCCATAATTGGTGGAAAAGTTCGTGATACCGTTGATGCAGCCTTTTTTACTTTTAATGAGATTTTCAAAGCAATTTGTCATATATTAAGATAGCTTTCATATTTTCGGACATAAGTATAACATAGACAATACAGTCCCGGTTGCATAGCTCACATGAGTAAATGAACAGGTTCTTATGAAAAATTACTATAAATGTAATGCTTGGGACCCTATAATTAATAAAATTAAAACTGAACCCAAGCATACCACTGCAACACTTTAAAACACAGTTAGTTCATTCTGTGTAGATCGGACCAAAGACAATAATTAACAAGCTGAAGGTACTCCGGATTAACTTTGACATCGGGACTTCAGTCACCTTAGTCCCCTGTGACCACGGGTGCTGGAAACCCCCCGAAACGTCGGCTATTAAAAATAAAATAAATAAACGCGATAAAATCCGTAAAAGTAGTTTTAATCAAAGTATTATAAACATCAAAGAAAGCAAGTTTTAAACACAGGTTTATTTTTATTTTAACTATGGGTAGAACTGCAGTGATGAATCTTGAAATTCATCTGTTCATGCATGTAATGAAACCGATCTAAACGTAAATTTCTTAGTTAGTACGTAAGCAACTCAAATTAGATCCGCGCCGACTCCACTCATATTTAACTGCAATTTGAAGTTTCGATTTACCACGTTCTCGGTGGTGAAGAAAAACATCGCAGGAAATCTGCATATCTGAGATGTTAAAAAAATATTTCGGAAATCATTTTAGGTATAGGTCTGTGAAGTCGGTCATCCAGCGTTGGATTCAACCAACTCCTTTTTGACCAAAACTCCCTGTGATCTGTGCCCAGTAGTGGGATGTATTTAGGCTTCCCACTGCTGATCATAGGCTTCCCCCGCTGTATGAGAAATAAACCTGGTATTTGCAGTAGTATTCACGCTTGGCAAGCGGGTTGGCAACTGCAGCTCTTTATTACTTTGCGCTGTTATCAAGAAGATGCTGCCCATCTCCTGTTTAGAAGATGTCACCCACGGGATGAAATGGGATAGTGGTTTCTTTTTCGCCACCTCTACATGTCTAATGTATTATTTCTACTCCCGTTCATTAATTGGATTTCCAATAGTTAATAAAGTCGGATATTTGCCACAGTAGCCGCGCTGAGCATGCGAGTAGCCAACTGCATATTTTTAATATTTTGAGCTGTGATCAGGAAGACGCTGCTGCCTGTTCATGAATTTAGTTCTTCTCACACGTTCTCCGTGAATAGGACTACATTTATGAAATTTTGAAGTCTACTCGAACGTACAAAAATACTGGTATATGGTGCTAATCTGTATTCAATGGGACCAATATTAATAAAGACCATGAAATTAAACCTTATTTTATCAAGAATATATCAATTTTAATAATGAATATTATGTAAATAACGCACTTCGATTCCAGGACAATTTTCCGTATTCAAATACACATCGGAAGCCCGATATAAAAAAAAGTGTTGCTTGAGCTTGACGTATGATATTCATGCGATTTTGATAAAATTACTTATGTGTTTCTGTAGCCTATAAATATTGCCAATATAGACACAGATACCGACGCCGACGTGTCTCTACAAGTGATCCAGTTTTGCTAATTTTAGTACGAAATAGTATTATCGATGTTTCTAAATTCAAATCCATCCAGAAGCTGCGGGTAAAAGCTAGTATTTAGAACAAAATTTGAAGATCTAGGGACCTATTTTCCATAAAACAGTTATCATTATCCTTAACACTCATACTTGTAGTTTTGTTGTAAAATTATTTAAAGAAAAACTTTAAGAGATAGGAGATAAAGCGTAAGGAACTTTTTCGTGCAAAATTGCTATCTATCAAAGTTTATTTGAAACTCTACATCCCTCATAGTATTTGAGATATTCAACAAAACCATTTAATTTCCTGTTTTTGATTGCACAAAAAAATCCACCGAAATTTTCGGATTTAATATAACTTAGATCACTCTTTGCATTGAGCTCAATGTGTTTGTGAACTGTCATCCCAGCTGTTTCAACCATTTCAAAGATTATTCTTAAAAATATAAACCCCTCGGCTCAATAAAAGGCAGTTATGACAGACAGTTTTGCTACAACACAACAGTTAGATAGTTAAGTTTTATATGTATATATATTTAGTTAGCCCAAAACAAACTGACAGTTTTTGACCCATGTAAAGTCGATCGACACCAAAATAGTTGGTTTACCAAATCACCATTCAATTACTGCTAATAAAAAATGGAATTATCACTTTTTTACAAAAAAGGCAAAGAAAAATATCTATATTTTTCATCGAGATTTTATCAATAAATTTATCCTTAAGCAAATTATATTTATAATTATATATTTATATAACAACATACTAACAATATTTTTTTAGTATTATGTTTGTATCTTTTTATTAATTGTACTCTTCTTAAGCTTCTTTTATAAGCTTCTTTTTACACATACTTCTTTTTTATTTCTGAGCTTGGTTGACTAGTTGAATATGCGTCAAACAAACGTCAAACATTCGGTCAAACAAAGTTTCTTGCTGGATCTCCTCTCTAGAATTGTCGCTTCTGGACCGGTGCGGCGCGGCGGTAGATTTTAATGTCTAAATATTTTTGACTTTGACTTTCAGTAATAAGTTCAGAACAGTTGATAACTTTCATTAGTTTTTAATTTAGTTCATTTTTTCGAATAAGGGTGACACGCAGGCACACAGTCAGATATTTACATAATCCCGTGTTTTTTTCCATACAATTTCAATGGTGTTGTAATCGAAAGGGCCTCGGTGGTGCGCCATTTAGGCGTATATCTTGACTCCTTTAAACTTAGACGCCTCTTCATATCGAAATGATTGCAGATATTACGGTCTTTTAATGTTTGAAGAAAAACGCAATCTGCTGGATATGTAACTTACATTCGATAAATTATATACTTACACGGAGTAATCGACCGCTCTGACTTATTGGCTTATATTAAATTTAACGTCCCAATGAAACGCATTGTTTTACATCCTCTTTCACCGGACTAATTATGGGAACAGTTGTAACGCGTTTGTATTTTTATAGGGTTACAAACGAGCATACAGTCCACCTGATAGTGGATGCTATGGGCAATATACATCTACATTTATTAAGAATCAAAATGCAGATGCGTTGTCACCCCTGAGGACTAAGATGGAATGCCTCGTTTCCAGTAAAAATATCTTCAGTTCTCTACACTAGCCGTACAAAACACAGCATTGTTGAGGTGTGGTCCTTCGCCGGTCGAACGGACCCATTCGTGCTACATACAACTAATATAGCTACAGCGTGACTCTATTTAGTTCAATTGATCCTTTTAATAGTACTAAAAATAGATTCAAAAATTAAATTCACAAGGGTATAAGGTACCTGAGGGTACTAAGGCCTAGGTAGGGGAAATTTGTAATAAAATGAAAAATATCCAACATAATCTACAAGTTTTAATATTAATCAGTCATGTACTTAAATTACTACAGAGTTTAAACAAAAAATAGCTTATCTAGCTTAAAACCAAAACAATATATAACTTTTTTTTAAAACGCAGTCTGTAGGCCTTATTATACTAGGGTAGGGTAAAAAGGCCTATACTTTAAACTATCCAAAAAACAACTCATACTACGTAAATTGGTATTCTTGAGATCAATAATCATTAACATAAAGCAATAGGAAGCATAGTGGTCTTAGAAAATTAAATAAATTGCCTTTATTCGCATCCATCAGGACATTGAAAGTCATCAGTATCTACTGAAGTCAAACCGACACACTCTCTGTGGTACCACTTGGAGCATCGCGAGCATTGCCTCGTTGCATCGTCCATCCTATCTTCTTTGCCGTTCTATTTTATTTGTCAAATTTATCGTAGATATCTCTCAGTTTTTTTTTAAATGGTCATCAAAAATAAATTTATTTAGCTTTTGGTCTCTAGCTGGGTTCATGAATTGCGCTTTTTTTTACGGATATTTCATGGTGTCTTTTCATGAATGCTTTGAACCAGTCTTTGCATGCGCGTTTGCCCTCATCATTAAAATTGTGTTTTATATTATTTTGCTCACAATATTTATACACCAATCGACGCAATATTCTTGGTGTCACAACTCACAAGTAAGCCCATTTCAGAATACCGGATTATTCTTTGCACAAGTTGTGAGCTTGTGTGAGTGTAACCTTGATCGTCAATTACTGTATTTAGTACGTTTTTTGTTACTTAGGCCTTATTGCCCGACAGCCCTTAATACCCGCGGGTACCTTATACTCACTCCAGCTGAATGTAATAATAATAATAAATTAAAATAGTACCTAAATTATTGAGCCCTCATTTAATACGGTAGTTCTTTCATTAATAAATAGATATATGTATATGTACGTGTATATGTATATTATAAAAGTAATATTTATTATTTATAATAATGTCATTGCTTAGTAGTGTTACGAGCTTAGGGTTGGAAAACCAATGTTTCGGTTTCAATTTTTGGTTTCACTTTGTTTGTTTCAGCTTCGACGTTGTCATGCTGAGCAACCCTATCTTTCACCTCCTTTATCTCCTTCCCGAAGGTAGCGTGAAGGTCCTTCATGAGGAGCATCTGCTCTTCCAACCGACGGGCCTGTTCCTCTTGTCCGCCCCGCAGCTGCTCCTCCAAACGACGGGCCTGTTCCTCTTGTCCACCCCGCAGCTGCTCTTCCAAACGACGGACCTGTTCCTCTTGTCCGCTCTGCAGCTGCTCTTTCAACTAACGGACCTGTTCCTCCTGTCGGCGAGCCTGTTCCTCCTGTCGGGGAGCCTGTTTCTCCTGTCGGCGATCCTGTTCCTCCTGTCGGCGAGCCTGCTTCTGCAGCATCACCATCAGAGCACCTAAGTCAGGTGCTACAGATGTAGGAGCTACTGACGAGCCCGCAGCCGGCGGCTGGCCCTCCGACATCTGCGGCGTTGCACCACCAAATCTTCTTTGGTCCGTCTCCTGCTGGCGTTGACTTCGTAAAATCGGCCATGATTTTATCCCACTTCTGACACCAATTGTTACGAGCTTGAGGTTCGTGACAATAAAAATTGTATTTTTAAATTGGTTGCCGATAGAATTACCAAAATTAACTCTTTAATTCACTTTACACTAATTAAACTTAAAACACTAATAATTAATCACACTGATTCACTTTATTCCGCTCCGAAGCTTCGCTTGTCTCGCCAAATTCAATACTTCCTCATGAAGTCTAGGCCCAGGATCCAGTCGTCCATTATATTAGCCACGATGACATTATGCAGGTAGATCATGTTGCCTAGCTTCAACTCTATCTCCTTCTCTCCACGGACGGGTATACGCTGACCGGTTAATGATGAAATTAATTAATCTAACAGCCACCGGTCAGTTTTTATTGTCACGAATCTCAAGCTCGTAACAGTAGTATTAGTTAGTATTAGTTCTTAGCGGTTTTACTAAGTTAGAAGTAGTTACTTTTATATTAGTTATTGGCTTATTCGTGTTTAATAATTAAAGTACAAATGTTTAAGTGTTAATAAGCTGTTGTCATCATTAATAAAAAAAATGGAATGCTTCCTTTCCAGTAAAAAGGGTCTACACTAGCACTAAGCTGTACATCTCGTCTACTTTATTTTGACCGCCTTCGAAAAAGAACGAGGTTAAAAATTGGATTGTGTTTTATGTATGTAGCACGGTGTTTTCGAGGTTTAAATGATTATTCGACGTGATGGGTCCCTTATTTATAAATACGATCTATAAACGTAGCACGAATTGATGGTTTGGCTGTTTCAAAATGAACAAACGCCGAACTAAAATGTAGCGATCGAGAAGAGCACAGGGAATATTTTGACCTTTTTTAAACTTTTAAGATGACAAGCAAGCACACGGTCCACCTGATGGATTTTAAGAATAAAAATACAGATGCGTTGTCACCACTGAGCACTAAGATGAAATGCCTCGTTTCAAGTAAAAGGGTTTCCTGAACTCACCATACGAAATACATTCTCAGCCAAGTGTTCTCTCATCTCTCATCAAGTCTACTCTTTCGGCTCTTCGCACGATTGTGTAATGATATAGATGTATGTTTGTGTACATGGCATGGACATTTCGTAGGTAAATTACAATACGCCGCCTTTACTATAAAATATACAAGAAAAAGGAAAATATGTTAAATAAAATATCAGTCATAATAACATGTAGAGTATTTATTCCGTATAAAATCACAACAAACTATTCTTCCAAATCTTATTCCATTGCATATTCCGTCACTTAATTCTACATATCATATTAAGATTATGAAACAAAAAATATGACTCCATAGCTCAGGTCTGATACTAGTATTCAGTGAGCTCCTTAATTAAGCAAAGCTGACAAAATAGTTATAATAATGCAAATAATTGCAATAATTATAAAAAAAAAACATAGTATTCACGAACTAAGCATTTATTAACAAAAAAAAAACATTGGTCGTGTTTTACTCATTCACTAGCAACAATATTTTCTTAGTACTCAGAGGGACCTACGTTTATATCACTTACAAATATTGAGTAGAATCACAGAACTTTGTCACCTAACTTGAAAATAAATAGAGGCAGATTTGCAAAGTCCAAAGAACCATTGTACCGAACCTTGCGTTTTATAAAATAACTAGCAACCCACCCGGGATTCGACCTTATGATCATCTATACTTTTTTATCCCTAATAGTTTATAATAAAAGTTGTTATCGCAAAGTTTTTCGATTCCATATTATAGCCTAGATCACTCCTTGCTTTGATCTTTGTATATTCGTGAAATTTCATCGCAGTAGGTACAGCCATTTCTAATATTAACCTGGATAGCCAGACTTAAATTTTAAATCATCATCAAGAAGTATATAGTGTCGTTATTTAGATTTAATCCAAAGAAAGCAACTAATTAAATATTTTTTGTATTTTGTAAATCCCTTTGTATTTTGAATAAAATATAGCATAGGTCACTCATGGCACTGCTCTCCATCTGTTCGTAAAGTTTCACCAGAATTGGTTCAATCGTTGCGAAGATTAGCCCTAACAAACTAGCAAAAATTTAAAATTAAATGATTTTTTTATTTCTTAGTAGCATGCAAATTATTCCCTTAGCTAAATGGAAAACCTTTATTTTAATATTACAAATAGACGCTTTCATTTTATTTCTGTTTATAGATTAGACGTTCAATGACTACGGAATTATGTAACTTGCAAATCAAAACTATATATCTGAAATACTAGAGTTTACATATACAAAAATAAAAAAAAACACTGATTATAATTATATCGTCTGACTGACTGATTATATCGTCGTTTCTTTCACTTCTTGCTAACGAAACCACCTTACCCCACCACTATTTGTTGTTGACACCATAAACTTCTCAATTTTGGAACAATTGTATTTTTAATGTCATACATTGCAAGAGATATTCTCAATGAAAAGACGATATTAAGAAACTATTTTTTCACGCGTACAAACTATATATCTGTACACACAAGCGCCCGTTTAAAAACAGCAGAAAAAGACTTTACTAATGGAATTTTTTTCCTCTTTAAACTCTCAAAGTCGTACCCATTCCAAGAAGATTCAAACTGGATTGGGAATCAGAAGGAGTGGCTTGTAAATTAATATTAGGTAGATCGGGCGTTCTTGTTATGTCAAATCTCCGTTATATACATATCTCAATTTCAAATTTATAACAATCTTTAATAACTAATATAATATGCAGCATCTTTAGCAAGCATTTAGTCATATATGGACAGAAAATTTCAATTATACTGTAGCAGACCAACAAAGCAAGATAAAAGAAGTGATGCGTACGTTTTCAAGTGATGCAAAAAATAATTTTAATCTATGGTAACCGCGGTTCACTGTGATATCCGGACATTGAACAGCTCAGTCTCCTATCCTCCTCCGAGACCATGGGTGCTGTAAAGTGTTCGAATTGTCAGATATATAAAAAATTGACTCACACTCACGCACACATCTTTCTTCTTTCTATATCAGCCCACAAATTATTTTAAATGCATGTGTACGTGTGTGTATTCCAACAATAAGTTGAGCATGGTCTTGGCTTGGTTTTGCATCACTTAAAATGTATGTACGGTTCCCTCTTTATTTATTTGTATATTATAGAATATATATAATATTGAATTCAGCATTTATGTTGATGTGGTAACCGTCACTTACTTACTAAAGCCCCCTTTTATGAAGTAGTAAATACAAATTTCATTATAAATTTAATGTACAGTCGTGCACAACATACATTTAGATACATTTACTTGATATGCTAATCATTGAATACTGTGATACATAATTTTGTTTTTATAAAATGTAATTAACGCATTAAATAAGACTTAAACGGACGGAATAACCTTGTTTTTACAGTATTTATGGTGTTCTATAATGGATGGAAATGTTTATGGTAGTTTCGGCATACTACCGTCAAATCTCTGAAGGACCTTTTGGTGACATTCAATTCTTTTTATAAAATTATTATGCAGAGCATCTTATTTTAGACCGACATCTGCAATGCAGCTTAAAAAAGTAAATGGTAACACCCAATGTGGTATTTCCTATTAAATACTTTTTAACGTATTCAACATTCCTGGACTTCATTTGTCATTATTCATGACTCAAAAATAGATCAAATAGAACATTCCTTGTTATAAGTCCATTCCATTTGACAATAAATAGTGTATTGTAAAATCGTATTACATTAATGATCTTATCTTTTAGTTTTCATCTAATAGTAATAAAAAGTTGCAATTATGAATTAATCAGTACATGTGAATGATGCATTTAGAAATTGATTAAACATAATTGAAAATAAAAGCATTCATTAACGAAATCATACATAGTATTTTAGTTTTTCATTTATATAAAAGCGACTTTGTAACACATAGTATAAAATTTTTAAGTTCTTAAATAATGAAACTATGTATTTATGTAATAATACTGTTATTATTAAGCAACGGCGCTGAGTCCTCGGATTCTGATTTCTCGCTGTCACTTGTCACTGTGAAAAAAAAACTCAATTAAATAAGAAATATATTATAAAAGCTTTAATTAATATTTAAACGTCACAAAATTGAAAATGTGTGATTTTGCATAATTAATAAGCAAAATTGAAACATTTAAAGCCAATGTTATGGAAAGATAAAAGACATCATGCATATATAAAGCATAAATAAAAATATATAAAATAGTAAGCACTTATATCGGCAACTGTACATTATACAAGCATTACAAGGATTAAAGAAAGCTCAAAGAAAAAAATATTGTATTTAAAAAGGTAATTTAAAAGGGTAGGGTCTCTAGAAGCTAAACTAACCTTAGCATCCTGATACATGTAGCTTTAACTATATCAAAGAGATCTGAAACATTGGACATTGTAAGTCTATGAAAGGAGTATGTTATATGTTTTTTAACATATTCTTAATTTTCTATTAAATCAGTAGTGAAAGGAATTATTTTTGACTTTTTGAGACTATTAAAGTTACAATTGTATTTCGTCTCTAAGTCGTGTCGCAATAAAACAATGATCGAAAATGTACATTTGCTTATATTTGACATAAAAATACACTCCACATTATATCATACATGACTCATAACGAGAGACAACTCTTTAACAGATATTTACAGGTCGACTAAAGTGTCTCATGTTTGTAACTAACGATCTAAAACCACGAATATTTTCACTACTAGAATTTCCATATGGCTTCACGAATGTTCCTTCAATGTTTCACTTTTCTTGGATTCCTTGGACAAAGCAATGGAGATTTTTGTATTTCCTTTACTAGATTCTAATATTTATATTGATATAGATATTAATATCAATTATACGGACAATATTCGCGGTATTACAAACAGTTGGGTATTCAACTTGTTAGCTTTAGCCACAAATCTAATTATTTTAACTATTCTATAACGACATACCGATCAGACTGCTAAAAATTTCTTCAACTCATCGGCTAAAACATAATCTGTATGACATTCAGTTACTAAAATAATAATTGTGCCTTTTATATTTCACGAGAACAATTCGTTCACTAAATGGTAGTTATTAAATATCGTAAGCATTAATAGTCATGAGACAGCGTTAAATTATTAAGAATTAGTGCAAATTGGTTTCATTTCAAATGATAAGATTATAAATTCTTGCGATAACAGCAATACTATTTTTTTTTTAATTTCTTTGCCGCATATATTCGACCTAGCCGAGGTACACAGAGTTAGCTTACTAACCCGTTGCTACTACGTATACATAAATAGAAAGGTAATACATATAAAATAGCAGGAAATTGCGACAATGTACAGAGTAGCTTAGTGATAGACAGCCAACACCGATTAAGACTAGCTTAAACAATTTCAACCTTATAACGAAAACAGTAGAATTGTTATTTGTATATCGAGGTGTTAAGTATTTGAATTTGATAACTAAAGGTCCGTTGTTGGATACGTGAATGAAAAAAAAATCATTTCTTTGCAGAAAGAAAATTTCATTTGGAACCTGAAATTCATTAATTTGATTTACATTTGATTTTAATGATGTTTTTTTTTACTCAAATACCCAAATATATTTAAAGCTTTAGTGTTTTATAAGATCAAATAAAAAAAAATCTGAGCGTACTAAATCTCAAACAGAAATAGACAAAAACGAGCGAATAAATTTCAACTACCCTCAGCACGTTTTACAATATTCTTTGATTTGAACAAGGTGACAATATTACAGTCAAAACTAAAGTCAAAATGGTTGAAAGATATTCAATACAATATACAACAAATGTCTAAAAAAATGATAAACAAGAACTTTGGAGGAAATGTGTGAAAGTACCACCTCACAATTTCAAGTATGCAACTTTAAATTGGACCTATTTTAATTTTAATTAAAACAATTATTTTTAATGGCAAAGAGATATGAGCATTTGAATAATTTAGCGTGCATATAACAGAAAAAAATAACACAGACAACTTCTTGGATTTCTATCCATTATTTAGAAATATAAAGCTTTTAGAAAATCTACATATTTTAAATGAATTCTATTCTTCGGACATAAAACAAACTCTTATTTAAAATGATTCGGCGCTGTAGCCTACACGAAATCGTCCTATACGTTCAAATATGAACCTAATGTGCTAAACAATAAAGTCCATACTGGCAAACATAACACACATCCGTCACCACTTACTGCTCGTAATCACCAATTAGTACTTCGTAACAACCCAATACGCGTTTTTGATCTAAAACAATGAAACAAAATTATATTCTGTCCCTAAATTCGGTTATATCTGTCAAATATGGGTTAGTAAAGTAAGGTCAGCAGAAAAGAGAATATCAATTTTTTAAAGTTCGACATAACACTAAAGGCAGTGATGTAATACGAGCCCCCTAGTCTATCGATCTGCCAATGACCATTTAAAATAATTATTTAATGTGATCGAAACTTTGCCCTTCATTGATATATTTTTATTGAAGATGGGCACTTTATATACACTATTTTTAGCATCTTTGAACGAATTTGAACGACATCATACAAACATATAACGTATAACACCATAAAACTACGAAAATATAAGCGAAAGGAGTGAAAACTAACCGTAAAACTGTAGTAGTAAGGTCTAACGATAGGGAAAACGAAGAGCTGGTTTTTGCCGTCAATGACGCCACTATTGTCTAAATGTAGCTATTGACTTAACTATTTCTTTAAGCAATATTTTGCTGCGAGCGTTAAAAAAATAATACTTTTGATATTAAGGTTTTTAAAACATTAATTTATTGGAATAAATAAATGACAAAACGTGATAAGCTACGACAAAATAAGTGCATATATTTATTTATATCTACTTCACAAGGAATTGTACTTAGTGATATAATCTCAGGGTATCCACTATGTACGTACAAATGACAAAGGGACTTAAAGTAATGGTAATAATATTAATTTTTGTTTCCTTCGGTCGCCTCTTACGACGCCCGCGGGGTGATATGGGATAGTGGACATTTTAACACCGTCACTACACGGTAGCAAACACGCACAAAAACACGGACACGTGTAACCAACTTTAAATAATGAAGACCGCAGATGCTGTGTCACCCTTGGATACTAAGATAGAATACCTCAAGGTCTGTAATTATAATGGTTCTCTTCCCTCACTCTTCAAACCAGAACATTACACATATAATGTTTTTCAGTAAAGTACGAAGGTGATAATAACCACGTCGGACTCCTAGATGGAGCATTAATAAAATAGTTTTTCAAATTTTAGTAAGCATGTATTGGTAAGAAGATAGGAGCCTTTTTACTGGAAACAATTGAGATTCCATCTTAGTCCTCAGGGGTGACGACGCATCTGCAATTTAATTTTTAATCGAGGATAAATGTAGCTGTCTATGGACCACAGAATCCACTAACCGGTGAACTGTGTTAAGCTGAAAAAAATGAAGTGGCGCCATCTACAGCAAACAACAGCATCTCCTATATCACATATTATTTATAATAATATTGAAAGTCAGCTAGCTTAGTCATACATAGCATAAGTACAATAATATTTTGGTTAACACTGTGTTTATTATACATAGTTTACAGTTAGTGTCTCTCTTGACATCGGTGGACTGATTACTGAGAGTTGTTTTGGAGCGGGCAGAGTTCTATGATTTCTTATATTTACGCGAACATTACACATTTAAATAAAACTAGTTTTTATCGTGTATATGAACTTTTTTTTATTCCCGACGTTTCGCGTACTTTATAGTCCCCCGTTAGCATCGGCGCTTCAAAGTATTAGAACGTCAGGAATAAAAAAAATAAGTTATTATAAGCGACAAAATCCGTAAAAACTAAGTTTCATTTAAACGGACAGTTTTACTGTTTCAAATGTAATCTATTTGTTTAATTATATATTTATCTTACTTTCACAAATATGCTTGATCTGTAACGACACGGATCAAATAGTAAAGCGCCAAAGGTGTTTTTGGCAAGTAGACGCCAAGAGGAATTCCATACTAGAACCTACAATGCTATTTATATACTTGTATATTTGGCAAGAAATTTGTTATTATAGGAGTTGAAAATTTAATACATACATACAAATTAATAACTATATTATTAAAATAACTGTTTAAAGACACAACCAAACGACAGTTAAGTCCTGTAGACCCTAAACAATTTAACATAGGTAGAGCGTTGCAGTTGCCCGCAACATTTGGCAGTACTTCACAGTTGCCGGCAACATTTGGCAATAAATTGACAAATAGTATAGAAGTCTCCCGTCCCTATATATTCCAGTTTGTATATCTATATCGCTAAGAGTTGACAATTATACAAATAAACAACCATCTTGTATTTATAACTGTTTAAATAAATGACAAAATGATAGTTAAGTCTTGTTAAGACTCTAACCAGTTGAACATAGATTACATTTGTCCGCAACTTTCGCAATAAATTGCCAAACGGTGTAGTCTCCATTGGAGTCAGATATATTACATACTAGAACAGGCACCGCGAAAAAAATTTATGGCACAGAGTACCTTTTAATCGCACAGACTAAGTTTTATCCTGCAGGCTCTAACGCAGTTGCAAACAATCAAGTGTCGGCGACTCTTTAAGTACGTAGTACATATTACTACAATGTATAGTCTCTTCCATCTCATTCAGTTTATATATCTATATATCTCTACCTGCTCAGTGCGATACGACCTATAAGTTGATAATTACACAAATAAATATATATCTTGTGTATTTAACCGTTTAAAGAAGAGACAAAACGATAGTTAACTATCGCCTTGTCTAACAAATTTAACATAGAGATTCCTTACCTTTACGCGAATACTACACAATAAATGAAACTAATTTTACGGATTTAATGACGTTCAATTTTAACCTTTTCAATCTCGACGTTTGGGGTGCATTACAGCTCACACGTGACCGCACTACCAACAACGTCGGGATTTAACAAGTTAAAATTAAACGCGATAAAACGCTTAGTATTAGTTTTATTTAAAGTTTAACATAGATTACAGTTACCCGTAACATTTCGCAATAAATTGGCAAACGGTTTAGTCTCCCCCATCCCGATCTATTCCAGTCTGTATACGAATATCTCTACCCGCTCACTATAATATAACCTATGAATGTGAAGCCCGCTTTGCTAGCTTCGCTTGTGTACGTCGTGCAGTCGTACCATTTCTTTCATTCGCGTGCGTGCTCGAATGCATGTTCGCTTGCACGTTCACAGGCGGGTACGGTATCCAAAACAACCGAATCTTGAGATGGTCGCATATCTCTAGACATATCTGACCGCAATATCGCATAAAGTCAACTACGACCCATATCTGAAAAAAAGGATGTTATTTTAGTAATTCATATTTTAATTTAAATAAAATGTTTACAAACTAATCTATAAAAAAGTGATCTCTGTTAACAATAGTAACGAACACAAGCTAGTAATACCAGACTCAGCTAGTAATGCCCCAGCAATGTATACACTATACAAACCGAAGGTTTATTATAATATAAATTAATATATTATTAATAATAACAACCCCTGGGTGGTCGATTCCAAGCTGTTCGTACATTTTGTAAATAGTTTGTACATTTATTTTTTATTGTAAATTTTACTTTGAAAAAAAAATGTCCCGCTGGCTTTCTTGCTAATTCTTCGCAGGACAGAAGTCTTTTTTCCGAAACAGTGGTAAAAGTTAAAAAAAAACTTTCAATAAGAATAATTGTAATCCATATTGAATAAAAAGTATTCTATTCTATTCTATAATCTACTTCTATTAAGCTCAGAGCTATTTTTATGCTATGCAGACATACACAACCATTTTTAAATTTTTTGTCCGTCTATCTGTTCGGGCTTATCTTCGCAAGAGCTGAACCAATTGTAATAAAACTTTAAGAACAGATAGGGAACAATGCCAGTAAAGATCTAGGCCATATTATAACCGCAAAACTTGCAGTTTTTTTTTTTGAAGAAACCAAAAATTAATTATATAAATGTTATTTTACTACCTCAAATCTAAATAACGCAACATTGATATCCGGGGAACGCCTCGAAAACCCCGAAAAATTTTTTTTTTTTTGGTGTGCCCTTTTTTTATTTTTTCGTCTGCATTTTCTATAAATGTGTCTATGGGCCACAGCATCCACTTATCATCAGATGGAATGTGTGCTCGTTTATCACCCTTATTCTATAAAAAAAACCTATCTAGGCGAAGCCGAGCGAGTCGCTTGTATTTAATAGGCTACTGTATCATTGTACTCATGGAATTGCAACTTCGCCGACACTAGAGTAGTTTTTATTTGTCAACTTTCTAACAGAATTAAGTTTTAATTTAATTATTTTGTTTCATTTGTTAAAAATTAAAGTATTTTTTTTTTGTTTTAAATATCCCTATTTATTCTATATATTCTAGTATCCATTAAAACCTATCAGCTACAACAACCCCAGGGAACTAAGACTGAACGCCTCGTTACAAGCAGAAAGGGTATTAAGTTCGTATCTCACCACACGAAACACAGCTGCCATTTCACGCCGTTATTGTGTGATCGTGGCCGGTCCCCGGTCGATCCGACCCATTCATTGCAAACACAATATAGCTGCAGCGCGACTCTAGCACTTCTCTTCAATTTGTGAGGTAGAATAAAATAACTTTTATTCAATATAAATCATTGCATAATACTTACCTTAAGTATTTTTTTATTTACAATTGGTTCGGAAAATATCTCTGTCCTGGGAAGAACCAGCAAGTAACCCAGCGAGGCTATATTTTTTAGACAATTTTGTATATGAATTATAATAGAACCAGCATGGCAGCGATCACCTCATTCCTAGGGGTTATTATTATTAATATAATTCGTGATAATAACCCTTTTTGTACAATATTTCTTTAATCATCATCATCATCATCATTACAGCCCTTCACAAGTCCACTGCTGAATATAGGCCTCCCCCAAGTAACGCCACAAAGCACGGTCCTGAGCCACCTGCATCCATCGACTTCCTGGATGTCTTACCAGGATGTCACTCCATCTAGTGGGGGGTCGCCCTACACTACGCCTACCGGTACGAGGCTGCCACTCGGGGACCTTTCTTACCCATCGGTTATCGGTTCTTCGAGCTATATGGCCGGCCCATTGCCACTTCAGCTTACTAATCCGTTGGGCTATGTCGGTCACTCTGGTTTTACTGTGGATATCCTCATTTCTGAGTCTATCACGCAGAGAAACTCCGAGCATAGCCCTCTCCATAGCTCGCTGAGCGACTTTGAACGTCCTCATACGGCCAGCAGTGAAGGAAAACGTCTCAGATCCGTTATGCTGAGAACAAATTATCGGACGCGTCCGTCAGCCGCGGCTGACAGACGCGGCTGACGGACGCAGCTTATTGAAATCTAGCCAGTACATTTAATACTACACTGTGCAAACTATCGGTCTTAAGACGCGGACATGACCTTGCGTTGCTCTTGAGCGTTCGGAGATCCGAACATAATCTAGCCGGCTGAATGTTTGTGCGTCCGCGGACAGTGTGAGCGGGACACGGGACGCGTCCGCGGTCGTTTCGAGTGTCACAAGCGAACCAACTGCGCTCGCGACATGATGTGTGATGAAGAAAAATTAATTGAATGTGTTCGTGGCCACGAATGGCTATATAACCACAAACTGCAGCACCATAAATGTATTTATTCTTAAGTACATTTTGTAACGTTTATCATCTTTTTGAAAATCTGGATACAATGTATGAAATTCACCATACTCGAGTCGAGTAGTGCCATGGAGGACGGAATTGAAGAGCTTCCGAAGGACTTTAAGTACCAGTGTTCCACGCGCTTTCAAAAGCTCCGCTGTAATTCCATCCTCACCTGGGGCCCTGCCGTTTTTAAGGTGCTGGAGAGCCATTCTAATCTCGCTCAGACTGACGTCCGGGATATCATCGGAATAGTGTCGGATAAGACCTGCTCTTGGATCGTTACTCACACTTGCTTGTGGCTCCAACGATGATGTGTACAGCTGCCCATAGAACCTCTCAATCTCACTCAAAATCTCAGGTGTCCCGGAAACGATGCTGCCACATTCAGTCTTCAGCTTTTACAGTTGGCTCTTTCTCCAGACAGATTTCTGGCAAAAACTTTGGAGCCCTGGTTCCGCTCAATCGCTTCTTTAATACGAGCAGTATTAAATTTGCGTAAGTCCCGCCGCATGCATTTGGAGATCTGTCAAATCTGTTGACGATTGCAGCCTCATCTCCCGTCTAACAGCCATGAGATTAAGAGTGTGATCGGAGAGTTTTTGTGTTCTTCTGCGGCGGGTCTTGCAGAACTTAGCTCCGACCGCATGGAGACTTTCCACGAGCTTGTAATTCATATCGTCCACTGCACTGAAGCTTCTAGGCACTGAAAGCGGTTACGTAACTCGAGCTGAAAGGTTTCGGGATTCTGGATTAGAGCACGAGGGGTAGCAGCAGTGTGCCTCTAACCATTCGGTGATCGCTGCCAGTTTTCACACTTGCGATCACTGAGACATCACTGAACAGTTGGTGTCTGGTCGTCATAATGAAGTCAATCTCATTTTTTGCCGAACCGTCGGGACTCGACCAAGTCCACTTCCTGTGGGGCCGCTTCTGGAAGAAAGAGTTCATCATAAAGAGTCCCTCTTTCTCCATAAAGTCGACCAGCCCTGGCCCCTACGGTTCCGTTGCCCTACACCAAATTTCCCTAACTTCAGCTCACCGCTTTCTCTTGTGCCTAGTTTTGCGTTAAAGTCTCCCATCAACACCGTATAGTGGGTTTTGGAGGAATGCATGGCTTTAGAGATATCCTCACACATTTCCTCCACCTCCTCATTGGGATGTGCCGAGGTTGGTGCGTAAACCTGAATGACCTTCAGCGAATACCGTTTGGTGATTCTGAGTATCAGGTACGCGACCCTCGTCGACACACTCCCAATCTTTACGACGTTGTTGATGAGAGACTTGTGGACGATAAATCCGACACCTCCTTGGGACAGATGGTCGCCCTCCCGGTGATAGAACAAGTTGCTGGACTCGAGGATTACCGTGTCCTCCCCCTCTCTTCGGACCTCGGATAATCCAATAATATGCCAGCGCAACTTGTCTACCTCTTCTTCCAGCTCCAGTATCTTCTCGTCAGTCCTCAGGGTGCGTGCGTTATATGTTGCCAGGTCGAGTCATCGTAGGTGGCAACCGAACCTCCACCGGAGATTCTTAGCACCCCCTGCCCCGCCGTTACCATGGTACCACCGTAGCCAGGAATAGCGGGGCCACCGGGGACTGGGGGCTGTTTGTTTGCGTCGTTATTCATGGGGGGATATTTGCCATAGTTGCCACGCTTGGCGAGCGGGTTGGCAACCGCAATTTTTTTTTATTATATCACTGTTGTTATCACGAAGATGCTGCTGCCCATCTCCTGCCTGTCTCCCTCTGTCGCCTCTTACGACACCCACGGGAAGATATGGGGTAGTGGATATTCGCAACCGCCACTACACGGAATTTCTTTAATAAAACATTTAAACTTATTGATGAGTTTAGTTTACGACGGGCTGTTTTTCCGCAACTCCACGTCTAAAGCGTGTATTTTGCGTGTGGGCAGGAATAATGTAGTTATTCGAGCCATGATATTTCCCCGAAGAAGTTCAACAGTCCTTTGATGTTGCAAGCAACTCCGGGGAGCGATCCCGGCGTGCCGAGATGTTTAGCCCTGTACGAAGCGACTTCCGGACATGTCAGCAACACTTGGGCCGCCGTTTCTTCCTCTCCCATGCATGCCCTGCACAGGGGCCTATCAGTAACACCTATGGTGAACAAATGTTTGTTAAAAGAGCCATGTCCTGTGATAGCACTTGTTGCTATCCTGATCTGTGGCTTGTTCAGTCTCATTAGAACCCTGGTTAGACGACTGTTTACTTCAGGCAGGGCCTCCCTAGCTTGTCCACAGACTAATAAATTTTTCCAAAGTTGAGCGTGTAAATTATTGAAGTATCTACGTACCAGTAAACGAACGTAGTCAAAGGTGATTGGTATTATAGGTTCCGGCTCTATACTTGCCAGAGCCCATCCCCTTCTGGCCAGTTTATCTGCTGCATCGTTGCCTCTAGATCCACTGTGTCCCTTGATCCATTGCAGAGTCACATTGTTGTGCTTACATACCTCATTCAATCGTTGATGGCACTCGTATATCAGTCCCGAATTCGCCACATTGCAACTCAGAGCTTGTAGTACCGCCATACTGTCGGTCAGTATTCTGATGGAGAAGTCTTTCACCTTAGCATCTATTGCTATTGCCGCTTGGATGATACCCATGCATTCAGCCTGGAAGACTGTGTTATGGGTACCCAGCGGTGTGCATATGTGGATATTAATGTCTCCAGAGAAAGCCCCAGACCCCACACCTTCATTTGTCTTAGAACCATACGTGAAAACTTTGAGCTCTCTTGGACCCAATACTTCCAGATGGTCAGTTTCCTTCAATTGTATCCTGTACTTCTTATCGAATACAAATTGTTTTGGGATCCTATAATACTTGGCTTGTAAGATAGGAATTTTTGAATAAATTCTATCAATTATATCTGTATGGGGGACTCTACTCTTACTTAAAAGATTTAGGGTCTTGAGTCTAATGGCAGCTAAAGTTGCTTCTTGTTGTATATGTAGATGAAGCGGTGTTAGCTCCAGCATAGCCTCCAAAGCTGCTGTTGGTGTAGTCCTTATGCAGTCCGTGGCAGCCATACAAGCCAATCTCTGGTAACGTTGAAGCTTTCGTATAGTGGTGGCTTCATTGGTTTTGGTCCACCATACCATAGAGCCGTATGTGATCATGGGCCGAATTACAGTTTTGTACAGCCACAGTATAATTTTTGGCGTCAGACCCCAACGTTTGCCAATCATGTTTCTGCATTGCCAGAAAGTTAAACTAGCTTTGCTGATTTTGTTGCTATGTGTTTATTCCAGTTAAGTTTACTGTCCAAGGTAAGACCTAAGTATTTTACCTCGGAGGAAAGCTGGAGTTTTGTGCTGAAAAGACTTGGAAGATGATAGTTATTCCGCATTCGTTTTTGTTTGAACATTACTAGAACCGTTTTGTTTGGATTAACGGTTAGGTCATATTCCCTGCACCATCTCTCCACAATACGGAGAGCCGCTTGGTTCAGGTCGCACACTATGCTTGCTGTCTTTCCAGAGATCAGTATTGTCAGATCATCAGTATAACCAATTGTGTAGAAATGGTTAGCGTTTAATTTTTCTGATGAGTTCATTAATGACCATCCACAGGAGAGGTGAAAGAACCCCACCCTGCGGGCATCCTTTCATGATCTGAATTGTTTAAGATTCATCAGTAATGTTTATTGTTCGTGTACTGAGCATGTTTACTATCCAGTCAATCAGTGCCGGTTCAACATTATGTCTACTTAGGGCACCTTTTATGCTGGAGAAATTTGTTCTGTCAAAAGCACCTTCTATGTCTATGAAGGAGCCTAGACATATTACTTTGTTTTGGATGGCCTCTTCAATCTTTGTTATTATATGGTGAAGTGCCGATTCTGTCAGCAACTTATTGATCGGCAAACTTTGAACATTTAAATAGGTCATAACCAAACTAACTTGACGGCTAAGTGGTGCAGTGGCATAGCAATGAGTTGCCGCGCTGAGGGCCGCGGATTCGAATCCCGCACGGAACAAGTAATGTCCTACAAATAATTTTGTTTTTGTGACATGTATGTAAACCCCTCCACGATACAAGAGTAACCTAGTGTAGGGGTACCTTTTTTTTTAAAGAAAAGAACGAAAGAATAAACTAGAACTAAATCCTCCGCTCACCGTACACATCCACAGCACATAGTACTCAGGCAGCGCGTTGTTGAAGTACTGGTTGAGGAACAGCATCGATGGGCCCAGCATCGACCAGTCGTAGTACTCCATCTCGCTCTTTGTCATGTGGGCCACCTGAAATGGAACAGTTTTTGTATTATATGTTTGCTATAAGAAAACTGGACACGACAAAATGGCCATCTGTCTATTAAATTTATAATAATTTTTAGTAAATATCGAACTTATAATTTATGTTAGTACCTAAATCTAATTCTTAAATACAAGTGCCTTATCAACTAAACAGGGGCGGTAATATTGCTTAAAAATAAACGAGTCATATCTATCAGCAATTATTTTCATGATAGAGTTGGAGCTAGCCCGCACCCTGAAGAGAACGAGACTGTTTTCTTTCTTATAATGTCGTAGTAGTATTATGTGTTTTCTTTTTTGTGAATAACATGTGTTATCCACCGCGAGAATTGTGTGTGACGTATCTTTTGTTATAGAACAAGGGTGACGAAGTACACAGCCATCTTGTCCTCGATTAATAATCAAAATGCAGATTGTCATCCCTGAGGACTAGTTGAAATACCTTGTTTCCAGTGGGTATCGTTGGTGCAAAAGGGTATATTTATATACGGTTCTCTACACTCATAATACGAAACACAGCGTCAACTGCAATTTTAAGCTGGTTTTCTGAGAGAGGCTAATCTCTTTCCTATATGGGAATCTATGGGGGAGGGTTATGTTCGGCAGTGGACTTTTGAAGACTGTAACGGATGAATGAAAGAATGGACGATTTCCCATAGTCGCATCTTACGAAACCCTCTGGATGGAATGGTGCGATGAATCTCCTTATATCGAAGTTAATGCTTTTTTTAACTTTATATAAAGTGGAGCTTGACTACAATATCATCAAATGATAAATAGTAATACTGCGCGCCATAATTAATACCACTAGCGCCATCTAGTATCGAGTAGCAGCGGAACTAGAAGAGCTTTCTAGAAAATTACACACAAGAACTTTCTACAGCTAGTCGGTCGGGACCAGTATGCACTCGAACGTTCTACATGTTTTAGTAGATGTGGCCCTATATAAGGGGTCGGTATTGACCGCGACTGAGTGAGTATTGAATAGGCAATTCAAGCGAATACTTCGAAGCGATATAACCGCGAATTAAAGTGATCAATAGTGCAATTGTGTTTAATTATTAGTGTGTTTTAAGTTGTATGTAATTGGTGCTCAGTAATTAAAGTGTCAATTTTGGTAATTCAATTGGCAATTTTTACTGTCACGAACCCCAAGCTCGTAACAGCTTAAACAAAAGCCTATTCACTCCTGCCTGAGACACTTTTTAATCGAAACGAGGCATTCTATCTTAGTCCTCAGAGGTGACGCATCTGCATATTAATTCTTAATCGCGGATTTATCTTTGAATTAGATTTTGTTATTTTTTGTATCTATGTGCGTCAGCATCCATTTACTATAAGGTGACTGTATGCTCATTTGCTCATTGCTTATATATATACAGGGTGTCCCAAAAATATCACGTCAGAGTGACATGGAAGATAGGTTAGCCTTAGGTCTTGCAGATAAAGAAAAATGACCTTAGTAAAAGTATTTTAGTTTTCGAGATATCGTCAATTGTTTTATTTTCTCAAAAATCTCTACTTTAAGTTAGTGTTCCTACCGTTGTTGTTAGAAATACCTTGAAAGTTGTTGGTTTTTATATTTTTTTTAGTTTTCGAACAGTTGTTCCATGCGGTGAAAATAAATTTGTCCCAAAATCTAATGTATTTTTTAATAAAAAAGAATGATTTGTATGACTTTTTTACGGAGAACTGGTTGATGGGATGCTAAACACAATAACTAAACAACATTCCTTTTCATTGCTTTTGAAAACAGAATTCTTATTCAATAACAAATTACAGCTTCCCGCTGAGAGCGCTACCCTTAATAATAAAAATAGTAATTTTGACATTTTTTTAAATAGTTGATATAAGTGTTATACCTTTTCTGAATTTGCAGTAATTGGAGCAGTTTTTCAAATTATTTGCCAGTTTACGTCAGTACATTTTTTTTTCAGGGTAGGTCAACAAAGTTGGAGTTCAATTTTGTCAAAGGTTAAAAAGTAACACAAATCATTTTATTTTATTAAAAAATACACTAGATTTTGGGAGAAATTTACTTTCAACGCATGGAACAACTGTTCGAAAAATACAAAAATATAAAAACCAACAATTTCCAAGGTATTTCTAACGACAACGGTAGAAACACTAACATAAAGTAGAGATTTTTGAGAAAATAAAACAATTGACGATATCTCAAAAACTAAAATACTTTTACTAAGGTCATTCTTCTTTATCTGCAAGACCTAAGGCTAGCCTATCTTCCATGTCACTCTGACGTGATATTTTTGGGACACCCAGTATATATATATATATATATATATATATATATATATATATATATATATATAAATAATGTCTTTATCTGGTTCCTCTTCAGAAGAATAAAAAAATCAGGGTGTGGCTGTGAGTTAATTTTACGTGAGTGTATTTTACGTAAGGCCGGTTCGCTGCACGATGCATATAGTATGGTGCAGCGAAACGACCTTAATGCCGTAGTGTGCATCATAGTCCTCAAACTCAAAGTAATGAATTCTATGATCGTTTATCGATCGCGTGGTGTAATTACGAGGGCGGCACTGAAAATTTCGGGAATCAAGGAAGTGACACATTACTATTTAAAAATGTATTTATTGCTTTTCGAAGTATTCTCCGCGAAATTTGACACATTTTTCCATACGATGAAACCAATCATTGAAGCAACCATTCCATTCGGAAGTTGGGGTCTCCAAAATGGCCGTTTGGTAGGCGTCCACAGCTTCTTCAGAGGTAGAAGCTGTGGACGCCTACTAAGCCACCGCCTAGGAGAGTAAGTCAGCTCAAATTCTAATTTCGCCCCCACTTCCCCGCGCGTCGTATGCTATGTACCGACATGTTTGTAATCACTAATACTGTAATTAGATAGGTCGTTAGATACTTATTTCATTAGGTTTATCATATTTATGCCTGTTTCTTAACGCCAAGCCAGTCGCTTCTTATTTTAATTACGGTTATTTCCCATTTTAATTTTACGTCGTCCTGTTGCGTAATGTGTTTTCTGATCGTAAGCGACACAACTTCTCCCTTCAAAAGCCGGAGCAATACTAACGGAGCGACAGGAACCAAGCTTACGCGCCGATAGTTTAGGTAATTTCTTTTTTCAGTGAAAATAATGATATTTTAAAAAAAGTAAATAACATAAGCACTGCTTTATGGTTAGTTCAGTTAGTATGCAAAGTTTCATGATCTTATTTAAAGTATTTTATGAATAACAGCGGTTTATTGTTCAGTTTGGAGGTAACTTTGGATTTTTTTTCTATCGAGAAAATTTTACGGAATCGTGTTTTCGTCTAACATAAACCTTAACATTAATCCTCAACTTTACCATATATTTATTTCAAAATTAATGCTGCAATACTTTCGGCATAACGGAGGATCTTGCTAAGCCATTTGAGGTTATATTTCCCCTTCAGGTGATGAAAATCTCTGTCCACGCAATTTATTCTTTATTTTAGGGAAAGTATAGAAATCATTAGGGCTTAGGTCGGGGCTGTACGGCGGATGGTCTAATTAAATAAATAAATAATCTCTTTTGTTCTGTGTGCGGTGTGAGAACTCGCATTGTCGTGATGGAGGATGATGCGGCGGTTGCAGTTCTCTTTACGGAGTTCAGAAACGACCTGTGGCAAACAAATGCTAGCATACCATTCTGCATTAACCGTTCTTTGTCCCTCAAAAGGAATAGTCATAACATGGCCGGTTTTGGAGACAAACGTGGCCACCATTTTTTTTTGCATCACTCCGAGATGGGTATACAAAAGTCCAGTTTAGTCCAGAAACAAGCCAAATCGTCACAAATGTCACCAAACGCAAAACAAGTTCAAATCAGTAAGCAAAACTAATAGTCTGGTAAAATAGCCAAGTGGTCGTTTTTTTAACACTGATTTAAATACTTGCAAACGGAGACAAAATAAATACATGCGAAGTCGAGCAAGTCGAGTGATGCACTAAGTTCTCTTTTACATTTAGCTCTTCTCTTTCCCGCTTACCCAATTCAGACCCTTCTTTGTCTAATATAACACAAAAGACAGCAGGTAGTAAATATGATGGTCACACGACCCATTTCACGCTAGTAAAGTAACCATTTTAACATTTAATTTTTTTATTTTATTACATTTAAATAAGTTAATTTCTAATACTTAATTTTGTTTCAATTTGTTTAAAAATATCTGTTTTCATGTATGATCAACTCCTGATGTGTTTTTATTAATTCCGAATGATCAGAGATAATTCAATTTAAAAAATGTTCCCATATTACAAATTTTGTTACTTAGTCAAATTTTCTCCTTTTCTACATTAATGGCAATAAGTCACTATATAGAAGATACATTTATGAATTATACAACTATAAAATCTACACGAAACCGACATTATTGTAAAATTATTGGTCACCCATACATTCATACATTTTTTTCATATCCAAGAGGTTTCAACTTCGCTTAAATAATATTTTTTGCATGTTTTTCAGAAATAAAACAACAAAAAACCAATAGAAATCATTAATTTTTGGTCATAGTGTTCAAGACAGTAAAATAAGATAGAAAAAAATCGACTTTTCTTTAATAAATATATCAAAGGTACTACTTGTGATATATTATGTTTCGTTTTTTTTTTCAGAACGGCCATAAATTGTACTATAAGACATTTCAAGGTTATCCATTCATTACCGAACACCCGATATAAGTCCAGCTCCGCTAAAGAATTGCTCACTGGCGATGCTGCATATACGCCAAAGCTAAATTGGCACTGAAATATGGGCAGACCCTTTAAAGAGCCGCATTTACGTTAAGCGAGTAGGTAACTTAGTAAAACCCTAGCACGAAATTACGACATAAACGAACTTTGAATCCAAAATACTTACTCATTCAAGTATCTTTGAAAATAATAAATATAAACTACAAGTAAAAAATCAATAATAAAAACTTCACGTAAAAATAATTAATATAAACTTTACGTTAACATAACTGCTGCCTAATTAATTTTACAAATCTTAGTTGTAACAAAGGCATTTAGTAAAAACTAGTTTAACTGGAGAAAACACGTTATAACTAAAAACGGAGTTTAACTATAACATGGAAATACATTTTATAAATAAATAGGTATGCAATTGACCAATTGAAAAACCTTGACTGACCATTTGTTTTTTTTAGTTTGCAATTAAAGTTTTACAGTTTCAACTAACTTTTCAAACTGGAAACTCTTCGGTGTGTATAACTTTAAGATGGCTCTTTAAAGCGGTAGTTGTGCGTTCTTTTGGCGAGTATATTTTGTCACATAATTTATATCTGGCTGCTATCATCAATCTCAACATAATAGTCCCAAACAGGTCTCTTTTTTGGCTTCATGATTGCACTTAAATTACACACACGACTCAAATTACTAATTTAAGCCTACCACGTGTGGTTACGGGGAATATTAGTAATGTTTATAGCATTTAATATTCTTTTATTAAAAAAAATAACTAAAAAAACTATAACAGAAAATCTTACGCACTTTACACTCATGTCACGCCGTATAATAAAGTTAAATAAGTATGTAAACAAACCCATTGGTACCAGTGTCGAAAACACGTGCCCAGCTCACTTGTGATTGGCTGTAAGTATCCCCCCTCCTCCACCCCTCCTCTACTTATGTGGCTGCGTCACTGAGTTCCGTTAAAACTTTCGTTATAACTTGTGGAAACGGAAGCAGAAACAGGTGTCAAAAACCATGCAGAACTTCCGCAGTTGCGGAAACAGAAACAGAGTTCTGTTGCATCACTAGCTTTAACTCATTTTCGAACACCCAAACTCGTGACTGGTTTTTTGTTTTGGGTTCGTACGCGTATATCCAGGATTCGTCACCTGATACGATGTTGTATACAGCATTTGAGGATCCTGCGTGGAATCTTTCGAGAGTTCTGACGCACCAAGTAACGCGAGCCGCTTTTTGCTCTTCACAGAGCGAATGCGGTATCCATCGGGAAAACAACTTTTTTACACCTAATTGTTCATGCAAGATTATTTGTATTTGACTCATGCCAATGTCTAAAGTTGCCTGAATTTGGCGGTATGTCACATGTAGATCTTCCTCAATTAGCTTACACACAGCATCAACATTTTCTTGGGTGACTGCAGTTTTTGGACGACCTTGACGGGGATCATCACTGAGCTTGACACGTCCACGTTGAAATTCAGTAAACCAGCGACAAATTGTGGTTTTGGATGGGGCTTCATCACCAAATGTAGAAATCATCCGGTGAACACACTGCTTTTGTATTAAACCACTTCGAAAGTCATAATAAATCATCACTCTTGAATTTTCTCGAGTCAATTCCATTTTCTGAACGACTAAACAAGTTTGACAAAACCTTGTGACAAAACCGAGAATCTTTTTTTAAATAAATAAATGGTATTCGATTTTTAAAACCAAGGAGTTTTCAATTAAAAAGATTTTAATATGACAGGAACAGTGGAAATATTCCATTCCCGATACTTTTAGTGCAGCCCTCGTAAATGTTTGATGTAGATGATAGATATGTAGCTGCAACACCAAACTCTATCCTTCGATTTTTTAATCATCAGTTTTCTGAATTTCCTCCCTCTACAGCAGGAAATATAAAGACGTATTCACGTCAAAAATTTACAACTAGACTAGAATCTACAAAGGGCTGTTTCGCTGCCTCCCATCGCCGGTCTGATTTACGTTTGGCGTAAACGAGATGTTTGTACTTTATACCACCATAAAACGGTAGCTATAAGATATTCAAACGTTTTCATTAACGAGCCGTTTTGCAGTAAATGAGGTAATTGGAAACCTCTTTTTTAAAACAAAATAAAAGTTTGACAATTTACGACCCGTTTAGTTTTATTCGAATGAATAGTTTGTAATATAAATTACCTATTGTTACATGCACCTCGTATGAAATTAAACGGATCGTTACAGAGAACGAACGTTTCTTGAATGTAGGAATCGGGCTACAATCGCCTCGTACAACTAACACACACGGGACGATATAAAGCGATGGATTCCCTTACCATACTTAGAATCATTGTGATTTGAATCGCAATGAAACGAAAAAGCGACACTAAAAGAGACAAAAATATACTTTTATACAATTAAGCCTGCTAAAGAATGAGATAGAATACAGTATACAGCGTTTGCTATTATCTCGGTCTCCTTTTTTGAAGGTTTCACTTCTACTGCGTGTGAACTGTTTTATTTTTCATTTATTGCAACATTTTCGTTCACGAATTTTATCACTCACCACAAGTCTATTGGTGACTTTCGCAGCCACCATTCCAAAGGCGATGATGTAGAGCGACGGATGATTTTCGTACACGTGGGACTCGCTCTTCTGGAAGATGATGAACGCCGGCACGACCACGAAGGAGAACGGTATCACCGGAGACAGGATACTGGTGCCCTGGGGAAGGTCGCGCTGTAACACGGGCTCAGAGGACATTTGGGGTTATAGGTCTAGCGTTTCCACATATATTCTAGCTCATTTTAAGAGAACTTATTATTTTGAAAAATTAGCCTTTTTATGTGACAAACGCCAAACCTTAAATTGGCGGCAAAATGTTTAACCTATACTAGTTCATTAGTTTTTTTTTAACATGCTTTTAAATATATAAAAAATATGAAAGTGGCAAGTCAAGATTCGTCCTTTAAATTTAGAAAAAATTTCGTTTAACGTTTAAAGCACTACATTTAGCGAACTAAAAGTGAACAGTATAAATTAATGTGTTGATTCAAATTTTGCCGCCAACACTCCAATAGTAATTAAACAATTAAAACAGATAACGAATGCACACAACAAGCACAAACGAATAAAGCTAAAGCCAAATCTAATCCAAATATGTCAGCACTAAGTTAATAAAACGCAAAATGGCAAAGACGTTGCATACAAAACTAATTCATGCTACGAGTCGACTACAACAGAAAACAGACTTGCATTAACTCAGCATTATACGCAAACGTGGTTTGTGATCAAGTCATTATTATATTAAACACAATCTGCATCATCTTTATTATCAGATACAATACAATACGATATCTTTATTTTACACCAAGGAAAGAATAATATAATAAATATAAACAAATATTGAGGGAAAAACAAAAGGCAGTATCATTACTACATATAAATCTCTTAAAGACGACTCAAAAAAGGAATTAAATTAAAAAAAGATAAAAATAAACGGGCAGGGTGCACTATAACAAAAAGACAATACTTTATAAATAAAAGAAGGAAAGGAGAAGGCTCTACCCTTCTCTTTTCCACCTTTTACCATAATGGTCACAGAAAATAATTAAAACATTTATTGAGATTCAAGTCAAGTTATTTTCCCTAGCCCGGATTCAGGAAATAGTCAGTGTTTAAGAAGAAGCCAGGGGCTTCTGTAAGCACAAGCCGTTGATCCTGCGCCTTATATCTCTTCAGTTGTGTCGGATTATAGTCCCATAGCACCATGAGAGTGAGGGAGTAGAGTGCCCTGTGCTTGAGCATAGACTCGGGTATTATAAACCTGTCCTGCACACATGGCTAGTCTCTACCGAAATTCGATCTGTTTGACATTATTATTATATTTAATATGTTAACATCGAAAATTGTCTTGTCACATAACAAAGAACAATAAACAATTTTCACTAATCACAACTGCTCCAAAAGCTTTTCTTTAAAGAGTGACAAACGAGCAATGTATCGTATATAATTCAGTTCCTTGGGGTTCAGTACCAGCTACAACCGAGAACGCATTAATATTGTGACAGCCACCAGAGAGCATACCCGTCCGTGGAGGAGTTGGAGTTGAAGCTAGGCAACATGATCCACCTGCATATGTCATCGTGGCTAATATAATGGACGACTGGATCCTGGGCCTCGACTTTATGATGAAGAATTGTTTGTGATCGACGTTAAACCAGGTGTTTTGAAATGTTGACTAGTTGATAGTAAGAGGAAGCTGTGTCCTATAGACGTTTACATTTATTCTCGATTAAGAATTAATATGCTGATGCGTTGCCACCCCTGAGGATTAAGACGAAGCCCACAGCCTGTCTCTACTACCTTACAAACCGGAATACTGTAGTGGGTTGTTTCTTGGTGACAAAAATATGCAAAAGGGTACTACTAAATACCAATCAAAGATAAACTCCTAGACAAAGAAAGCGATCTACCGTGTAGATAAATATATCGATAAACTAACACAAAAATATTTTTTATTAAAAATAGTGATTTTTTAATTTTTTATAGGAGAGCGGGCAGACGAGCATACGGTGCACCTGATGTTAAGTGACTACCGCCGTCTGTGAACAACTCGAACACCAGGGGAATTGCAGGTGCGTTGCCGGCCTTTTAGAGAGTAAGCTCTATTCTTGAAGGTCCCCAGGTCGTATCGGTCCGGAAAAATCGTCGATGGTAAACAGAGAGCTCAAGCTCAAGAAGACAAGCGTTAACTAGTGATACCAGTTACTCGACTTCAAAGAATCAGTATTCCCAGTAAGTCCCAGAAAATATGCTAGACCTATTTAACAAAAATTAAAGTTTTTTTTAATTAGTTATTACAATGCTAAATACTTGATAACAACCCCTGGGCACCTCGTATCGCAGTCGCTATCACGCGTTGTGTTTTGAATTGAACCAACTTTCCTGAATCAACCAATTTTGCTGAAAATTTTAGTGTGCCCTACACACACGAAAATTTTCAGAAAACTGGTCGAGCCGTTTGAGTTTTAGCTACACTAACGACCAGCAATTGATTTTTATATAAATAGAAGTTAGATAGATTATATTGTAAATTTAAGTTTAAAAAGCCCCGCTGGGTTTTTAGCTGGTTCTTATCAGGACAGAGGCTTTTCCAGAACCAGCGGTGAAAGCCATAAATGACTTACAATAATTATTCTTGTGACCTTAATTGAACAAAAATTATTCTATTCTAAACCCTTAAAACTTCAAATTTCAAAATACTTAGTGTATAAAATTCGAAATGTAAAAAAACAAAAGTCAAGCCACGTCTGCGTATGTAAGCTAATGAGTCAAGCACTATGAACATCGAAGCACTAAGCTAATTAGTCCCATAGATTAGCCCTTCGTTAACTAAACTTTAGGCAGATAAGAAAAATGATGAAATGATGTCGATCAGGAGACAGTTTAAATAAAACTAGTTTTTACGGATTTTATGGACGCTACGGGAAGTCTGCACGTACAGGATCGCCCCCGTTACAGACAAGATCTTCGGTAAATCGATGTGACTCCTTCCAAGGATGATTCGCGAGGCTATTCGAATAAAAAAAACATCCTAATTTCAATAGAGAAGATGGCTGGGTACTAGCATTTGCTTGGGATATTATAATTAATAAAATGAAATCCCAACACAAGCATACAACTGCAAGACTCACTGAAATCTAAATAATATATTTAGATTTCTGTGGCAAGTCTTTAAGATACTATAAATTCATACTGTGTAGATCGGAACAAAAATTAATAATTTTAATCTGAAGGATGCTGTAGTTAACTATGACATTGGGACATCGAACACCTCAGTTTCCCCGTGACCATGGGAGATGTAAAGTGCTCGAAACGTCGGGAATATAAAATAAGTTAATATACGCGAAAAAATCATAAAAACTAGTTTTATTTAAATGTGCTCGTGTAAATATAAGAAATCATTAGAAGACAGTTTGTCCATTCAAAAATACATGTTAAGAGTCTAGACTACCTCAATCAATGTCATGTCTTTAGATGTCATTATTTTTGTAAATTGACAAAGTTAAGCTTCTACGTGTACAGGCGCATGCTATAATGACAAAGTACAATATGACTAAATTCATACATACATGTAATTTAACGTCATCAATATACCTTATAAGCACAAATTTGTCTTCAACATAAACTTATTATGCAAGTAATTGCACTGTAATAATCTCCGGTATATATTAATAATACCCAGTCACATTAATCTGATAAATATATTTTCGCGACGTACATTCATAGCATCACATTTGAAAGACATCACATTTGAAAGACATAAAACCCGCTGTGAGACACGAGCAATGTTACAAAATTGTAAACTCTTACTGCGACAGTGGAGCCGTTCTTCCCCACTCCACCTTTCATAATGACTTTTACGTAGCCGAAAACGAGGGAGAGCGTCAAGAGAACCACGACATAGTTCGACATCAGGTTTATGCTGATGTTGATGGTAGGTAGCTGTAGTTCGCACGGTATGTAGACGTGTGTACAAGTTTGGCGGCATGCAGTTACGTTCGAGGCGTCGGAGCGGGGTCGGCGGCAGCGACAACAGAAAAAGAGAAATAAAAACATGCCATTAATACCAGCAAATTTGAGATAAATATATCGTTTGTGCTATCTTCACTCATTGGTCTCATTTCTTATCACATCCGAATTTTGTATAGATATTACTTAAGTTTCGAAACGTAAAGGCAAAGACAGGAATAAACCATACATACTTATGCACGAAGTTATAAATTATTTCTTATTTGTAGGTCTACACAAACGACAAGACCAGAACAGAGAAATAATAAAATTAAAAATAAACAAAGACTTCTATGTAAACTACTAGACGGGCACTACGGTATTATTATATTATGCACTGAGTTACGCTCAATTCTGGGTAACTTATTTAGTGGACTGCGAGCGGGCAAGAAGACTACGAGCAGTTTTTAGTTCTTAAAACCGCGAGTAGTTGTTTTCGGCAATCCAACACGAATTTGGCTTAATGTGACTAAGAAAACGCTGTCATTATTTATGGGCGCACTCCACGTGATTTAAATTTCAGATAAGTAGGCATTTTTAACGTGCCAGCTAACCGCCCACTTGGCACCTGCGCGCAACATACTGTGACACAGTTTTTGTTCTGTATTATCGGCAGTAGCGAAGCCTCCATTGAAGCCGAGAAGCCGGGCTTGCCCTATCAAACTGCTCAATCAATAATATCAACTTATAAAATAACTCTTAAGCTGTTTCAAACTATTTCAAATTTCCCGCGCGCTCCCCTATTCTACACAGGTCATTATCTCGTAGCCTTATTATGTAACGTCGATACTTGGCAGATTGCGATTCGAAGTACACTGATTCGTGTTCTCTCTGTCTAAAAACGAACACGCAATGGGCTGTGAAAATTAATGAAAGCAAAGCAATATTATGGCTAGACCACCAGTCGCGAAATCTGCGCGATACTGGTGTCATAAAAAGCGCGTCGAATTGAGCGATTAGCCATCTCACTCGCACGCGTGGGCTTTTTACAGGGCTTTCGAGAAGACGATCGCTTCCTTTCTAACCGGTGGCAAAATGTTCTATAATGAAATATAACTACGATTGTTTATATAGCAATTAGTATGGAGCGATAAAGCACGTGAAGTTATTCGAGCGCGGGGGCGCGCGGGCGATACGTTTGCAAGTTCACTTCACATTTCAATGTTTACTCTGTGTGTTTACTTGAGCGAATGAATATTGCAAGTTGAAAATTTATGCTTTTTTAAAGATTTTAGTGAAAATGGGGGATAATAGTGTTCCTTGTGATGAATTAAAGTGTGTTAAAGTGCTAATCGGTGAGCAAAAGATAAAATCTTTATATATAATTGTGTTGAGCTTTGTTAAACACGTCCTCGACAGCACTGAATATGACACCGAAGAGTGGAGACAGATAAATTTTATCTTTATAAAACTTTGTATAAAACTGCTAAAAACAACAAAACCATATCTTGGGCTTACCCTAGTTTGGAGCCCTAGCTTCGCCACTAATTATCGGTCTTGTAGTATACAAAGGAGTCTTTGATATTAAAGCATGTTCTGTAAGTAGACTTGCACTGTGACAAGTATAGAGCGTGTTTCTTCGTAAATATGCAAAAAGAAGTGACCTTAACCAAATGCAGAAAGTAAATAGTGTTATAACAGATGGTATATTTAAAGCGCGTATTGAAAAGTGTAGGAATACCATATAACCGTTAGTAGCTCCAATCCACCGTGAAAATGTAGAGAACATTTCTAAACGACCATAGAATATCAGAATTCCGAAGTATTTAGTGAGTAAAGACTTCTTACAAAAAATTTCTAATAATTCCAAAGTAATTTATAATTCTTAAAAAAAATAAGTTTTAGACAATTCTGGTGGCCAGTTATTCTCAAACTTAACCATTTTATAAATATTCTCTATGGTTTCTTAACAGTGTATTGGCTGTGGCTGATGGGATCGGTCTTACGGCGACAGTAGATCCATTCTTCCCGCAGCCCCTAACACGGAAAGTCGTGACGAAGTTAGCGAGGAACAGCAGTTGCGTGGCGAACACAAGCACGCACATTTGCAGTTTCATTGGCAAGTCCACGCTGAGGATCTGTGCAGTTTATGTCCCAGAATTCAGTTATACATAACTTAATCGTCTTACAATGTGGCACTTTAAAATCTCCTTTTGTATCGTGGAGGCAGTTCGCATACATAAATTTCACAAGGACAAAACATTCAGACCCGGAACAATTATTTGTAGACCATACAAATACTTGTTCCGTGCGTCATGTAACGGGGAATTCGGCAATGTAAAAATATTTACTGTTATTTAGTCCCAACAACAATTTTTCACGTGCCTTCAGTTTATCTAGATAAAATTAATCTTAATAAAAATAAATACCTATACATTACATTTAATGTATAGAAAACATGAGAAAATTATACATTTTCAGTTATCGCCCAAAAATATTAAAAATGTTTAATTGTGTGATGAGTGATGGAATGATTTATCCGAATGAGTGAAGATCCACGATTTTTAAAAACACATATGTTACGAAACATTGATAATTACAAGATATTCTAACAACTTAATTCATTCGGAAAATAAACTCTGTATAACTTTAGGCCATGCTCAAAGTTAGAAAATAAAAATCATAACAGAGACATCAGCTAAAAGACAGTTCATCAATCGTCAATTTAAAAAGCATTAATAACAAAAATAAGCACTATCTAGACATAAAGGATAAAGTAGTGCAAGTTTGTTATAAAACGAATAAGTAAAGCAAATGTTGATAACGATGAGCATAACCCAACAGCTATAGAGTAGTATCGACCTAGACATGCTATTAAAAAAACCCACATGATAATAATTAATAAGCGGCGAAACCAAAATACCATTGAATAATCAAAACGAAACTTTAACAAAATCGTAATTATAGCTTGTACACACGGCATCACAAATTTTTGTAGCAAAACGAGTGTAATAAATTTTTAGCGTATTTTACTAATGCTAATAAAAGCCTCTTGATTAGGCAACTATGGCGCCAATCAACAATGAATTATTAAAACCTCGTGTGTGATTATAATTACAACTCAATCGCAATAAATCTTTATTTCGTTAGTTTGTGCAAAAAATAACATAATAACTTTTTATTTTTAAAATTATATTTCAAATGCAATAATCAGGTGTGACCTTGTGTACAAGTCTACAAAAAATACGCCGACGACTCTGTTATTATTTAACTCTACACTATATTAACAACAATATGAACGAGAGTTAAGTCTAAAAGGTTTATTTGGGTTATTAATGGATCACTTTGGGTGCGTGGCGGTTACATATGGTTCTGACAAGCTATTGATACTTATTTTAACTGAATTACTATTTCATATAGTTCTGTCAGAGTTCCGCAATAGATCACATACTAATTACTAAAAATATTGAACATTTAAACTATACAACTCTGGTAAAATGCAACTATAACTAATACTCTTTTTGGACTCAACAATCGAGGCTACTATATTCAGCAGAGAACCTTAGGGAAGTTGCGATGATGGTAACAAAACTAATTTCAGAAGTCTATGTGGAATAATTTGTGAAACATTTACGTAGTTTCATTTTGAACGAGATGAAATATTTTCCGGGAATTTGACTAACCTACAAATTGTACATGATATTATAATTTAAATATGGAAATAACATCATGCAAAAAAGATCTCTCTATACGCTCAACCCCCAAGCACCCAATTTAAGAATCGCAATGGCGCGCTCACTGCAACCGTAGAGCCATTCTTGCCGACGCCGCCTGCTACTATCGCAGCAGCAAGTGTCCCCAGCGAGAGAGCCGCGCCCACTACTGCCACACCACCAAGAGAGTACCGTACTTCGATGCTTCCCACCTAACGTGGCACACATGTTATATACCCAACGCCCCAAAAACTTATGACAACATAATAATCTCGTATATGAGTCCATATTATGTAGGTAGTAAAATATTTCAACACACACACATACACTGGTATAAATAAAGCAGGTCTATATCCACATTATTAAAGACTTAAAAATGAGATGAAAACCCATTGGTTTTTCGTAAAGATAATATAAGATAAGAGAAGACGTTCTGCTTTTGCTTTATAAAAGTTTTAAATTTATTAACAAATTAAATTCGTATTTGATGAAATTATTATTAATTGTATAATTTACGTTTATGTATATAAATAATTATTATTAAGTTTGTGGGCATAAGGAATCAAATATTAATTTGTTAAGTTTAATAAGCAAATAATTCTTTGACATTAAGGTATGACTCTTCAATAACAGGAGAAATAAGGGCGTATTCTATTCACGTGTGGATGGGTATACATTCATCCAACTTGAATGAAGAATTGATAGAGTAAATGCGTGACAGCTGGGGATTCCTAAGACATCTCATAAAAGTTACCAATAATTGGATATTCAATTCTCTTCATTAACAACACATAATGTTGCAGCTTTAAGCTGGCTTTATGTAAGAACAAGAGGTTTCCCTGGGTGATGTCAATAATGCTTAAGCCTATAAGGTAACGAAATGCGGTCGACGTCAAAATTATTAAAATTATTTAAAAATATGCCAGTTAAATAACTATTTCATTTCAAAGTAGATAAATGTGTAATAATTTAAGTAGAATACAAGTAATATGTTAATCACCCAAAACTTTATGGCTCAAAATAAATAGTTCTCAAGGTTACGTTCGTACATTCTGTTTTAAATCTCATTTCATAAATATTTATTATAAAAAATCATAAACATTTTCCTTTTAGAGATTTAATTACACATTATTAAAAAAGCAATTTTAGCTTAAGTTCACATAGAAACTAATTCGCTGGCATTAAAAAATACACAAGACTAAATAAATATTGCACAACGACTTAACTTCACTTCTCCCGTTATTGATCTTAATTTTAATATTAGCAGTTCTACAACTTATCTAGCTCTATACTCGCTGTTCCTTGCGCTACGCTAGTCTTGCGCTAGTGTCATGTGGGAATTTTTAATTATTTTGTGCCTATCAAAGGCATCAGGAAATTGTTATGAAATTAATTTGTAGATGTGAAATGTATTGCATTATAAGTGACTATGTTTTGTAATGATCGGATGATTTGATAATAACGATTGCCTTAACATACGATAATAAATTTTAAATTCCTCACACAAACACGGATTTTTATTAAAAAATCATCTTTGATATCCGGTTACTGAAGTTTTTCTTATATTTATAATATATGCAGATACAAGCGATACGTTACTAATATTCCCTTTAACTGCTTGAACCACTCATAAAAAGTACACAGCAGTCGAATGGCGGATTCAAAACCGCGATCTTTTGAGTTCGCGGTTTATACCCTGCCATTAGGATTGTGGCGGCACTGTCGTTCCGACGTAAACGAAACGCACCGAAGCCTAAATCACGCTATCGAAATTCTGAAGTACTGTGGTATGTATAGAACAGCTTTGTACTACACACGGCGCGTTAACCGCTCCCCGGGCTCAACTTAAACATTTCTAATCTAATTAACATAAAATATAACTAATATTTCATAAAGAAACTATTCTAAGTCCTTTATCTATTCCCCGCAATGAAATCTGCCAAATATTTTCTCATTCCCCTGTGGCGCCGCCCTGGTGGCAGACAAAGTCCTGGATGCCATTACAGGCTGTAACTTAAAGAGCTTAGATTTCCTGCAGTATTGTAGAAACTCATCAATATATTAAAAATTTGAGCTTGTTTAAATAGTCCCTCATTTCTAATATTAAGAGGATACCTTGAAAATAATCATAATTTTGGGGGCGTGGCTAAGCTCTTAGTCGGTGAAACTCACGGACGACTGAGGGAGTGTAGAATGACAGTGATTTTATGTACTTCATGTACGTCAAATTATGATATACCTGTATTGAGCACGCGCTCAAAAATAAACTCCTTTTTGGGGGCTACCTACTTTCAGTTTTTCTATCGAGAAAATTACATGATATCGTGTTTTCCTTTTATGCGATCCACGGTTATATAGTCAAAAATAATAGACTTACAATTTGGTGTGTAATTTGACAACTGAAAGAAATATGTGAAATAGAAATACCAGTAAATTTTCGAGGTATCACCTTAAGACAATTACTTTAACTGGGTTTATTACTGTTTCTTCCCAGGACTGAGCTTCCTTTCGAACCAGTGGTAAAAGTAAAAAATTACTTTCAATAAGAATTACATGTTATCTATAATGAATAAAAAATTATTATATTATATCCTACATATTTTACTCCAGCCATCCTTATAATTAAATCATCCGATCATCGAACATGATAAACAGAATCCAGTTGGACTACATTACCTGAGTGGCCCAAAAGTCCGGGCCAAGGATCGCGGAGATGAGGTGTATGACCATTATGGAGTATTGGGCCTCCGTGACGTCAATTCGACCCATTTTCAGGGTGCCCGTAACGTACGCCTGCCAATGCGCGCAGTAGAAGAGAGTCATTGCGCAGAAACACTGGAACAGAAAAAAATAAGACATCAGACATTAATCTTAAAGGTGACAAGTAGATCAGTTTGTGTATTAAAGATGTGTGTTTAGCATTGATAGTAGGTATGAGAAGGATATAGAGCGACGTGTGCATGCGTGAACTAGAGTAAATGGGGCTCTAGTGAGACTTGAAGATGACGCAGTACCAGATGTCTCACAAACTTGACACTGTTCCTCATAAAAGTTCTGAGTAAGAAGTCTGGTGTGAACGAAATAGTTATACCATCAAGGCATATACATTTTCCGTGAACACCTTCCTAATTCTATTGTGGGAAGTGAGAATGTGTCAAAAAAGGCACGTATGGCAATTCACAATGCTGTGTCAGTCCCTTACTTAATGTATGGTAGTGAAAGTTGGGTGTGAAGCACGAGAGTAGAATAAATGTGTCATTAAATGGGTGGAAATGTGGTCATTTAAGAAAGACACGGTGAGAAATTGTGTTTAAGAGAAAAGTGGTATTGTGACCAGGATAAGAGGCTTCGGTGATTTGGTCATATAGAAAGAATAAAAGAGAGGAAAGAGCGAAAGCATATTTATGTTGTAGAAGTGATCGCCAGAGGTGGCAAGGGACGCCCTAGACGGAAATTGTTGATCAAATTGGCGATATATTGAGGATGGGCCAGATTAAGAGTGCTTTTTTATAGAATAGGGGTCCCAAACGACCACGGAGTTCAACTACCATCAGCGGTGCTGCTGTAGCCCATAGATATCTATATTTATTCTCGATTATGAATATAAATTCAGATGCGTTGTCACCCCTAACAGTTAAGATTGAATGCCTCGTTTCCAGTAAAAATGGTCTCCGGTTCCCTGTTCTTTTCATAGGAGTAACAGCAGCATCAAACTGCTATTTTACGTTATTACTCTGTAAGAGCGTGGTTCTTCCGCGGTCGAGCCGAACCATTCGTGCTACAACCATAATACCATATAGTTACACCGTGGCTCTACCACGTAAATTGATGTTTTGCATAACTTTTTTCAACTGTAAGGAAACGCGTCGTATTAGAAGAAAAAGCCCAGGTACGTCCGTAATTACGACGCAAACAGTGCGTCGAGTTTAAAAACTACACTTAATTTAAATCGATCCACGACGCAACTGGAGATCTCCGTGACCGTACGTCATCCTCTCATCTCCATCTCACGTACGAAAACCTTCTACAAATTACTTACACTGGGGTAACAACTAATTTGCCAATGGCGGACCAAACCTTCAAAAACCCTGGACATCTATGTGGTAAAGTCACGTTGCAGCTATGTTATGATTTTAGCACGAATGGGTCAGCTCTACCAGATAAGGACCACGCTCTCACAATACCAGCGTAAAATAGCAGATCAATGCTACTGTGTTTCGTATGTAAATATTTTGTTAAGTAATTTTTAGATTTTTCTTTGTTTATATTCAATATAAAGGATAAATGTTTGATAAATAATTTTTATTTTTTTTTAAATCCTAGGAATATAAATACATAATAATACAAAAGTCGCTTTGTGATTGGTATTATGTCGTCAATATTTGAGATTACGTTTTTTTTTTCACACAAATGTAATTGAGGATATTATAATAATTTTTAGTTACATGTACTATTTGAAACGTTCATCTTAATTTCAACTCCAAATTTGCTTTTAAATTTAATAAGTGTCAAATAAATTTACCTATAATTATACTTCTCCTCCAATTATAGTAGGATATGTTGAAAATTATAAAATTAAGAACTTGTACGTAGCATCATATTATTCTAAAAAATATATAATAACTATTATTTCGTAAGTGTAGAGAACCGGAGACCCTTTTTACCGGAAACGAGGCATTCCATATTAGTCCTCAGAAGTCACAACGCATCTGCATTTTGATTCTTACTCGAGGTGTACCTGTGTGCCCGTTTGTTACACTTATTCTATGATTAATAAAATGTAAAAAATGTTAATATAAACCACGTTTTTCAGATCGAGAAGTTAGTTTATTATTTACTAAATTCGACCTGAACAAACATAAACGAAAGCGGAGTTAATAATAAAACGCGATAAAAATCTTTGATTGAAATCGAGAATTTTAACCGGACACGCTCGAAAAATACAGTTAAGAAGAAAAATAGCTTTTTTATATCTAATATTTTATATGGCTTATTAGATCTTTTGTATAGAAATTCTTGACTAAACCACAGCAAAAAAAAATGAAATTTAAAAATATTTATACGTTCGTGTTAACAAATATGACACCGTTACGTGTCTGTCTTTTACCCGGACTGATTCACATATTATTATGTGCGAATCCCTTCCGGACTCTCTCTTAACTAGAACAAATCCGGAAAAACTCGGATGGATGGCAAATCGATTCGAAATCGAATAGCGTACGTAATATTTGTGGATTTCTCATATATTCATGATATACTCGTATAATAAAGCAGTAATGTTTTTACACTGAACTCATATGGGTTGAGCGCTGGTTTGATACAGGCATTAAGGTCTCTTTATAGGGACTCTAGTGCTTGTGTCAGGATCAATGGGGTCTACTCGGACTGGTTTGGCATCCAAAAAGGTGTCAGACAGGGCTGTGTGGCTTCCCCTTGGCTGTTCAACCTATTTATGGACCGGTGTTTGCAAACTTTGAAAGATGAAGAATGTGGGTTAAGAATGGGCGAGTTAACCGTCAAATGCCTTTTGTATGCCGATGATCAAGTCATACTTGCGTCATCGGCGGCAGAGTTGCAAATGATGGTTACATTAATGAACTGGGAATTAAAAGAAAGGGGAATGAAAGTGAACGCAAGTAAGACGAAAGTGATGGTTTTTGAAAGAGAAGAAAGCAAAACGGTATGTGAAATAAGAATAGAAGGAGAGTTGATTGAGCAAGTGGATGAGTTTGTGTATTTGGGATGTGTATTTAGCAGGGATGGTAGATATGATAGGGATATAGAACGACGAGTAAATGCAGGGAATAGAGTGAATGGGGCACTACACTCTATTATGAAGAACCAGAATTTATCAAAACAGGCACGTATGGTAATTCATAATGCTGTGTTAGTCCCTACTTTAATGTATGGTAGTGAAAGCTGGGTGTGGCAGAAGAAGCACGAAAGTAAAATAAATGCTGTAGAAATGCGGTCTTTAAGGAATATGCTAGGGTGTAATCTGAATGACAGGGTGAGAAATTGCGTGATAAGAGATAAATGTGGTATGCAAGATGATGTTGTGACCAGGATTAAGAAAGGAATGCTTCGGTGGTTTGGTCACGTAGAAAGAATGAATGAAGAAAGAGTGACAAAGCAAATTTATATGGCAGATGTGAATGGCCGAGTCGGGAAGGGACGCCCTAGGAAAAAGTTTATCGACCAAATTGGCGATATTTTGAAAATGGGCCACGTTAGAAGTACCCTTAACCGACGAGCATGTATGCGTAGATATATGGATGTAAAGGAGGCGAAAGAGGTATGTCAGGATCGTGCCAAATGGAAGTCCGTAGTCTCTGCCTACCCCTCTGGGTGACAGGCGTGAGTGTTTATGTTTTAATGTTTTTATCTTAATTTTGTTATATCAGTGCAGATTTACTTCTGTTTGTAAATATTTGCTTGTATATTGCAGAGTTGCTTTCAAGTTTCTTCTTTAAATATTAGTGTAGGTTATACGTATTTGTTATAGAAGTATTTGTGACGAACGAGCACACAGGCCACCTGTTGGTAAGTGGATGCTGAAGCCCGTAGACATTTGTCTATCCGCAATTACCACTCAGGGAGTTGCGTACTAATTTGGAGTACAAGTACTGTCTACCGGGTCCACTGGACCCAGTATAATATCATTAGCTTATTCCAAAACTGCTTTATAAACTTAAATGGTTACTTTTTAATAAGGATTCAATATGTGTGAAAAAAAATGATTGAATCAAATACTAATATTTATTGTTTTACTTAAACAAAAGCTGTTACAAAAATATACTAAATTTCTCCATAGTTTTGTGACATGTTTAAGGCTAATCGTTATAATTTCTTTAATTACTTATTTCAAACAAAATCTTCTATTTTCTATTATTTCTAACACAATAATGTACTTACGTATAAGAAATAAAGAAGGATAACTATCATAACAATAAAAAAAATATTTTTAAAAAGGTTCCTATGTTCTCTGCAGTCACCACACGAAACACAGCAAGCAGCATTAACCCCGGTCTAGCCAACATATTTGTGCTACAAACATAATAGAACCGCAGCGTGGTTCTATCACGACTATCTTCGCCCGCGCTTCGTTATTTCTTTCGCACACATACGCATTTTGCTTGTATACAGCGTGCGCACTGTAAAGCTGTGATTATGTCTATAAATATACAATAAAAAAAACCGTAACATTTGGACAATGTGCTCGTTTATGTTTGGAGTTTGAGCTCATTTAGCAACATTAAGTGGATAAAAACGCTAATTTGTAAAAAAAAACACAACACTTTGTAACAACCACCAGTATGATTTGTAAAAAAACACTTGAAAACACACAACTCAGATATGCTTTGAGTAGGTAGTAGGTACTGCTAGGTTAAACTGTAATAAAAACCTGACTTTGTTAAAAAGTTAACTAAAAAGTTTATAACATGTCAACAATTGAGACGATTCTAACGGGACTCTGGTAACGTGGTAGAGACATGCTGCATCTATATTATGGTTATAGCACCAATGGGTCGACTCGACCGGAATGGAACTACGCTCTCACAGAATGCCAGCATAAAATAGCAGCTTAACTTTCATTGATAAATATATCAATGTTAACTTTGCTGTATTTTTCGTATGATGAGAGTAGAGAACTGGATATCCTTCTTACTGGACACTCAGGGGTAAAAACGCATCTGTATTTTGATTCTTAATCGAGGATAGATGCAGATGTCTATATGCCAGAGTATTACTAATTTTATTAATTGATTTGATTACCATCAGGTAGACTGTGTGACGCTTGTCACCCTTATTCTATTTAAAAAAAAAAACATATGTTAAAATCCAACAACGATTCAACCCCGACATTTCTCAGCTACAGAACGAGCCACAAAAATGTATACACTCGAAAAACAATACCCTTCTACCGGGGCAGTCGGCTAAAACGTTTGATGTTGAAATAAGCAAAAAAAAAAACAGTAACAATATTTAATTTTAAGCATACAATAGAAACTATCACCGTATAGTGGCGGTGCAAGAATATCCAGTACCCAATTTCGTCAGATGGGTGTCTAAATAAGCGACAGAGGAAATTTTTATACGTGGTAGTCACGCAGCAGCTATAATATAGTTGTAGCACGAATGGGTTGGCTCGACTGGGGTAGGACCACGCTCTCTCAGAATATCAGCGTAAAATAACAGCTTAATTCGTGTGGTGAAAATAGAAAACCGGATTCTTACTGGATAGGTACTCAGGGGTGAAAACGCATCTATGTTTCGATTCTTAATTTTTTTTTATAGGATAGGGTGACAAACGACCACACAGTCCACCTGATGGTAAGTGGTTGCTGTGGCTCATAGACATCTACATCTATCCTCGATTACGAATCAAAATGCAGATGCGTAGTCACCCGTGAGGACTGAGATGGAATGCCTCGATTCCAGTAAAAAGGGTCTCCGGTTCTCTACACTCACCATACGAAATACAGCAGCATTAAGCTACTATTTCACGCTGGTATTCTGTGAGAGCGTGGTCCTTCTCCGGTCGAGCCGACCCATTCGTGCTACAACTATACTACTAATATAACTGTAGCATGGCTCTACCACGTAAAAAAATGTCTTAATGTGTGTCTATGGGTCTATGAGCCACAGCATCCACTTACCAGGTGGACTGTGTGCTCGTTTGTCACCCTTATTCTATTTAAAATAAAACAAATTAGGAGATGAGCAGCATCTTCCACTTAAGAACTCAAAATAATTAAAAACTGCGGTTGCCAAACCGCTTGCTAATCGTGGCAACTATAGCAAAATCCTCCTTTGAGGCAATCTACGAGGAACGCTATGTTCAGTTCAGCAATAGAGTTATTTAAGCTGTAATGCTATAAACATACAATATAACGATTATTTACTAAATTCATTATTTAAAAAAAAACTAAATTAAAACTATACTAATTGCCCAACCAGTCTAGACAAACTGTACCTATGTATCACTCAGCTGTTGGCAAGGCCCGGAGCCACGGTGACTTCCTCCTCACCGAAGCCCCGCATGTTTGGGCAAAATTTTAAGAATAAAACTCTTGGCAGTACTCCAGTGAGTGACATAATTACTTATACAAACTAGGTTTACCATGAACACTATTTTGCGCGGAAATTGCTAAAGGAATGCAAGTCGTCACTAAAGGAATGAAAAGCCAATCCAAATTGTTCGAATTTAGAACTGATTGGCAATTTGTTGAAATGTACTAATTTTTCGACAATTTCACTAAACCAGAAAATAGGGCAAAATAAAAAAAATTTTAACTTTTCAATATTTCAAAAAAAAGGTCGTATAATATAGTCTAAATCACTCTTGGCATTGCTTTCTATATATTCATAAAGTTGCATTTCCATCGATTCAGCCATTCCGCAAATTAGCTCAGAATGACAGACAGACGAACGGACAGATAGACAGACAAATGTTTAAAAATTTATTCATGTCTAAATAGCATGCAAATAACATCCTCAGCTTAGTAAAAGGTGGTTATTTCGATATTACAAACGGTGTGTGTGCGTGTGCGTGCGTGCGTGCGTGTTTGTGTGTGAGTAGATCACCGTGCAGTGGCGGTGTAAGAATATCCACTACCGCATATCATCACGTGGATGTCTAAGAGGCGACAGAGGGAAACAAACGAGGAGATGGACAGCCGCGTCTTCCTAATGACAACTAAAAATAAAAAAAAAACTTCGGCAAATATCCTCCTCATTTTATAAGCGAGGGACTTTAATAGGCTGTAACGGTATATGTAAATCACTTGACACACAATGACAAAAAAACGTCATGGAACCTCATTAAGGGGAAACTGTAACCTCAAATGGCTTAGGAAGATCCTCCGTTATGCCGAAAGTATTGCAGCATTAATTTTGAAATAAATATATGGTAATGTTGAGGATTAATGTTAAGGTTTATGTTAGACGAAAACACGATTCCGTAAAATTTTCTCGATAGAAAAAAATCCAAAGTTACCTCCAAACTGAACAATAAACCGCTGTTATTCATAGAATACTTTAAATCAGATCATGAAATTTTGCATACTAACTGAACTAACCATAAAGCAGTGCTTATGTTATTTACTTTTTTTAAAATATCATTATTTTCACTGTAAAAATAAATTACCTAAACTATCGGCGCGTAAGCTTGGTTCCTGTCGCTCCGTTAGTATTGCTCCGGCTTTTGAAGGGAGAAGTTGTGTCGCTTACGATCAGAAAACACATTACGCAACAGGAAGACGTAAAATTAAAATGGGAAATAACCGTTATAAAAATAAGAAGCGACTGGGTTGGCGTTAAGAAACAGGCATATATATGATAAACATAATGAAATAGGTATCTAACGACCTATCTACTTAGAGTATTAGTGATTACAAACATGTCGGTACATAGCATACGACGCGCGGGGAAGTGGGGGCGAAATTAGAATTTGAGCTGACTTACTCTCACCTCTGAAACTGTACTAAAGATTAGGAAGGATTACTAAACATAGGAAGAATTTTTTTGACCTAACCTAAAAAAACGAAAGTTTATCATTATTTTACATAAACTTTCGTTTTTTTATGTTACGTTAAAAAAATTCTTACATTTTCATAAAATATAAACCTCCTTTAGTAAGAGAGGACCGACCACGTTCAGCAGTTACTAGCTAGTTAAGAGGAAGAAGTTTTTCTCTTACTTAAGATGGAAAAAGTTTGCTTTTCACAATTATTATTTTATTGTTATCAGTTTAAAAAAACGTTAGCCCATAAACATTTACAATTTAGTTATAATTTACACAAGGACAAACATCCATAAAAGTAACAATTAATTGTGTGCCATACATACACTTGTTCCGTTCGGGCCTCGATTCGATTTCGCGGCCCTCAGCGCCGTAAATCATAGCTAAGCCACTGCGCCAAGGAGCCGACAATCGTTAAAACCAATAGAAAACTAAAAAAATATAGGTAAGACATCTCAACTCCAAGTTAAGTTGAGACGTGTCTTTCACGTTAATTATAATAATAAAGTCTTCCACACCGAGTTTCTGTCACGGCGGCCAGCCTCAACGGAGACTAGCCATGTGCGCCAGACAGGACTATAGTGGCCAGTATATGCGCAAGCACAGGTGCACTCTCTATTCCCTCACTCCCATAGTCCGATGGCACGGCAAACCGACATCACCTGAAGAGACTGATCTGGCGCAGGACCAATTATTTTCCGAGGCACAGGATTGAAACACCGCTAATTTCCTGACTGTGAGAAAAACACAATAACCGATTTTGACCCGATTCGGGATTCAAAGCCCGGACCTCATGATCGGCAAACAAGTTTTTTTATAGGATAGGAAGACAAACGAGCACCTGACCTGATCGTAAGTGGTTGCTGTGGCCCATAAACATCTAAATCTATTTTCGACTACCAATCAAAATGCAGATGCGTTGTCACCCGTGTGGACTAAGATGGAATGCCTCGTTTCCAGTAAAAAGGATCTCCGGTTCTCTACACTCACCCATACGAAACACAGCAGCATTAAGCTGCTATATCACGCTGGTATTCTGTGAGAACGTGGTCCTTCCTCGGTAGAGCCAACCCATTCGTACCACAACTATACTACCTGCAGCATGGCTCTACCACGTATGAATAAGTATACGACAACTAGACCAACGAGTCAGTCACTGTTACTGCACGTTGAGTGACATGACTAAGTCAAATTCAGGTAATTACACCTTAAGTGACATGACCTAACGTTTATTTCATTTCACAAAGTCACCTTGGTTGGTCACCCCGCAGAAGAAACCAAACGATTAATCTTAGTAATGAAACTGGGCGCTTTAACGTCTACTCATATCGTCCAACCAAGTTGGTGAACCGGATTGGCCCCTAATGATTTCTTATACGTGGTCTCGAGGTGTGTTCCTTTTACTAGACAACGCGCTCATTCGCAAGTCTCTTTTTATAGCTTCCCTACACAAGGGCGACTTCGAAACTTTAAATCACCCTCCCTATAGTCCAGATTTGGTTTTTTTTTAAATATGAAAAATAGCTTCGGCGAAAGAAATTTACAGATGACGAAGAAGTGAAGTCGGCAATTTCTGACTATTTGGAGGGCCTTGCCAAAACATTTTTGACGAACGTATAAATATGTTATTTGAACGGTCTGAGAAACGTATGGGTTAATGGAGACTATATAGAAAAAGAAAAATAATTCCACGTTTAATTTCACCCCTTTTAACTTTTATCCGGCGAACTTTTAGACCTCCCATATTTACGCGATATTATATTTTATATATATTATAATATTTACGCGAATACTACACACATTGATATATACTTAATTTACGGATTATATCGCGATTGTTTGAACTTTTTTAGTTCCCAACGTTTTAGTAGGACAGTAGTAGTATGTAGGGCTTTGGTAGGACATAGGGTGTCCAACATCCAGCCCCCCCCCCCCGTGACCATGGATACTGCAAAGCGCCCGAAACATCGGGAATTAAAAAAAGTTAATAAAGTTAGTCGTTAGCCAACTTCAAAAAAGGAGAAGGTTCACAATACGACTGTGTTTACATTTGTAACCTACATACGCGCTATCTTCGCCAACTGAGACCCGATTTAGAAAGATTCTTTTTTAAATAAATACGTAAATTTGAAGGACAAGTGCAACAACTTCTTCTACGTGGCACTTGTCACACAAAAAACAACTTCTCTTTTAGTAATTTGAAGTAAACTTTTACTTTGTGTTAAAAGTTATAATTATATTCAACGCATTTCTCTCATCAACCGAACAAAACTTGGCAAGCCTAGCGTTCACGAGCCGTTTGCCAAGATCGTGTCCCGGTCTACACTTGTCCGTGACATCCAAACATCGTTCTAAATAACCTCGCAGACTACATAATCCAGTAAATCTATCGGAATTTAGACAATTGCGCCTGATATAGTTTTATGACATTTAATTCTAATAATACACGTTTGAAATTCGTGCAGCTTTGAGACAGAGAAATTAGAAGAAAATTGGACTTTTACGAAAAGTTGAATCCGATTTCAAAGAATAAAAAGAATAAAATTATTTTCACATAACAGCTTCAGACTTTAAAAGTCGGTGCCAAGACACAGTGACTTCAGAAGCTGTTATTTGGGAATTATCTTATTCTATTTAGTTTGTTGAAGTCGGCTTTTACAGTTACCGTTACATACGCCTACTAAATTCTACTGCTGAACATAGGCCTCTCCCATAGACTGCTTCATAGGGGGATATATTTGCCATAGTTGCCACGCTTGGCAAGCGGGTTCGAAACCGTTGTTTTTTTTTATTTTTAGTCGTTATTAGGAAGACACTGCTACCTATCTAGAATAGAATAGAATAAATTTTATTCAATATAGATTATATGTTGTAATTTATTGAAAGTCATTTTTTACTTACCACTGGTTCGAAAAAAACCTCTGTCCTGTGAAGAACCAGCAAGAAACCCAGCGGGACTTTTTCTTAAATAATTTTACAATGTCAAAGGTCACAAAATATTTACAAAATTTATTTTAGAAGCAACTTGGAAGCGACCACCTCATTTCCAAGGGTTATTATCAACCATATATTCATTTATATTATAATAACACTTTTTATATAGTTTTTGTTTATTTAAATATTTAAAGTTGGTAATAGAGAGACCTTGTATATTTTCTGGGCCTTTGTTGTAATAGCGTATGTATACATTGCCCCAAGAATTACTGACTCTATGGAGTCGAGAAACTGGTATCACTAGCTTCTGTTTGTTCCTAGTGTTTACAGAGTGTATATCGTTTTATTTACTAAAACTACCTTCGTTTTTGTGAACATACATTCAATTTTCGTAGATATATTGAGAGGCCAAAGTTAATATATTTCTTTCTTTAAATTTTTCTCTAGGAGACTCTCTCGGTTAAGGTTGTAAATAGCTCTCATGACATTCTGCAAAACAAAAATAGTTTTTAAATCAGCCGCATTTCCCTCATAGCAAAATCCCATATGACAGTATGCTATGGAAATAACTAGAATAAACTAATCTAGCTGTCTCGAAAGCTGCAGAGCTTAGTCTCCTGATTGGTTCCCCTGCCGCCCCAGTCCCGTCCCGTCGTAAGAACGACACCCGCGGGATGATATGGGGTAGTGGATATTGTGACACCGGCACTACACAGGTACTACGAAGTCGGATTTTTGCTTTTAATTAAAAGTTTAATTTTTTGCCCTTTTGTGTGGACTAATCAATATAACAAGATCATGCAAACAACGAGAATAACGCCTAAATAGTAACATTGAAAGCTTCATCCTCAAAAGAGACAATTTCTTTTTAACACGCTTTCATTAGCTTGAGCTGTATGTATGTATGTATGTAGGAATCTTTCTGTGGGATGTTATGGGACCTTTTTGGCGGGAAAATTTGTAAGTTAGCAAATTTTTTGCTATATTGCTTTCACCTAATTCTAGGACTCTGATTAACTTGAAAATTTGCACAGGAGTCAAGGGCCGATGACAATAGAATAATCTCATAACTTATATTAAAGCCCTGACTAGCATCATCAAGATAAAAAAATATATTTAGATTAGCAGAGTAGGTTAAGCGTATACCACTCGTATTTTCTACTTTTTAATTCGATTGCTATTAAAGGGTATTTTTCTAATTTTTTTTACACTATAATTTATTATTGTACGGAGAATGGGCTCACCACAAATTGTTACGTAACTTAATGAAATACATGTCGATTTATTCTTTATAATCTATAGATTACAAAAGTAATATTAGATCAACCGTATATAACGGGAATACTGAGAAATTTATAATTAAAATATGAATATCACAATAACCTAAAAACAAAATTAAATCGATTGTCTAGTAGTTTTCACCGGTATTGTAAGTTAAAATAGTGCACCGGTCAATAATTAATAGTATAAAACAAAGTTGTAGACATATTTATTTAGCATTAAGAGGTACTTCAAGACTGATAGAAAATACTTTTTGTAGTTCGTTCATCGTTACACACATTTTTTTAATATTACATTAGCTAGAACACGAATATCAAAACAAATCTATTTTTTTTTTCAGAATTCATGATTCCGATTATATTTTCATAAAATATTTAGGCTGTTTACTATGATCAATAAGTTACGTTAAAATGTCAAGTAGGCCCAAAAACGATTGTCTTCTTTCCTACCCTAAAGAAACGACCAGGCATTCTATCTTAGTTCTCAGGGGTGACAACGCATCTGCACTTTGTTTCTTAATTGAGGACAGATGTAGATGTATATGTCTGTCACAAGCCACCAGGTGAACGGTGTGTTAGTTTTCACCCTTATTCTATAAAAAAGCATTCTCTTGAATCATTGTCAAATACTTCGCAAATGGTGTATTTAATTGGTATAATGTACAAGTAATTGAAAGTATTAGCGTAAAATGGAACTGTTTGGGACTGACATGTTAACAATATTGATAGTCCCCAAATTAAAAAATTTCAAAAGGCTTCTAAAAGTAAAAAAAGAGTTCGAATGAGTCGTCAGAATACAGGCATAAAGAGGTCCTGGACAATCATTTTAAGCTTTCTTGAAGTGGTTAGTAGGTTACGTTAATAAATGTAATTAGCATTGTCAGATTTTTTATATCAACGCGTGAATGTTTGTCACAAAATAGTGTTTTTCGACATTAGCAAACCGCCCGGCTTGGACAGGATCTACTAATGTGGCGTTATGTAAATGTTTAATAATTATTTTATCAGTTATTCGTTGTTGAATAAACTCTTTTAGTTAGGTCGTTCCCCGGTCGAGCCGATCTATTCGTGCTACAACCATAATATAGCTGCAACATGGCTCCCCCCACGTATAAACCAGCCTTTCGGTTTTATAAGACACATTTCCGAGTGTGTAGTAATTCGGGCCACCAGCGCTACGATGGTCTTGACCCCTTGTTGTTGACATACCCCACATACAAACCAAACCGTTTGCTTCGTTGTTCATAATGCGTAGAGCAAACGATTGTAATACTCAGCCAGTAATGTCTTCTAACCGATTACAATGTGTGTATCTTCAAGGCAAGAGTTTTGAGTTTTTAGAGGCTTTTTGTTTAGCTAAGTCATTGGGCTTTACTATTTTCGGCTGCATTACCAATGTCAGTATAAGTAAACTATAGCTGACAAACGAGCACACAGTCTACCTGACGTTAAGTGGTTGCTGTGGCCCATAGACATCTACATCTATCCTCGATTAAGAATCAAAATGCAGATGCATTGTCACCCGTGAGGACTAAGATGGAATGCCTCGTTTCCAGTAAAAAGGGTCTCCGGTTCTCTACACTTACCATACGAAACACAGTAGCGTTAGGCTGCTATTTTACGCTGGTATTCTGTGAAAGCGTGGTCCTTACCCCGGTCGAGCCGAATAATTCGTGCTACAACTATATCAGTATTATAGCTGCAGCATGACTATAACACGTATAAAACCGTAACCTTATAATAATTATGTCAACACATTGATTAAAACCAGTACCCGAAACGTTGGGAATTAAAAATCATTTAAAATTAAACGCGATAAAATCTTCAAAAGTAGTTTTAATCAATGTGTAGTGTTCGCGTAGATATCATTAGTTATGTCAACAGTTTTAATTATATCGTCTACTCATACTGGACATTTTCAAATTGTCTGGATATTAAGAAATGCCATATAATAAGCTTGGTTCATAACATATAGGTACGTAATAACACCTAGTCTAGCACCTAACATATAACTCATATTTCATGTAATTCATTGTATTATCTAATTTTTTCGGCTGGTGTTGCACCACGCTCTCACAGAATACCAGCGTAAAATAGAAGCAAAAAAATTGACATCTCGATGATGATTCACAAATCGATGTCGGTAAACATAAATGTTTTACGTCGCAAAATAAATAATGTAGGATAAGAATATATTTCGGTAACTATAAAAAATTACATTTCCAGTATTTTTGGGTACACGACAAAAAATATCTTTTCACATTGAGGTAATAGGTTACTACGTAACTAACGTATTACCTCAATGCTTTATCATACGTTTTTGTTTTGTTCCTTTGTTGATTTTTTTATTCTATAGAAGAGGGGGCAAACGAGCATGCGGCTCACCTGATGTTAAGTGACTACCGCCGCCCATGATCAACCGCAACACCAGGGGAATTGCAGGTGCGTTGCCGGCCCTTTAGAAAGGTGCACGCTCTTTTCTTGAAGGTCCCCAGGTCATATCGGTCCGGAAAAATCGCTGGTGGTAAACTATTCCACAGAGAGGTTGTACGCGGAAGAAAACTCCTCTTGAAACGTACAGTGGTAGACCGCCAAGCATCCAGATGGTGTGAATGGTATCGGGACGTTTGCCGCGTAGTGCGATCACGAAATTTGGCGGCTGGGATTAATCCCAATAATTCCTCAGAGCACTCTCCATGGTATATGCGAAAGAAAATGCAAAGAGATGCAACATCTCTTCGCAGTGCCAGTGAATCGAGCCGATCGGAAAGCACTCGGTCGTCGACGATTCGAGCCGCTCTGCGCTGGTTGCGGTCAAGTGGAAGGAGCTGGTACTGGGGAGCCCCAGCCCAGAGATGGGAACAGTATTTCATGAGCGGCCGAACCTGCGCCTTGTAAAGTTACAGGCGGTGTGCCGGCATGAAATACTGTCCCGCTCTGCTGAGCACGCCAAGCTTTTTAGAGGCCAATTTGGCCTCCTCTTCCAAGTGACCACGACCACTGCACGTCACTCGATATGTCGACGCCGAGGATTCCGAAAACATACAGACGTCTTTCCGAAGCTTAATGACGAATTTCTTCAACATAGTTGGATCTTACAACTTACCATTAAAGGCCAACCGAATACCGATGTTCCGATTTTATTGTCGACTAGACTTAACATGGATGACTTCCCGATAAACATCGAAGTTTATCTAAATCGATTATCCCTACTTCAGATTGGGCCATCGACGATTACGCGCCCAATACCTATAGTCATATTTAATCTAAATGTAAACTTAGTTAAAAATTATTGTACAGTCTACCTTGGTCTTTCATTAATAAAGATAACAAACACTATCATATACATTTTACGTAAACAACTCCAAACAAACTCTAGAAAAACGTGTTGCACCGCTAATTTACCACGGCTCGTATCACAGTAAAGGTTATTGTACCCTAATAAAATTCTAACAAAAGGATTATTTTACATTACTCGAACAACATGATCGTTTTATTTAATTTTTTTCTTTAGGAGCTAAATATAGTTTTGTCTCTATTTTTATTCCTTGTTCTTTAATCGTAGATGTCTATGTGTGTGTTCTTAATCGTATATGGGCCACAGTATCCACTTACCATCAAGTGGGCTGTGTGCTCACTTGTTACCCCCATTCTAAAAGGTATTTTTGGTTGCGTGTGTGGCCCAATTTAGACGGTGGTCGGTCGGTGGCGGACGGTCCGGCCAGTCCGGTATTTGTTAGGCTTTTTAAATATAACCATTTCTTTTACATTTATTTTGTCATGTGGTGGTTTCCGCTAATCCCACCTCACCTTCAAGCAAACTTTATTGTTATTTAATAAGAATTTAAGAAGATTTTAATTAGACTTTTGTTTAATTTTGTTTTTCATTGCGAATTGCAACAGTAGTAAGGTAGTAAGTAATGAATGACCATTAAAAAATAACACTGATTCGTTAATTTTGTAATCCCATTAAAATTAAAGAATACTTTATGGTAAATAAACGTTTGTTTTAATATGTTTTCCATTGCAAATTGCAATAGCAGTTAGTGCTAACTACTATTGCAATTATTGAAATTAATATTGTAATGAATATGGAATAAATAATAATAAAGACTGATTCATTTAATTTTATTGTTGTTTCATTAGAACTAGTAAGATTTTACGGTAAATGATAATAAGCCATGTTTAAATTAAAAAAAATTGTAGTGTTATACTAAAACTAAATAATTTACGGTGTCCGGCCTTTTCCCCCTTATTGTCCGGTTAAACTTTTTGGTCCGTCCGGCTTTTCGGTTTTAGGACCTGGCAACCCTAATTACAGCCTATCACAAGTCTACATTTGAACATAGACCTGTCCTAAGGAATGCTATATAACACGACCCTAAGCAACCTGCACGACAACCTGCGCCCTCCTTTCTGCCAAGGAGGGTCGCGTTCGTATACGGCTTATAGATCTCTAGTTAGATCGTTAAGCCAGTTCCTAAAAGGTTGGGTTTAGTACATAACCACGCAGCCGGCTGCGTGGTATGCTATGAGCATTCCCAACCTCCTTCCCCCGCTTTCCGGAGGGTTGCCCATATTTGCTTCGGGCGCAAAAAAAAACCTGCACGAATCGACTTTATGCATTTGTATTTGAATACTTTACAAATCGACCTTCATGTGGACTGCAATTGAATTTAGGTCGAATCGATTTTTCTTTCAATTAATTTTCACTATCGGTTAAATTTTCTTGCGTCATATGAACAGTTTTCTGACTGAAGTTTTTTTTTAAAGTGAGATTCTAAAATATCCTGTAAGACAGAGCTCCTTAACCGTTTTTGCTTACGATCTCAAAATACCATTACTGCCTATTAAAATTTCATTGCTAAAAAATAATAATAATAATTCTTTATCAAACATAATATTAATATACAATTCACAGATACCCTGACTCCTAAACTAGGTTACCCTGTATGTTAGGAGGCAGTTTCCTTCCCATTCAGCTATTTTATATTCCGTGCACAATACAGACTAAACATAGTACAAAAAAAAATAAACAAAGTGTGTGTGTGCGTGCGTGTGCGTGCGTGCGTGTGTGTGCGTGCGTGTGGGAATAGCACTTCCCTTATATTATGGTTGTAGCACAAATGGGTCGGCTCGCCCGGGGATGGACCACGCTCTAACAGAATACCAGCGCAAAATATCAGCTCAATGCTGCTGTGTTTCATATGGTGAATGTAGATCTCAGTCCTAAGGGATGACAGCTCATCTGGTGGACTATTTCCTCGTTTTTCACCCTTATTCTACCAAAATAAATCATTATTGTATACCAATACACATTAAAACACAAAACAACACAACATAGAAGTAAAAGAGAACATAAAATAAAAATAAGAACACAAGATGTTGACAGTTGTGAGGGAACTATGACGGGAAATATTAGAGCTCGTTGTAATATAGATTTTTGAAGAAAAAGGGGACTGAGCACATCGTATATGTAAAGACAGAGTTCCACAAGTGTACAGCTATAACTGAGCATTATTTATTGAAGAAGGATGAATGTGCCAGTGTACGTAGCGAAAGATTGTTAGTACGTAGATGACGATCTTGAGAGAAGATGAACTCAAAGCGGTCTATCAGGTAACGTGAAGTGGAGGAGTTGAACAGTATGCAGTATAAATCAAAAAGGATGCGAGTATTTCTGTGAAGGTGAATCGATAGCCACTTGAGACGTTTAAGAAAATTTGCAAAGTGATCATTCTCTCTTCTCGTTTACGTCTCTAATGCTGACTCCTCCCCCTCCCCTATGAATGAATATTTTGCGCCTAGTATAAACGAGTTTCTTTATACCGCCAAGTCATAATAATATATACATGCTCGTAAAGAACATTTAAACAAAGTTTTGCACCGTTAAACTGCACGACTCATATTGAAAGTGCTGAGATAAAGGTCAATGTCCCCTAAAATACGATGCAGAAGAATTTAAAAACAATACTCAGGCAACCTAACGGGGTTTTATGAGTAATTATCTATGGCCGACGTACGCTGCAATGGCTTTTTTGTCATAACTAGTTTGGTCGTAATTGGATGTATTGAATGGTATGTGTTGACTGCTTTGTTACTATAGTGGTTGTTAGCAATTTGCTGATCCCGGGTTCGAATTCAGAGTCTTGAGAAAAACCAGTTAGGTATTAGGTTTTTCTATCAAGAAATTCTTAGTAGCGACCCGGAGTTAGGAAGTTGGCGGTGTTTCACCCCCGTGCCTCGGAAGCAGGTGCTTTACGTGCGTTTTCCTGCGCCTGATCTCTCCCCGATTGTGTCGGATTACCGTCCCATCGTACTACGAGAGTGAGGGAATGGAGTGTGTTTGCATACACTCGGGCACTAATCCTGTCTTGCACATATAGCTCTGTTGAGACTGGCCGCCATGTCAGAGATCCGGTCTGAATAAACTTACAACACCGCTGGATTACTCTTAACCTTACCTTACCCTTCTTTTGTGAGAAAATCTATTATTTCGAGCCCTTTTTTAGTATTCTTCAAAAAAATACGAAAATTTTAATTAAACTAATTGCACTCATGATTTTTTATTCAAATAACCAGTCCAGTTTTTTCTATTATGTCAATAAGATCAAAAAATAGTATTCATGTTTCATCAGTATAATCAGTCTAATAATGTAATTTGTATCTAAATATAATTTACGCACGATTTCCAAAAAAAATATAGAGGAAAGCTCGGTCATCCAGGTATTATACACATGCACGCGCTATCATATATACAAAAACGCTAAATCACTAAATCTACTATATACAATTAAAATATAGGTATATTTTTGTTCAATTTTCGGTCATCAAAAACGAGTGCGAGAGAAAACCAGTGCTATCAATAAGACCAGTCCTTTTCTCTGTTTCATGCTACAGCACAATGTTTCATAAGTGTATTTTCTTACATTTATAATGTACATACTTAATGATTTCTTATATTTACGCGAACACTACACATGATTAAAACTACTTTTAGGGATTTCATCGCGTTTATTTTTACTTTTAATTACTTTTATTTTTAATTCCCGACGTTTCGGGCGCTTTCCAGCACCCCTGGTCACGGGGGACTGAGATAAGATTGGCTATATCTTGAAGCGAGCTTCTATTAGAACATTCTACAAGCCGCCGAAGAAGATTAGTCAGTTCCTACCATCCGTCAAGTGTCATATTCCTCTACAAGATGCAGGAGTGTACAAGCTTGATTGTGAATGTGGTCTCTCTTATATAGGACAAACAAAAAGATCAATTAGGACCCGCGTAAAAGAACATATAGCTGATGTGAAGCATCAACGTTCCGGGAAGTCTGCAGTTTGTGATCATATCCTAGACGGCCCCAACCATTACATCAGATTTGATAGACCACAAATCCTCGCGAAAGAACACCGATTCCTACCAAGGATGATACGTGAGGCTATAGAAATTAAAAAACATCCTAATTTCAATAGAGAAGGAGGCTGGGTACTACCACCTGCTTGGGATCCTATAATCAATAAAATTAAAACTAAACCCAAGCATACCACTGCAAGACCTCAGGACATAGTCTGTTCATTTTGCATAGATCGGACCATAAACAATAATTAAAAAAGCTGAAGGTACTCAGGGTTTAACAATGACATCGGGACGTCAGTCATCTCAGTCCCCCGTGACCATGGATGCTGGAAAGCACCCGAAACGTCGGCAATTAAAAATAAAAGTAATTAAAAGTAAAAATAAACGCGATAAAATCCGTAAAAGTAGGTTTAATCATGTACATACTTTTTGTACTTTTCGTTTTATTTATCTTTTTGTCTATTATTACTATTTTACATATTGTGCTGCATGCTTATTCTGGAATAAACGCATATCTTACTTTCTTTTTTTACGATCTCATTAGTAAACTAGTAGATTTCATCTCGGAGATCGAACCCGCCGGCAAAATGAAATTGTTAACTGCAAATTTTAAGTGCTAATTTACCACGTGCTCAGCGGTGAAGTAAAACATCAAGAGTAAAACATCAATCTGCATGCCTGACAAATAAGAAAAAAAAATATTTAGAAGACATGAAATTCGCCAACACGCGCACGGCAACGCGGTGGACATTTCCTTGTCCTAAAACCCTCACAAAAATTAGAGGAGGCATGTGCTCAGTAGTAGGATGTATGTAGGCTTAACTAGTAGAGATTCAAGAGTTAAGACAACAGAATTAAATTTTGACGAGCCAAAAGAAACAATATACCTCGGCAGATCTATATCGAGCGACCTCGTTCGCGACCGCGCTGTTATATCATCCAAGTTCAAACTTGACACCCGATGTTATTATACAGTATGTACACATACGCTCAATTAGCATTCAATGTGCTTACCAATTTACAATGTAACCGAATATTTTGAAACAAAGTTCTCAGGAGATTATACAATTCTATAATTAACTGTCATTTATCCATGTTCAATTGCATGAAAGTGACAATAGTTTGGAAAATACAAAACAGCACGCCTCATGAGAGTACCATTTAATTTTGATGAAAAAAAAAATTGTATTCCTGACTTTTAAATATATATTATTTACGTGTTTTAAATTTAGCGCTCTATTATTTTAACAGGTAAATTAATAATGTTTACCAAAATAAATCGATTACACAAATCATAAAATCGATATAGGCTGTATGGTACCTACGTTCGTCCTTTGACTACCAAGAGCTAAAAAAATCAAAGGGCTTTTAAATTTTTAATAACAATAAAACTTATAAAACCTTAAAATCGTTTTATTAACGCGTACTAGGCTATTATTATGAAGTAGGGAATCAATTGGTAAATTTCTGAAGCTAATTAAAAAAGAACAGTCTGAATATGTAAATGTTTTCGGGAGTTATCGTGACCATTTACAAATTTACAATCCACATCCGAACGTGCACTTATAAAATTTCAACCCGTTTTTTCTTTCAAAGTAACAATATAAAATGTTAGTTTAGAAAATATAAGATGGATTAATTAGAGTATTTCTTGATATAAAGCTATATTACCTATTGACATCTACATCTTTCCTCGATTTAATAATCAAAATGCAGATGCTTTGTTACACCTGAGGACTGAAATATAATGCCTAGTTTTTAGTAAAAAGGGTCTCCAGTTCTTTACACTCACTATACGATACACAGCAGTATTAAGCTGCTTCTTTACGCTGGTATTCTGTGAAAGCGTGGCCTACCCCGGTCGAGCTGACCCATTCGAGGTGCAGCCATAATATACCATGCTGTATAAATACCATCGTTTGTAACCGACTTGAGAAAACTAAAAAGAATAAAATAATTTATACATAACACCGGTGCTAATTACAGCCTATAGAATGGAAATTGTTTTATTCTTTGCAGTTCTTTGAAATCGGCTATTATTTTCTATTGAAATTTTAAATTATAGACCCTATTGTGCGGAATAAGGAATATAACAAGAGACAGGAAGTTGCCGGTGTTTCACCCCCGTGCCGCGGATCTCTCTCCGGTTGTAACCGATTACCATCTCCCAAGACTATGACAGTTAAGAAACAGAGAGTGCACCTGTGCTTGCGCATGCACTCTGGCACTATAATCTAGTCTTACGAGGATGCCTAGTTTCTATTAAGACTCGCCGCTGTGACCAAAATTCAGACTGGAAGACATTACAACAAGCTAAATGTAAAAACTACAATGTCGTCTACATAGTTACACAAAAAACTTAATTCCCTGTTTTCCTACTTTTAGAGGCGGATTTTTTTCTTTTTATTCCATTAATTAGATCACTCCTAAAGCATCATTAATGCAGTTATCGCATAATAAACAAACATAAAGTGGAATTGTTTACCTCCTCTTTTATTTAAGTCAGCTATAAGAATATTGGAAAATCCAAGAATACGGATCTCAAGTTGTGTAAGTACATTAACAAAAGATAAGAAGACAGATGGACGGTAAACTCACAGAAAATCTCAGAAAGTTGATCCTTGAGTTGCACCTTGGTCATTACATATGTCTCTTAAACAATGAGGATATAACTAACAAATGACATAGGATTGTTAGGGTATACTAAAAATACTAGTCAACACAAGCCTATTGCGTTAAGACGTTTACTGAAAATAAATATATAGCCTACGTCACTCACACAATTGCGACGAATCTAACGACACTTCGTATGTTAAATCCATCAAGAATTTAGGCTACACAGAGTGCCAAAGTAATAGACATACATTACACATGTACATACACACTTTCAAAAAACATTACCCTCATTCTGGGACAGTCAAAACAAGTCTATTAATTCTTTCTTTGTAAAACGATAAACGTAAACCGTGTAGAGGCGCTGTAAGGATAGTCCCTACGCCAGGGGTGGCGAACCTTTATTTACCAACGTGCCATTTTTTTAAAGAAATGTTTAATTAGGTAATAAACATGCCGTAAAATAATTTTAACTTCGTAATATCGCGAAAATAATAGTATTAAATACTATAGACTCAAAACTGTTTATTTACTACAAAAAATAAAGAGTTTTGAGTTGAGACATTTATTAATAACATTTGGAAAATACATTTTTGTTTCAGTTATAACACATAATTCAAATGAAAGTAACATTATTATGACTTCTGTTAACTATATTGGGGTCGTAAAATCCCAAATATAACACAAATTAATTTTTAAATACAGTTGCGTAAACTTGACTAATGGTATGCGTAAACGAATTAGGGCCGATCCTCATTATAATGCCGTTCACAATTCGTTCTCGGTCCGATCTCGGTCTGATAAAAATATTATCAAGTAAAAAATATGTGTGTGCATCTATACTATCCATAACAGTCAAATTTCGCTCGAACCCCATTCCAATAATATAATTAAATCAGATCGCGATCGGACCGAGAACAAACTGCGAACGGCAAATGAGGATCGGCCCTTATGCATTCCTTGGGGGAGGCGTGCATTTGTGAAGGGCTGTAATGATGATGATGATGAAACAGCCTATGCGTCATTGGCAATGGTAATCCACGATGTAACTATAATCACTCGTGTTACTTCGTAATATAACACTAGTGAACTTTGTGGTTGGTAGAGTGCCCAAAATATTGTGTCGTATGCAATCGATGGCACGCGTGCCATTGGTTCGCCATCCCTGCCCTACGCCATATCGCCCTGAGTGTCTTAAAAGGCGACAAGGGGAAAATGAAACAGGTGGTGACCAGCAGCATCTACCTAATAAAACTTAAAGTAACAAAAAACTGCGGCTAACAACCCGCTTGCCAAGTGTGGCAATGGCAAAAACCCCCCCATGAGGCAATCTTATAAGTGAGGTTTATGTTCAGCAGTGGAGTGCAGTGGCATTTTGGTACAAAACTTCGTAAAGTACACACAGACGTTTTTTTGACCCATAACCATATTCCAAAAAGGATCAATCGAATGATGCGATATGAATTGCATCTACAACTGTAATCGAGGTAGCACAGATCAACTGACGTCACTACTAATGACAAATTAATTAATTTTATAATTTAGAATCTTTCTACAGCCACCATTACCTTTATATATGTGTTAATTATGAACGGTGTCGTCGCAATTTATTGTCAATAAATTGCGACGAATAACGCATCTTGAGATAGAGGGTATGTTCCGAAATACAACGCAGTGTACTGTCCAATACAAATGACGTATAATTTGACACTTTATTGTACTAGCGTGCCGCCGCCATAGGTGTTGTTAGGATTTCGGTCTCTCATATATATGGCAAACAAAGAGATCAATTAGAACCCGCGTAAAAGAACACATAGCTGACGTGAAGCATCAACGTTCCGGGAAGTCTGCAGTTTGCGATCGTATCCTAGATGGCCCCAACCATTACATCAGATTTGATAGAACACAAATCCTCGCGAAAGAACATCGATTGCTACCAAGGATGATACGTGAGGCTATTGAAATTAAAAAACATCCTAATTTCAATAGAGAAGGAGGCTGGATACTACCACCCGCTTGGGACCCTATAATTAAAATTAAAACTAAACCCAAGCATATCACTGCAAGACTTCAAAACACAGTTAGTTCATTCTGCGTAGATCGGACCAAAGATAATAATTAAAAAAGCTGAAGGTACTCCGTGTTAACTTTAACATCGGGACGTCAGTCACCTCAGTCCCCCGTGACCATGGTGCTGGAAAGCACCTGAAATGTCGGGTATTAAAAATAAAATAAATAAAACGCGATAAAATCCGTAAAAGTAGTTTTAATCAAAAAAATTGTGTTGTATACGCTTAGCGTTCAACTAATAAGCGGTTCTTGCTTCTGATCCGGGCGCATTTCCCGTTCAAAAAAGTCTACTATGGTATACGAATAAAGCCTTTTTATTTTTTATTATCGCCACCTACGAAGTCCAAATGTGAATATAAACCACCTAGGGACTCATTCACACACCTTTTTTTAAATCAAAATCGGTGTCAAGTAATCAAAATTGATCAAAGTCTATAACTGTTCATAGGTAGAGAAACGTTGTTTTTATATAACAATGTTAAGTTCAGCGGGTTAGTTGTACGCTAATGACGTTTAAACAAATATTTTTTAAATGTTGGTCTAACTGTCCGGTCTAAACTTTGGAAAAGCTAAAGCTAATTAATTTAATAATATATAAAATAAATGTAATTTCTACGAACAGATAGAAGCAATGCCAGGTAGAATCTAGACTATAATCTATTCGAAAAACTTGAAGATTTTTTTTGGAGAAAAACGAAAGGTTGATAAATTAAATGGCCTTTCATTGTATTAAATGTAAATAAAGCCCACGCAGGCGAAGCCGGGGCCCTATTTTTTATTTATTCGTGTCAAATCGGCTGACCTATAACTAAAACATCTAACATTTACCTCCACACATTATGCGATCTATCCTTCATATACCGTTACCGTTACATTCTGTATTAAAGTCCACAGACAATACAGAATGTTGGTATTGGATGTGAAGCATATAGCTGATGTGAAGCATCAACGTTCCGGGAAGTCTGCAGTTTGCGATCATATCCTAGACGGCCCCAACCATTACATCAGATTTGATAGACCACAAATCCTCGCGAAAGAACACAGATTCCTACCAAGGATGATACGTGAGGCTATTGAAATTAAAAAACATCCTAATTTCAATAGAGAAGGAGGCTGGGTACTACAATCTGCTTGGGATCCCATAATCAATAAAATTAAAACTAAACCCAAGCATACCACTGCAAGACCCCAGGACATAGTCATTTTTGCATAGATCGGACCATAAACAATAATTTAAAAAAATCTGAAGGTACTCCGGGTTTAACAATGACATCGGGACGTCAGTCATCTCAGTCCCCCGTGACCATGGGTGCTGGAAAGCGCCCGAAACGTCGGGAATTAAAAATAAAAGTAATTGAAAGTAAAATAAACGCGATAAAATCCGTAAAAGTAGTTTTAATCAATTCTACCTTTAGATAAAGTAACTGCATTTTTAGACCATCTTAACTCTATAAATTCTAAAATTCAGTTCACAATGGTGTTAGAGGCAAACAATTCCTTAGCTTTACTAGATGTGTTAGTAATTCGGAATCCTGATAACACCTTGAGCCATACCGTGTATAGAAAAAAGACCCATACAGATAGATATTTAAACGGTGATTCTCACCACCATCCTTCACAGTTAGCTACCGTGGGTAAATCTTTGTTTCAGAGAGTACGAGGAATCTGTGACAGTAAACACCTGGCTGCCGAGCTCCACCATGTCAAGCAAGTTTTGCATGACAACAAGCTTCGGGTCCCGCGCCTACGTCACAGTGAACGAGTGAAGCCGGCCACAGTCGAGCGTGTACCTGCTGTACTGCCATTGTTAGATATTATTTTGCCATATGTTAGATTTACTCTTGCACATGCGTTCTTTCATTTCAAAGAACATTTTGAGGTATTTGTTATTTTTCTGTATTTTTCAATGTATGATGGCCGGAATTCTTATCTCGTACGTGTTAGAGTCATGCGGCAAATATATTATAGCTGTAGCGTGAATGCGTCGACTCGACCGGGAAAGGACCACGCTCTCATAGCATACCAGCGTAAAATAGCAGCATAATGCTGCTGTGGAAACGAGACATTCTATCTTAGCCCTCAAGGGAGACAACGCATCAGCATTTTGAATTGTAATGGAGGATAAATGTAGGCGTTTATGGGCCACAGTATCCACTTACCACCAAATGGTATTAAAAAAACAGGTGGTAAAAATAATTAAAGACCTGGCTTTTTCCTTGCATTACCACCACAGCTCTGGTCCAAAGTAATTTATGGAAATATTTTATACAAGGTTTTTTTTTATCATCTCATACACTTTATCCAGTAACGCAAATACACAAAAATGTATAAATGTTGCAAAGGACAATGTCGGCACGTGTTAATTACCTGAGGAAACAAACGACAGCGGCGGATAGTAATTGGTTAACTATATTATATCACGCTATATTTACATTATGGATCAAAAATATATTATATAATATGTTTTTATCGAATACGAGATACAAACAAGCAGACCATCCACCTGATGTAAGTGGATTTGTGGCCGATAAATGTCTACATTTATTCTCGATTAAGAATCAAAATGCAGATGCCGTGTCACCCCTGAGGACTACGATGGAATGCCTCGTACCTCGTCAAAAGAGTATCTGGTCCTCTACACTCACCATACAGACACTCAACGTCAGGTGGACTGTACGACCAAATTCGTGAACTTTACGTGGTAGAGCTACGCTGCAGCCATATTAGTTGTAGCAAGAATGGGTCGGCTCAACTGGGGTAGGACCTCGGTCTCACAGAATAACTGCGTAAAATAGCAGCTAAAGGCTATTGCGTTTCGTATGGTGAGTGTAGAGAACCGGAGACTTTTTTTACTGGAGACGAGGCATTCCATCTTAGAATTTAGGAGTGACGACGCATATGTATTTGGATTCTTAATCGAAGATAAATGTTTATGGGTCACAGCTTCTACTTACCATTAGGTTGCGTTTGTCACCCTTATTCTATGGGGAAAAAAACTTTACACCTGTGAGTATGGTGGTAGTGTGACAGACGAGCATTATGCTATTTTTCGCTGGTATTTGAGAGCGTAGTCCGGTCGAGCCGACACATTCGTACGTACTACAACCATAATACTATAGCATGGCTCTATAACGTATAAATATTACGTAATATAATATTATATAGTATTTGTTATATTTAATAATATTTGATAATAATTGTAAAGATGTTATAACTATGTAATAATAGATAAATTAATATAGATTTAAATTAAATATTTCTCTCTAAAAATCTCTACATAATAATATTTTAAAAGATTTTTTCTATTAACTCCTGTCCTATGTTAATACCAGTATAAGTACTATTTATTTTATTTATTAGAAAAAAAACAAATTATTTCGCTGTCGTCCTCCATCCTATCTTGGATTAATGATACCTTTTGTATGAGGATGAAAGTCACTACGATATAATTAATTGTACGTGGTAGAGCCATGCTAAGGTAAGAACGCATCTGCATATTGATCCTTAATGGATGATAAAATATAGGTGTGTATGAGCCACAGTATCCACATACCGTCAGGTGGACTGTGAGCTCATTTGTCACCCTTATTCTATAAAAAAATATAGAGTTTATAATGAACATTGCGAATATCACAGAGGTAATTGATAAAAATACCTATAACAGGAGAGGACGACTACAGCGAATACACTAGAAGTGTGCGGTATCCTATGAATATAAATAACAAAAACAGCATATTTACTACCCAGCAACCACGAGTACTTATTTATAAAGTCGCAGTAATTGAGGACTGAGAGGCATTTCATATTACGCAGGTTTAAAAGCAGACCGGTTAGCGCTGAACTAGATTTTACTAGTAAATTGGATCTTTTCCTGAAATTCATTTACTAAATTAAGCAATCGAGTGTTTAGACTGTCGCATATGTGGGGTAAATGAACTGTACTATGAATCATATAGCTGAATATTACTTGATTACACTTTAACCTCGCTGAAAGAACGTTTGAAAGTCAAAATTTTTAATCAGATCTTAGATGGAATTGTACATAAGCCTAGGTTTACATGGGAACTACGCTAGGGTCACTACTATTTAATTTGTATTCTTACTAATGAGAATACCGGTGCATTCAATCAAAGTTATTGAGGTGTAATTTAAGTAAATCATTAACAAAACGTTAAGAGAACGTAAAATTAATGTACGTCACATGTGTTTAATCAAATAATCGTTTATAAGGTATTTAATTATTTTAAAACAGGTTAAGGATAATAAAATAGTTGGAGGAATAAAATTGACAACCTGAAATGTTTTGACAAAACAAGTAACACAAAAGTTAAACGTGATAATTTCTTATAAAGAATTTCCGCGTAGCAACTTCAATTCTTGTAGGCGTGTGTGTAGGTGTGTTGATATTGAAAGAGATTTATCAAACGTAAAATAAATACGGCGCCATTTCAAACATACGATCATTTAAACCACAATAATGAATTAAAATGAGATGAGTCACTCTGCTTATCAATCACGAAAGTATTATTTTAAATATATATCTTGCCAAACGATGGCATGCACTGCAGGTCGTATGAGGAAGTTCAAGGTCGCCCAGCGCGCGGTCGTAGTGTCTCTACGTGATAGACTTCGTAAAGAGGATATCCGCGGTAGAACCAGAGTAAACGACATAGCCAAATGGATCAGTAAGCTGAAGTGGCAGTGGGCCGTAAACCGGTAAGCGAGGTGTAGGGCGGTCCGCCATTATATGAAGTAACGACCTCGCAAGAGATGCAGGAAGTCGTTGAACGCAGGTGGCTTAGAACTGTTCTTTTCCTTGGGATAGGCCTATGTTCAGAAGAGGCTTATGGACTGAAATGATGATGATGATAATGATAAAACGTCACACCTAGACTAAAAATTTCATGTCATGAATGCGTTCTATATTCATCAATTATAAATGGGTAAGTGTATATATTTGGAAAAGTTTTTTGTAGCCCATACAAATAGTTGTTCCCTACGGGATTCAAGCCCGCAGTCCGCAGCGCCGATTTCAAACGCTTAGTCACTGCATTACACAGCCATTAATTACAAGAGCAATAGGACGTGAGGGATGATTGATATTTTACATGACTCAGTGAATATTGAGGACACTTATATGGGTATGTGAATTTATTTGCACAACAGATTTCCCCATCAATTTAAGTACAGAAGCACATAGGGATCTACACAGTGTAAATTGTTATAATCGAGTTAAGATAATCTAAACTAAAGATAATTAATAACATCAGGCCTGACCTGACACCTGAGTACGCCCCATGTAGAGGCGAAAGGGTGCGTGACAGGGAGAGTGTAAAGAATTTTGAGGGAGGGCGGGTGGTTCTTTACAAACTAAGTAAGACACATCATTTTATTTGATTGCTCAGATCTAAGCAAATTGATTTTTAACATCCTTAACGAAACTAAATACTTCACTAAATAATGTATTTATTTCCGTAGAAACGGTATTTTATAAGGTTGGACTTGTTTTCTGCCTAGGAGTCTGTCGGAGTAGGTACCATCCTCTTGACTATTTGTACTGCCAAATAACAGTGCAGTGCATTGCTGTGTGCCAGGCTGAATGGTTTCTCTGTATGGTCTGAAGAGCCAATGTAATTACAGATTATGAGGCATTCCATTGTAGTCCTTATAGGTGAGGAGAGTTCTGTGTATAAAGTTTTTTTTTTAAAGGATTGGGTGACAAACGAGCACATAGTCCACCTGATGGTAAATGGTTGCTGTGGCCTGTAGAAATTTACATCTATCCTTGAATACGAATCAAAATGCAGATGCGTTCACCCATGAGGACTAAGATGGAGTACCTCGTTTCCAGTAAAAAGGGTCTCCGGTTCTCTGGTATATTATAGTTGAGCACGAATGTGTCGGCTCGACAGTGGAAGGACCACGCTCTCGCAAGATACCAGCATAAAATAGCGGCATAATGCTGCTGTCTTATGTATGCTGAGTGTACAGAACCGGAGACCATTTTTACTAGAAATTAGGCATTTCATCCCAGTCCTCAGGGTGACAACGCATCTACATTTTGATTATTTTTATCAAGGATTGATGTAGATATCTATGGGCCGCAAAATATATTACATCACGTGGACCGTGTGCTCATTTGTCATACTTATACTAAAAAAAATATATATGACAAAGAAAAATTTTCTGTTCACATTTAATCACAATTTAATCAAATAGCTTTTTCATACAAACAACAGTTGATGTTAAATATTATGCATAAATTCCATTTTTCTTTCTTCAACAGTGACTGTTGTGTAAGTTCACTGGACACAGGCCTCTTATGCCTACACAAACACTACACATTAGAATGAAATTAGTTTTTACGGATTTTATCGCATATATTACCTTATTTTAATATCCCCGATGTTTCGAGTACTTTACAGCACCCATGGTCATGGGGATTTACTAGACCATAAATTGTATTAGACTAAACTCTCTCAGTAACAACATTTTGCTCCTTAACCGTAACATAAAGCCATTGTTTTCGAGTTGAAATATTTGTCAACTATGGAAGACATTCATAGTAACATACAAGATTTATTTCTTTCTAGTTATCTACATCGAGTGTATATTTGTACCCCTTTTTAAGCAAATTGCGAGCAAGGGCGAGTGTCAAATTAAGCATAGTTAAATATTAGAGATTATACGGAGAAGTAGTGAAAAAGCTAAAAAGCTGTATGTTACAACATAGACAACATTAAATTAAATAAAACATTAATTGTTTACCTTCATACTACCAATGTCAAACACATAATAGTCTATCATTTTCTTACATTTAATGTCAAACACTTAATAGTCTGTGGTCTAACAGTCACACAGAGTAGAGATTATCGCCAAAGAATTTTAAAAAGTACAAATAATTACTTTCAGATTGACAAAATGAACTGTGATTTCACACATTTCTTTGCAAAAAAAAAATTATTTTATATTTTTATTTTTATATTACATATTAATGTGTTTTATATGCAATTGAAAGTGAAATACTCCTTTTGTGTAATAAACTAACTTAAAAATATAATTACTGTCCAATTTCGAACATAAAGGACCATTAGTGATTAAGAATACACATGTTCATCATCAATTTAGGTTAGTTAACCTCAAAAATTATCCATAACTTGCAACAGCTTAGTAATATCAAGGTCAATAATAAAATTCACACACAAATTTATTTCTAATTAATACAAAACATTACTAACCTGAAAGAACATCCAGGTAGGATACTCTCCTAACTTGACCGCTATGCAGGCCCCGAGGGCTATGAATACAGTTGATATACTGTCACAGCCATGGTCAAAGAGTTCACCGAGTGGTGATTGGCTGCCAGTACGACGTGCCTGTTTGCCATCGATGGCGTCCAAGCTCTGGTAGACAAAGACTCCAAGAGCGCAAAGAGCACATGCCCATCGCGGCGGATCCTGTCTTGCATCAGGACTGTACCTGGTAGAACAAAAGACAAGAACTCAATATTTTTTATAGCATTAGGGTGACAAACAAGCACACTGTCATAGTGTGGTAAGTCATAGGCCTATAGAAATCTACATTTATCCTTGATTAAGAATCAAAATGCAGAGGTGTTGTCACACCTGAGCACTAAGATGGAATGCCCCATTTTCAATAACAATGATCTCCAGTTCGCTACACTCACAATACAAAACACAGCAGTGTTAAGCTGCTATTTTACGTTGGTATTCTGTGAGAGTGTGAAGCATAATATAGCTGCAGCATGGCTCTACCATGTATAATATAATGGGTGTAAATAATAGAGGGCACGAAAAGATAAGATACAAACAAAAAGTTTTGAAGCAAATTTTTATATCTTTGTATAATAGGCTTGGCATAATAGAGTAATTTTTGAAGAATCGGTGATATTACTTTATGTTACAACTTTAACACCTGTAGTCAGATATATACAGTCAAACCTGGATAAGCGAGAGTTCAAGGGAATGCAATCTCATTTTCGCTTATAGAGGTTTCTCACTAACCCGAGTTTCTCACTAATGCAGGTACATGGGTAGCGTTTCTCTCTTATAGAGGTAAGCAGCAATAACAAGTCACAGCAAGTACGAATGTAGTAAATATGTAATATGACAAAGATAGGTGAATAATATGCACAACATATGTTATGTACATATATATTTTAATAGTGTGTATATGTTACATTCATTAGATTTCGACATATAAGTACTTTATAAGGATAGGTATCAAGTTATTTGTTACTGTATGTGTGTATCTTTTATGTATGTATTTTAATTGTAGCTATAGTTCCTCCTAAATAATATAAATAAATAAAGCTTGACTGTCGCTTATAGAGGTATAGATACCAGTCTCACTTACGGAGGTATATATTATTACTTATTAAAAAGAAGTCAAAATATTTAGTTTTTTACAAAAGTTAACCATTTTATGACACCTGGATAATAATTTTAACAAAGACATTGATTCTCAGCAGTTTATGTTGTGCTATCTTAATTGGGAATTCAGATTTAATAGAACTTATAAGAAACTACATTTTTATATTCTTTGCTATACTAGCATTTTGTATTATCAATGGACTAAACATACTTTATCGAATAATGGCAATTACAGAAATACACAAATGCAATGTCTTAACAGTAATATTTGTTAAAGCAATTTATAGCAATATTAACAACTCATTGTTTATATATATATATATATATATATATATAATTTTCGCCATTACAGTTTTTTAATTGAATTTTCAGGTGTCCAAATAAAAACTAACACTGTCTTATGTCATTAATGTACTAAATGTTACATATAATCACGTAAAATTATCTTGACAATATCACATTATTATATTTTACTACGAATATCTTATCTTTACATAGTGGTGCGACATAACTGCAGCCAATCATACGACTTTCGATTTCATACGTACATCAAGTAAACATACGCACTGAAAGTACTGAATGACGATGACAACATTACTAATTAATTTACCTTTATGGGTTATTAAATATGTTGTAGAATGTAGGTTAGAGAAAAGAAAGCAACGGTATCGTGCGCTTGCTTGCGAGAAAAATGAAAGTTGTTCCGCTTGTTTACCCGTGACATTAATTGCGAAAATAATACACATTACAGGTAACTTTCATAGGTACTTACCAGACTAAAATTAACGTTGTAACTATATTTATTAAAAGACCTAAAATTGTAATGAGATTCGGAGCGAGCCATAGCGGCGTTTTTGACACTAGCCAGCACCACCAAGGCTGGAGCCATGCGTCCAATATGCTGGCACTGGTGCACGAATATTTATGTTCACTGAGTCTTTTTAACTGTGCAGCGTTAAGAATCCTTTCCTTATAAAACTGCATTTTGCACCACTGTCACGACATTTAACAAATAATTATATACACGACACTAATTAAAAGAAATGATCACAAGTCGCGTATTCCGAAAAAATAAAATTTGCAATCACACGACTATCACCACTACCACTACCACAGACACAGACTGACATAGACACCCGACATTACGACATACGAATCAGAGTTGCCACCTCAAAAATTATCTTGTCACTATATCCAGAGTAAAATGTCGCCATATTTTGGGAATTTGGATTGAAAAAAAAAACACCAGTTCTCGCTATTTTTTAAAATTAAAATTAAGTGCTGTACGTTTATTATATGATGTATTGTATAAAATTAAAAAAAAGGAGTTAATAAGAGTAGAATTTTTCACCGACGCGTTTTTTTATATATTGGAGCAAATCAGATTTGAATATTTTTCCATACATTGAAAAAATAAGTCATTTATTTTTGTACTTTTTATAATTCCATCGGCATTCCGATAAATATATGATGTTAAAAGAGGCCTCAAAACAAAGACATTTAAATAGGTATAGTAATAATAGACAGGACATCAGTAACAAAATTGTCGTCTGTAACTTTTGTCCTATAGGATATATCTCCGATTTTTGTCTTTTAGTCTAAGTGACATCGTCAAAAGGTCAAGACGTATTCATTTTATAAATTTAAAAATATTTTTAAAGAAAATATGCCTCGTTGTGCATTAAAGTATTGTAAGTCACGATGTGGAGCAAAAAATGAACGTGATTTCGGTTTATTATGATTAGAATAATATGTATTTACTAAATAATCTTTAAATTTTATTATTTGTAGTAGATTGTTCGAGAAGAAAGAAAAATTATAGTAATAAGTGCCCTCTGTTATCCAGTAACGTCACTATTTATTTACCAGTGATTACCGATGTGCCAACAACGGATTTTTACCTTATGTTTAGTAGTGTCACCTACTGGGAAATAGCTAAAATATTTTCTAAATAAATATTCAGTGTAGTATTGCTACATTTCGCTAGAGGGTGTAATACATGCGCGTGGTCACAGCTTTTGTATGAAAATGTTCCCAATGTCCGCTCTATAGTGTATATATATATATATATATATATATATTATTTTTTTTTTTTTTTTTTTATATTTAAATCTCTTTGCTTCCAAATAAGAATCTAAAATAATATTAGCAAAACAGACACGATTTTACTTGTATGAAACGCCAAAACGGGACCACAGTGCGATACAAAGGCTACTCTTTAACTAATTTATTTATTTCACACTTAATTTATTTATTTTATTTCACTGTGCACGTGCAATTTCTTAATTGAGTACGACAACACTTTAAAGTCAATAAATGTAAAATGTCAGCGTCTGGGATTCTCTGACCATAGACTTAGTCCAGAAAGAGAATGATTTCCATCTCAAATTAGTGCTACCAAATTCCTAATTGAAAATCGCTAAAAAATAAATAGTCGCTAAACGATAAAAAAATATCGCTAAGACTTCGTAAAAATCACCAGATTTAGTGACAAAATCACCAAGGTGGCAACACTGATACGTATTAACAAGATGACAGGTGAGTTGACACTTGAAACAACCAGTGTTGCTAGCATGGCTTGATCACACTTGATCATGATAATACGTCCTTGACGGTCATGTTGGCGTGGCTGAAAAGTTACATTTATAAACTAAAAGCTTAGACTGAAGTTAAACTAAAGTTGGAAAGTGATAATGTTTAAAAAAAATGTACCAAAATAATAAAATAAAAATTGAATATTTATTAAAAATTCTGAAAATAGTGGAGTGGGAGTGGCGAGTTGAATGAGTTACCGACCGCAGTGTCTATACTTGAGGTTAAGTTTAAAAATCTTATCATATAGTAGCTAAGAATATTCAACCACAAACTAATAAGAGTACTAACGTAGTATTCAACAGACTGGAGAGGACATGCGCGTTAATTCCTAAACAGAAATTTTGTCAACATCAGGGGGGCGCAAGAGAAAACACACAACTGTATACTTTACTACAAATGCAAAATCAAATCGCGTCACTATAAACGCAAACTACAGCATTTGTGTCTGTGTTCATCGCGTTTACGCATACCATAAAATTGTACACGTGTCGATACACTGATGGCGCTGTCTAAATGCGTAAGTAACGTAAGGCGTGGATTATGTCGATATTTTTATCGATAAACAAATCACCATACGGACTTTCGACAAGGTGACATTACTATTCAAAAGTGTATTTATTGCTTTTCGAAGTATTCTCCGCGAAATTTGACACATTTTACCATACGATGGAACCAATCATTGAAGCAACCATTCCATTCGGAAGTTGGGGTCTCCAAAATGGCCGTTTTGTAGGTGTCCACAGCTTCTTCAGGTGATGAACATCTCTGTCCACGCAATTTATTCTTTATTTTAGGGAAAGTATAGAAATCATTAGGGCTTAGGTCGGGGCCGTACGGCGGATGGTCTAATAATTCTATGGTTTCTTGCTCTAAAAACTCTTTTGTTCCGTGTGCGGTGTGAGAACTCGCATTGTGGTGATGGAGGATGATGCGGCGGTTGCAGTTCTCTTTACGGAGTTCAGAAACGACCTGTGGCAAACTAATGCTAGCATACCATTCTGCATTAACCGTTCTTTGTCCCACAAGAGGAATAGTCGTAACATGGCCGGTTTTGGAGACAAACGTGGCCACCATTTTATTGCAACACTCCGTGAACGAACAATTTTTGTTGGCTTTAACTCATTTTCGAACACCCAAACTCATGACTGGCTTTTTGTTTCGGGTTCGTACGCGTATATCCAGGATTCGTCACCTGATATGATGTTTTATACAGCATTTGAGGATCCTGCGTGGAATCTTTCGAGAGTTCTGACGCACCAAGTAATGCGAGCTACTTTTTGCTCTTCACAGAGCGAATGCGGTATCCATCGAGAAAACAACTTTTTTACACCTAATTGTTCATGCAAGATTATTTGTATTTGACTCATGTGGTTTGCTGAATTTCAACGTGGACGTGTCAAGCTCAGTGATGATCCCCGTCAAGGTCATCCAAAACTGCAGTCACCCAAGATGACTTTAGTAAGTTAAAGTTGTCTGAATTTCGCGGTATGTCACATGTCGATCTTCCTCAATCAGCTTAAGCACAGCATCAACGTTTTCTTGGGTGACTGCAGTTTTGGACGACCTAGGCGGGTATCATCACTGAGCTTGACACGTCTACGTTGAAATTCAGCAAACCAGCGATAAATTGTGGTTTTGGATGGGGCTTCATCACCAAATGCAGAAATCATCTGGTCAGCACACGGTTTTTTTGTTAAACCACTTCGAAAGTCATAATAAATCATCGCTCTTGAATTTTCTCGAGTCAATTCCATTTTCTCAACGACTAAACAAGTTCGACAAAACCTTGTGAAAAGACCGAGAATCTTTTTTTAAATAAATAAATGATATTCGATTTTTAAAACCAAGGAGTTTTCAATTAAAAAGATTTTAATATGACAGGAACAGTGGAAAAATTCCATTCCCGATACTTTTAGTGCAGCCTGTGTAGTCTGCTTAAGTTTTTATTTGATAATAAGTAATACATAGATAAATAATACCAAGGTTTTATTTCAAATTCTATTTTAAATATATTTAAAAATGCTCTTCGGAAAAAACTTAGAAATTATTGAAAATAAGTTTATTATTTTGCTACAGGTTTATTTTGCATTATGCAGGATAAAATTTTAATCATTTAACAAATCGAAATAGGAGGTTTAGTTAACTTATTTTAAAAATCAGATTTGTGAAAAAAGTCGTATCAGTTTATCGTCTTAGATGGTGTTACGCAAGTTTTTGTTTTTATTATAAGGCTTCAATCACAAAACCACTATTTAAAAAAATTTATTATTTGGAAATTATTTAATGAATTAGGAAAATAAAAAAGTTTTACACCATATTATAATAGTTGAACAAAGTGAACTTTAAACAGACAGCTGCTTAAAAATAAAACGTGACATCTACCTAGGGTTAAGTATTCCCCAGAAAGATGTTTTACTTTAACTTTACATTACTATTCACCGAAAGCTTAATGATATGTGCGAAATATCAAAAGTTTTGAAATTTGTCTGCCTTCATCACAAAAAAAAGCGTCAACTGTTTTAAAGCTAAGACTAGAGAGTAACCCTGACAAGAAATTGTATTGTATATTAGTGATAGATGAAATTAAAATAAAACAATTGACGGACGACCATGCAAGTTCTACTACACTTTACTAACTTTGATCTTAGCCAAAAGGTTTTGGTTATATACATAATGCCTTTGGCTGCTAGCAGGGTATTCCGTCAATTGTTTAATTTTCATTTCATCAATGACCAAGGTACAATAATTTTTTTAGCAGGGTTACGCTCCGCTCTCAATTTGAATGCCGTCAGCGCTTCTTGAGTAAAGCTTGGTTGGCGATCGATGGTAGTGTACCACTTAGTCAATGTCCTTAGTGCAGGCAAACATGTTCCAAAAATTTTACGTAGATAGCGATAGGCTTTTGGTGAGTAATAGTTAATTGTTGGGGCAAAGTGATTCTTGCAAACTTGTGAAGCCTGTTTATGCTATTGTTTTTTATGTCAAGGCATTTTTTTCGGTTTAATTTCCTTGGCCTAAATGTTGGCTCGTACTCGCAGTGGGAGTAGGACTAGTTCGGGCTATATAAAGATTTTTTTTCGAATTGTGACTTTCGAGACAACGAATGGAATTTTACCGGAACATCCGGCACGAGCACCTTAAAATAAGTAATTTAGTAATTATATATATATATATATATATTTTGTCATGTAGAAAGAATGAATGAGGAAAGAGTGACAAAGCAAATTTATGTGGCAGATGTGAACGGCAGAGTCGGGAAGGGACGCCCTAGAAAAATGTTTATCGTCCAAATTGGCGATATTTTGAAAATGGGCCACGTTAGAAGTACCCTTAACCGACGAGCATGTATGCGTAGATATATGGATGTAAAGGAGGCGAAAGAGGTATGTCAGGATCGTGCCAAATGGAAGTCCGTAGTCTCTTTTTATATATATATATATATATATATATATATATATTTATATATTTATATATGCTAGTCCGTTTAGGTATCCAAGATTCATGGTTTCTAAAAGCTACAATCCAAGTTTGACGCCTAAGAGGATCTCTTGGAAATCTGTAAAAACAAACCAATACCATAGAAAAATTTACCACTTTTTATAATACTATATTGTAAAATCTGAATAAAAACTACAAACCAGTTCGGCAGACAAACCCGCATGGTTAATTAACTTATCGATAGCTAAAGTTGTAGCATTCATCACTATAGTGCAATACTTTCAGTTGCGGTGATACCAGTTTATTTTTATAAAAATTGCACACTTTTGCTACGTGGTAGCAAGTTTCGATTTGATTTATTTGGCCTTTATTTTGTATAATATTTTAATAAATACTAGTTATCGATAATATTCAGTATCGTGTTGAAATTGAGCTGAATATATAAGTCATTTAACAAAATCCATTACACATCTATATGTAATGATTATTTATTCTATTACAAACTGATTTAGTTATTAGGAAATATATTTTCGTTAATATATTTAACTTGTGTAGTAAATTACATTTATTTAAAAATATATTATTTTTCACTTTATGAACTATGATGGCCACACTTGGTATTGGACGAAAATATTTTTTTTATAGAAGAGGGGGCAAACGAGCATGCGGCTCTCCTGATGTTAAGTGACTACCGCCGCACATTCAACCGCAACACCAGGGGAATTGTAGGTGCGTTGCCGGCCCTTTAGAAAGGAGTAAGCTCTTTTCTTGAAGTTCCCTAGGTCGTATCGGTCCGGAAAAACCGCCGGTGGTAAACTATTCCACAGAGAGGTTGTACGCGGAAGAAAACTCCTTTTGAAACGTACAGTGGTGGACCGCCAAGCATCAAGATGGTGTGGATGGTATCGGGACGTTTGCCGCGTAGTGCGTTCACGAAATTTGGCGGCTGGGATATTCAGAAAGTACGAGTTTTAATGACAATATTACTTGAATATTATGTTAAAAATACGCACAGATGAAAAGTCACTTTTGTATATTTGACGTTTTTGATTGTTTTTTTTTTCATGTAAGTACACTGCAATTCGGCATTTTGTCGAAGCTCGATTTACTTGCACGATCACTTCGGAACGGCGCACGGCGCGGAGCAGCTAGTATTAATTTTATATTAATTAATTAGTAGTAGATAAAATCACCGAGCGCTTGCCAACCGTTTTGGTTGACTTCTCAGCAATGATTAATTTTGATAATTTAGCTTTAGCGGACGACACTTACTCCGTCCCTGGAGACATTGATATGCTCATCGTAGCATTTATCTCCCTTCACCTTTTTACACATTAAGGTCAGGGGTAACTCCTCGTGTACCGCGCCTTACGCATTAGAAACCGTTTTAACGTAACCCACGTTATCATTGGTTTCCGCCCCCATCATGGATAATATTTCGGCAACTTCTTATTGTTGTACGGCTGTCGAACCGCTCGAGTCGTTAGTTTGCCAGTTTTGGGAGATGGATGAGGTGAATGTTCCACCTATACTTAGGCCAGATGATAGATTATGCGAGGTTTATGTTCGCACGACCGTTCGTGATCGCAATGGTCGATAAAGCGTAGCACTACTCTTTAATTTTATTTCTAATTCTTCCTTAAATATTTAATGTTATTTTGTCTTTCGGTGATTTGCGTCAAATGGCAGAAAAACGTTTATATTGTTTGGAGCGCAAGATGCTCGCTATACCCAAAATGAAGGAAGTTTATAACGGTGTTATTAATGAATATATAATGGAGGGTTATATATTGCTTGCGTCTCCAAAAATAGATAAATATGAAGACACGCCGTCATATTTCATACAACATCACGGTGTCATCAGGAAAGTCAAACTTACATCCAAGTTACGTGTGGTGCTCGATGGTAGTGCTAGAACTAGCACTCATCTTTCTACCAACGATATTCTTTATAGTGGGCAAAATTTGCAGGGCAACTTATTTAATATAATAATAAATTTTCGTTTGTTTCGTATTGCATTATCCGCCGATATTCGCCAAATCTTCCTTTGCGTAGGGGTCCGTGGATGCAACCGTCGATTCCAGCGCATTTTATATCGCTTTGACCCAAAAGAACCTCTAAAAGTGTTTGGGTTTAACCACGTTTGTTTCGGTTTAAAGTCGAGCCCATTTCATGTGCTACACACGGTGAAATAGCTCGCCACCGATGAGGGTCTCTTTCATCATCTTATCCTAAGGCAGGAAGGTAATTGAGAGTGGTTTGTATATGGAAGATTTCGTGTACTCGGTCAATAGCGTAGAGGAAGCCATCTTAACCACCGCCGAAGTTATAGGGTCATGAAATCGGGTCAATTCGATCTCGTCAAGTTGACTAGTAATTCGCGTACGGTTTTGGATACAATCCCACAATCACACCGCCTTTCGGCTGTAAAAGAATTAGACGACTCTGATACGCACAAGGTGCTCGGTTTTTGTTGGTCACCAGAGTCCGACGTGTTAAGCCTTAAAGTAAACCCGCCCGCGGAAACGTGCACAAAGCGCACAATACTATCATGTGTTGCGAGATTATGGGATGTCATGGGTTTTATAGTCTCGGTGGTGTTATACGCTAACCTTTTGATTAAACAACTTTGGTTATGTGAATGTGATTCGGATGAGATGATACAGTCTGATAACATTGTTCGTTCGTAGCTACGTTTTGGGGAGGAACTTACTTTACTAAGCGAAATTAAAATACCATTAAATTAATTTACTATTAAATGGTTTAAGAGACCAGTACTTGCGTTCAGTCATCTAATGATGAATAATTATTAATTCAATTAATAAAATATTTAATACAAATTATTTCAATTACAATAGGTATAAAACTATGATTAGCTCCTCAAATTTCTTAACATTGAACAAAGAAAATTCCTGGACGATTAATGAAAAATCTAGTTTGATTTGTCTTCTAGTCGACCAGAGTTAGCATCTACTTTTACTAGAGCCTAGGTTCGCAGACGCTAGCGAAAAGGCTTATGGGGGCGTTGTATATTTCCACGTCCTCATTAGGTCTCTCCTCATAAGGTTGTCTCTCTCATGCGCCTAGAGCTTTGCGCAATTTTGGTCCTTGCCAAGCATATCACCGCAGTCACCAGTGTATTTAATGATCGACTTCACAAAGATAAAATATTTGCCTTTTCCGACTCAACCGTCGCCTTATATTGAGTTCATTCTTCACCCCATCGTTGGGATACTTTCGTCGCAAACCGAGTGGCCAAGGTCCAAGGCGAGTTAGGATCACAGAATTTCTATCATGTGTCCGGTACAGAAAACCCTGCCGATTGTCTATCTCGTGGACTTCCTCCGATACAAATTATGGACCACCCGCATTGGTTTCAAGGACCTTCTTGGATTCATTTAGAGCCCACGCAGTGGCCCATAACTGATTTCGACCCTTCGTCAGTATCCCGACCACCGGAAGAAAAGAGGCACGCTCTGGTTGCGAACGTTTCGAGCGAGGTTTCTCCAATCATTGCTTTGGCGAACCGTTTGTCCTCTTGGTCGAAATTATTGCGTAGCGTGATTTACGTTTGTCGATTCGCGAAGCTTCTGCCACGACGTCCGTATATCGTTGCGTCCGATCATAGTTATGCCGAGTTGCTAATATTGCGTGAGCTTCAACATGTGCACTTTTCCGATGCAATTACAAGGTTACAATCAAATATAACTTTCAACGCCTCAAGCCATTTTTGCAGGATGGAATTATTAGAGTAGATAGGCGCTTGTCTAACTCACATTTGAGTTTCGATCAACGGCACCCTATAGTTTTACCGCGTAAGGATCATATTTTGAACTTATTAGTTGATTACCACCATAAATTGAATTGTCACGCTGGCCCCGAATTGTTGATGTCTATTTTGCGTCAGAATTACTGGATTCTTTCTGCACGTAATTTAATTCGCAATCGGGTGCACAGATATATAGCTTGCTTTCGAGTTCATCCTACCCCTCGGAAAAAAACGGAAATTGTCGTGTAACACAATCTGCAAAGCCTTTTATGCGCACGAGTTCAGATTTAGCTGGCCCGTTTAAGGTCACGCTCACGTGGCGTGGGCCCGCGAGTGAGCGTGAGAAGATCCACGAAGGCGTATGTTTGTATTTTTGTGTATTTGACTTCTCGTGCTGTGCATATAGAACTTGTCGGTGACCTGAGCACAGCGAGCTACATGGGTGCATTTAAAAAGTTCCTTTCTCGCTGTGGCTCTGTAAGTAAAATGTAGATACTCTGATAACGGTACGAACCACGTCAGTGCGAAACATATTTTATCAGAATTACATGATTTTCTAACCTCTAAATATTATAACTCGGAGTTCGCTCACATCTTAGCCGAGAACCGCATCGAGTGGTCTCTGGACGTCCCCGACGCGAGTCATTTTGGGTGGAATTGGGAGACTAATATTAAGAGTCTAAAGAGCCATATATACCGAGTAATTGTCGTTGTCGATAAATTTGAGAAATTATCCATTACCGTGTTGTGGCGGTGTATCAATATCTATATCATCCCGTGGATGTCGTAAGAGCCGACTATATTTGGTGCAAAGTGTTATTTTTAAATAACCGTCGTTTCAGTTACAAAAAAAGTCACAATGAAAAATCATCATGACTTTGTCACGTTGGTAACTACTTGGAACATTAGATCGACTTATACGTGACTTTAAATATGCATTTTAGATTTAGTATTAGGTTTTATTTCATTATTCGATTTTTTTTACCTTCCTCACCTAAGCTACGATCGTGACGATACTATTCAAATTATTATTTTTGAAATAAACTAATTTCGCCTGACCTAGCCGATCAGTCGGTGTACCATTCCAGTACACCATACCGCACCTTTTTATACAGTAACAAGGTACGTGTAACTTACTAGGCTGCACTAAAAGTATCGGGAATGGAATATTTCCACTGTTCCTGTCACATTAAAATCTTTTTTAATTGAAAACTCCTTGGTTTTAAAAATCGAATACCTTTTATTTATTTAAAAATAGATTCTCAGTATCGTCACAAGGTTTTTTCAAACTTGTTTAGTCGTTGACATGTCTAGTATATACACAGTAATCTATGGTCGTTGAGAAAATGGAATTGACTCGAGAAAATTCAAGAGCGATGATTTATAATGACTTTCGAAGTGGTTTAACACAAAAATAGTGTGTTGAGCGGATGATTTCTGCATTTGGTAATGAAGCCCCATCCAAAACCACAATTTATCGCTGGTTTACTGAATTTCAACGTGGACGTGTCAAGCTCAATGATGATCCACGTCAAGGTCGTCCAAAAACTGCAGTCACCCAAGAAAACGTTGATGCTGTGCGTAAGCTGATTGAGGAAGATCGACATGTGACATACCGCGAAATTCAGGCAACTTTAGATATTGGCATGAGTCAAATACAAATAATCTTGCATGAACAATTAGGTGTAAAAAATTTGTTTTCCCGATGTATACCGCATTCGCTCTGTGAAGAGCAAAAAGCGCCTCGCGTTACTTGGAGCGTCAGAACTCTCGAAAGATTCCACGCAGGATTCTCAAATGCTGTATAAAACATCGTATCAGGTGACGAATCCTGGATATATGCGTACGAACCCGAAACAAAAACCAGTCACGAGTTTAGGTGTTCGAAAATGAGTTAAAGCCAACAAAAATTGTTCGTTTACGGAGTGTCGCAAAAAAAATGGTGGCCACGTTTGTCTCCAAAACCGGCCATGTTACGACTATTCCTTTTGTGGGACAAAGAACGGTTAATGCAGAATGGTATGCTAGCATTTGTTTGCCACAGGTCGTTTCTGAACTCCGTAAAGAGAACTGCAACCGCCGCATCATCCTCCATCACGACGATGCGAGTACTCACAACGCACATAGAACAAAAGAGATTTTAGAGCAAGAAAACATAGAATTATTAGACCATCCGCCGTACAGCCCCGACCTAAGCCCTAATGATTTCTATACTTTCCCTAAAATAAAGATGTATTGCGTGCGTATTAGATAAATTGCGTAGACAGGGATTTTCATTACCTGAAGAAGCTGTGGACGCCTACAAAACGGCCATTTTGGAGACCCCAACTTCCGAATGGAATGGTTGCTTCAATGGTTGGTTCCATCGTTTGGAAAAATGTGTCAAATTTCGCGGAGAATACTTCGAAAAGCAATAAATACATTTTTAAATAGTAATATTGTGTCACTTCTTTGATTCCCGAAATTTTCAGTGCCGCCCTCGTAGTTGAATAACTAATATTATTTTTTAAAATTTGTATTGATGTCCAAAGCCAGCAGCAAATTGGTGGCAAAATCCGACAGTAGGAACGGGCCACATGCAAAGATACCGATACAAAAATAATCATAAATCAGAATATTATAATACATATACATAAACACTCACGCCTGTCACCCAGAGGGTTAGGCAGAGACTACAGACTTCCATTTGGCACGATCCTGACACAACTCTCTTTTTCACTACCATACGTTAAAGTTGAATGAATGAAAGGACCAACACAGCATTGTTAATTACCATACGTGCCTTTTTTGACACATTTTGACTCTTCACAATAGAGTGCAGGGCGCATTTACTCTATTTCCCGCATTCACTCGTCGTTCTATATCCTTATCATATCTCCCATCCCTGCTAAATACGCAGCCCAAATATATAAACTCATCTACTTGCTTGATCAACTCCCCCTTCTATTCTTATTTCACAAATCGTTTTACTTTCTTCTCTTTCAAAAACCATAACCTTCGTCTTACTTGCGTTCACTTTCATACCCCTTCCTTTTTATGATCTGTTCATTAATGTAATCATCATTTGCAACTCGGCCGCCGACGACGCAAGGATAACTTGATCATCGGCGTACAAAAGGCATTTGACGGTTAACTCACCCATTCTTAATCCGCATTCTTCAACTTTCAAATTTTGCAAACAACTGTCCATAAATAGGTTGAACAGCCACGGGGAAGCCACACAGCCCTGTCTGACACCTTTATGGATGTCAAACCAGTCCGAGTAGACCCCGTTGATCCTAACACAAGCACTAGAGTCCCTATAAAGAGACTCCAATGCCTGTATCAAGCCAGTGCTCAACCGAAATGAGTTCAGTGTTTGCTATAGCACATCCCTATCCACTCTGTCATAGGCCTTTTCCAAGTCCATGAATGCACAAAAAACCTTTTGGTTTTTGGCCAAAAACTTCTCCGCGATCATGCGGAAAGGAAAAGACTTGATCTGTACATCCCATTCCCTTTCTAAATCTCGCTTGCACATCGCAAATTTTTTCATCAGTTTCTTTCATGACCCTTTCAATCAGTACCTTAGTATACAGTTTTCCCACAATGCTAAGAAGGCTGATGCCACGGTAGTTTTTACAGTCCTGCTGCGACCCTTTTGCTTTATATACTGGGACTATCACGGCATTGCACCAGTCTACCGGTACCCGCTTCAGTTCCCAGCATAAATTAAACAAGGTGTGCAGCAGGCCTGCCACGACTTCCTCTCCAGCCCTTAGCATTTCGAGTGAAACTCTATCATATCCGGCAGCCTTACCTGCTTTCATGCTTTTCATTGCTTTCATTATTTTATCTATACTTATCTCGCTACCTCTTTTCTCCTCTTTCGGAGTTTCTACTTCACTTAGTATACACGTTGTCTCCTCACTCATAAACACGCTTTCAAAATATTCCTTCCATCTCTTTAAACTCAAAACTTCATCATTCAGAATATAGCCATTCTCGTCTCTCATAGCATTCATCATAGGCTGTTTTGAATGTCCCCTGGCAGTTCTTACAAGTTTCCAGAACATTTTCATATTTGCCTGGAAGTTATCCGATATTCTTCTATCATTCTTATCCGATCTTTCTTGCTTTTTTTCTTCCAACTACTTCTTTTACTCTCTTATTTAGATGTCTAAAGACTGCCTTTTTTCTTTCAATATCATCATTCGTACCGCTAGAATTACCAGCCTTTGTTGCTAGTAAATCTAGCCATGCTCTCTTCTTTGCTTCAACTTCCATACATATCTCATCATCCCACCATAATGTATTATTTTTCCTTTCATTCTTTCTCCTACTAACACCACATACTTCGGTAGCTGCATCCACTAAACCTTTCTTTACGTTTTGCCATACATTCTACAAGTCTAACTCCTTCATACATAATTCATCCAAAGCACTTATATTTTCTTTCAGTCTACATTTGAACTTGTTTTTTCACCTTCATCTTGTAACCTTTCTGTTCTAATACGCTGTAACGCAGTGGTAGACACAGATGATCGATGGCGCCAATGCCTGAATAGACCGTTAATTCGGCATAAAACCAAATAATGATCCGTTCCTACGTTAGAACTCCGGTAAACCCTTGTATCTACCACTGCGACCCTCAATATTTCATCCACAATTATGAAATCTATCATGCTTCTATCGTCACCTCTTTCCCAAGTATAAATGTGAATCCTCTTGTGGCGAAAGCAAGTGTTCGTCACAAAAAGATTCTTTTCCATACATACGGTGAGGAGACTTTCACCATTCTCATTTATACTTTCATCACCAAACGTTCCCAATATCCTTTCATAACCAAGCCTCCTTACCCCAACCCTTCCATTAAAATCTCCTAGCATAATATTATTTTCATTTCCCTTACACTTCATTAACACCATCCTTATCATTTCCCAAAACTGCTCTCGGATATAAGTGGGCTTAGACATGTCTGGGGCGTAGACCCCTAACACAAACAACTTCTTTAAGCCCACTTTCATTCGTATCCATAACAGTCTTGGGCTTACACATTCATACTCTTTTACACATTGGCCCATTCTTTCTGAAAGGATGATACCTACTCCCTGGCATGCCCGCTCGATCTCGTCTACACCAGACCAGTATGCGGTATACATGCCATGTGTAGTGACATCCTTCCCCTTCCTTTTCGTCTCATTTACACATAATACATCTATTCCTCTATCATACATCATATCGCATACTTCATCCATTTTATCATTCATTGCCCCACATACATTAAACGTAGCCAGACGGGCCTCTGCAATCCACTTTTCGCCTCTCCGGGAGACAGAACGTGACGGGTGGCAAACCTCGTCGCCGTTTTTCTCCCGGAGATTCTTCGCACCCCTGCCCCATTAAAGGGGCGCCGGGAACTCGGGGCCATTTCTTTTATATGGTTCCTCATGGTGCGAAATATGGGGTAGTATATTTTACGCCGCTACCACGGCGTGGAGCCGAGTCTGTGGTATCGGCTTGTCGCTCATTTAGCACCACCCGGGGGACACGTGTAGGGTGGGCCTAGGAGTAGGTGGTCAGAGCCTACGGACGCGAGTGACTTATCCCCCTAATATTATAATAATAAAATAAAAATATACATATAATTATATCGATATCGTAATATATACACTCAGTAGGTGCCTCTAATTAATAAATAATAAAAACAATCATAGGTTTATACATTTTTACGTTATCTTTGACAAATGCTATTTTTATTGAAAACAACTACGTCATAATATTCACGATATATCGGAAATAAACACAGAACGTAATTTTCGCACATTGGACTTTGTAGAATATAAACATTTGTGGTTTTTTTTACATGATTAATAGTGAAAACTGCGCTAGTCCTTTTTATTAGTTTGTAGTGAAAACCAACACTACATTTTATTTTAGTTACCTCTAACTAAAAAAATATACCTACTTTTGCTTTTGTTTCTCGCTTGAACAAGCGTTTGAAATGCAAATTTTATAAAATGTTACGAGAGAAAATATATGCAAATAACTTCTAAAAACGGACAATTTTTTACCTTTTATATAAAAAACGAACAACGAACTTACTTTTGTACCTACTTTTTTATTAAAGTAGTGGTCTCTTGCAGTCACGCGGCGAAGAAAATAAACCGAATCTGTAATTTGAAGTAAATTCTCTTAATTTAGAGAAGCGTTGTTGTTCCAAAATTGCAAAATATCTCTAAGGAGAGCTCACAACATTTTTACAAAAAAATAATTATCTTTGAAGGATTGTAAGAAATTGACATCGTAGTCTTGTTTAATACCTTTTTTGGTACACGTTTCCCATAAGTTTAATTTTAGTTATTAACATTTCATTTATATTATGATATGCATATGTATATATATATATATATATATATATATATATATATATATATGCATATGTATATATATATATATATATATATATATATATATATATATATATATATCATAATATAAATGAAATGTTAATAACTAAAATTAAACTTATGGGAAACGTGTACCATAAAAGGTATTAAACAAGACTACGATGTCAATTTCTTACAATCCTTCAAAGATAATTATTTTTTGTGTATATATATATATATATATATATATATATATATATATATATATATATATATATGTATATCATAATATAAATGAAATGTTAATAACTAAAATTAAACTTATGGGAAACGTGTACCAAAAAGGTATTAAACAAGACTACGATGTCAATTTCTTACAATCCTTCAAAGATAATTATTTTTTTGTAAAAATGTTGTGAGCTCTCCTTAGAGATATTTTGCAATTTTGGAACAACAACGCTTCTCTAAATTAAGAGAATTTACTTCAAATTACAGATTCGGTTTATTTTCTTCGCCGCGTGACTGCAAGAGACCACTACTTTAATAAAAAAGTAGGTACAAAAGTACGTTTGTTGTTCGTTTTTTATATAAAAAGTAAAAAATTGTCCGTTTTTAGAAGTTATTTGCATATATTTTCTCTCGTAACATTTTATAAAATTTGCATTTCAAACGCTTGTTCAAGCGAGAAACAAAAGCAAAAGTAGGTATATTTTTTTAGTTAGAGGTAACTAAAATAAAATGTAGTGTTGGTTTTCACTACAAACTAATAAAAAGGACTAGCGCAGTTTTCACTATTAATCATGTAAAAAAAACCACAAATGTTTATATTCTACAAAGTCCAATGTGCGAAAATTACGTTCTGTGTTTATTTCCGATATATCGTGAATATTATGACATAGTTGTTTTCAATAAAAATAGCATTTGTCAAAGATAACGTAAAAATGTATAAACCTATGATTGTTTTTATTATTTATTAATTAGAGGCACCTACTGAGTGTATATATTACTATATCGATATAATTATATGTATATTTTTATTTTATTATTATAATATTAGGGGGATAAGTCACTCGCGTCCGTAGGCTATGACCACCTACTCCTAGGCCCACCCTACACGTGTCCCCCGGGTGGTGCTAAATGAGCGACAAGCCGATACCACAGACTCGGCTCCACGCCGTGGTAGCGGCGTAAAATATACTACCCCATATTTCGCACCATGAGGAACCATATAAAAGAAATGGCCCCGAGTTCCCGGCGCCCCTTTAATGGGGCAGGGGTGCGAAGAATCTCCGGGAGGAAAAACGGCGACGAGGTTTGCCACCCGTCACGTTCTCTCTCCCGGAGAGGCGAAAAGTGGATTGCAGAGGCCCGTCTGGCTACGTTTAATGTATGTGGGGCAATGAATGATAAAATAGATGAAGTATGCGATATTATGTATGATAGAGGAATAGATGTATTATGTGTAAATGAGACGAAAAGGAAGGGGAAGGATGTCACTACACATGGCATGTATACCGCATACTGGTCTGGTGTAGACGAGATCGAGCGGGCATGCCAGGGAGTAGGTATCATCCTTTCAGAAAGAATGGGCCAATGTGTAAAAGAGTATGAATGTGTAAGCCCAAGACTGTTATGGATACGAATGAAAGTGGGCTTAAAGAAGTTGTTTGTGTTAGGGGTCTACGCCCCAGACATGTCTAAGCCCACTTATATCCGAGAGCAGTTTTGGGAAATGATAAGGATGGTGTTAATGAAGTGTAAGGGAAATGAAAATAATATTATGCTAGGAGATTTTAATGGAAGGGTTGGGGTAAGGAGGCTTGGTTATGAAAGGATATTGGGAACGTTTGGTGATGAAAGTATAAATGAGAATGGTGAAAGTCTCCTCACCGTATGTATGGAAAAGAATCTTTTTGTGACGAACACTTGCTTTCGCCACAAGAGGATTCACATTTATACTTGGGAAAGAGGTGACGATAGAAGCATGATAGATTTCATAATTGTGGATGAAATATTGAGGGTCGCAGTGGTAGATACAAGGGTTTACCGGAGTTCTAACGTAGGAACGGATCATTTTTTGGTTTTATGCCGAATTAACGGTCTATTCAGGCGTTGGCGCCATTGATCATCTGTGTCTACCACTGCGTTACAGCGTATTAGAACAGAAAGGTTACAAGATGAAGGTGAAAAAACAAGTTCAAATGTAGATTGAAAGAAAATATAAGTGGTTTGGATGAATTATGTATGAAGGAGTTAGACTTGTAGAATGTATGGCAAAACGTAAAGAAAGGTTTAGTGTGTATATATATATATATATATATATATATATATATATATATCATAATATAAATGAAATGTTAATAACTAAAATTAAACTTATGGGAAACGTGTACCAAAAAAGGTATTAAACAAGACTACGATGTCAATTTCTTACAATCCTTCAAAGATAATTATTTTTTGTGTATATATATATATATATATATATATATATATATATATATATATATATATATATATATATATATATATATATATATATATATATATATATATATATATGTATATCATAATATAAATGAAATGTTAATAACTAAAATTAAACTTATGGGAAACGTGTACCAAAAAGGTATTAAACAAGACTACGATGTCAATTTCTTACAATCCTTCAAAGATAATTATTTTTTTGTAAAAATGTTGTGAGCTCTCCTTAGAGATATTTTGCAATTTTGGAACAACAACGCTTCTCTAAATTAAGAGAATTTACTTCAAATTACAGATTCGGTTTATTTTCTTCGCCGCGTGACTGCAAGAGACCACTACTTTAATAAAAAAGTAGGTACAAAAGTAAGTTTGTTGTTCGTTTTTTATATAAAAGGTAAAAAATTGTCCGTTTTTAGAAGTTATTTGCATATATTTTCTCTCGTAACATTTTATAAAATTTGCATTTCAAACGCTTGTTCAAGCGAGAAACAAAAGCAAAAGTAGGTATATTTTTTTAGTTAGAGGTAACTAAAATAAAATGTAGTGTTGGTTTTCACTACAAACTAATAAAAAGGACTAGCGCAGTTTTCACTATTAATCATGTAAAAAAAACCACAAATGTTTATATTCTACAAAGTCCAATGTGCGAAAATTACGTTCTGTGTTTATTTCCGATATATCGTGAATATTATGACATAGTTGTTTTCAATAAAAATAGCATTTGTCAAAGATAACGTAAAAATGTATAAACCTATGATTGTTTTTATTATTTATTAATTAGAGGCACCTACTGAGTGTATATATTACTATATCGATATAATTATATGTATATTTTTATTTTATTATTATAATATTAGGGGGATAAGTCACTCGCGTCCGTAGGCTATGACCACCTACTCCTAGGCCCACCCTACACGAGACCCCCGGGTGGTGCTAAATGAGCGACAAGCCGATACCACAGACTCGGCTCCACGCCGTGGTAGCGGCGTAAAATATACTACCCCATATTTCGCACCATGAGGAACCATATAAAAGAAATGGCCCCGAGTTCCCGGCGCCCCTTTAATGGGGCAGGGGTGCGAAGAATCTCCGGGAGGAAAAACGGCGACGAGGTTTGCCACCCGTCACGTTCTCTCTCCCGGAGAGGCGAAAAGTGGATTGCAGAGGCCCGTCTGGCTACGTTTAATGTATGTGGGGCAATGAATGATAAAATAGATGAAGTATGCGATATGATGTATGATAGAGGAATAGATGTATTATGTGTAAATGAGACGAAAAGGAAGGGGAAGGATGTCACTACACATGGCATGTATACCGCATACTGGTCTGGTGTAGACGAGATCGAGCGGGCATGCCAGGGAGTAGGTATCATCCTTTCAGAAAGAATGGGCCAATGTGTAAAAGAGTATGAATGTGTAAGCCCAAGACTGTTATGGATACGAATGAAAGTGGGCTTAAAGAAGTTGTTTGTGTTAGGGGTCTACGCCCCAGACATGTCTAAGCCCACTTATATCCGAGAGCAGTTTTGGGAAATGATAAGGATGGTGTTAATGAAGTGTAAGGGAAATGAAAATAATATTATGCTAGGAGATTTTAATGGAAGGGTTGGGGTAAGGAGGCTTGGTTATGAAAGGATATTGGGAACGTTTGGTGATGAAAGTATAAATGAGAATGGTGAAAGTCTCCTCACCGTATGTATGGAAAAGAATCTTTTTGTGACGAACACTTGCTTTCGCCACAAGAGGATTCACATTTATACTTGGGAAAGAGGTGACGATAGAAGCATGATAGATTTCATAATTGTGGATGAAATATTGAGGGTCGCAGTGGTAGATACAAGGGTTTACCGGAGTTCTAACGTAGGAACGGATCATTATTTGGTTTTATGCCGAATTAACGGTCTATTCAGGCGTTGGCGCCATTGATCATCTGTGTCTACCACTGCGTTACAGCGTATTAGAACAGAAAGGTTACAAGATGAAGGTGAAAAAACAAGTTCAAATGTAGATTGAAAGAAAATATAAGTGGTTTGGATGAATTATGTATGAAGGAGTTAGACTTGTAGAATGTATGGCAAAACGTAAAGAAAGGTTTAGTGGATGCAGCTACCGAAGTATGTGGTGTTAGTAGGAGAAAGAATGAAAGGAAAAATAATACATTATGGTGGGATGATGAGATATGTATGGAAGTTGAAGCAAAGAAGAGAGCATGGCTAGATTTACTAGCAACAAAGGCTGGTAATTCTAGCGGTACGAATGATGATATTGAAAGAAAAAAGGCAGTCTTTAGACATCTTAATAAGAGAGTAAAAGAAGTAGTTGGAAGAAAAAAGCAAGAAAGATCGGATAAGAATGATAGAAGAATATCGGATAACTTCCAGGCAAATATGAAAATGTTCTGGAAACTTGTAAGAACTGCCAGGGGACATTCAAAACAGCCTATGATGAATGCTATGAGAGACGAGAATGGCTATATTCTGAATGATGAAGTTTTGAGTTTAAAGAGATGGAAGGAATATTTTGAAAGCGTGTTTATGAGTGAGGAGACAACGTGTATACTAAGTGAAGTAGAAACTCCGAAAGAGGAGAAAAGAGGTAGCGAGATAAGTATAGATGAAATAATGAAAGCAATGAAAAGCATGAAAGCAGGTAAGGCTGCCGGATATGATAGAGTTTCACTCGAAATGCTAAGGGCTGGAGAGGAAGTCGTGGCAGGCCTGCTGCACACCTTGTTTAATTTATGCTGGGAACTGAAGCGGGTACCGGTAGACTGGTGCAATGCCGTGATAGTCCCAGTATATAAAGCAAAAGGGTCGCAGCAGGACTGTAAAAACTACCGTGGCATCAGCCTTCTTAGCATTGTGGGAAAACTGTATACTAAGGTACTGATTGAAAGGGTCATGAAAGAAACTGATGAAAAAATTTGCGATGTGCAAGCGAGATTTAGAAAGGGAATGGGATGTACAAATCAAGTCTTTTCCTTTCCGCATGATCGCGGAGAAGTTTTTGGCCAAAAACCAAAAGGTTTTTTGTGCATTCATGGACTTGGAAAAGGCCTATGACAGAGTGGATAGGGATTTGCTATGGCAAACACTGAACTCATTTCGGTTGAGCACTGGCTTGATACAGGCATTGGAGTCTCTTTATAGGGACTCTAGTGCTTGTGTTAGGATCAACGGGGTCTACTCGGACTGGTTTGACATCCATAAAGGTGTCAGACAGGGCTGTGTGGCTTCCCCGTGGCTGTTCAACCTATTTATGGACAGTTGTTTGCAAAATTTGAAAGTTGAAGAATGCGGATTAAGAATGGGTGAGTTAACCGTCAAATGCCTTTTGTACGCCGATGATCAAGTTATCCTTGCGTCGTCGGCGGCCGAGTTGCAAATGATGATTACATTAATGAACAGATCATAAAAAGGAAGGGGTATGAAAGTGAACGCAAGTAAGACGAAGGTTATGGTTTTTGTAATTTGAAGTAAATTCTCTTAATTTAGAGAAGCGTTGTTGTTCCAAAATTGCAAAATATCTCTAAGGAGAGCTCACAACATTTTTACAAAAAAATAATTATCTTTGAAGGATTGTAAGAAATTGACATCGTAGTCTTGTTTAATACCTTTTTGGTACACGTTTCCCATAAGTTTAATTTTAGTTATTAACATTTCATTTATATTATGATATGCATATGTATATATATATATATATATATACATATACATATATATATATATATATATATATATATATATATATATTATGATATGTGCATATAATTTTTTTTAAGAACAGCGTGTCTTTCAACGACTTTATATTACTAATTTTTTAAGTTTATGTGTGAACTAAGTGGTAAGAACCATTTCTGTCTGCGAGATCGTCTGGGTAGGTAATCACTCTCTTACCCAGTACCGGTATAAACAAAGGCTGTAAGGCATTCCATCTCAGTTCGTAGAGGTCATTACTTACAACTTAGCTGCAAACTTCCATGTCCTGCAATAGCCACTTGCCATCTTCAGGTGGACTATCTGGCTATAGCTGTGACTATAGCTGGATACTTCAGTTTTAGAAGCGTAATTAGTAACGAAACGAATTCTCATAAAATTTTAGTTGTATAATCATTTTAAATAACATTTGAAAATGAATCTTTCTGAGCACTCTTATCTATGGTTCTGAGTAAACGTAGTGATTATATACTCTTTGGTTCTAAGGATCCCTTCTAAATATTACTATACTCGTGGGAGGGGTCTACAAAGGTGACATTTGAAGGCTCAGAAGGGCTAGAACCTAGAGCCGTAAAGCCAGTTTAATTAAAAAAGGTGACATTTGATTTTCCAAATGGAAAGGGATTGATGAGGACAAGGAACATACTACTCACTGGCGAGAGATAGCACCTGAGAGGTTAAAGCGCGAATGGGGTCGGCTCCATTACTTTTTTATTCAGTTTTTTTCTCCTTATCTCTACCCTCCATAGGACGGACCAAGCTCTCACAGAAAACTGTAGTGAGCGTAAAATAGCAGCTTAATGCCACAGAGTACCGTATTAACTTAATACTGCTGTACTTTATATTATGGGTGTAGAGAACCCTTTGATTATACACATGTCTAGATGCCACATTGTCCGTACAGAACGGCCCAAATAAAGTCTACTAAAATTGGTAGAGTCGCTTCTCACCTACGTCAGTGTCATTTGAATCACTAAGGGATAACGTGCTCACGGAAAATAATTAATTATGCCGGTATGTGCTGTTAAATTGTGTCGTAATTATGTGAGAAAACCGTATAATTACACCAATAGCACTTTTCATCAATAAGTTTTGTTATTTAACCACTATTGTTGTATGGAAACACGATGTTTTAATTCGTTACTTTGTAGGTTGGTCTGATAAGTCGGTGTTGTCAGTTAATTTCTAGGGAGTTTTGACGAAACTATGGGAGACAAAATACAAATATTATTACATCACCTTTTGATCAGGGGAATATTATTATTTAAAAAATTACTTTAGTTATTTGATCAGTAAATGTTATGTCCCACACAAAATAAATGAAACCCATGACGTCACGCACTAAATAGTATTTTTGTTAGTTCTTTCAATTATTATTATATATTTAAATAAAATAAATAAAACAAATTTACATAATAATTTTTAAACCTATTTTGTTTAACTTTCATCTGATAAAAGGAGTATATAATCAAAGCCTCCGCCCTTTGTTTTCCCATGGCGAAGTCATCTGGTTGGATTTTATTTATTAATGTATTTTATTTATGTATTTTATTTTATCGATATGTATGTATATTCATCATTTTCATTTATATATTTATAAAACTATGACTAAAACTACACATACAAATGACTAAAAATACATAAATACCAAAACTAACTATATAAACACCAATAAACATGGTACATTAAAGATGACAAAAAGTTGTACATAGTCCACATGTTTACCATATCTGACATGTGAAATTAACAAAATATATCAAATCATTATTTTTATAAGTAAGCAAGTCAGTATATAAATAATTTATATCAAATTAAATAAAATTAATTAACAGTACAATTGTCATGTGAATCTTTATTATTTTGTAACTAGGCAAATCAAAATAAGTATATATATAAAAAAATTAAAATGACAAATGAGTGCTTAATATAATGGGAAATATTCAAGAGCTGGTATCACTCAGCTACCCCCCGAGGGACGCAGCGCGCTTTTAGTTACGCATACTTGTGTGTGTAATAAGCACACAAGCTCTCGAAATCGGACCCGTTGTTTTTGTTACGATTGTAGCGAAATACTCTATCTAGACATGTATATAATCAAAGAGAGAACCCGAAACCCTTTTTATGTTAATAGGACATTCTATCTTAGTTAATATAAACTAGTCTAGAGTTCATTTTAATATTAAGACTGTAAGCTAAATAATTTCTTTATTCAGTCAAAAAGTCGTTCAATAGTAGGTATAGAAGAGAATTGATGGATGTAGAATATGAATCAAAGGCTTGGAAAACTGGAGAGTATTTTAAAAAACAAAACTTTATTTCAACAATATTTATATTTTAAATACAGAGTTTATAATACTTTCTAAAGACAGACAGTGAACCAAGTAACTAAATATAACATAATTCAAAGCTTCATTCAAAGCTTTCAGGTTTTTACGTAAAATTTCCTTATAAATAAGTACTGTATATCTACATAAACTGTTAATAATGTCAATAACAACATTTATACTAGCATCTGTGCGGAAAGAGAATCATAGTGGCAGAAAAGTTTATTGATATACAGAGTTATTTTCCAAAGAGTAGCCAAATTTTAAACTTAAGTTCTAAATAATATATAAATAATGATATATCGTTATTGCAGTTTTTGAACATACGAGTAAATAAAGCTTTTACTTTTATTTGGAATTATCCCAAATTGAACGTGATTTATGGGCAACAACGTTTTTGTCTACCGATCGACCCTTATGAATGTGTGAGTGCGTAAGTAAAATCAGTTAAAAGGATGCATTACTACGCATTTTGAATTTAAAAGATAGTGGTTAAATTAAAAATGTTGTTCAACCGACTTCAATATAAATAAAATAAAAACATCATCAATGTATTCCAAGTCAACATAATACGCATTATTAAGGATAACTCAAAAACTACTGGTCAGATCTTGATTTTCTTTTGAGCTTTCAAATAAAAATAGGAATCATCAAAATCGATTCACCCAAAAAAAGTTCTGAAGTAACAACACATAAAAAAACATAGAGTCGTATTGAGTATCTCCTCCCTTTTGAAGTCGATTAAAAATGGACAGAATGTATAAGATTTTTTTTAATTAATTTTACTTCACCATTTACCTATATTACTTATTCTAAACCTTCTTTGTAAGTTTGCCCGGTTATTTCAAAATAACCCTGTATATATTTTAAAATAATTCTTATTTTATAAATTATTATACTACAAAAACAAAACAATTAAAGCGTACATAAATTTGTGATCAATCTTATACACAAACTTGGACCAAAATCTTATACTCGAATTTATGACAACATTATGACAAGGAAACTCAAAAGTGCCATTTAAAAACGCCAGCGCCCTCAAATTTTATGCCGATTCTCTTTTCACATTAATTCTACGTGGTAATGTCATTACTTTAATGACAGTACAGTTCTTATTTCTATATTAAGCAACAGACTTTTTTTTTTAAATTTATACATGTTGTTTGTGTGTTTACGTTACCTTTAGGTTAGTTCTGGAACCTTGACCTGTTTAAAAGAAATTTCTAATAAGCGTCCTTAAGTGGAAGCCATATCATACAATACATTAAAACTAATCATAAGTCAATGAGATTTCTACATAATAACATTTACAAGTTATTTATTTATATATTATAGATTTCCATGAATTTAATATTAGTATTCATAATTATATAAAATGAGGTGGTAATTTTGTATACAATGAAATGTTCACGAGAAATCCGCTATAATCTAGTTATTAAATAGTTATATGTCTTCAGTGCGTATTTGTTATTAATATTTTACAATGAATAACTTTTATGCTCTATATAATTTTCTTCCTAGTGACATCCCCCGTCGTATAAATCTTATGTCTTTGTTTTATTTAGTTTACACTTCTTTTGTCTATTTGATTTCATATCCATTATTAACGTTAAGCTAAAGTATTTTTGCCACTTACATTCATTATATTATACTTACAGTAATATTTTAAAACAATCTGTAAAGTAAGCTCATCTACGGAAAATTCTTAGTCTAGTACACTCTGTGACTTTCATGAAATGATTAACGCTGGCAAAATCCATTGGTTGTTGTCAAAACTGGAAAAAAATAGTGCGAGATTTTTATATATTGTTTCAGATCTTCGAATAGATTGATATTATCTATGAAGTTTTGGCGGGAATTTAACTGCAAGTGAATTACCGTCCACATACTTTAAAAAAATTTGTGAATGTGTGTGAATGCACACATGAATATGAAGAAACAGATACAAAACGATGGGTGACAATAAACGAATTAAATAAAATTTCCTCCATTTACTAATTCAAGTTTTAATTATTTATATAATAGTAATTTTGTTAATTAGTAAATAAGTTTTCATATACCAAAATTGGTGAAATATGTAATACATTATTATTTTATAAGAACATCTTTGTACCATATTTCTTGTGAATAAATTTATTTATTTATTTATTTAGTAGATATTATGCACGCACGATAAGAGAATTGTGATCTCACTCACTCTTTCAATAGCTCTCGGTAGAGAGTTATTGTTCCATATTTAATTCCAGGAAAAATAATATACACCGCATTAAATTTTATTCATAAATAATAGTTTTTTTTTCATAAATAAATGACATATGAATACGAAAAAAGTTTCATAACTAATAGTAGTATTCGTTTTCAGTTCACTCTTCAAATCTCGATATTATTATAATATACAATGATACATAGTTGTCTTCTCAATTTCTTGCACGTCGTCGTAATCTTGTAATGTAGGTAGTACCTATATTACTTGTCTGTAATATTTACAAGATTGTTGACTGACACTTGATTATAGTTAAATCCAAATAATAATTAAGATTATTAAAACTTCTGTATACTTTGTCAAAAATACGAAAGCACCTATTAAGTAACATCAACAAAACCTCAGTGCGATTGGCGTGGAATGCCCGAAAGCTACGGATATTTAACATAGTAATAAGATATTTTATACCATGTAAAATAAAATCAAATATATATATATATATATATATATATATATATATATATATTTATGATAGATTTTGTAAAAAGTAAACGAGAAATATTGATTTCTGATTATAAAATTGCATTATAAATTTTATATTTCAATTTTAAGAATTTTTTCTTCGTCTATACCTTAAATCTGTTAAACGGTGTCGTGACGTCACTGATCCACCCTAAGGATATTAGTGTTCTGTATCACTAATTAGGAGAACTAGCTAACGTGCTGTGTTACTTCGAAAATTTTCAAGTTATCATTGCGATTATTAAGTTTTATTACGAATTTTATTGAAAAGGCGTCTAATCTACCGTTTTAAATTTTTAAGTGAAAATTATATGCATGCTATGCACCATGCTGTTTAGCTCGTGACGTCTCTGCTCTAGTAAATAAAACAATTTTGCAAAGGAATAAGATATTCTTAGATATTTAATAATAAGTTGTCATCTTTATCATGGGTGTGTCATGCTTGAATGTAAAAAATAACCAGAATAAAAACGCGGAGAAGTTATAAAACTGGCAAGAAGAGACCTGAAGACACTGTCTACAAAGACTAGACTATATTTCTGTGAAAATCACTTTGATGTAAGTATGAAGTCATATTTAACTATCGGTTATACAAAACAAGACATGTTGAGGTGATAGGTATTGCAAATCAAATTTTGTAACAGATTAGGTGTGAGATTGTAATCATAGATAAACATAACTATGTATTATCAAAGGACACTCTGACCCGGTATTGTTTTAATATACAAACAAAAGTTGGTAATCGATAATTACATTGATGTTTTTATAGTCCTCAACTTGGCAGAACTATAATCGGGATTGCATGCAAAAAATATGCCATCATAAATTAATGTATTTATTTTTCATAGAGATATACTTTCTGCTTTCACTGGTCCGTCTTCCATGGTGCCATTTCAATAAAATACGGAAATAAAGGTCCACAATCGTGATGACAACTTTATGAATTTCGAAATAACACACAGCACGTTAACTTGTGTACTATAGAAGTGACGTCATGACGGATTCTAATATGGCGGATAGCGTTTTGGACGTTTGAGGCACAAATTAAAAAAAAAAACATTATTATATTATATATAATAATATATAATAATTTCTCGTATAAAGTAAAAAGGTAAAGTTACAAGTACAAAAAGTAAAGTTAGTTAGGTAAAGGTTTAGGGCAAGGAAGTGTCCGCCGCGCTGCCCAAATGCTTGTTGACGAACTTCACATGTCTTCGAAATATTTTTTTTTCTTATTCCTCAGACAAGCAGGTTTCCTCACGATGTTTTCCTTCACCGCCGAGCACGTGGTAAATCAGCACTTAAAATTGCAATTAACAATTTCATTGGTGCCGGCGGGGATCGAACCCGGGTTACTCGCGTTCTGTTATATTTACAGCGAGCGTTAACCACTGAGCTACCACGGCTCGTTTAATTTTTATAAAATTTATAAATACGTATTTTTTATATTTTTACACGGTGCAAAATACCGTATTCTTTTCTCGGGGTTGCCCCTTCAAGCTCATGTCTTACCCTTTCTTTTCCTCGTCCTTTCACAAAGCAGGAGACTAAGAACTGCTTTCCAGTACATTAAATGCTTTTCAATACATCTTACAACATATACTTTTCTTCTAAAAGCTACAAAGTTCTGCATCTCCCTAGAGCACAGTGTTGAGAGGAGTTGGTCCCATCAACTTATCTCTCCCTACCTCATTCCCCTAAACTCGATTGTAGGTTTAATAAATTCTTAAAATAAATATAAATAATACCCATATTTAATATTATGTTAATAATTTCTTATTTTGTTTATTGTAAATAATGCAATTTCGTTCGCAATGTACATACACTTTGACAATTTTATTTATTTATATTAATACATTATATGGTATTTATGGCAGAATTAATGCCGAAGGATATTCTCTCCCAGTCAACTATTTGTCTAAGCAGAGATAACATATAAGGAAGTTAAGCAAGTTATTCCTATCGTGCACCCATAATATATCTATATATAACACGTGACAACGTTCATCACATTTGAATGCGACAATAACAAGATGTATAGCTTTAAATTTATAATTTTAAGACAATATAGTAGTTCTTTGTTTTACATTTTACTGTTATATATTAAACAAATAAGTGTCCAGTTTGTAATATTTAAAAAACCAGTCTACCGCTACCTACTCTTTGACTGGCTCTTTCTGGATTCGATCCTTTTTTGTAATGTGGTCAGGAGAGCTCCTAGTACATTGTGTCCGGGTAGCCGCTTGCCAAATAGTAGCCTCTTGACGGAATCGTCGTACGTAAGTAAAGCAACCATGTTCTGGAGTAGGAAACCTTGACAGTACTCCAGCAGTTGAGTCGCGCCATAGACCTGAAAAGAAATCATCATTATAACTCTCCTTGATAAATTCATCATTGTTACGGTGGCTAAACTAATAATACCTAAAAATAATAAATAACAAGAACATGTGAGCAGTTCACACGCGGTAAAACTGAAACCTTCAGAAAAGGCGACTGAGGTAATAGGAAACACTGTATACTGTATTCTATCTCATTTTTCGCATGCAAAATTTAAATATAAATACGAAATAAATACGTTTGTCTCTTTTTAGTTTCATCGAGTTTCAAATCAAAGTCAAACCGAAGTTTTTTAAAGTTTTCATTTAAAAAACTGCGGCTTACAACCTGTTTGCCAAACGTGGCAACGTGGCAAATCCCCCTTTTCTGTGGAGGCCTATGTTCAGCAGTGGACTGTTATAAGCTGTGATGGATGCGCGGCTACGCTGGCTGTACACACCCGTCAAGAGCTTCTCGGACATGAAGCTCTAGTGTACTCAGTGTTGCTGCAGCGTTAGCAGCCGGAAGAACGTTATGGTTAAGGTTGTGGTACCTTGGCGTGTATGTAGACGGAGACGAGATTGTGCAGATCCACGGCGGCGGCGGCGCGCGCCTCGCAGTGGCGCTGCAGCGGCAGCAGCTGGAAGAACGCGGCGGCGGCCAGCAGCTCCAGCACGTCGCCATCCGCTACCGTCAGCCCCGCGCACCCGCCGCTATACAGGTACTGCATCACGTGCTGCAGCACCCACACCACACCCCATAACAACGTCATTACATAATTTTTTATAGAATAATGGTGATGGTTTTTTATAGACTAATAATGATGGCCACCTAATGGTAAGTGGATACTGTGGCCCATAAACATCTACATTTATCATTGATTAAGACTCAAAAGTGTGTGTTCCCTGAGGACTAAAAGGGTATGCCTCGTTTTCAATAAAAAGATTCTAAAATGACTGTTAATGCTATTAACATTGCTAATATTCCCTTTAAGCGCTCCTGGTAAGTTTAAAATTCTTGTGTTAGGAGTGATTCAAGACAGTAGTCGAATGGTGGATTCGAACCCACTCCCTTTATTGAGTTTGCGGTCCGCATCCTGCTATTAAGCTGCTATCGTTTAAACTCTACACTCACCATACGAAACACAGCAGCATTAAGCTGCTACTTTACGTTGGTATTCTGTGAGAGCGTGGTCCTACGCCGGTCGAGCCGACCCATTCGTGCTACCACCATGATATAGCTCGAGCGTAGATCCACCACGTAAACGTGTGGGGACATCTTAAGAGAATTCAGCACCCCGTTCCGTTTTGGTGGTGACACTATAGCAAATACCAGAAAGGTTTCCCGGGTAGTGAAACCTTTCTGGCATTTACTTTTTCTGCAAGCGTTCTGCGAGAGTGACTTCAGAATTTTTTCCAAATTGTTTAAAAGACAGCCAAAACTGTAATAGAGTTTAAAAAGAAGTGGCCCTATTATGGAGCCTTGTGGAACTCAACTTATAACCTTGCTAGGAATATACAAAGTTGAGTTTATTGAGTTGTTGATGGACATAGTAAGCCTTTACACATACATTTTTTATTTAAGTAATATATTTCATCGGCTAAAATTGTAATTGTTGGGAGGAAAATAATGTACTTGTGCAACTTCTCACAAGGTCTTCCAAATTAGGGAATTGTAAAGCGATGCCGTAGCTTTTGACTTTAAAAAGTGCTCTGTAAAAGCGAATTCCAAAAAAATATTTTGTCTTTGACTTTGACTTCATAATCTTTGTAAAGATGTTTGTTTTAAATACTTGACTTATAATACGTACTTGTGCGCACGAAGAGAGCCTCTCGGGCACCTTAGAACGGATTTATTTTTTAATTACCTTGATATTAAAGCACTCAGTATGATTGATTGATGAGTATGATTAAGTCACACAATGCAAAAAGACGCAAGCGGGTAGCTGACGCTGTAAATATGCCAAGCAGTTGCATTTTCACAAACAGTTACTGTTTTAGGCAAATACGAAATAAAGTTATATACTTATCTGAAATAAACTTGAAATCACGTTGACAAAGTGCGCTCATCAATAATGACAGCGTTTTCTTCGTCATATAAAACAAAATCAGTGTTAGGTTGTCGAAAACAACGTTCGAGGTTTACAAAACAAAGGACTAGTCTTCTCGCCCGCTCGCAGTCGACTAAAGGTGTAACGGGGAATCGACCGTAACCGTTTATTAGTAGTATACATAAATACATATACATAAACACTCACTCCTGTCACCCAGAGGGGTAGGCAGAGACTGCAGACTTCCATTTGGCACGATCCTGACACACCTCTCTCGCCTCCTTCACATCCATATACCTACACGTACATGCTCGTCGGTTAAGGGTACTCCTAATTTTACCCGTTTTCAATAAATCGCTAATTTGGTCGATAAATTTTCGTCCAGGACGTCCCTTTCCGACTCTGCCATTCACTTCTTCAACATAAATTTATTTGTCACTCTTTCCTCATTCATTTTTTCCACATGACCGAACCACCAATGCCTCGGTGGTCCTTTCTTAATCCTGGTCACAACATCATCTTGCAAACCACACAATTTCTCACCCTGTCATTCAGATTCAGCCCTAATATACTCCTTAACGACCGCATTTCTACTGCGTTTATTATACTCTCGTACTTCTTCTGCCACTCCCCACCACTGCTGTACATAAACCTGGATCATAGATTACCCTTAGATGACTCTGGCAAACATACCTCTACAGAGAGTATATATGCCAGAATTACCAAACTTTACACGCTTTTACACGTTGTACCATGCTGCTGCTATATTATGGTTATAGCACGAATAGGTCGGCAAAGTAAAAGGAAATCGTAATAAGGCCACGTTATCACAGAATACCTTCGTAAAGTAGCAGCTTAGTACTGCTGTGTTTCGTATGGTGAGTGTAAAGACCCGGAGAATTGAGCGTAGATAGAAGAGAATAGAGCTTAATATCGTAGTACCCGTACCCCTAGGAGTATCTAAGAAGTGTTTGACAGGACAATGCAGTTCGGAGCACTGACCTCGAAGATGTGGTAGCGTATGTCGTTGATTTGCACGAGCGGCGGCGCGGCGGCGGCGGGCTCGGCGCGCGCCGGCGCCAGCATGGCGCGCAGCCGCGGCGACTCCGACACCAGCACAATCTTGTGCCCGTAGAACAGCCGCCCCTCCACCCTGTACATTAACTCTGCTTACAGTGAACCGCCCCAACACCTTGCAACGCGTTGTTATAATGTCAGTCAATGGAGACCTCCACATCGGGGCTTTTGTATGGATAGAGAGTGACAAACGAGCACACAGTTCACCTGATAGAAAGTGAATGGTGTTGTGGCCGAAGTAGGAAAAGGGGAGATCTCCCGCCGGGCAAGGTGTTCTGCCCGGGGAGCGGCCAACGCTCCGTGTGATAGATCGGAGAAGTTCTATATATACTGTTTATAATTCGGAATGTTGATAGCGCGATTTAGGCTTCGGTGTGTTTCGCTTGTGACGCGACGACAGCGCCGCTACAGTGTGGCCACTTACATTTACCTTCAATTAAGAATTTAAAAAAGATGCATTGTCACACTTGAGGACTAATACGAAAAGTCTTATTTCCAGTAATAGGGGTCTTATTGACAAATACACAAACCCCACTCAATTTTAAGGTATCTTTAAATCTCGTAGTATCACAGTCACTTTGACTTTGATAAAATAAAGACAGCTCGAGACTTAAGGGCATCATTTCCAAAAAAGATCCTACTTCTTTCTAAAAGGCCGGCAATTCACTTCATCTTTTGATGTTGCAACCGTTTGTATATGAAACAGCTGTGTATGTATGTATGTGTGTGAAGTCCGTCACCACGTATTGGGACAGCGCGGCAGTCATTTTCTTGCCCTAAAACCTCTCCGAAATGAGAGTGCTGTACCAAAACAGTAGAACGTATATAGGCTGTAACTTTACTTTGACACTAGAAAAAGTATAACCGTACAAGCCATATATAACAACACCATAATATGTGGTAGAGCCATGCTGCAGCTATAGGTATTATGGTTGTAGCTCGAATGGGTTGACTCTACCTATGGGAGTAGGACCACATTTTTCAAAAAGCACCAACGTAAAGCAGCAGCTCAATGGTGCTGTGTTTCGTATGGTGAGTGCAGATAGCCATAGGCCCTTTTAACTGGAAACGAGGCATTCCCCTATCGTTATCTCACAGAGATAGTTTCAATACATTGGCAGAAGAGTTTGAGGAGTATATTCTTAAGTGTTTGGTCCATCGTAATTAACCGCATCAGATGTTATTTTTTATACAAAATTTTAATAAATCGTTACATAGATGAATGTTTGAATTAATAGACAGGTTTTGGCGGGAAGTTCACCGCCCGCCTTTCATTGCACAAGAGTACTATGTGTTAAAATAATACGTAAAAGTGGTGCGACTTTGTGCATTAAGTGTCCGCGCATGTGGACTATTAGAAGAAAGTGGAAACGATGCAATAAGTGCTCCGATGTTGATATAAACCTCAGGTTATTTTGTTCGTTTAGGTACCTTAGAGCTTGATATGCTGTCGTCGTCGACTGTCCGCTAAGTTAAGCTATCATCAAAATCGCTCATAAACTTAGAGATGTGACGCATCGGCACGTTGTAAAGATTTTTTTTGAGAAAATACTATTGTAGAATAATTTCTGGTAATTTGACACACTAGTGCATGTTGCCATGACCTATGGATCTGAGACATGGTCCTTCACTGATGGCTGTATGAGGAAGCTTCAAGTCGCTCAGCGAGCTATGGTGAGGGCTATGCTCGGGAATGCTCTGCGTTATAGACTTAAAAACGAGGATATCTTCAGTAGAACCAGAGTAATTGACATAGCCCAACGGATTAGTGTGCTGAAGTAGTTATTGGCTAGCCATATAGCTCGAATAACTGACAATCGATGGGGAAGAAAGGTTCTCGAGCGACATCCTCGTACCGGCAGGTAAAGTGTAGGGCGGCTCCCCACTAGATGAAGTGACGACAAGTAGGAATGGAGGAAGGAATGTTCATGAAGGAATGCACATGCAGGAAGTCAATGGATACAGGTGGCTTGGGACCGTGATTTGTGGCGTTCCCTGGGGGAGGCTTTTGTTCAGCAGTTGACTCTTGAAGGGCTGTAATGATGATGATAATGATGAACTTGACACAGGTAAAATTTACCAAATGCTTGACGGCAAAGGAAAACATCATGTAACCTGCAACAGGAAACCTACATGTAGAAAAATAAAAGTAACTATCTGCGCCAAACAGCGTAAACAGTACGTGTCGGATATTTTCCTACCTTAAAACCCTCTCTGAATGAGAAAAGGCCTGCGCCTACCAGTATAACATATATTATCTAAAACGTACGTATTTACAAGCCATGGTGTTTCACCCCCGTGCCTTAGAAGGTACGTAAAGCCGTTGGTCCTGCATCTGATATCTCCCGTTTTGTCAAATAAACGTTCTATCAGACTATGAGAGTGAGGGAATAGAGAGTGCACCTGAGCTTGCGGATGCCTTCGGACGTTACATATATGTTGTGCGCACCGCCGCCATGACCTATTTTCGGTCTAATACTACTATAATATTTTAACAAAATACACATCGGACTAGGCTGTATGGTATAAGGTCTTTGCCTCCCTCAACACACGTAACAACGCACTGACCGGAAGGTGACGTCAGCGAGCGAAGGGTTGTTGACGTAGGAGGGGTCGACGCGCGCAGGTGCGGGCGCGTCGGGCGGCGGCTCGTGCACGCGCGGCGCCGGCTCGCGCCCGTAGCACGCGCACAGGATGTCCGCCAGCAGCAGCACCGTGCCCTCCTTCTGAACATTACAAAGCAAATATAAACGTACGTTCATTTACAGATCTCGATATATATATATATATATATATATATATATATATATATATATATATATATATATATATATATATATATACACATGTAACATAATTAACGCACTTTGAGAAAGTAGTTTGTTCAGAATCGTTTACTGAATCGATTCCTATCATTTTTAATATTGGCAATTTTTTATCCCAAAAATAATTAAAACTACGTAAATTACCGTCACACTAAATCTGTACAGTCAAAACAAACTGAAATGGACCGTAACTTAAGGCAATAAGACTTTCAAGAATGCAGTTTTATTTGTATTATTACTAATAAGCACGTTAAAGTCTTTGCGTTCGTGGCTTTGTACTGTGACCACAACATTCTTCCGGAATTAGTATAACTAATTTGATAAATAATCAGTGCATAAAAATATTTAACTAAAATTCAGTGTATGTATTACGATTATAACATAATATACTAATTGGGGTGTCTGAGGGTGTGCGTTAATTATGTTACATATTGTATATATATATATATAAAAATAAATAAGGTTGAAGTGTCTGTTTGTAATGTCAAAGTATGTACAGTACTTATAACAAAAAATAACAATTGTTAAAATTTTTGTCCGTTTGTCTGTCTGTTTGTTTGTTCTGGCTAATCTCTGAAATAGCTGGAACGATATTAACGGGGTTTTCACTGGCATATAGCTGATGATATAAGGATAACTTATAGCAGAAAAATTATAGCCCATGACATCCAACCGTAATAAAATCCACGCGGGTGAATTCAGGAAGAACAACTAGTAATAAAATATAAGATTTTCTATAGAATAAGGTTAAGGGTGCCGAACGAGTACATAGTCCAACTGAGGATATTGTGGCCCATAGACATCTACATATTTTCGATTGTGAATCAAAATGCAGATGCGTTGTCACCCCTGAGGACTAAGATTGAATGCCCCGTTTCCATTAATAAGAGTCTCCGTTTCTCTACACTTATCATTCGAAACACAGCAGCATTATGCTGCTATTTCACGCTGGTATTCTGTTGGAGCGTGGCTCTATCACTTATAAAACGTCCGCAAGAAACTTCAAACAAAGAAGGTTTGAGATGCGTTGTTATCTCTGGGGACTAAGATGCAATGTGCCTGTAGTTATACTAGATGTTTGGACTTCAACACGAGGACGAGTAGGCACATGATAATGCATGGCCAGCTGGCCGCCGATGACCTCAGATCGGGCTAGCAACGACTACTCGCCTTATACTTATCCTTATAATAGTTTTGTTCAATAATTATAATTATACAATATAATAACTATAAAAAATAAATAATTATAATAATTATTATACATTCCTAGATGGGCTCTGGGGCCTTAATACAAATATCACTAAGTGACTGCGAGCGAGTGAGAAGATTAGTTCTTGTTTTTGTGAACCGTGAACGTTGTTTTCGATAATTTTACACTGTTTTTGTGCGCATTTTGTCAACGTGTTTTGGAGTCTATTTCAGATGAATATGTAATTTCGTATTTGCTTAAAGAAGTTACTGTCGTAAATGAAAATAGAACTATGTGGCATATTCAACGTGCTAGTTACTCGCCCAGGCGGCGCCCGCGCCATCCACAGCTGCTTGTACAGCTTTTGTTCTGCATTGCCGGTATAGTAGTATACACAGAAGACTAGTTTTATTTATTTAAAAAAAAAAAACATCAGCACTGGCTTTTTATATTATACTCTTCAGACCGGAACTCAGCTATGTTTGCCAGATCTGTAGATCAAAATATCTGGACAAATTTTGGAAATGTCGGGATTTTTGGGTTGTTGTCGGGAGAAATGAATATTAAAATAAAAAGTTTATTTTTTTAATTAAGAGGCTACAAAAGTTACTACTAATAAAACTAATTTAAGTACATTTAATATCTAGATTGCTACATGTATTTGGCATTGGACTTTACTAGAGTCCACGAATTTAGATCCTTTAGTGCTTCAGAAAATATTTAAAATTTAAACAATTTACTTCAAAGTTCAGTCAAATTACTAACTCAGCTTTTATTAAATCAAAGGTCATAAATTAACTTTCCGAGAAGTTGTTTGTCTGGAGAATTTGAGTTTTATTCGAAGTCTGGAGATCGTTTAAAATGTGGGGAGAATCCAGACGAACCCCGACCATCTGGCCACCCTAAAGTTAGCTTGCTACGTATTTATTTATCTATGCCTAAAGTCAGCAGTGTATGCACTGATTTTCCCATAGATTACCTCATATGAGGCGTACTAGTAAGGAGCAGCCAGTGTTCGGCAGTGCACTTTAGATAGGCTCTTAGAGAATGGATAGACACATTAAAAAAATACTGTTGATGATTTAACTTACTTTGCTGTATCGAAGTATATTAAACAGCAGAGGAAGACATTCGTAGATGAACTGCTTGCTGTAGTGGCTGTCGTCTGATGGACATACCTGCAAATAATTATTAAAATTAACTATATAGTTTCGCATTATGAGAGTCACCTTATGACAATTTACACGTGGTAAGACCAAATATTAGTAGTACAGTTGTAGCACGAGTGGGTCGGCTCAATGGGGAAGGACCACGTTCTCGTAATCGAACTATATTAGGAATGGAGTTTTAACTAAAATATTTCTAGTAAAGTTGAACATATGCGTAGGTATTTGTATTTTTTTCATATTGTCATAAGTTATAATTTTGTAAGTTATGAAATTTTACCTGCAAGAAGTCTTGTAGAAGTTGATCTATAACATGGTCAAGGGAGGCCTCAGCAGCAGCTGCCAAGGAAAGGGTCCACGCGTGCAGCGACCACGGGACTCCTAGTGCACGGAGTTCTAATGTTATATCTGAAAGTTAAAAAGCAAAACTATTAATTTTGACATCTAAAAACATTATGAAAAAAAATGAACTGTCTGTCTGTAATATTTTTTAACTTCGCTATATATAAGAATTAATCTTAGTACATTCTATCCAGGTGAAGTTGGGGCGGATCGCTGTTAGTCTTTGATATAATGGATTTCCGCAAGGTAACGCCTGATTATATTAGTTACAAAGAAAATAATCGGCCATATAGATTTATATGCGTTTAATTTAATTGTACAGTATACAATGTGTCCATTTAAAGCAGGTTTTCCAAAAGTGAGATATGCAGGTCCTCTTAGTTTTTCAGTTAATCATGGGGAGTTTGCGAAACATATACGTTTTGGCGGCAGACTGTCTGGTCACGTGCGCTACATGATTGATGGTGCAAGCGTTATTTTAGGGGGTTTGTCATTGCCTAGAAAATTTAATAGGGGTTCGTGGGGATATAATTTTGAGGTTGCTTGATTTATAGAATCACCAAATCTTCGAATGAGTGATAATAACTATGGCGTTTTAAATGTTATGTTACGCAGAGACATCTGGATTCAGGAAAACACAGAATGCCAGCGTGAAATAGTAGCTTAATGCTGCTATGTTTCCTATGGTGAGTGTAGAGAACCGGAGACCCTTTTTCCTGAAAGCGAGGCATTCCATCTTAGTCCTCACGGCTGACAACGCATCTGCATTTTGAATCGCATACGAGGATAGATGTAGATGTCTATGTGCCGCAGCATCCACTTACCATCAGGTGGAGAGTGTGCTCATTTGTCACCCTATACTATAAAAAAAGCAAAACCTGATACCGAATTTTGCACATATTTTGATTTCGATTATAATGTGTTAGTTACGGCATTGCGGGGCGCGAATTTGAATCTCGTACGGAACACCTTTGTTAAACGCTTCCACGATATAGAGAGAAATACTGAGAGTGAAATAATGGTGTTTTTTAAGTTGGGATAGTAATATCTTGTACCCCACATCAGCCCACGGGTGTCTTAAGAGGCCGCAGAAAAACTGAAACTTAAACAAATGATTGGCAACAGTATCTTTATGACAACAAATGGAATTTTCATTTCCATTTGTTGTCATAAAGATAACTAGAAAAGAAGAGAAGAAACTGCAGTTACCAACCTGTCCGCCAGTTTTGGTAAATACGGCATAAATCCCCCCTATGTATATATATCAGCAGTGGTCTTTTAATGGTACGCAATGGTAAGTTGGGAAAATGATAAAAAAAAACCACGAAAAAGAGTAAACAAAACAACATCTTAGTCCTCAAAGGTAAAACAAATATCTAACTCATTGAACTTTAGTAATTAGAGGCGATAATTTTATATAAAAACTCAGACTAACTGAGAAACATAAATAAAGCACTGTGCTACTCACGTATACATTATCTAAAATAATTTGCAATCTTAATGCTAACGATTTCTTAAATTTACGCGAACACTACACATTGAATAAAACTTGATTGTTATTTAAACGCGATACTATCCGTGTAAATAGTTTTATTCAATCATAAGGCTGTTAAAAATTAGGAAAGATATGAGCATGAGTGCGTGTCGAGGAGTTGAACTTGGTTTGATCGTCTTGTTTTAGTTGGTCTGAGGTAAGCTCCAAAAATAGTTGGACCTTTCATGAACAAAGACTTCTATGTTTATTACGAGATGGACTCTGCGGGCTTTTATTCAGCTTTGAACATTTCAACGCAGCAGTCCAGTGACCGCGTCATCAAAACTCATGCACACTAACAGTTGTTGAGTAAGCCGAATGAAAATAAGCTGAATTTTTATATGTCTTAAAAGGTAATGATTTGTAAATAAAATCCTCTTTCAACGCTGAATGACGACTTCATTATTACCGTCGAGACTTCTGGCAAGGTATTCCTGTCTCTGCGGGCAAGGCATATTTAGCTGTTAGAGATCACATACAGTCTTGTGAGTCTGCTTCACTGGCAAAGAGAGAACCCCATCACCTAACCCTGACATCCTGTCTCTATCCCTTTGTTACCTTAGATCTCATGGTGCAGACATCCCACACTTATCTAATTTATGTATGTATATTTATAATAATTATGTATGTATATATATGGTAGAGATATTAGGGACTGTTAGGGACAGCTAGGTAAGGGGGGAACTTAGTTAGGGTCTGTAGGCTCTTATACTTCTCTCTCTCTCTCTCTCTCTCTCTCTCTATATATATATATATATATATATATATATATATATATATATATATATATATATATAAACATAAACACTCACGCCTGTCACCCAGAGGGGTAGGCAGAGACTACGGACTTCCATTTGGCACGATCCTGACATACCTCTTTCGCCTCCTTTACATCCATATATCTACGCATACATGCTTGTCGGTTAAGGGTACTTCTAACGTGGCCCCTTTTCAAAATATCGCCAATTTGGTCGATAAACTTTTTTCTAGGGCGTCCCTTCCCGACTCGGCCGTTCACATCTACCATATAAATTTGCTTTGTCACTCTTTCCTCATTCATTCTTTCTACATGACCAAACCACCGAAGCATTCCTTTCTTAATCCTGGTCACAACATCATCTTGCATACCACATTTATCTCTTATCACGCAATTTCTCACCCTGTCATTCAGATTCAACCCTAGCATACTCCTTAAAGACCGCATTTCTACCGCATTTATTCTACTTTCGTGCTTCTTCTGCCACACCCAGCTTTCACTACCATACATTAAAGTAGGGACTAACACAGCATTATGAATTACCATACGTGCCTTTTTTGATACATTCTGGTTCTTCACAATAGAGTGTAGTGCCCCATTCACTCTATTCCCTGCATTTACTCGTCGTTCTATATCCCTATCATATCTACCATCCCTGCTAAATACACATCCCAAATACACAAACTCATCCACTTGCTCAATTAACTCTCCTTCTATTCTTATTTCACATACCGTTTTGCTTTTTTCTCTTTCAAAAACCATCACTTTCGTCTTACTTGCGTTCACTTTCATTCCCCTTTCTTTTCGGTTTCCAACGCCTGCAATGTGTGGAAATTATGGAAAGTATTTCCTTAAGATGTGACCTTTTGGGAGACCTATTTTCAGCAGTGAACTTTGGCAGGCTGTACCTGTAATGATAATTGTGACGCATTTGGGAGTAGTAAACAAGTAATAAATAAAAATATTGAAAATTTTTGTTTTCTACGAGTAAATTTTTATAAAATTTTTTGTTACAGATAGAATAAAGTGTGTTTAGATTTATTTTAGGATTAGAGCGTTCATATTATTTCTTTATAATATTAGTGAGACAGGTAGCAATGGTAGAGATATGAGATAGAATATGTTACGGTCGAACAGTGCAGTGGCTTCCATCTGCTTCATATTTATAAGCGTGTGTAGATTGTGAGGGCTACTCAGCTAGCTTTCCTCAGGTTTGCTAAGCACTAAATAAATTAATATTTAAAGAGACTATTTTGGAAGCGAAAACTTCTTTATAAAAATGAAAATATCTTATTGGTGAGGAGAAAATTGGTAACAAAAGATGGTAGATAAGCACAATGTGGCCGAACATATAGTCAAAGAATTAATTTATATATATATATATATATATATATATATATATATATATATATATATATATATTGCTCACTAGGTTGCGGTAGTTTCTCCGCAACTTATTTAGTCAACTGCGAGCGGGCGAGAAGACTGATAATTTGAGATCTGAGAAAGATAATCCAATGCTGATTTTGTTTAATGTGACTAATAAAACACTTTTATTATTATTATGCATACTTTGTCAACGTGATATGAAGTTTGTTTCAGATAAGTATGTAATTTTAATAAAGTAAAAATACAACTGCGTGGCATATTTACGACCGCGTCCGCCCGAAATAGTGGTGACACAGTTTCTGTTCTGAACTGCAAGTTTAATAGTATATATATGATAGTGATGGACTGACCCAAGTGGTCGGTCTCGGCCGCGTAGTACATGGCGTCGTGCAGCGCACGCTGCTGCTGCTTGGTGAAGGGCGGCGGGCGGGCCTGGGGCGGCGCGCCCTCCGCCAGTACCTCCTCCAGCGACAGCACGGCACCCGCGCCACGCGCGCCGCGCGCCCCGCGCCGCGTAGTACAGCGCGCAAGCACGCGCGCCGCCCGTGCGCGCAGCACACTGCCACCGCGCTGTGCACAATAATTAAATTCGTCTTTTTCGTTCGTCTGTGATGTCAAGCTCAATTTTGTTAGTGGTTGAAAGTAAGTTTTAAAGTTGTCTTAGCATTTCTTATGCTGGAGGCGTTTTATTCACTTATATAAAAATATTAAATTAAATCTTAAATATGACAGTAAATGTAATCAATGAGAGGGGACCAAGCAAAGGCCCTTGGGGATATCCATATTGAATTAAACCACAAGTCAGATAATCGTTAGATAGCAGCAAAGATTGACGACTCCGTGGCGTAGCGGCTTAGCAATGAGTGACTGGGCGGGGGGGGGGGAGAGAGTTCGCGCGTTCGAATCTCGCACGGAACAAGTAATTGTATGGCCTATAAATGATTGTTCCGGGTCCGGATGTTTGTCCTTGTGCAATTTATGTTTGTAAACTGCCTCCACGATACAGGAGAAAATCCTAGTGTAGGGGTAACGTTTAAAAAAAAGATTTCATAACATAATATACATATAGAATGTATGAACCAAATCTTTTAAGAAAAAAAAAACTGCTAAACTCTTAATGCAAAGCTTGAAAAATTATAGATTGATTTGAACTATAAATAATTTCAATGTAGATAGATTATACCTTATTAGATAACATCTAGGATTTGAGTCTCTATGTGTAAATGCAAAGGTTCGTATTGATTTTTGACAGTTGAATGTGTTAGTTGTATTAAACTGATACCTGTAGCATCCATACTGGGCAGCAGCGGAATAGCACAAGGCATCATTGAGCTGTGTAGACAGGAAGGGGTCCGCACCGTGCGACAGCAACAACTGGACTAATTCTAGATTGCCGACTCCACACGCTACCTGCAAAAAATTGTTTCATTCAACGTGTGCAGTTATTATTTTTGCTTGGGTTTACGAGGTGAAGTGGAGGCGACATTTTTTTTATTTTAACTTTTTTTGGTTTGGTTTCTTGCTGGTTCTTCCTAAGATAGAGGTGTTTTCCGAACCCATGGTAATGTTCGGGTATTGGACGTATGTTGAATAATAGTTTACATTTTATGTCAAAACAGTTTAATAAAGAAGTCAAAAATATAATAATAAAATATTGTTAAGTATATTTTTTGTTATACTTCACTGTTTTATTCCTTTACACCTTTGGTTGCCTGGAAGAGATCGCTATGTAGCGATAAGCCCGCCAAATTGTACATGTAATCTGCTCTCTGTTATGTTCTTTGTAAATTTGTTTGTGGTGTACAATAAAGTATATTCATTCATTCATAAAATATGTTAAAAGTTAATGTTATGTTAATGAGTTCGCATCCGTCGCGGTTACGATGATTACGTGAACTAACTTAATTTTTATAATTGTCGAATTATAGCGATTGCTTCACGTTAAATGTTAACGCCAACAGAAATGTACGGTTGGACCGTACAGGTAAAACTAAAAGAAAATACTTTCAATAAGAAAAAAGTATTATATTCTATTCTAAAAATTATTCCATTCTATTCTGCGGTCCGTTTAGTTTGTTCTTCGTTCACTAGTTGATACGAGCACAAAGTACGTAATTCGAAAGCGGTGTAAATTTCTTTTTGTAAATTTTGTATGAGATTACTTATAACGATGTTTTAATAACTTTTGCAAAATGAACATTATTTTGTTAGTTATGTAGTACAAATATAATTTCACATACGTGGGAAACCAATCATATATTGACTTACTAATAAATATTGATAAAATAATAATATTAATTTAAAAAAAAAAAACGAAATAGATACTGATCAGTTGTGACGAGTACAGAGAGTTTATATGAAAACATTGTATTGTCGTTGATTCTAAAATTTTATTTTGGTTTATTTAGATTTCTGGAAGGGTATTAAAACTGAATTACAAATTCCTTTACATTCGTACCTACTTCTACAATACTTCTACACTTCAAACTGACATTATTTGAGTATGTATACTTATAATAGTGATTATTATATTATTATTATTATTGGGATATCTATATAGTTTTCTCATCTGGTTCGGTTCTATAAATATATAATTATAAATTAAAATGAAAAGATAAATATACATAAATATCAATAAAATAAAATAAATACAAAAAATAAATAAATAAATAAAGATCCAACCAGACGGAAGCCCTCGGCAGGAGAGAACAAACGGAGGGAAAGGGAAAGAAACCGGCGGACGATGCGGGCGGTATCGAGGAGCACCGCCTTCTGCATTTGAGCCCGGAGCGGTCCGTCACGGAATCCTCCAGTGGCCACAGATGACCCGAGAGGCTGACTGGGATTAGCCCATTCGCAGAGACGACTACAGGAATAATTTCGGCCGGCCGACCACCCCACATGTCGGTCACCTCGTGAGCCAGGTCCAGATATTTTGTTCGCTTATCTGTATCGGCTTTCACGAGGTTCTCGTCATACGGAATGGTAATGTCGATCAAAAATATCCTTGACTGTGCCCGGTCCATCAGCACAATATCAGGCTTATTCGCAAGAATATTCCTGACTGTGATGATGGCCCGGTCCCAGTAGAGCCTGGCGCGGTCATTTTCGAGCACGGCTTCCGGCAAGTACTTATAATACGGCAATTTTCGGTCCACGAGACCGTATTTCAGAGCGAACTCCTGGTGTAGAATTCTGGCTACTAGGTTGTGCCTGTGCAAGTACTCAGAGTTAGAAAACGCTGAACAACCGGAGATCCTAAGTGACTCCCCGGAATGGCGACAAGCTTGACAGACGTCGACGGTGCTATCCTTTAGGATGTATCTCCAATGGTTGTTGGTCTTAATAACCTGATCCTGTATTGCACAGACACGTAGCCAGTTGAGGGAAGAGATTGTATCTACGAAGGGCTCATGTAGAGCCTTGTAGTACCTCCCGTGGAGCTCCTTCTCCTTCCATACGGTCTCCCGGGCGGAAATGCTAAGCACTGCTGGGTCCTGCCATTGCTCGTTGGCTAAGGATAGAGGGATAAGCCCTTTATCACTAGAAATGACGTCATTATAGAATGGATCATCCTATCTTGCCAGGAAGTAATGACGGAGGCTGCACACTTCGCGATTATGCATGGTGAGCGCGCTCAGAAAACCACGCCCACCATGCTTTCGTATGATATTTCTGATAATGCGTCCTATGGGACGTCATGGTAGTGCGGACTTTTCTATCCAGGGCGTTTAGTTCAGTCTGACTCCATCTGAGTATGCCAAAGGTATACATGAGGACAGGCATGACCCAACCGTTATATGCGTGTGTCTTATTCACACCGGACAAAAGGCTGGTAAGCACTTTGGTCAAGCGTGCATAAAACACGTCGCAAACTGACTGTTTCATACCAGCCTCATCGATACCGATGTTCTGTGACATACCCAGGTATCGGTATATTTCAGCCTCGGAAAGGGTCCTTAAGTTGACGGGCATAGACAAGTCCATGCCCTCAGAGTTAGCAACCCTTCCCCTTTCAACATGGAGCACCGCACACTTATCCGTCCCCAGCTCCATTCCATTGGAATTGCTAAATTTACAAGTGATGTTTAGCAATTCCACAAGATGGGAGCGACTGGAGGCGAATAACTTGAGGTCATCCATATAGAAAAGGTGGGTTACTTTTGTCCCTCCTTTCCGTAGCTGAAATCCCCTCCCTCCAGTAAGGTACTGAGAGGGTTCAGAGAGAGGCAGAATCAGATTGGACTCAGGCAATCGCCCTGGAAGATACCCCTTCTTATCCTTATGTGGTTCTCCGCAGCCATCATGCGCTCGCCTAGATGTCAAAGGATCGTAATCCACTGCCCCATACACTGCTCGAGGAAGTTTCTCACTGTACAGACTGACAAGCTCTCTCTCTCTCTCTCTCTAACTGTACAATCAATCTTGTACAGCTCGAGGACCCTCTTTAGCCATGTATGTGGCACCGAGTCGAACGCCTTTCTGTAGTCTATCCAGGTGGCAGAGAAGTACCGACGGTTGCGTTTCACCATTTTGCCAATGACCGCGTCAATTAGGAGTGGTTCCTTGGTTCCACGGTCACCGCCCCGACATCCATTTTGAGCGTGTGACATCACCTGATTTGAGTCCAGGTGACGAGTGATTCTCGTGCTCAAAATGGATGTCAGTGTCTTATATATGGTGGATAGATACGTGATGGGGCGGTATTTGCTCGGGTCTGTGGTATCCTGATCTTTAGGAACCAAGAGAGTGATCCCAGTAGTGAAGAGGCTCGGGAGCGACTTCTGATCGAGAGCCTCTTGAAACTGTCGGGCGAGCACAATGTGACACACTATGAACCCCTTCAGCTAGTAATGATGCAGCCCGTTGAGCCCCGGACTTTTCCAGTTCGGGGCCCTACGGACCGCCTCAGCCACGTCTTCCGGCGTTATGGTGATGGGGTCCATAGGCGTAACACTCGCACTTTGGCTCGCCACAACTTCCATCCAAGGACCCTCCCTGTGGTTTACGGGCTCTGACCACAGGCCACGTCAGAATGCGATAATGTCAGCCTGATCCAGTCCTGGGCCCGCTCCACATATCTTTGTTCGCTCCAATTATTTATAGATACTCATCTGATCACTCTGGAAGAGACGATTCTGGTTGAACCGCCTTGAACTCTCGGTAAATCGTCGAATCCGCTTCCCCCAAGCAGCGATCTTTTGTTTCAGGTCATCTATGCGTTCCTTTAGTTTCTACGTGATATCCGGCTGGGACAAACTGATATTTTTCCCAGCAAAAGCCACCCTAACGGTGCGCACAATCCTCGGTCTATTATTACCCGACCTGAAGCTTGTCAGTCTGCCGATAAGGGCCCTTGCCTTTGCGATACGGTCCTCGATTCTTTTTCTCCAGGCTGGGATTGCGCTACTTTATGTAGTAGCGCGTCCAGCCATGGGAAGTTTGGCGCCAATAATACGGCAAACTGCCAGTGCGGCGCCAAAAAGAATTGAGTCCGTCTCGCAAAGGTCCCGGCTGGCTTCCAAATAGGTCACTAGGATTGGGTTAAGAATTTCGCTTGCTTAGGTCGCGGGGAAGTCGCGGTCGATTTTCGAGAGGGGTGCTGCGCGTTTCCAAAATCGCCTCATTCAATATGCTCCTCATTTGCTCTAGTTCGTGGGAGACTATTTCATCGTCCTTCGAATCAACCACAACTGGAAGATCCATGGCGGCTTCCACGTGTGGATGCTTGTCTGTCGCATGTGGAGCTGCATCCCCAGCCATAACCGATTCATTTGATGATGGAATAGCCTCACGTCGTAGTCGTTCGAGTTCGGCATCATCAAATATTTTCGAGAGAGTGCATGATGTACCGAACTCGGTCTGCCAGGTTTTATTATTATTATTATTAGTGCTTTATGTTGTTGTGTGGTGTATGGTGTATGGTGGGTAGGTATATGGTATGGTGACCTGCAGCGGTGTGAGCGTGCAGAGGTCGGGAGCGCGCGCGGGCGCGGCGTCGACACGCGCGCCGGCCGCCAGCAGCCGCCGCGCCACCTCCACCGCCCCGCTGCCCGCGCGTCCGCATGCGTACACCAGCGCCGTCCAGCCTGCCCAACACAACACATTCGTCTTTATATACGGTACCTACTAATCAAATGACAAACAAACTTATAGCATTTAATTTGAACTTTTTTAATTCACAACGTTTCGGGTGTTTTACATCACTAATGGACTCTAAGTGTTTGACGTCCCGATGTCATAGTTAAGACTGCTAAGTATGTGAACATGTTCAAGATCGTCCCCGGCATTACATGAGATTTGATAGACCATAAATCCTCACAAAAGAACACCGATTCCTCCCAAGGATGATTCGCGAGGCTATCGAAATTAAAAAAATATCCTAATTTCAATAGATCAGACGAGTGGGTGCTGCCATCTGCTTGAGACCCTATAACTAGTAAAATCAAATCCAAACCCAAGCACACCACTGCAAGACTTCAAGGTACTTTGCGTACATTCTGCATAGATAAGACCAATAATTAATATTCGAAAGCTAAAGGTAGCTGAACTAACGATGGCATCGGCACGATAAACACCTCAGTCTTCCGTCACCGTCGGGAATTTAAAAGCTAAAATCAAACGCGGTATAATTGATCAAAATTAGTTTCATTTAATATGTAGTATTCGTATAAAATCATTAAGTGAACTTTTGGTAGCCAGATACGCAATGATATAATATAATAAAATATAATATTAATATTCTACTATACTAGTAGAAATGGCGTGAGTTCATAATGACAGTATTTGCGCATGTACATTTTCAGCTAATATACTGCAGGCGAATAACACGTGAATATCCAATACATGACAAAAATTACCGACAACAGATGGGATAGAAAAGTTCTCGAGTGGTAACCTCGTACCGGTAAACGAAGTGTCGAGCGCCCCGAGTTTTTGTGACGACCTGGTAAAATATGCAGCAATTCGATGAATGCAGGTGCTTCCGGGCCGTGCTTTGTGACATTACTTGAAGGACGCCTATGTTCAGCAACGAACTTGTGAAGGGCTGTAATGATGATGAATAATGATGACGAAGATTAACTAACGGACCAACCACGTGAATGTATTTATTCTTTAGAAAGTGGTAAATCAGCATTTACTATGTCGTGGAAAGCTCTACCACCATCCTAATATGGACACCGCTTTTAAACTTTCATCATCATCATCATCATCATCATAACAAATCTTCGAAAGTCGACTGCTTTGCATAGGCCTTCCCTAAGAAATACCACAAAGCACCTGCAGCCATTGCCTCCAACATGTTTAACCAGGTCGTCTCATCATCTAGGGAGGCACCCTACACTTCGCTTACCATTACGTGGCTGCCACTCGAGAACCTTCCATCTCCATAGGTTCTCGCTTCTTCGAGCTATATGACCGGCTCATTGCCACTTCAGCTTACTGATCCGTTTGGGTATATCGGTTATTTCGATTCTCAAGGTGAATTCAACTTAATTATGCAAGATTAAACAAAACTAAAAAGGAGTAAGATCTAGCTCAACATCATCAGAATCATCTTCCCACGAATAATCCACTCCAAGCAACCTCTAGAACTTTGTGTTGTGGTATTCAACACCTTTTGATGTTAATGTTAAAATATAATTGTTTAAATGTTTAAAAAATATTTATTGTTAAAATGTTTACAATGTTAGGAGCACGCACACGAGACTTTGTTGGCGTCCGTACATGTACTGGCTAAAAATACAAAGTTTAATGTTAAATGCCGACGCGTACAAAATGTGTTCGGTGTAAACCGAACATCTTCCCGTACGGCAAAAATTAATCTGCATCGCGTTTAAGAATGAGGGTTCGCAATATAGGCGAAGTTGCTCGGTCTTGAGTGTTGAACGTGTTCCGGAGCGCAGGTGTGGACGCACGCTTGGCGCTGGCGGCGACGGGTTACGTTCTCGGGTCGGAAACTGCAGCGGCGCGCTGCGCTCTCGGGGCGGCCACCGCAGCTACAGGAGCGGAGCTTAGACCTTCCGTAGTTATGTTATCGAGGCTCATAGTTGAAGTGATGGCCGTGTTTCTTCTTTGCCGTAGTCGTTTACAGGCAAGGCATATAGCTGCTATCGCAACAAAAGGATGTGAAGTTTTTCTAATTCTGTTCTTACTTTGTTTATGTTGCTGTCTGAGGCACTAATCTGTTTGTTAATAATCTTGTGTTGTTTTCTCATAACTTCTTCCATTCTTTTCATCATGTTGTATTCCTACTTCGATTATAGACGTTTGGTTCTTGAACAGGGAAGCCAAATGATGTTCGTTCAGTCTGACAAGTATGATATCTCGCTCATACTTTTCTGCGAAATGGTCGTCGAGTACTCCGAAGAGACTGTTCGCGAGACACCCGACACCATGATAAGCCCTCGTCTGTCGGTTTGTTTACCTAGCAACATGCGGTTGTAGTCCTCGAGTTCACTGGTACTATGACGTACCTGCAATAGGACCGCATCACAGGGACTGTCGCCCTTCATTGTTTCACATATGGATGTTGGAAATGGCGTCGAAATACAAAGATTGATTAAGTTGCTGAATAGTATGAGCACCATGCGTAGGTATGATTATACTCAAGAAAAATAGCAATGCAGCACAAATTGATATCAGACTTGATTTAGCTGTTATCTTGTTTTTTCTGATTTCAGGTTCCTGGTTTCCTCGCAATGGCAGTTTGGATAATTTGGTAACTGGCCGTTTTAAAATTCCGTGTTTTGTTTTCAAGGAGACAACTCGAACGAAACCATCATTTCCTGGGTGTAAATCTATCACTCGACCTGTCAACCATTTTCCAGCAGGTAAGTTATCGTCTTGAATTGTCACTAATTGACCGACTTGAATGTTAGATGTCGACTGCTTCCATTTGTTTCGAACGGTAAGTTGTGTGAGGTATTCCGATTTCCAGCGCTTCCATATATCAGCCATTAGTTTTTCGGTTAAGTTTCATCTTGTTCGCGCGTCATGTTCTGTTTCCAGGATGGTTACATCAGCTGTTCTAGTTAAGAAATGCGAAGGTGTCAAGAAGTCAAGGTCCTCCACATCATCAGTCAAAGCAAACAGCGGCGTAGTATTAAGGCACGCTTCCAGCTGAGTAAGTATCGTTGAGTACTCTTCGAATGTTAATTTTTGTTCTCCGATAACACGTTTGATGTGATATTTAAGGCTCTTGACCGCAGCCTCCCAGAGTCCTCCTCCCGCTGACGGCCAAAACGGAGCGTTGAAGTGCAATTCGATCTCCATTTTGGTAAGTTCTGTAAATAATTCTGGATCAGAAATATTTTCTTTAATCAGCTTTATGTTTTGTCCCAGAACACGGCTGGCACCGACGAAGTTAGTGCCATTGTCGCAATATATGTGACGCGGCGCGCCTCGACGAGCTGCCATACGACGCAGTGCGGCTAAAAATGCTGACGATGTGAGGTCAGACACGAGTTCGAGGTGCACGGCCTTTGTAGCCATGCACACGAATACAGCCACATAGCCCTTGTTTGTTTTTATGCCTCGACCCTTGCTTGCCTTGACGTCCACGTAACCCGTGTAGTCAACTCCAGTATGATAAAAAGGACGGGAGGGGTTTGTCCTGGCTTCAGGCATATCACCCATGATCTGTGGTTGTGTGCAGGGAGCGTAACGACGGCAGGTTACACAGGTGCTTAATAACCTTTTAATTGTTCGATTTCCGCCAACAATCCAGTATTTTCAAATGAAAGCTGACGTCAATCGCGCGCCGCCGTCAAATGTAATCTTATGCGCGCTCTCAATAAGTAATTGTGTAAAACGGCTTTTGTTCGGCAAAATTATTGGATGTTTCATGTTATATGTGATATTTGCGAATTCTAATCTGCCATCTACTCTTAAGATGCCATTTCTGTCTATGAATGGATTCAACTTTGATAATGTGCTCTTTTTAGGTACTTTTTTATTTTGCGTAATACTATTGATATAGTTTTTGAATTCAGCTGATTGCACATGTTTTATTAATAAATTAGTCGCTGTTTGTAACTCTGATAATGTTAGGTAGGGCTGCCTCTGTTTAGTTTTATCTTTTTTGACTCGTATAATCCATGCCAATATTCTTACTAAGCGTGTAATTGAGCTTTGTTTTTCTATTAGTTGCTGTAAAATGTTAATTTCTTCTCCTTCCTTTGATTTCTGAGCTACTAAAACTTGCTTTTCCTCTTCGTTTGTTGTATATATAGGTTTGTTTTCGACGTTTTGTTTATATGTAAGTAGCCAAGAGGGCCCTTGCCACCAAAGCGGGTGGTCCTTTAGTTGTGCTGTTGTTAAGCCCCTGCTGGCGCAGTCGGCTGGATTGTCCTCTGACTTCACAAAGCGCCAACAGGCAGGGGGCATGGTGGTGATCACTTGTTTGATCCTGTTCGCCACGAACGGCTTCCATCGTGCAGCGTCTTCGTGTAACCAGCCTAGTACAGCAGTTGAGTCACACCAACCAAAGATTTGTATGTTATATGTACTTAGACAGTTGACAACCTTGTTCATTAGTTTTGATAATAAAATCGCGGCATTTAATTCGAGGCTTGGTATAGTGATGGGCTTTTTGATAGGTACTAGTCGGGTTTTGGCGGCAACTAACACCACCATTGAATAATGATCCTTGTTTGTTCTGCAATATATGGCGCAGCCGAATGCTCTCTCTGACGAATCGCAGAAACCATGCAATTCGACTAGGCCTTTTTCTTTTGTTCCCAACCATCTATGTATTTGTAATTGATCAATCATTTTGATATCATGTTTCATGTTTATCCATTCTACTTGGATTTCTTCGGATAGTTCGTCATCCCACTGAAGATTTAGCTGCCACACCTTTTGGAAGAGAAGTTTTAGTTTCAGTGTTATAGGAGCAATCAATTGGATCGAACTGTTTCGAAATTTCTGACAAAAGACTTCGCTTTGTACATTTCTTCTCTGAGTCACTGATTTTCGATTGGAATGTGAAAACATGTTGCTTAGAAATCTAGCTAAGTCCAAGTGTTTTCGATGAATGTGCATGTTTAAAATCAAAATTTTTGTTGTCTTGGTTTTTGTTGATGTCGAGTAGTTCCTCTTTGTTGGAATTCCATTTTCTTAAGTTGAATCCTCCTGACTGAAGCAGGCGAATCAGCTCTTGTTGTAACTGCTCTGCTCCATTGCTGACGTCATAAAATGGGCTCCATAAAGAAGATCGTCCATGTACATGGCTTCTTCTAGGGCCTGGAGTGCAGCGGTGGAGTAATCATTCCTTCGTTCATCGTTTGCTAATCGTTTAAGCGTCATCATGGCCAAAAATGGGGCAGCTTTAGTGCCATAGGTGACTGTGCATAGCTGAAAGTCTTGTAATGCAGAACTTGGACAATCTCTCCATATTATTTTTTGGAGAAGCTGGTCGTCTTGATCCATCAATATTTGGCGAAACATCTTTTCTATGCTGTTCTGCCGTAAATACTATCTCAAACTATCGCCACTTGATCAACAGTTCCTGAAGGTCCTTTTGTAAGTTTGGACCAGCATACATGACATCATTGAGACTCGAACCTGTTGAAGTCTTGCATGAGCCATTGAACATTACCCGCAAGGCTGAAGTTGTGGATTCCGGTCGTTCTACGCCGTGGTGTGGTAAATAACATTCGAGTCGACCCACTGAATCGGCGGGTTTCAAATGTCCAAGCGCTAGGTATTCGTGAATGAAGGCTTTATAATTTTGCCCAAAACTATTGTGGTTTCAAACTGTTGTGGTTGTGGTTTGTGGCAAACTCATTAGTAGATTCATATTAGAAGTGAATATAAGTTTCGGGTTATTGTATCGGTTGTTTAAAATGTTCCAACAGATAATATAATTATCCGAGCTTATCTGTAGGTGTTGTATCAGCCGCTCCGCTTCTCCCCTGACTTTGCTCTTTAAGAATTGCATTTTTTGAGCACTGGAAAGGAAGCGATTGTTATGAATGCATTCCGTAAATAAATCTTTGAACGGAACCCATTGATGATAATTCCCGTTGAAGATAGGAATATCAAGCTTCGGTGTATATTTTTCTTGATGAGCTGTCGACCATATTTTCCTGTTGATCGCCTTCTTTATGTCACTAAAGCTTTTCTCATGGATGGAAAATTCTTGTTCGTATGTTACGTTAGTACCCTCCAGCTCGCTGTCGAGCTCCCAATGGAGAGAGTCGATAGCGTTCCACCTAACACTCAAGGTCTTCAGAGCATCTTCTAATTCCCAGTTATCGGTTAACAAATCGAGGTCAATGTTTGCTAAAGTTCGCTTAAAAGCTCTAAAGTTGATACTTTGTTTACGCAACATCTCATCCAGCCTGCTATTAGAACTGCGGTCCACTTGTCGAGGTGTTGCCGACGACGTGGACGGCGGGGGGTTGAAAGTTGCTAGTTTAGTGATCGGAGTAGAGGGTTTTGATTTTTCTTCAGTTGGTAAGAAAGTTTGTATGTAGTCTTTTGTTTTTGTATAAAAATCAAGAACGCGTCCGTATTGATTCTGCACAATATAGGAATGGTTTTCATCACACAACTCACGTACCTGGAGGTGAAGTTTTAGAAATTCCTGCCAGTAAGTATCCAAAGTGTCCAGTCGTTTTTTGATATGAGCAGCAGTCCTGCGGTCGGCGCCGTCCTTTTTAAAGTTGCTGAGCAGCTGCTCCGTACCAGAAACCATCTGTTGTTGATTTGCTTGTAAGTCTTCCATGGTTTTGTAGTTAAAAGGTATTCGATAGGGGTTAAGTGAACTGATTTATTCCTGTTTGCGGTCCGTGTGACGATGAACTTCCAGCGATATATGCGCCTTCTCAATCTACCTGGTGAGACCTTCTTCTGGGAGGCCAGACAAACCGATTCGCTATCACCGAAAAATCACACTGACACTTCACTTTCGAAGGACCAAAAAGATGTTGTGGAGTTCAACACCTTTTGATGTTAATGTTAAAATATAATTGTTTAAATGTTTAAAAAATATTTATTGTTAAAATGTTTACAATGTTAGGACGAGACTTTGTTGACGTCCGTACATGTACTGGCTAAAAATACAAAGTTTAGTGTTAAATGCCGACGCGTACAAAATGTGTTCGATGTAAACCGAACACTTTGGAAGACCCAAATTTGTTTTCTCGAAGATAATTTAGTTTAGAAGAAAATTGTGTAATAAACTGACCTGCAGTGGGAGGTGTGTATCCACTGGAGGGGTTAGATTGTGGGGTGCTGCGAGGAGTTTGCGGGGGGAGCGCGGGGAAAGTAGCGCCGAGTGATGCGTAGCCGCGCCCACCGTCTCCACGTTGGGGTCCGCGCCCGCTTCCAGTAGCATCTGCAACAAGAGATGAGGGCACTTTAGTAAATAGCCACTGTGGCGGCGCTGTCGTCGCGCCGCAAGCGAAACACACCGAAGCCTAAATCACGCTATCAACATTCCGAATCATATACAGTATATATAGAACATCTCCGAACTATCACACCTGGCCTCCTTTTGTGTAGAGATGTTAAGAGTTGGTTTGGGTGAGAGGTGGTGTTTAAGCATCCCCCTCCCTCCCCCGCTTTCCGGGGTGCCCATATTTGCTTCGGGCCTATCACACGGAGCGTTGGCCGCTCCCCGGGCACAACACCTTGCTCGGCGGGAGATCTCCCCTTTTCCTTCCACGGCTACACCACTATATTATCATGTAAGCAGTCATGGATATTTTTTTAAGAATAAGGGTGACAAACGAGCACACAATCTACCGATGGTAAGTGGTACCTCGTTTCCAGTTCACTTACCATACGAAGCACAGCATCATTAAGATGCTATTGCTATGCGATCCATTTGTGCTACAGCCAAAACATAGCTGCAACGTGACTCTATCACGTATAATATATAATTTTTTCTTAATGCACGCAATCACCTTAAGAAAAAATGTAAAGATAATAAAAAATCCAAAAAAAACATTTCAAACCCGAAACCGGCATACTGGGATGAAAGTAGAGCTTTTCCCGTTACCTGAGCAAGGCTATCGAATCTGTACTCTATAATCCACCCGCTCAGCGTGGTCACTAGCTTTTCAACATAATTATGTAATTTTTTTTCCGTATACTCTTTTCCTCTTCTTCTCTTACATTCATAGTATTAATGAGTTCCGTACTGTAATTATTAGTTTTTATTAAAAATTATTTGAAATAAATATTTTAACGTGGTGAAGTTATATTCTAGGCTCTACCTGGAGAAGGACCTCGCTCTCACAGAATACTAATGTAAAATAGCAGCGATACAAAAGACAGCAGCATTAAGGGCCTGTACTACCTCAAATGGCTTAGCAAGATCCTCCGTTATGCCGAAAATATTGTAGCATTAATTTTGAAATAAATATACGGTAAAGTTAAGGATTAATGTTAAGGTTTATGTTAGACAAAAACACCATATTTTTCCGTAAAATTTTCTCGATAGAAAAAAAATGAGAACTGAGAACCAAGTTGTAGAGACTTATATTGGTTCTCTACAGCCTTCAGACAGGAACACAGCAATGCAAGCACTATTAGGCGGCAGAAACACATAAGAAGACCGTTCTCAGATAGACTTCAAAAATAAGTTTTACCATCTAGTAGACTTATAATTGATTGGATAATTCATTCTCATACGCCGTTACCCCTCGGTAGAAGCGTCTTTTGAGTAACTGACACAATGTAATCGATTTACTCGTTTACTTACAGCGACCACGTGTTCATCACCAGCAAGCGCTGCCTTCATCAGCACTGTAAGTCCTGAGCTGTCAGGAGTGTCCAGTCCTTGCGGTGGTAATAGCGCGCGGGCGCCTCCTATCAGTTCTGGTCTTCCTGTGAGCAGCGCGCGGTGCGCCAAGGACAACGCTGCCCGGCTCAACTCCTCAGGGTTGCGGGAGCATCGGGACCAGGACGGCTCCAGTTCCTCCTCTGTTCTGTTATGCAAAAATGGCAATTTAACCTTCAGTCACCAAATTCTCAAAGTCTTTCAGTTTGATTGTAAAACACGACAGCTAAGACTGGTACGTAGTAAATCCATGCTGCAGCATGGATGGGATCAGAAAAAGACCAAAACCAGTAGTGTCTCGTATGGTGAGTGTAGAGAACTGCACATTCTGTTTACTGGAAACGAGGCATTCCATTTTAGTCCTCGGGGATAACAATGCATCTGCACTTAGATTATTAATCTAGGATAGATATAGACGTTTGGGGACTGCAGCATCCAATTACCATCAGGGAGACTGTGTTGGTTATATTTATTCTATTAAAAAGACACGTTGCATTTTATACTCGTATACACGAATCATCACAGTGGTAGTAGCAGAATACTCCGCAACCAATTTTGTTAGTGTTAGGATACGCCTTTCTGGTGATGGAATACCCAGCAGAAAGTGAGTGAATTTCGTTCAGGTAACTAGAGATGGTTTAGATGGAGTATTTAACGTGATACGTAATGGGCAATGATGGGACATGATTTTCAAGAACTGACTAATTCGTGTCGGTATGGTGAACTGACAGCAGATAGTCCGTGTGTGAAACAGCAGCTAACGATACACACAGCAATCGAATAAAGTGCGCAAGACCATATAGTGATTATATACAATATAGTATAGGCCAGTGCTGTTACATGTCTGTATCTAATGTCATAGGAAACCGCGGTTAACTATGACGTCATATGACGTAATAACACCTCAACCCCCCCTCGTCCACCCGTGACCATGGGTGCTGTAAAGTGCTCGAAACGTCGGTAACATAAAAAGGTAATACGCGATAAAATCCTTAAAAACTAAATATACGAAAAAAAAACCACTTTGGTTGGGTATTCCCAATATCACCACTAACTAGGAAAGAAGTCGATAAAACAACATGTTTTGCTCATAAACAAGGCGTAAGTAATATACTCTGAGAAGATTGACTGCTGATACTTCATCGTATCTGACCGGTAAAAGACAGGTTTATCGTTTAATATAAGAACATCTATTTCCCCATATCATTCCGTGGGATTCGTAAGAGGTGGCAAGGGGAAACAAATCAGGACAAGGGCAGCAGTATCTTCTTAGTAACAAACAAAAAATTAAAAAAAAAGTTTACCAAGCGTGACAACTATCGCAAATATCCCTTCTATGAGGCAATCTGTGGGGGATGTTCATGTTCAGCAGTACACTTCAATAAGCTGTAACGGTAACGGTATTGGTGGGCAGGTACTAACGTGATGGGTCAAGGTGGACAGTCGACATGTAGCAAAAGCAGTCATGCGGCTTGACGAACGTCATCTGCGTTGCACACTGCGGCGATACACACTCCATCATATTCGTCACTACTAACCCAACCCTTTACCAACAACACAACCACTACACAACGAAAAACTCGTCAACAACACGACTGTACAAGGAAAGAATTGCGATGAGTGACTGCTGAAACTTTGTATGGTCGTACCTTAGCGAATATAGTGTTTGCAGGTGTACTCACGTGACGGGCCGTGGCGGACAGTCGGCATGCGGCAGCAGCAGCCGCGCGGCTTGGCGCACGTCGTCCGCGTCGCACACCGCGATGGGTGCGCGCAGGCTGGCGCAGGCTCGCGCCGCGCGCACCCACTCACCAAGCGGCGGCAGCGCGCCCGCGCCGCGCTCGCCCCACAGCGCTGCGCCCCACGCCGCGCACGCACTGCCCGTTCCACCCGCCCCGCTCGTACTCGAGTGCTCCAGCTGACACACACAAATGTTCCTTAACCTTCAAACCCCAAGCGGTCGCATGCGACCGCGGCCATATTTCGTCAAATCCCTAGCGGTCTCATGAGACAGTTTCACAGTTTTTATTTAAATATAAATTATCTTTTTTACGTAAATAATTTCGAGTAATGTGCTGGGTAAGTACATTTTTAACTATGAAAATACGATTAAAATCTATTTGTAATGAAGTAAAAGCACTAAAACAAGTAATATAACATAATAAATAAACAGAAACAAGTATTATATTGAAATTTATAATGAATATTATTGAAAATAAATGTACGACAAATTCAAGGTTAGGTTATTTTTAGGCAACGCTGCGTCACGCAAAGCGAGCGAGCGATTTTAGTCATTTTAACTGGCGGCTGAGGGGTTAAATTCATTTATACAATCAGATTCTTATTCTTATTATTAGGTAGGGTAGAACCATTCTGCAGCTATATTATATTTGTGGCACGAGTGAGTCGGCTCGATCAAAGATCACGCTCCCACAGTAAAATAGCACCTCAATGCTGCTGTGGTTACGTAAGGTGAGTGTAGAGAACCAGAAATCCGAAACTGAAAACGTTTTGATTCTTAATCTAGGATATATGTAAATATCTATGTGCCACTGCATCCACTTATCATCAAGTGGACTGTGTGCTCGTTTGTCGCCCTTATATTATAAAGTTGGTTACGCCGAAGCACATATTTTGTAGATTATATTAGCTGGTAGTATTTTCTCCCTCTTCACCTCCGCATCCTTCCTGCACTGTCATTTTGGGTGACCAATAAGACCCGCTGGCCGTAAAGTGAAAGGTTGAAAATACGCCACCGGCCGTCCGGTTGTTGTCGACGTGCCGCCGCCACGCCGAGTAGTCGAAGACTAATGCTAGATTTGATTGCACTACTTGGTTGTTCTGTGGCGCGACTGTTCCGACCTGTTCTTTTTTTTGTTTTTCGGTATCTTGCATTGGTTATAGAGAACCGCGCATACACACCCACACATAGTAAAATCTCGCATAATAGATCTTGGCCCGACCCGGGAATCGAACCCGGGACCTTAGCTCTAACTATTTCAGGTTTATTCGATCCGGATACGAAGGACAACATAGTCACCTAACCATTTAGTGACCATCCGTTTCGGATTCGAACCCAGGAACCATTCGTGTCACCATTTTCTGGCCCTTCATTCCGGATATAAATTTAGTCAGTAGCGCGACAATTTCTGATTCTTCGACTCAGATTCGAAGGGACAGCCTGTGGCCGCATCAAAAGTAATTTAAGTATATATGAAAAATGTTTTTTTAATAAGGCCTTATACATAGGTGTTACATATAGGTACCTACATGTTTAAATGCATTGGTACGCACAGGTTGGTATATACATATACATTGGTATATACAGTTAGAAATGCATTATTCTATAAATTATTGTGTTTGCAAACTAACGAATATGTTTTCTTATTATTTTTTCACTGGCTCCTTAGTTTTTGTAAATTACATTTAGGCAAAAATTAATATTCAGAAACTGAAGGTAGCTGGGCTAACTATGATATTGGGACGTCAAACACCCCTGTGATAATGGGTGCTGTAAAGCACTCGAAACGTTGGAAACTGAAAAACTTAAAATTAAACGCGACAAAATCCGTGAAATTAGTTTAATTTATTAAGAAATAATGAAATAAAAACAAGATGGCGCTGAGTACCTGAGAGCATCGCATGTAGTAGTAGAGCGCGCGCTCTGCGGCGGGCGAGAGCGGCGGCAGCGCGGGCTGCACGCGGCGCAGCACGGCGCGCAGCTCGGCCGGCGAGCCCGCGCACGTCGTCAGCAGCACCGACGCGCCGGACGCACCGGACAAGCCGCAGCTGCCGCCGGATGCGCCGGAAGTACCCGAACCTCCTACACAAGTCACATTATGACACGAATAAATCATCCATCACTATCTACCTTAAAAACTTACAACACGCATTGATCATGGACTGTGACGATCCATCGATCCAAGAACCTCACAACACGCTTTCATCAGGAGTCATAAGGAGCTGTGAGCATCCCAACAAGTATACTACATGTCCGATGCTCCCGACGAACCGGATGCACAGAACGTGCCCAATGCTCATACACGACACACATGACAAAACGCATTTATCATGCTGTGATGATCCCAATGAGAATGCTACATACCCGATGTGCTCAAAACTCACACACAAGTTACGTAAAATCATTACATATTTATTACGAGCTGTAATGATTCTGCCCTGTCTGATTATGATTTCTTTAAAAAAAAAACTGAAGTTACTTGCAAACTTACAGACTACCTGATGGTAAGTGGCTACTGCAGCCATTGACACCTGCAGCTAACTTCAAACAAAGATGACTGCAGATGCGTTGTCACCTAAAAGGACTAATATGGAATGCCTCGCATACTGTAATTTATCTGGTTTTCTAAATGTTGATATGTCCTAACCTGCTAAATAGAACTAAATTCACCACCAGTAAAGGCCCCGATCAACAGACGAATCATAAACATGCGATAAGAACACAACGGTTTTACTCGCGACTCGTCGTTTCCTATACACTGGCGAGTTAAATAACAACATCAGTACGGACAAGCTGCAAGCTGGCTGGCATCGCGTATCATCGAGATCGAAAATCTAATATGTACTCTATATCATCTCATATGCGTGTTGGCTGGCAATGCAATATGAGGTGACAGAGGGAAACTAAACATGAGGTGTACAATGGCATCTTCCTGATCCGGCCAACTATGGCAGATATTCTTCCTACAAGAAATCTACAGGAGAAGCTTATGTTCAGCAACGCACTTGCGATACAATACAATACCCTTTATTGAACACTAAAAAATACAACATAACAAGAAACAAAGAGGAAAACAAAAGGCGGTCTTATTGCTATGCAGCAATTTCTTCCAGATAACCTAAATAGGAAATAAAAATAAGTGAAAAGTTAAGTAATGGGTAGAGTGCACTATAAATAATATTGTAATCTATAAATATAAAAGAAATTTAATAAACATGCGGAATTTACTTAATTGACAGACTAGTGATCATAAAACGACAGGAATACATAAAAGGAGGAGGGATGATTTAGAAGGAAAATAATGAATAAGAGAGGAGATAACACGCCACCTTGTGGAACGCCAGCAACGGTATCAAGCCACGAAGACATTCTGTCTTGTACCCGAACACGTTGGCGACGTCCATATAAGTAACTACGAAACCAGGCAATTGCAGTTGGAGATATGTTAAGAGAACGCAGTACACCAATTAGTATATCATGATTTACAACATTGAAGGCATTGCTGAAATCCAGCAACACCATTACTGCGACTTGGCGGTTAGCCATTCCGAAACGTATATCGTCAGTGATTTTTAATAATTCTGTGGTCGTACTGTGTCCCGACCTAAATCCGGATTGATATGAATTGAGGATATCATTTCTTGTGCAAAATGAATTTAATTGTTGTTGCACAAGACGTTCTAGGACTTTGGACAGAAAAGGAAAAATTGAAATGGAACGATACTCGGAATAACTCGAAGGATTAGCTTTTTTGGGCAAAGGAATGATTTGGGCATATTTCCATTGGGAAGGGAAGGAGGATGTGGATATAGAAAAATTTAGGATAAAGGTAATAATAGGTGTTAATATATCAAGTAAAGATATAATCATTTTACGACTGATATCATCACTTCCGACAGCGTCAGAATGGATAGAGAGTATGTTTCTCCTAACATCACAATCTGCAAATTGCTTAAACACAAATGGAGGATAGTCAGGAGTGGCTAACGTTGAAAGTTGAGTTGTAATTGACTTTGCAAAATTATCGGTGCAAGAAGCAGAAGAAAAGTGCTGATTAAGCAAATTTAAATCTATATCATTTTGAATCGAGCTTGAATGTGATTTCCCAACTCCAAGAGACCTGAGGAATTTCCAAACATGGCTTGGATCTTCGTTTTGAACTGATTTATGGATGTGGCGTCGTCGTAAGTCTCTACACAACTTGTTGCATTGATTACGTAGGATCCTGTACTTTTCCCGAATCATGTCATTTGTAGGATCTGATTTGTGTCTGGTCTTTGCAGCATTCTTTTTCGCTATAGGTTTCTTAAGGTCTTCGGTTAACCATGGGGCAGGAGGATGGCGTACACGAACTGGACGAACAGGAGCATGTACATCGTAAATCTTAATAAGGAGCGAGTTAAATACTGCTACCTGCTCGTCAACAGTACAAGCGTTTGTTACAGCCCTCCAATCCGTATTCACAGCATCTTCTCGTAATTTGTCTAAATCCATTTCCACAAAATTACGCTGCAGAAGTATCCTTGATTTGGCTTTAGGTGGTCTTATTTTATAAGAAAGAAATAAAAGATCGTGATATGAGAAGGCATTAGCAGCACATTGACCATATTTTTCAACATAGTCGAGAGAAGAAACAATAACCAAATCAAGGAGAGAAGGGATGCAGTTAGGAAAAAGAATGAATTTCAGAAAGGGGAAGAACATTTAAATTAGCTGCTTCAACCAGAGATTTAAGCCGACGGGAACGGGCATTTTCTTTAAGTAGGCAGATATTAAAGTCACCCATTAACACAGTGTATGTGTAAATTGGAGTAAGCTCTTCAAGGAGGCTATCCAATGTTGTAAAATAGTCAACTGAAGAAGGGCTGTAAAAAACACCAAGAAGTAATTTAGTGTGCGACAGGTGAACTTCAATAAATAAGTATTCCACTTCGTTCTGATTTTGAGATTGAGGTGATAGACGAACAATAGAAAGTAGAATATAAGAACGAAGGTAAACAGCAACACCACCACCGCCCCGAACAGTCCGGTCGTTGCGTATTAAGTGGAATCCTGGAAGGGAATAGGAAACAGATGGCAGACATGGTTTTAACCATGATTCCGAAACTAAAATTGCATGAATGTTATTACCATTAAAGCTGGCCAGCATATCGGGGTAATGAGCCGGAATACCTTGTGCATTTATACGCACAATATTGTAATTTTTGAAAAACTGTATAAAATGGGAGTCAAGAGTTTCTTTTAAAGATGGTACGCTTACAAAACTGTCGTTACTACTCAATACATCGGATGCTGAAGAGAAGGATGAGAAACTTTGATTATGATCACTCTCACCTAAAGACATGTTATTTTTCCAAAATAAAAACAAAAAAACTACAAACTAATTAAATAAAAAAGAAAAAAAAACTTAAACTAAAAGCGCTAAAACAAAACCAAAAACAAAAATTATTAAACTAAACCTGTACTACAGACATTCATTACCTACCAGCGTTTATACAAAATGAATATGACAACGAAAGTAATATAGTGAATAAAAACGAACCAAGGAATAATAAGTATACCGGTAGAATAATTTTGTAACATATAGCACTTGAAATTCTGAAGTTTATTTTATAAATTATATTAAATATAAAATTATAAATGCTATACCGGCAACACTAATATACAACCAAATTTAAAATACTGTTCTATGAAGAAAAAAAAAATTATAAACATTCTACGACGTTTACTGTGGGCTCAAATATAGTTAGTCTGTGGCACAAATGCCAACGTTACTTTTAGTACAAGATGTCGGTCCAAGCAAAACAAAGCAATTACAATTAAAATCAAACGTCAAAGTGGTGAAGATCTACCGGCATTGTCATTTGTTAAATTATTACTTTTTATTTACTTTTTAATAAAGGAGATGTTAACAAACAAGTGAAATAAAAAGAAAAAAATTGTTAACAAGAAAAGATAAATACAATAAAGTGACATGAAAAATTATGAAATTAACATACGATTTTTGTTGATAAGAAAATTAATGAGTCATTATGCTACTTCTTCGCTAATCTCTTAGAGCGTTGGATAACTTTGTTAGATCCACTTCCTCCACTGGCTGCCACCTGTTCTTGCGAAGCGGCTGCTGAAACTACTGGTACGGCTTCTAGCTCTGCCATGCACTCAACTTGGTGAGGCGTGCCGTCAGGAGCTATAATGTGGATACAACCATCTCTGGTCCAGCATTTACTTATGCCGAATCTTCTGCCTGGCCTCCATGAATACTAGGCCTGACCCCGGATATTGTGACAACCTGTGCCCTTGAGTTTGGTTTTTGAAAACCAAACTTGGTTACGAACAGCAACATCACGAAACTTTACCAATATCGGTCTTGGCTTCTTTCCTGATAAACGTCCAAGGCGATGACAGCTACTAAAAGAAGTGTGGGATACATCAGAAACTTTGAGTTTGTCCATTAAGAGAGAAGAGACTAGTATAGATGTATCCTTAGTCTTATCCTCCGCAATTCCATGGAGCAGGAATATCTTACGTCGGCGTCTCATCTCCAGACGATCAATCTCTCTTCCAAGAAATTCTACCTGTTTCTGGACTGTTTCGAGAGCGGATAAGATGAACTTCCTAAAAGTTGCAAACTCAGCTGCCAGTGCCGAAGGGTTTGTGCCAAATGTTGGAGTGGTCTTCTCTAAGTCCCGTTGAAATTCGTTCATGCGAGAGTTGAATAGTTCTGACATGGCTGCTAGTGATCCCTTGAGTGTTTCCATTGTTATTTTCAGTAGAGATAATTCATCAAAGTGGGGAAAAGAATATATAAGGAAATTTAAGCTGGTAGATATATAATTATTACATGTATGTAACACACATTAATATATCCTATTTTATATATTTTCTTATAATATATTATTTAACATTAAAAAAGAAACGTGTTACTTTATTCACTGCTACCCACAAAAAAGATGCGATAGACTATAATGAATGAAGGAATGAATACCATTGATACATCCCAAAAGCAAAACGGGTGAAAACTAACAATTATGATGAAAACAAAACCTAACAACTGTCGCGTCGGTCCTAATATAATAATTTCAATAAAGTTAAAGTTAACTAAACAAACCTCCAAAATTCCATCCATACATAGCTTGGTCCTTCAAGCTGGATGACAAATTTGAAAGAAGTAATTCACTGATAACTATATCAGTCTATCAAACAAGTAATTTGCTCAGCTTGCTAATTGCAATGGCTGACAGTTAAAGAAGAGTTAAGAATACTCGTATATCGTCATACGTGAAATAAAATTTGCAACTATGAGACATCATAGACATTTTGCAACATCTGTCTGCCATGTGTTAGAAACTTTATAAAAAGTTTGATTGCGTGTTCCTACAATTCGACAATTTTTTGCTGTATCCAAATCCTGTATTTCTACTAACCGGAACCGTTGGTTGTTATTCCTGAATCGTGACTGAGCCCAAGCTGTCGATTCTCCGGTCTGGACACGCCTGATGAAGAACCGGATCCAAGGGAGCTCATAGATTCCCAGTGAGACAAAGATAACGCTCCTGAAATAATACATCGCCTTTTACTAGGGAGGTTTTTAAAATATAGAATAATGATGATACACATTCCACCTCATAGTAAGTGGATGCTGTGGCCCATAGACATCTACATTTATCCTGGATTAAGAATCAAAATGCAGATGCATTGTCACCCCTGAGGACCAAGATAGAATGCCTCGTTTCCATTAAAAAGTGTATCCAGTTCTCTACACCCACAATACGAAACACAGCAAGCATCGAGCTGCTATTTTACGCTGATATTGCGAGAACGTGGTTCTACCCCGATCCAGCTGACCCATTCGTGCAACAACTATAATATATCTGCAGCTTGGAAATAGCCTACGAAGAACAGACAGTCAGTTTGATAATGTCGTAAAAGCCGACATAAACAATAAATTGCTAGGGTTTAGGAAAGTATTTTTTTTATATAGAATAAGGATGACAAACGAGCACACAATCCACCTGATGGTAAGTGGATGCTGTGACCCATAGACGTCTACATCTATCATCGATTAAAAATCAAAACGCAGATGCGTTGTCGCCCCTGAGGACTAAGATGGAATGCTTCGTTTCCAGTAAAAAAGAGTCTCTGGATCTCTACGCTCACCATACGAAACCCAGCAACATTAAGCAAACTACTGATTTTATCTTATTTCACCATTACCATTTTTGTTGAAAATTAGTGTTTAGAAATAATAAAAATAGGTTAGGACCCACAGTTTTTTTACCGCACATGAAGTGTGAACCATTTTAATGTATTAGCATGACAGAACAATCCCAGCGGACATTTCTCGAGCTACTAACAGCCGCTCGGGAACTTTCCACCCGCGTCTCGCCCCACACCGCACCGCACGATTGCCCCGTCTAGACGCCTTCGATGACCGACTGTTAGTAGTAGTTAGACTGTGGCTTGGCTCTACCACGTAAGAGTATTTCTTATATTTATTCTTTACTGCATTGAGACTGACATACCTGAGGCGACCCTGCCGGCGTTGAGATGGCTGTATGGCTGCAGCAGCCCCCACAGATCAGCGCAATTGGCGACCGCGTGATCCAGCACAGCCGGCGTGATAGGGGCGGAGGCTGAGCTGCTGCCTGCGATCAAGGCTATTTCCTCCAGGAGGGTTTCCATGCCGGCACACAGGTAGATAGCTGCGTATCTGGCATCAATACAATGGCGTTAATGAACATCAATATCAGTCTCGTTAACCCGTTGAGTGTGAGAATAGAGAGTGCACCCGGGCTTACGTATACAGTCTCCGTTGAGACTGGCCGCCGTGATCGAAATGCGAACCTGGAGGACATTATTTCTGTTAACCTCTAGGGTTAAGTTTACAATTATTAAGTTATATACGACGTTAGTCAAATGGCGGATTTGTAACCAAGTATCAGATCTCGAATGATCGCGGTTCACACCTACCATTTGGCTCCTGTCGCTTATCGTCATTAATGGTTTTTATTGATTGTTTGTGTTCCCTTATGTTTATGTGGGCGTGTGGTACGTGTAAGTGCACGTATGTGTGCTTGCTCATTCATCCACAAATTTTGCGAATAGCACGTCCAGCATCCAGCACTGGAAGCGTCTTGAAGCGAATCAATGTATTTATATCTGTACGCAAGTGCATGTGTGCTTGTTCACTCACCTATAAAGAGTGCGAGGTGTGTAACTAACATTCAGCACTGAAATGGCCCAGAAGCGAGCCTACATGTCTGGTCTGTGTGACAGTGTGCATGCGTACTCAGTCATGCACAAAGGGTGTGACGCGCACGTCCAGTATCCAGCGCTAGAAACGGCCCGGCACGAGGCTGTGTTTGTGTCTGTACTGCGGTGTGCGTGCGTACTCACTCATGTACGAAGGGTGCGACGCGCACGTCCAGCATCCAGCGCTGGAAGCGGCCCGGCGCGAGACTGGTGCGAGCGCGCGCCGCTGAGCCCAACCGCCGCGCCGCGCTGCCCGACGTCGCATACATAGTCGCCGCGCGCTGGCAGCCCTGCAAACAATACCGCACTTTACTAGCGGTATAGAAAATTTAAAAATGACCTAGACCTTGACCTCGGCCGGGATAGGACCACGCTCTCACAGGATACCAGCGTAAAATAGCAGCTTATTGCTGCTGTGTTTCATATCATGAGTGTAGAGAACCGGACACCCTTTTTACTAGAAGTTAGGCATTCCATCTTAGTCGTCGAGGGTGACAACGCATCTGCATTTGATTCTTAACATTAGGATAGATGTAGATGTCTATAGGCCACAGTATCTACTTACCATCAGGTAGACTGTGTGTTCGCATGTCTCCCTTATTCTATAAAAGAGGAGTTTTGGCGACAATTTGCGTACTATCTGTAGAAACATGCCAATGATATGGCGTAATATTTTGGGGTAACTCTTGCGAAAAAGAAAGGTATTCACGGCTCAAAATGTTATATACGTTCCACGTTTAAGCTGAAAAGTACTGATAGTTGCAATAAAATATTAACTGTAGCTTGTAACCGGATCATCTTTTTAACCGTCTGGAAAAAAATTAGTATGTAACATGTGAACGGAATAGAAGCCTATGGCACTGTAATTTTTCAAAAAATAAAAACAAAAATTCTTTGTAAATTTTAACCAAACCCGTTTTAAGTGCACAGAGAGAGTCCGTGAACAGAGGCCATCTAGGTATATACAATAAATTAACCAAGTATTGGAGCGATCAATTCATCATTATTTAAAACAAGGCCACAAAAGATATTTATATATAATTATATATATTTTTAGTACCTACATATATAACTATATTTTTTTATTTTTTAGTGATGACTACTACTACTTAAGATATATTTGACGACGGTGCGGTCGTCAGCAACCCATGAAGTAGAAACCTCGCACTGCACTGATATCCTCATTCTTTTTGGTTTGACATTCATGGTAACCTTAACCCATCACCAAACTAAATACCAGGTACAAACATAAACTTGTAATACCAGTTACTAGACTCCACTGAATCAGTAATTCATTTGTGGAGCAACAAAAAAAAAATGTTCAAAGTTTGTCAATTAACAAGTTTTAATAAAGAAATATTGTACAAAAAGTAAATTTATAAATGTCAAAAAATGTAATCCCGTTGGTTTTTTTGCTGGTTCTTCCGAGGACAAAGCTGTTTTCCGAACCAGTGGCTTATACTTTTTTATCAATAAGTATTATTTAGTAATCCATATTGAATACAATTAATTTATCCTTTTAGGTTTTTTGTTTTTCACTTTGACCTTGAAGTGAATCTGGCCTTTTACAAAAGACGTGATTTTTTTGTAAAACATATGTACTCACTTTGATGCAAGAGTCTGCCAGCGGCGTGCTCAGTACAATTTTGAAAGCGCCCGCCACTTCGTGCTTGGAGCAGAAGCCAAAGTTCTGCGACAAGCGTTGCGCCTCACGGGCAATTCGCACCAACGCCCTAGGAAAACAAAAATAATTATAGCATGTCTTTTTATGCATATAAAATAGAGCAAACGAGCATGCGCTTCACCTGATGGTGAAAGTGACTTCAGTGACACCAGGTGAAATACCACAGCGGTGTTTCACCCCCGTGCTTCGGAAAGCATATGTAAAGCCGTTGGGCCTTGATCTCTCTCCGGTCTTTTCGGATTACCGTCCCATTGGACTATGAAAGTGAGCGAATAGAGAGTGCACCTATGTTTGCGAATACACTCGGTCAATATAATCCTATCTTGCGCAAATGACTAGTCTTCGTTTAGAATGACCGCCGTGCTCAAATTCGGTCTGGAAGACAATATTATTGTTTTGAGAAATCGAGTAATTGGTATATCTAGCTTGAGTTTATTCTCAATGTTTATAGAATGTATATAGAGTTAGATAATATTAAGATTAAAGTGGTTTTTTTTTTATAAAATACCTCTGCAATAAGTAAGCTAATCTCGGGGGAGTATCTGGCGCCATTTTGGCCGCAATTTCCCGACATCGGCCATTTTGTAGTGCGCGGCTCACTTCACTCGCAGTCCACGGCACGCATCGTAGCTCTACTAGTCTGAAATAAAAATAATAAGTTATCACACCCTCTTGACAATAACGTCACTCTGCGGACATTCTTATTTAGGTCACCTGCCACTGATTTTTCATCACGCCATGGGCTTACCGGCAGAGAATACTGACTGACTTAACCGCCCTTTGTAACCTGTTTGGTTAGAAACCTTTATGGTTAGAGCAATGAAGTTTTTAAATAAATAAATTAATTAATTAAATAAAATCATTATCTAGCGCCGTGTATGCTCCGTTACAGCCTACTAAAATCCACTGCCGAATATAGGCCTCATGTATATAGGTGGTATGCCGTGTATGTATGGCTCATCTCAATACCCCATATCATCCCGAGAGTGTCGTAAGATGCGATATATGTCGACAGAAACAGCATCAGGAAGCAGCATCTTCCTGATAACAACACAAAAAGACCGGCCTGCCATGTGGGTACCTGCCAAGCGTGCAATCTATGGACAGACCTATGTTCCGATGATTTTAGGAGAAATAAAAATCTAAATTTTTTTATTCAATATAGATTATAAACAATACTTAGTAAAAGTCATTTTTATGTTTATTTTACCACGGGCTGTTATGATGATTAAGTCACCTTCTTGAGTCTTAGGCTAATTAAAAAATTGCTATAAAAGGATATATTCACAACCTTATTGTTACGCAGCTTACAAGGTGATTTTGTAACAAATGTTAAAACGTTAAGAATTAAGATGCTTTTAGGTAGGTTTTTTTTAAACTAAGAATAATAAATGGGAGAATGATATTATAGCTGTGTTAGCTCAGGGGCTGAGTTATCGCTGTAAATTTCACACGCGAACCCAAGTTCAATTCCTGTCGGCATCTAATCAGAATTATTAATTCGTCAAAGGTAAACATTTTGAGGGAACCTGCATTTACTTATATTGCACCTATTACATTATCTACAGCCAATAAGTTTGCCTTTTGTAAACTTTTAACATGTGCCAACACTAAAACCTATACTAGAACTCTTCTAGAAAGCTTAATTCTTCTATTCTAAAAAAGATCTTGACACTACTATTTCTGATACTTGATACCAGATGGCGCTAGTGCCATCAACTGTGGCGCGCAACAATATAACTGATGTCTTTCTATGTAGTATTGAAATAATTGCCTTTTATTAAGTTGAGGGGGTTATCTGCGTGCGATTGGGTCATGAACATCGTTTTTAATTTCTTCTAATTCTTAATTTTGCCTTTCTGTCTGTACGTGCTACTGTTCGTATTGACTGAACCGATGGCAACGAAACTTAATAAACAGATAGAGAGCGAAGCCAAAAGATCTGGGCTATATTTTATTAGAAGAACTAGGAACATTAATAAAAACGTCAACAAATCTTACGTAGTAGAAGGCAGGCGGGTCACTATTTAATACATAAATGTCTAAGGAAAAAATGTTTTAAGGACATGTGAAGTTCGCAAACCCATATTGGAACATCGCGGCTGATAAACTGCTCTATAATCCTCTAAGAAATGGAAGGAAGTCTGTGCCCAACAAAAAGACGTATATGAGCTGTAAATTTTATAAGTAATGAAAGCCCTTATGATGAATTTATTAGAGGTAGTTGGAAAATGGCCCCAGACACGGAAAAGTTAAGAAGTGATAGGCTAGCGTGGTATGGTATGTCCATATTTCTTACTACTCCTTCTATTTCTTATGTGAAGGGAAGTAAACCATCTAACAAGAAGAAAATTGGTTATGAAAGCGGATGAATACAAAGTAAAGAGTTATAATAAAAGATGGATGGAATATGTTAGTTGTTAAATAGTTCCTTAAGAAAGCAGTGCAAAGATGAGGGTTAATAGAGGAGAATAAAAATGCTATGTTGACCCCCCCAAATAACTTGGTATAAGGACAGAAAGAAGTGGTAGAATTACGCTCTCACAGAATACCAGCGTAAAATAGCAGCTTAATGCTGCTGTGTTTCGTATGGTGAGTGTAGAGAACCGGAGACCCTTTTTTACTGGAAACGAGGCATTCCGTCTTGGTCCTCAGGGGTGACAACATATCTGCATTTAAATTCTTAATCAAGGATAAAGTAGATGTATCTATATACCTAAATTTTTCTTCTTTATTTTTGGCACATAATCCATCTGGTTGTTAGCGGATGCTGTGGCCTATGCGAAAAAGTTAGATAAAAAGCACACCTGTTGTGCGAGTCCACCCACACGAACTCGTCAGCGCTGGTCACGTTGGTGCAGACAGTGTCGAGCGAGGGCTGCCGCACCAGCGGCGCTCGTCTTCTTCGCGCTTCTGCTGCACTTCCGCCGTCTGGAACATGGAGATTGATGCTTACTGATGACCATATCACTTGGTGGTGTTAGCAATTATTTGCAAAAAATAATTAAGACTTTCATTTTAATGTTATTCTTTTGAAATGTACATCTAACTTTGATAATTGTAAATCGGATGTCCGCTTTTATATCGTTGAATTTCCGGTAAGACTTTTACTGTAATAGTTTCGGATTTGACTCCAATTGGAAATATAAAATCAGGACCCAAGCGGGTCCCTCTTTTCTCCCAAGGAGGGTTGCGTCCGTTTACGGCTTAAAGATCTCTCGTCAGATCGTTAAGCAAACCCAAAAGGTGGGGTTTAGTGGGTAAGTCTCTACATAACCATGCAGCCGACTGCGTGGTATGCTATGAGCATTCACCACCTCCCTTCGTACGGAGGGTTGCCCTTAAGCTTGGGAAACAAGCGAGTAGTGTTTCAAAATTAGTTGTAAGTCATGAACAGATTAAAATAAAAGTGAAATTATGTAATCTAAATTGTATTATTTGCTAATAGTGGTCAGAGTATTTAACAAATACAGGTCCTGGGTCCGAATCCGAGACCAACAACCGTTAGCTTTGGACTAAGCTCGTTGGTCAGGTTGAGACTGGCCGCAGTGGCTAAAATTCAGTGTAAAGGATATTATCTATACATCTATATCTATAAATAAAATTGATGTGTCTGTGTGTAATATTAAAATAACTGGCTTATATTAATCTCACGGGGTTGCTAGCATTCTATTAAAACATAAAAAACCATAATGATTTCTTATATTTACGCGTACACGACACATAGAATAAGACTACATTATTTCCAGATGTTTCAGGTGCTTCCCAGCATCCATGGTCACGGGGGACTGAGGTGTCTGACGTCCTAATATCAAAGTTAACCCGGAGCAACTTCAGATTTTTAATTATTACTTTTGGTCCATGGTAGAGAATGCCTCAAGGCATTAAGTCCACCCCTTGTATTATTTTGTTTTAAGGAATACAATAAAGAATAATGTAAATAAATAAATTAAAAAAAATCACAGAATAAGATGTTAGCACCTGGTGCTCCTGTATTGCTGCCTCCACCGCCACTGGATGCTCCGCTTGTGGCGGTACTGCTGCTGTCCCTGGATCGAAGAGTCAACTGCTTGATGGCAGATCTGATATCTTCCAGACCTCCACCACCAGGCCACGGCGACTGTAACTGAAGCATAGTTTCTTTATAAAATATTTAAAAAAGACAAAAATATACTTACCTATTCTTTTCGCTATTCATTTTAATTTGTTTTTTACTTGGTAGAGCCACCTATATTATGACTGCAGCACAAATGAATCAGCTCGAACGGGGTGGACAAGTTTAAGAATCGTAAAATAGCAGCTTAACGCTACTGTTTCGTTCGGTATCGTAGGGAATCGGCGACCCTTTTTAAAAAGGGGGATTCCGCTTTTTACTGGAAACGAGGCATTCCATCTTAGGTTCTCGAGCGTAACAACTCATCTGTATTATAATTCCTACTTGAGAACAGATGTAGGTGGACTTTGCGCACGTTTGACATCCTTATTCTATACAAAACAATCAAAATACTTTTTCGAAATATCATGCCATTCCGTTTCCCATCCGCTTGCCAAATGTGAGGCAACTTTGGCAAATATCCTTTGTATGAGGCAATACATTAGTGATGTAACTTTTGATACGCTGAAATGAATTAATGAGGAATATTTTTAAAGCATAATACGTAGGTCACTCAATAAGTTTAGAGATGCTCGAAATTTAAAAATGGAACGTTTTATATGATTCTAAAAAGTAAATTTATTTAAAAATAGAACTCTATAAGTCATTGCTCAATATTAAAAAAAAAACAAAGTTCTATTAATTTACCTGTAACGCTTCCCGCGCTTTTCATTTGAAACGATGGATCTTAACCGTGCATATTTGCGCGCTATGATCTACTATGGTTTTAAATTTGCTTTAACCGAAGAATTAAGTTTATAACGGTTACAATCAGCACTGGGGGACTCAGCTCCATCACGCGCAACAATTTTTAGGTGGTTTGCTGAGTTCAAAAGGGGTAAAATTAGCCTTAGAGTTGACCAAAGAACCGGGGCCCCGCAAACAGCAGTAACGGCAGAAAATGTATGGACTACTGAAATGTTGGTGCGAGAAGACCCACGAATCACATATACGGACATCGAAAAGATTGTAGGCATTAGTTCGGGGAGCATTCATACCATCCTACATCAACATGTTGGAGTGGAGTTGGAATCTGGTGTTGAAACTCTAAGTCACCCACCGTACAGCCTTGATTTAGCTCCTCGTGGTTCCTTTTTATTCCCAAGAGTCAAAGAAAAAATAAAAAGCAATTTTTGTCAAGCGCCGAAGAAGGCGTGTCTACCTACGAAGAAGCGATTTCAGATCAAGACTGGCTAAAGTGTTTTCGGAGTTGATTTAGGCGAATGGAACTTTGTATAGGGCATGATGGAGAATATTTTCAAAAGATGTAAAATAAATATTAATAGTATCCTAGAATACTTTTTGCATATATTAAAACTTATTGAGTGTCCTACGTATGAAAGGTGCATTCTTTACATGAAATTCTCGCGTTGAACGCTTGTTAACATAGGTAACTTTATGTCCATTCATAAAAGATTCCTGAATCAATCAACAAAGCCAGTCGTATTAATCCTTGGTTCGTATCTGACAGGGGCGACTCGGATTAGACGATGCAGTTTGCACCTTTTTGAATACGTAATTAGTCACTTTATTGCGTGGTCGGTGGTACGAGCAGCTAGTGGAAGCAGCTTTTGGATTCTATGATGAAGTTTGAACCCTATTGTCTACGTGATAAGTCACTTTATTGTGTCGACGAAGCTCGATGCGCTTATAACAGCTAGTGGGAGCGACTTGCCTTCAATATTGCGTAATAAATCTTATTATGTGCGAAATTAGTCACCTTATTGTGTGGCCGGTGTTTGGTACGCGCGTGTGGCGGCTGGCGAGAGCGCCGTGGCTCATCTCTGGCCGCGTCAGCGCCGCCGCTGTCCGACATCGAGGCGTGCCCCGAGGATCTGTTCTCGTCCGAACTGCTGTTGCACTCTCGGACCCCATTCTGAAATAAATATACAATGATTTCTTATATTTACGCATTTCTTATAATTATTCAGGCAACACTACTCTGGAACTCCTTGCCCGAAAACGTAAGAACAGTGCCAAGTAGGGACTGTTGTAAAAAGTTGGTAAATGACTTTTTTGAAACGAAGCGATGTTGGACGTGAATGATGATGATATATTTCGATATATTTTGATGTTTTATAATTCGCAATTTCAGTATTGTTTACTTATTAAACAATATTATTTCAGTATTGTTTACTTATTATTTACACAAACAACATGTTTGTGTAATGTATTTTATTACGTGGTAGAGACATGCTGCAGCTATATTATGGTTGTAGTAAAAATAGGTCGGCTCAACTGAGGAAGGACCACGCTCTCACAGAATACCAGCGTAAAATAACAGCTAAATGCTGCTGTATTTCGTAAATATAGAGAACCAGAGAACTTTTTTACTGGAAATGAGGCATTCCATCTTAGTCCTCAAGGCTGGCAACGCAAGCATTTTAATTCTTAATCGAGGATAAATGTAGATTAGGGATGTATCGATTCCTATACCGATACCGATATGTCGGCCGATATTTTAATCGGTAGACCGGCATCGCCGCTTATATACAACCGATATCAAGAGTTTGAAAAGCGCACGAAACGAACAATGTGCGCGCGACATTGTGTTCCACAAGGCTGCGTGCTGTCGCCAAAGCTGTTTCTTCTGCATATCAATGATATGTTGCGAACTGATAATATTCATTGCTATGCAGACGACAGCTCTGGTGATGTCTTATATACCGGCCGTGCCAATACTTCTCGGGAAATCATTGCCGAGTACCAGGACAAACTTGTGTCTGAAGTCGAGTCCTTGCTTAACAAAGTCTCGTCGTATCTCCTCAGTTGGAAGGCACTCCCCTTGCTGCCCCAGCTAGCATCAGGATCATCGGCGTCGACATATCGAATAGTGTGCAGTTTCATGGTCACTTGGAGGAGAAGGCCAAATTGGCCTCTAAAAAGCTTGGTGTGCTCAGCAGAGCGGGACAGTATTTCATGCCGGCACATCGCTTGCAACTTTACAAAGCGCAAGTTCAGCCTCACATGGAATACTGTTCTCATCTTTGGGCCGGGACACCCCAGTGCCAGCTCCTTACACTTGACCGCATCCAGCGCAGATCGATTCGAATCGTCGACGACCGAGTTCTTTCTGATCGGCTTGATTCACTGGCACTGCGTAGGGATGTTGCATCTCTTTGCGTTTTCTATCGTATCTACCATGGGAGGAATTGTTCGGATTAGTTCCAGCCACTAAATTACACGAAAGCAAATCGCGTCAAAATTCCTGATATCATCCTCACCATCTGAATGCTTGTAGGTTCACTATTGTACGTTTTACTAGGAGTTTTCTTACAACTTAGTACAACTTCTCTGTGGAATTGTTTACCATCGGCGACTTTTCCGGACCGATACGACTTAGGGACCCTCAAGAAAAGAGCTTAGTCCTTTCTAAAAGGCCGGCAGCGCATCTGCAATTCCCCTGGTGTTGTGATTCTTCAAGGGCGGCGGTAGTCACTTACAATCAGGTGAGCTGCATGCTCGTTTGTCCCTTCTTCTACAAAAAAGTAACGCTCTCTATGAAATCAATGAACTAACACTCACAGCGCGGATAATTTTGAATATTCACTTATGATCAGCTGATCAGTATGTTTATTTGATTCCTCTTCCATTAAAAGAAAAAACATTATGCAAGTACACTGACAATTGAGCGAGACAACAGTTTAGATATTAAACTAAAATACCGAAAGATATTAACCGAGATATCATTCGAAATATATGTTATAATATTTATGCAACATATAACAATACATTCTCATAATATAATCAAATTAAAAACTACACTTTTTTATCCCAACGAGCTTACGAAACCGCTTCATTCAGCTGCCGGATTCAAGATGGCGCCTATTGTGGTACTTTCGCTTTCAGATGACAGCTGCTTCCCACAGACGGTTTTCCTATCGCGAGATCGTGGGATCCCGTTACAGACAATGCTACTTTTTTACAACGCCACTTTCGCTGTTATGCGACAAGAATAGTAATCACCTGCGTCTAATTAATGAGATGCGTCTCGGCACTGCAAAAAAAAACCAGTTCGTTCATTCGCCGCTTTTGAATCTGGAACTTTCCTTAGATGAGATAGGCATGCCGCCATTTTATAAAAATTAGAAATGATAGACTATAACAAATATCAAGAGTTTTTTGGTTGGACTATCGTAAAATCAGTTCCTAGCATGTACGTTGCGAAATGAGAAACTATACTATATTTCAAGTCAGTCAGTCACTTTTTTTATAGAATTTTTATTTATTTATTTTATAGAATCACTGGTATGTCGCTTATATATATATATTATAGATGTGTTGTCTATACTATGGTTGTAGTACGAATGGGTCGGCTCGACCGGGGAAGGACCACGCTCTCACAGAACACTAGCGTAATATAGCAGTACAATGCAGCTGTGTTTCGTTTGGTGAGTGTAGAGAACCCGAGACCCTTTTTACTGGAAACGAAGCATTCCGTGTTAGTCCTCAAGGGTGACAACGTATCTGCATTTTGATTCTTAATCGAAGTTAAATTAAGATGTTTATGGGCCACAGTATGCTCTTACTATTAGGTAGACTGTGTGCTCGTTTGTCACCCTAATTCTATAAAATATTATGAATAAATATTTGTATACTCATACATAGGACGAAATGAGGAGATGGTGTCTATTACGCCATCACGACATGGCAGCAGTATTTCACGTATTTTTTTATAGTATAAGGGTGACAAACGAGCTTACAGTCCACCTGCTATTAAGTAAACGCTAAGACCCATAAACATATCTACGTTTATCCCATTCAAAATGCAAATGTCACTCCTGAGGACTAATATGGAATGTAACATCCAATGAAAAGGCACTCCGGTTTACACTCATCGTACGAAACACAGCTATTATTTTACGCTAATATTCTGTAAGAGAGTTGTCCCGCCTGGTTGAGCCGACCCATTCGTGCTACAATCATAATGCAGTTGCATGGCTCTACCGCGTAAACCATCACGTAATCATATTTATTAGATAAAGGATCAAAGGTTACATTAACTATTAATGGTTTATTAATTCGGAACGTTTTGACAATCAATAAAATATAATCCAAGATGGCGGGCCGAAAGCCCTGACCAGTTTTATTGGCAAACATCAATATGGCGTCATAAATCTGACCCAGCCAGCGGCAATGGCTGCTATTACAACGTCGGGCTAATAAACAGTTATAAAACTAACTGAAATGGCAATGATAATAATGAAAAGGAGTTAGGATTAATGTACGGCAATGGCTGATTGTCGAAGCAAAGCTTTAGAATTACATTTATTTAAAATCTTTACATATCATCATTCTCTAAACCATTTCCCATTATCTGGGGTCGGCGCAGTAAATCTTCTTGTTTTTTTTCCTCCTCCTCATTCCTCTCTATCAGCCGTCATTTCCATACTTACTCCTTTCATTCTCATATCACTCTTCACACAATCGATCCATCTTTTATTCGGCCTTCCTCTGCCCGTGTGTCCCTCCACATTCATATTCAACACTCGTTTTGTGACATGACTTTCATCCCTCCGCATCACATGCCCAAACCATGCCAATCTGCTTCCTCTCACCTTTTCTACCACTGGCGCTACTTTCAGGCTTCCTCTTATATACTCATTCCTTATCTTATCCATCCTTGTCACACCACACATCCATCGTAACATTCTCATTTCATTCGCATGCAGTCTATTTTCATCCTTCTTCTTGACGGCCCAGCATTCACTTCCATACATGAATCTTTACATATAAAGTTTACAATTAGCGGGTTTAATGCCTTTAGTTCTCTATTCACAAAAGTCCATTGCAGACAATGAACTAATTTATTAGATCTTTACCTCTCAAATTGCCTTTCTTTTAAATATTTTTATATCTATTAATTAGATAAGAGCCGTGGTAACTCAGATGGTTAACGCTCGCTGTAAATATAACAGAACGCGAGTAACCCGGGTTCGATCCCCGCCGGCACCAATGAAATTTTTAATTGCAATTTTAAGTGCTGATTTACCACGTGCTCGGCGGTGAAGGAAAACATCGTGAGGAAACCTGCATGTTTAAGGAATAAGAAAAAAATATTTCGAAGACATGTGAAGTTCGCCAACACGCATTGGGGCAGCGCGGCGGACACTTCCTTGCCCTAAAAACCCTCTCAGAAATGAGGGGAGGCCTGTGCCCAGCAGTGGGACGTATATAGGCTGTAACTTTTCTATTAATTAAAGTAATCCAATTGACGCATCTTTGCCAACGCTGTGGCAGTTTATTTAATGCCATTCTTGAAAAAAATCAGCTGGACGGGAGGCAACAAATTTTCCAAAGGTATTTTATAGTGCTTCTTAGAATTTTTTTCCCACCAAAAAATTATTCAAATTCTGGAAAACTAGAAGTCTGTAGGCGCTAGGTCTGTAAAATACGACGTATGATGGAGCGCTTCCAACACCAGCTCTTTTAACTTGGTGACCGTCTGCTGTGCAGTATGAAGTCACGCGATGTCGTGCAGAAGCAGCGGAGACGAGCGAATGACCAAAGCTGGTTGGATACGTGCAAGCTTCTCCATCATTGTGTTGAGTTCTTCACAGTACACATCTGCAGTAATGTTTATCCCGCTTGGTAAGAAGCTGTGATGAATCAAACCGACGCTAGACCACCAAACGGTGACCATCACTTATCTAGGATTAAGTTTTCGTTTAGGGCATTGTTTAGGTTTTTTGTTGTTTATTATTCACATTTAAGAATTCATTAAAGAACATATAGCTGATGTGAAGAATCGACGCTCCGGGAAGTCTGCAGTCTGTGAACACGTACAGGATCGCCCCCGTCACTACATCAGATTTGATAGACCGCAGATCCTCGCTAAAGAACACCGATTCCTTCCAAGGATGATTCGCGAGGCTATTGAAATCAAAAAACATCCTAATTTCAATAGAGAAGATGGCTGGGTGCTACCATCTGCTTGGGATCCTATAATAAATAAAATTAAATCCCAACCCAAGCATACAACTGCAAGACTTCAAGATACCATAAGTTCATACTGCATAGATCGGAACAAAAGTTAAATTTTAATCTATGGTAACCGCGGTTAACTATGACATATGGACGTTGAACATCTCAGTCCTGCCCGTGACCATGAGTGCTGTAAAGCGTTCGAAACGTCGGGTATTTAAAAAGTTAAATATACGCGATAAATTCCGTAAAAACTAGTATTATTTCAATTATTTTATGTTATAAATAAATAGATTGACTTGGCAATCGCACTAAGCAATCGAATTTAATATAATAAGTATTACTTGTGAGATACATTGTGTTTTCATGCGATGACCTAAGTCAATCTATTTATTTAAAACATAAAAGATTTTTAATATTGATATGGTCACAAGAAGATGTTGTTATGTTAGCTAATTACGTAACAACTTAAGACAGAGGGACCCTTAAGTAGGGACTGAATAAATTAACCGACTTGGTATTTATTACATGGATTTCAAAAATTTGTCAAAACGTAAGCATGTGCCGGCAATTTGCTCAGTACTAGATAATGCAATAACATGCCAGGTGTGGCGGGAAGCGAGAGGCAGGGTCCGGCGCTAATCCCGTGTGCTTTACGGTAACAAGTTTTGACATGAATTGGTTAAGTCCCGAGGTTATCCTGCCGAATAATGTTCGGCCGAATATTCGGTTCGGTAAAAATTTTACCGAATATTCGGCCGAATATTCGTAATCGGTGAAATCCATATTCGGCCCATCCCTAGTTTTGTCTCCAAAAGTCTATTGAGAATGAGAAACATAGTAAACATAGTAGTAACATTACTTTTTTCCTAGCTTTATTTGAAAATTCAATTATGTGATACGAAATAAGTAAAAAATATGCATTTTTATAAGATATTTTGCATCACTAGTGTTGTGTTTGCAATAATACACGTTCGTTAGCGAGACAACTTATTTATTCCTCTCACAACTGCCTACATATACAATAATACAAATACCCACATCTCCCCTTATTAATAAATATAAAATGTCATCCATCCCCCTTATATAAAAAAAACAACTGAAAAAAACGAAATTTCATATAGCTCTAACTTAAAATTTATTATATTTATACCTTAAATTAATTAATTAAATTTTTATGTTGAGTCGTCGGGCCTTACTACGTGTGAGAGGGTGTGGCACTTAAATTAGAACTCTCGTTACGCTGATTTATCTTATCAGGGCTTTGTTGTGATTTTTTTGCATTGCACAAAATTACCACCCCCTCCATTTCCAGTGATGAAATTATCTTTTTTTATATTTTTAAAATCTTGATTTGAGTAAGACATAATTAAATGACGCCTATTCCGTCGGATTGGTCTTCCTAGCTTATTATTTATTACGTATGAACGAGCAGTATCGTCTTCACCTATTACAGTAGCGGGAGTTCTTTTCTTACCTTTTCTATACACGTTACTTCGTCACCAATGTTTAGGCAACGGTTTACAATGTTTATCATAGTACATTTTTGACTGATTCTGTTTTTACAGCATTGTTTTAAACGTAGATGGGTCTACAACTTGTGGTTTTACTAAATCTGCACAAACTGGTAACTTACAACGTAATCTGCGACCCATTAATAATTACGCGGGAGAGTCCAAACCATGTATCGGAGTATTTCTGTAATTCAATAAAGCAAGTTCAAAGTCACTATTCCCCTTAAGAGCTTTAATTAACAAAGACTTAACGGTTTGCACCGCGCGGTCACTTTTTCCGTTAGCCTGTTAGCTCGGTGAGGATGTAATATGAGTGAAGCCCCAATCTCTACTAAACTGTTTGAACTCGCGACTAGTATATTGAATACCATTACCACTTATAGGTATTTAGGTGTCGTGAAAATATTGCCTTCATACCGCGTATAACCACTTGTGATGTAATATTTTCTAATTTTTTTACCTCAACATAACTAGAGTAATAATCAACTAAAATAAGATAATATTTCTTTCTATATTCAAATATATCATACCCCACCTTAAACCTGGGCAAATTAGGAATTTCTACTGGAATCATGAGTTCTTTAGCTGCACACCGAACAACGTTTCACATACATTTCTATGTCACGTGACATGCCTGGCCAAAATATAACTTGTCTTGCGCGTCGCTTGCACCGATCTATACCTAAGTGCCCTCCGTGTACAATTTTCAACATATCTGTTCTCAGGGAACGAGGGACTAAAATAACATTATCTCTAAATATGACGTCGTCTACCACATATAACTCTTTTTTTAAAGACCAGTATTTTTTAAGATTTTCTATTACGTTATACTTATCATTAGGCCATCCTAATTTTATATACATTTAGTAAGGTATATAAATCAAAATCTTTTTTCGTTTCATTTTTATCAGTGTTAACTTGCTCTTTGAAATTGGAATACAGTTTACAATAAATTTTACATGATACAGAATTTTTTATCTAATTTATTATCTAACACTAAGTCGGGAAGTGGCGCTTGAGACAATGCATCTGAAATATACATATATTTTCCTGGTTTATACTTAACTACTAAGTCATAGCCTTGTACTCTGAGCATCATACGTTGTAAGCGGGCTGAGACAGACGTTAATGGCATTTTAAAGATACTTTCCAAAGGTTTATGATCTGTTTCTACCACAACATTATCTTTGGCAAAAATATATTGGTGAAATCGTTCACAGGCGAACACAATTGCTAACAATTCCTTTTCCACTTGTGCATACCGGCGTTGCGTATCTGCAAGAGTTCGCGTGGCGTATTCGACCGGCCGACCACCCTGCAGTAGTACCGCACCGAGTGCATCGCGAGACGCGTCTACCGATAACAAGACAGGCTGAGATACGTCGTACAACGCCAACACTGGCGCTGTGCAAACACATTCTAATTTTTCGAATGCTGTCTGCTCACTAATTTCCCATCGCCAACTACTATCTTTTTTTTAATAAATTCGTTAGGGTAAGAGCGCGATCAGAATAACACGCAATAAATTTCGATAAATAATTAACGGCTCCCAAAAATTCTCCTAAACTTTTTCTGTCAGAGGGTTGAGGCATCTCAAAAATGGGTTTTACTTTATTAGGGTCGAGCCTCATACCGTTTTTATCAAAAATATGTCCCAAGTAAGTAACCTCTTCAACTGATATTTTGCATTTTTTAAATTAAATTTTAAATTATTTTCTCTAGCTCTTTGTAACAACGCAACTAGTTTTCTGTCGTGTTCATGCTTATTCCGTCCCCAGACAATTATATCATCTATAAAACTATCTGTGCCCTCTAAATCTTCAAAAAGCTGCCTCATTTTAGCGTGAAATACTTCGGATGAGCAATTAATACCGAACGGTAAACGAAGAAATTGATATCGACCGAACGGTGTGGCAAATGTACACAAGTCTGCACTCTGCTTATCCAGTTGTATAGCCCAAAAACCAGAGTTGGCATCCAAGACGGAAAAGAAGCGTGCTCCGTGTAGCCGCGCTGCGAGCTCCGACACTGTGGGGAGTTGGAAATGCGCGCACCGTACTGCACGGTTAAGTTCTCGTGGGTCTAAGCACACGCGAATCCCGTTGTCCTTTTTTGCGACTAGAACTAGTGGATGCACCAATTGAGTTGGATGAGAAACTTTTCTTATTATACCTTGGTTTTCCATATTTTTAAGCTCATCTGCTGGACGTTCACGTAAACTTAACGGAATCTTCCTAAGATTACAAATCACCGGAGGTACGGATTCGTCTAAAACAATATGATACTTTCCTGGAAGACACCCAATACCTCTAAATAAGTCATCATAGTCTGATATAGTAATTTTATGAACTCGCTTGACTAACCCTTACTTCTCACACGATTGTCGTCCCAGCAGGCTTTGACAATGTAAATCGGCAATCGCAAACTTTAAATTATAACTAACATTTTTATAAAAACATTGTAAATAGCAAACGCCTCTTACTGGTATTATATTACCACTATACGATCCTAATTTAATACAATCATTTTTTTATATTGGAATCAAAACCCAGTTGCAAAAATCTTTCAAAAGATAAAACATTTATATCCGCCCCCGTGTCCAATTTAAAGTTTTCGATACCCTTCTCAAAGTATAATGTTTCGAACCAGCCATCTGAACAACCTTCTTGACCATTTATGGTTGAACTAAAAAACGATTCACAATCAATAGAACGCGTAACATCTTGATTTTGCTCAATGTCATATACACGGTTTATACTGGCCCTAGTACTATTTAAATTCTGCTTACATACCCGAGCGAAGTGAACTTGTTTACCACAAATGAAACACGTGGCGTAAACGGCCGGACATCGAGGCACTGCACAGCGCTCGAGTCCACAGCGCGGGCAGCGCAGCGCGGAGCCCCGTGAGGCGCGGCCGACTCCTCTGCGCTGCGCGTCACATTGTCCTCTCCTTTGTTTGACACTATCTACCTGCACTACACTAGCACACATACCACTAGTACTTAGCTGACGGCTACTCTCTTGCGAAATTTCTTCGGCCTGGCACAACTTCACAGCTTTGTCCAGGTCTAGGTCCTCACATCTGAGCAAACGGTCCAGGATTATTATGCTATTTACACCACACACAATTCGATCCTTTATCAGCTCTTCTTCTGAAGTTGCAAACTTACAATTTTTATTCAATAACCGCAATGACGTAACATACTGCTGTATGTTTTCACCTTCCTCTTGATTGCGAGTAAAAAATTTGTATCTAAGCAATGTAATATTAATTTTAGTTCCAAAATATTCATCAAATTTACTGAATATTATTTGCACATCATCACAATCCTCTTCTTTAGTGAACGTAAAAGTTTGATAAATGTCGAATCCTTCTGAACCAATTAAATTGAGAAGTAAACTTGCTTTTACTGCCGATGTCTCCGAGTGCACACCCGAAGCTTTCACAAATAATATGAATTGTTGTCTCCACTTCTTCCAAGCATTAGCCCTGCTAACGGGTCCGTCTTCTTACTGTAATTCGTTAGGTGGACGCGCGTGCTCCATTGTTAATTGCAAGACACACGTTATAGAATTATTTCACAGTTTACTACTACTATTCATAAATGTTATGCTATGTATATATGTTGCAATTATTCTATTGAAGTCCTCGATTTTAAGCATTTACTATGCTTATGATCCCACTTCCGACACCATGTTGTGTTTGCAATAATACACGTTCGTTAGCGAGACAACAACTGATTTATTCCTCTCATAACTACCCACGTATACAATAATACAAATACCCACGTATACAATAATACAAATACCCACAACAGCTAGACGCGTTAGAAAATTTTCAGATCAAGACTGGACATGATTCTTTTAATAGAGCGTTACCATCGCTGACTATATGCTTGGGATCCAATAATTAAAAAAAATATTATTATATATATTATTCAAGAAATTTTTACTGTATCTAAGTTTTAGATCGGTCCAATCATTTATATTTAGCCTGGGTCAACTATGTCTTCAAGATGTTAAAATCTTAAGAACATCCCCCCTCCCACCGCCCGTGGGCACTGGTAGCACCCGAAACGTTATGAAGTAAACTATTCGAAGTTGAACACCTGACCAAATAAAATTAATTGTATTTAGTTCCAAAAACGCGTATTTAATAACAAAAACATTAAAATATTGGTTTATTTTCACAAAATATAAGGATATTCATCATTATTTTCTAGATTATTTGATAATTCGACGTTAAGAGGTAGAATGTTTATATTTTGGGGGGGGGGGGTTTTGGGGGTGTTTTTGTGGGGGGGTTTTTTCTTAAATATATTTTTTATTTTTTTTATATTATTAATAAATTTTAATTTCTCTTTTATTAAATAAAAATTTTTTTTTTTCCGCACCCCCCCCAAAAAGTGAAATTTTTTTTAAACTTCCCAAAAAAAAAAAAAAAATTTTTTTTTTTTTTTTTTTTTTTCATTTATGTATGTTCGGGCATAAATCCTTCGTATATACCTAAGTGGACGGGATTTCAAAATTTTCCTTTTGTTCGAAAGAGGTTTATGATGAGTTTTGGAGACAGACAACGGAATTCTTAAATTAATGTCAGCAAATCAAGCGCGATTACTGCAATCGCATATCTTATGCATTGTTTACGCAATCACACATTATAAAATTAAAAGGGTACGCAGATGTGTTCATTATACCACGGTAGCTACACCCTCATTTCTCTCAAAATTGTTATATTAAAGCCGGTTGTACAAAATGTTTAAGTTGACCACTTGTGATTAGTTGAGTTTTATTAAAAATAACTTAAGCAGTTTTCATCTAAATTGAACTCGATCTAGAAAATATGATTCATCTAATTCTAATGCAATCGAAGGTATATTGCGCCAGAATACGTCAGAACCATTATTTATTCTGTGGACAGAAAGCGCCATATGTTACGTACTGATTTCATAATTACTTGTTTTGAACGTAAACTGCATTTATCTATGTTTTTTTGCTGATAAAAATAATAGTAGAGTCATGTTGCTGTACCAATTTTCGTTGGGCACGGCAATCTTTATTAAATTACTAGAAGGATCGGGTACATTACGTACACCATCCACATGCCTCAGGTTTCATTTTTAATAGTGTAGTAGTAGTAATCTCCTTTATATAATGAAGTCCTATGTTCAACAGTAGACTTTTATATGCTGTAATGGACGAACGGTGTTTGGATAGAAGCCTTTTTTATTTTATAGAGGTGAGGGTGACATACGAGCACACAGACCACCTGATGGTAAGTAAATATCGTGGCCCATAGACACCTACATCAATCCTTGATTAGAATCAAAATGCAGATACGTTTGTCACCTCTGAGTTACTAAAGAGGCATTTCGTCTTAGTTCTCCCTAGGGATGATTCGATATAAGTGAATAAAAGTAAGTAATCGACATTTTCTTTCGATAACAAGTAATTTTAGTATCGAATGAATTCTTGCGATACCTACACGTTATCGAAATAAAAGTACTTGTATCGAATCGAATCACGGACTAATGCTGAACGTATCAATGCGCCGTCAATACGTACGTCAATATCTGGGTTTACTTGCAACGAGTCGTACTTGTAACGAGTCCTTATAAGTAAAAAAGGTTTTCGGTTCTCTACACTCACCATACGAAACACAGCATTTTAGGATAAATGCATATGGCCCACAGCATCCACTTACCGTCAGGTGGACAGTGTGTGCCTGTTTGTCCTTCTTATACTATAAAAAAGAACAGACCTGAACCACAGTAATAGTACCACGTACCTGAACAGACTTTATGAGCTTAAAGTGTTTTTTGCACTCCTACAAGTTTTGTAGTAGCTGTAAGTTCTAGTAGTTAAGTAGAATTTCCTAATAAGCATATTACGTAGTACAAATTATTTCGATTAATTTAACTTGTATTTGTAATCGTCTTTATCTTATAATAAATGTTGTTTATGATGGTGAGCTAATTATTTTCGCTCTAGTTCCTAATTTCGTCGGTAAATTCGTGTTTGGTGTTTAGACAGGCCATGCATAACACCTTGAATTTTCTTTTTTATCATACCTTGATCGAAAGTTCGTATTTTGAACCTTCTTTCAGGGACGAAAGTGCCACATTGCATTGCTTCCCGATTCAATGACTTATTAATTTAGTACGCATGCGTCAAATTTCTTGGCTCTATCGTTTCCGAACGTTGAAAGTAGGTATAGGTATGTCATAATACATTTTTAGGTACATTAATTTCGATCAAGGTATGTTAAAAATAGTATACGCACAACGGGAGGAAAGTATTACATCGCAACCCGCGGTATTATCACACCATATCACGCGGGTTGCTATGTCATACTTTCCTTCCTAGTGGCGTATTACACTATTACGTCACTGGCAAAATCTGAATCTTGGCAATGCACTTGTATTGATGAAAACAGTCAAGTTTGGCCTTAAGAGATTGATCATATTCTCAGTTGTGTATTAAATTTAAATGACGTGCAAGGTCCAGCCAGATATGGCGCTCTTATCTTACGCCCTTATTCATAAAAAATTTTAAACGGTTGATTAGTTCATAATAATAGATATTTGTCTCATTCTAGTATTTGCGAGACAGTTGTTGCTAGAAAGTGACAAAACACTATTTAACTAATCAAGTGTTAAAAATGTTTATGAATAAGGGGGTTATTGTTTTGTGGAAGTATAAAGATGACACTACTCGTGAAATATCTTTGAATCACAAAAAAGGAAACTAATTTTAAATAAATTGTTCTTGAAATATGTAGAAATTCCGATCGGTTTTGAACTGTCGCCCGCTGTTCTTAACTCAAGTTCTCGTTCTCTTAAACTCGTGGGCCTAAGTTTTAATGGTAAGATATATGAGCATGTTTTACAGTTACAATAAAAAAAGTTAGAGAATTAATAGAATCAGGCGTTTATTGCGATAATATATTATCTACAGATGTTAAAAATTTATTAGCTAAGATCCACGTAATAAAATGAAATAATGTGTTTTATCTAGTATGAAGAGTAAGTCCCGCCCTCCCTCAATTGCGTGTACTGAATCCGTCACCACTGATCCCAACACCACTACACTAGGAAAGACAAACCACCGTCGATAATACCTATGACACGTTTCTCTAAACGAGGTATGCTCAGGTAAAGTACCTAGACTCTGCGGTAGCTGACCGCTGGGTCACTGAGACAGACTGAGAGGACTTTTAGATAGGGTATGTGGGGGTAATACGGTCACCTTAAGCTTAGCCACTCAATAAAACCAAAACTAGGAGAAGGACAGCGACAATAACACAAAGTCATAAACTATAACTAATATAACAGAAAAAGATAGCAAACAAGCCTTGAAAATAATTATGAAGAGCTATCGTATCACAAAGCCATCTATGTAAACAAGGCCGTATATAATAACCATATTACCCTCACCTAATATATAGCATATAAGATCTCTAAAAAATAGACTGTGACGCTATTCCTATTATAATATAGTCCTCTCACAATGCAAAGATTTGCCGTGTCGCCACTTAGTTAGGCGACTTGGGGCTTGCGGGACCAGGTGTCCCACACCTTGGGCATTACCCGTCTGTGTATTGTACATCTGGAATAGTTGGGATGGTATATCGCGGCCATTTATTGGAAGATAATTACATAATAGAATCAGGCGTCACTTTGCGGAAATCCATTATAATAAAAGCTGTTAGAACTTAATTTGCTTATTTCCGCTTAATGAATTGAACGGAAGTAAGCAAATAAAGTTGTAACAACTTTAATTTATGTGAAGTAGATGTAAATGCTTCATATATGCTATACATATAAATAAAACAGACACTTCAGTCTGTCCATAATATGACATTCACCAGCTTCTATTAAGCTCAAGCTCAAGGGGCTATTAGCATACTACTACGAGCACTGAATAGGGTTAAGTGCTCGTAGGCATACTATTAAGACATAAATACTATTTATAAAATGTTTGTCCGTCTGTTTGTCCGGGATAAACTTCGTAATGGCAAAACTGATTGCGATGAAGCTTTACGATCGGATAGAGAGCATTCCCAGGAAGGGTCTAGGCTATAATACTTTACCCAATAAGATTTTTTTTTCATTTTATTTATTTATTCAAGATTTTTTTTAATTTAAATAAATATTAATAATATAAAATGGTCTTTCAATATCTTGATACTAATTAAGCGGTACGTATAACTATATTTAACAGGACTCCATATAATATTACTATTCAAATTCCTATGGGTGACAGGCGTAAGTGTCTCCATATGTCTGTTTAAATTAGATTATTATTTAAAAATACAATATATAAAATACGAGTGAACGTCTTCAATTCCGTCTTCCATGGTGGCACTACTCTGGAGGCGTGGAGCAGAAGCGCGGTGGTCTTGTTCTTTAAGAAAGGCGACAACGCTCTCTTGAAAAACTACAGACCGATTTCCCTTCTGAGCCGCGTCTACGTGCTGTTTTCGAGAGTCATTACGAATCGTCCCGCACGCAGACTCGACGACTTCCAGCCTCCCGAACAAGCCGGTTTCCGAAAAGGCTTCAGTACCATAGACCACATACATACCCTGCGGCAGATTGTACAGAAGACTGAAGAGTACAATCTGCCACTTTGCCTGGCGTATGTGGACTATGAGAAAGCCTTTGATTCCGTCGAAATTTGGGCGGTGCTACAGTCCCTTCAGCGGTGCCAAGTTGACTGTCGGTATATCGAAGTGCTGAAGTGTTTGTACAGTAGGACTACGATGGCTATCCGAGTACAGAATCAGAGCTCGAAACCTATCCAACTGCAGAGAGGTGTAAGACAGGGTGACGTTATATCCCCGAAACTCTTCACCGCTGCATTGGAAGACGTTTTCATATCACTCACCTTCGATTTGCCGACGATATAGTCCTTATGGCAGAATCGCTGGAGGACCTTAGCACTATGCTAAATGACCTCAATGGTGTCTCCCAACGGATGGGTCTTAAAATGAACATGGACAAAACAAAAATCATGTTTAATGTCCATGTCTCACCTATGCCGGTAGTTGTTGGGAGCACTATGCTCGAAGTTGTTGACGAGTACGTTTACCTGGGACAAATAGTCCGACTAGGTAAGTCCAACTTCGACCGAGAGGTCAATCGACGGATTCAACTCGGCTGGGCAGCGTTCGGGAAATTACGACACATCTTCTCGTCAGGTATACCTCAATCTCTGAAAACTAAAGTGTACAACCAGTGCGTGTTGCCAGTGATGACTTACGGATCAGAGACGTGGTCCTTCACTGCTGGCCGTATGAGGACGCTCAAGGTCGCTCAGCGAGCTATGGAGAGGGCTATGCTCGGAGTTTCTCCTATCCTATCCTATGTTCAGCAGTGGACTTGTGAAGGGCCGTAATGATGATGATGATGATGAGTGAACGCAGGGAATAGAGTAAATGGGGCCCTACACTCTATTGTGGAAAGTCAGAATGTGTCAAAAAAGGCACGTATGGCAATTCACAATGCTGCGTTGATCCCTACTTTATTGTACGGTATTGAAAGTTGGGTGTGGCAGAAGAATCACGAGAGTTGAATAAACGCAGTAGAAATGCTGTCGTTTAGGAGTATGTTATGGCTGAATCTGAGTGACAGGGTGAGAAATTGTGTGATAAGAGAAGAATGTGGAAAATATATTATATTTTTTAAATTAATACCTTGGAATAAATACATGTCAAGGAAAAATGTCAGAGGATATCAGAAGCAGAAATAATAAATGTTGTTGAAACAGATACAAGTATTGTATGATTTTAGGAGAAAATTAGTGTTTTAGTGCGATATTACGAGAAGAAAAAATGGCAGTATTATGTTGGGAGTACAAGAGTATTTGAAAATAATGAACGATTGAAAAGTATTGCATTATAAGCATTAAGCACCATTTATACCAAAATAGAAGAAAACAGCATTGTGTTTTTTTTTTTTTGTTAAACAATGATGATGACGTTTTTTCTTCTACATTTAAATGAATAATACATTAATTCATAAGCTTTTATTCATCTAAAATAGCATACATAATACATGTACACCAAATCATTATGATTATATTATTATTTTATTTTGCACTTGGCATTGTTTTTATTATACTTACAAAATATCTAGAGCTAGTGTAGTAAATCTATCTAAAGGCACATCACTATATCGTTAAAAACAGTCACCCATGTCAGGAAAAATTCATTTTTACACAAAAACAAACATTCAAATCGTTTTCATAGATCATAAAATATATCGACGTTAATATCATCTCATCATTTTTGTCGAAAAGTATTTATATGTCGATTATAGTTTTAATTAATTTATGTCACAATTGCCCCAGGTGACCTAAGTTGTATAATGCGTAAAATAAAAGTGTCTTATGTTATATTAACTAACGAAACCATGTCGCGTATAATTTCGACTTTAGCGCTATCTATTAAGAAAACATGTAAGCTTCTTACAAACTAAGTTTTCTATTTGCTTAGATTATTGGACAAAAATTGTAATTACTTAAATTGCAATTTATTTTATATTCATTTGACAGGTATTATTAGTAACTCGTTTTCTTACATGTAGGTTAGGTCTAGCATCGCAACGTCAATCGCAACCCTCTGTGGCGGTCGGGTAAAAACAAATAAAGATAAGTAATAAGATATTGCGTCAACCATTTTCTTCAAATAAAACAAATTAATATATAAATATGAGTAATTGACGTTACCTGTACTGCCGGTACAGACTCCATCGAGCGATGGTGATGATCATGCTTCGGAGCCCTTCGTTCCAGGGCATAACTGCTCTGAGGTGGCGCACTGCGGACTGGAGAGCTGGCGACAGTAATATGCGAGACCGCCGTGACCGGCTTAAGCTGAGCTGTGCTCGGGGAGTCGGTTGATGTAGGTGCCGGGTCTTCATGGTTTGCTGTTGACAAGTTATAAAATCACATAGTACATTAAAGAGAAAGATATCATTAGTTTGAAAAGACAAATTCACAAAATACGCCACGAATATTATCCATGCAAGTGATGTACCCGTGTCGCGGCAGTGTAAGAATATCCACTACCGCGTATCGTCCCGTGGATGTCGTAAGAGGCGACATGAGGAAACTGAAGCAGGAGATGGGCAGCAGGCAGCAGCACCTTCCGCATAACAACTCAAAATAATAAAAACTGCGGTTGTCAACCCGTCTGCGAAGTGTGTTTTGAGGAAATCCATGGGGCGGGCCTTAGTTCAGCAGTGGACTTTAAAGGCTATGATGGCTGGGTGATTTAAGTGATGTAAAACATTTTTTCTTTAGATCTGACTCCTGAGCACAGGTGTCCCTGTATTCTTTAAATGGAATAGTCCAGGCAAATTCCAAAGCATTGCTTCAGTACAGGTTAGTTACAAAACTAGTTTCCGGACGCACTATACAAACGAGATTTGATCCCATTTTGTATATTAATAAACTATGAATTGTTTAATAATTAGCTCTATGGCAAATCTTATTTGCGTTTGAGTGGAATTTATTTTCAAAAAAACTTTGACTTTTCCGATTTTTAAATTAATTTTTAGTACCTATTTATTAAACGTTACCAACACACTATGATTTTCTCTTGTATCGTGGGGGAAGTTTACATACATAATTTCAAATGGACAAACATCCAGACCTGGAACAATTATTTGTAGACCATACAATTCCGTATGGGATTCGAATCCGCGATCTTCAACGCTGCAACATCATTGCTAAGCCAATGATGTTGCAGCGGAGCCGTCAAATTAGTAATTTTCACTTTAAAAAGATCCAAATTATTGCTGGCTTAAAAAAAACTAAATCAATTTTAGGATTATTTAGAAAAACCACATATAGGAAAAATAAAAAATATGCTATATTTAAAATATTGTTTACATATCTATTATTTTTATCGAATAATTATTCAATTACTGTCGCGTAATTAGTACTATAGTACGTTCTTTTAACTAAAAATTACAACCATGTTTGCATAGATGGCTTTGTGTTACAATAGCTCTTCATCAGTCAATCAAATAATATAGAATCAAAAGGGCACTGCTTTATCGACGTTATAGTAAATATTTTAGTCGTTTTTAGTATTGTTTAACGTAGTTAATTTTTTAAGTAGATTTTTCCAAGTATTCCTAAATATTGCCAAAGCTTGTTTGCTTTTTTTCTTAATATTTTAGTCATAGTACGCGACTTTGTGTTTTTGTCTATCATCTTCACAGTTTTTGTTTTTGTAAGGCGGCAATGATTAAAGTGGAAATATTATTCTCACGTGCCTTACATGACTTATCATAAACTCTCATGATTGTTAGCCAGATGGGTAGGCAGTAGGCACAGTCTACGGATCGCCATTTGACAAGATCCTGACACACGTCTCTCGCCTCCTTTACATCTATGTGCATACTTACGCATATCGCATGCATGTCGGTTAAAGTCACTTTTAATTTGGATCATCTAATCATATAACCAATTTGGTCGATAAACTTCATAAATTTGCTTTGTCACTCTTTCCTCATACATTCTTCCTGCGTGTCCAAATCACCGCAGCATTCCTTTCTTAAATCCTAATCACAACATTTTCTTGCAGACCACACTTTTCTCTTATCACACAATTTCTCATCCTGTCTTTCAGAGTGAGCCATAACATAAGTCGGAGCCATATTTGGTGTTAATAAATAATATTACGAAATCAAATGACGAAGCAATGTTGGCATCTACGACTTTTTCTGTCACCAGGGCGGCAACACATAGGCAAAATATTTGACAGATTTGATAGTGGAAGAAGATAATTTGACCTCACCAAATAGTTTATAAAATACCGTAGGTTTTCTATAGTATTTGATGTCACTGTGTTACCATTTGCGTGACAAAAGAGCTCGGCTAAGTCCTGACTACTACATCTGATGTGCGTGATATATATTTCCTCATTACTGTCCTTTATATACCTATATAAACTAAAAAGATATACTTAAAATAATAAATAAGTACTAAAAATAATTACGAATCTATTTAAAAAAATTAATAAGAAGAATATACTAATATTTTTATTTATATAAAAATTAAATTATCTAAACAAAAGCAAATTAAATGCAAAATGAAATTTCTAATTGAATGTTATTCTAATATTACAATAATGCATGTACTTAAAGCTAATAAAATGAATTTCTAACAAATTTATTAAGTGTATATAATGAAGAGTAAAAGGCTATTTTATTTATTTTATTACTGTATTTGATAAGTGAATACTCTGTGAGTTTTCCCTGAAATTTTAAAACTCTTGTTTGACCACTTTTGATTGGCCAAGCGGCCAACTAATGCGCGACTAAGGCAGTAATGGAATGTGATAATTAACATCTAATTAATCTTCACAGCAGGACCATAAATTATTAACAGTCTATTAAATTATAGAGTTTAATTCAATTAATTTGCTTTAAATGCCTACAACGAAGTCCGGGTTTTCCGTGTGCTCTCCAGTTCAATCTGTTTCAATAAGTCGAAAGACTATCATAGCTTTTAATTCATAAGCATTTAATTCATGTACTTTCTTGTAATGCGTAATTATTGTGCAATTTCGCCAATTTCTTTCATGTGGTAGAACTATGCTGAAGCTTATTATGGTTGTACCACGAATGTGGTAGGACAACGCCCTCACAGAATACCAGCGAAAATACCAGCTCAATTCTGCATTATTTCGTATGGTAAGTGTAGAGAACTGGAGACCCTTTTTAATGGAAACTAGGCATTCCATCTTAGTTCTCAGAGGTGACAACGCATCTGCATTTTGATACCTAATCGAGGATAGACGTAGATGTCTATGGACCACAGCATCCACTTACCATCAGGTGTGTGCTACTTTTCACCCATATTCTATATAAAAAAATCTAAACGTATACTAATTACACTAGCAACTTTAAGGATCAGCTTCGGTATTCATAAATAAGTTTTATGTATGTATATGTTTTCTATAATATTACGAGTTAACAATCTACCAGGTACCAGGTTCTGAGAAGCTACTGACGCCCATGCACAATTCAAAAAGAGGACCCAATTGAAAACTAAGATGAAATGCGACACAGCGTGAAATAATGGCTCGTTCATTTTTCGAACTAGAAGAAAGTAGTAGGTACATAGCAAGTCGACTGCAGAAGTTGGTAAGTAGGTGTTATCAAGCTAGACATACTCGTAGGAAACAAGTAGTAAAGTTAAAAATTTTGTACAACTGACTTCAATACAAATAAAATGAGAACATCATCAATGTAGTCGCAGTCAATTAAATACGCCTTATGAAGAACAACTCAAAAACTACATAGATTTTGATAAAATTTATATGGAACCAGCACCAGCTTTTAAATAAAAAAAGAATCATCAAAATTGTTTCAACTGGAAAAAAGGTATAAGGCAACTAATAACTAACACATATAAAAATACAGTCGAATTGAGTACCTCTACTTTTTTGAAGTTAGTAAAAAATGTAGTGCATATTAAAGGAATTACCAGAAAAAAAACTACTGTAATAGATATCATCATCATAATCACAACCGTTATATTATATCATTACAAGTAGTGCAAAACACGGTCCTAAACCATCTGCATCCATCGATAAGAGAATAAGAGATGTCTTAGGGAAATGTAATGTAAATATTAAATCAACCTCAACATTGTACACTAGGGTTTTAACCTAATTATAATATATAAAGTTCTAAAAAAGGATTATCTTTTGATCTTGTAACCCTCCGACAGATAACGGAACAATGGAGTTAAAATAGTTATATAAGTGTAAAAGGTTTTGAGGTCGGTTAAAATTAATGTTCAAATTAACTTCGTTAGCTACAACTCGATTCCAGTTAAAGTCGTCGGAATTTGAGATTGAGTAGAACAGCAAATAGATACGATTCAACGGAATCGGATCGTATCTTGATCGAGTCGCTCGTAAGATCGCAATTTGTTATGGCTGTGTGACCATTTGAGGGCATCCCTGACCGCCGGAATGTTTAAATGCGGAAGGTCGTTGACCATGCCTAATTCGCCTACTAATCAGTAGTATATATTAGGGATGGGCCGAATATGGATTTCATCGAATACGAATATTCGGCCGAACGTTCGGTAAAAATTTTACCGAACCGAATATTCGGCCGAACATTATTCGGCAGGATAACAGCGGTACCTAACCAATTTATGTCGAAACTTGTTACTGTAAAGCGCGCGGGATTACCGCCAGAGCCTTCCCTCGCTCCCCGCCTCACCTGACATGTTATTGATTGTTATTGATGATTCCAAACAAAATTTTATAAAGCTTTCTATTTGCTATAATTGGAAATAAGTCTACAGTGCCTCAAAAACATATCGTTATACAAGTAGATTTAACCCATAAATAAATAGGTATACTTTCAACAGTAAAATGATGAAAGACATGGCATTACTCAATTCGTACATTTCCACACAGTGTATACTTTGAGTACCACTTTAACGAATATTCGGTGATTTAGCCGAATATTTGGCCGAATATGAATATTCGGTAAATCTGCCGAATATGCCGAATACCGAATATAAAACGAATATTCGGCCCACCTCTAGTATATATGTAGTGTTTAAAATCTATAGTGGCTCAAATATGTTGGATTTTCTTTCTTGTTCATAATATAATATCAATTACTTTTTTATTTTTTGGGAGACAAACTTGTTCGTGTCTTGGAATTTTTTCTGAACTTCTTTCGTTATTCGTCTAACCTTAGACGCTTCCCTCTTCTAATTCTAATATATATTATAAGCAACCGATAAGATTGAAGTACTTGTATTTGAATTTTATTACTATGTATTTTTTATTTAAACCACCGCACCGGTTGCAGTCATATAATATGTTGGTGAACGCCTGAGTCAAGCCCAGTTTCCACTATGAGATATAATATAATTTATATTACATCTCGAGATATAAATTAATATCGCTCACCGTACTTTTAAATGCAACCGTTTCCACTGAGATATAATATATGTTACATCCCAAACTATAAATATTTTTTTCGATCGACCGAGCGATATTTTCATATTATATTTCACCTCCTGTACCCCGCACGTCCTTCCGCGCCTCCGCTACCCCCCTTAGATCTTTCAATGACGAACGCACACTGGTTAAAAGATATATCTCACAGTGTGAAGGGCAATCGCGGGATATAATTTATATTTCGGGATATAATATATATTATATCCCATAGTGGAAAGCCAGCTTTAGTTTTGTCTGGAATGTTTCTAACTTAAGCCCGGTTTACATTTTGAGAAGTGACAAGTGCGAGTGACAATGACAAGTGACAAATGACAAGTGCTTAGTGCGTGTGAACAGGCAGTGACAAGTGCGAGTGACAAGTGATAAGTGCGAAATGAAAAGTAACAAGTGAATAGCGGCCTGCTCTATTCTCTGACAAGTATCTCTGCCCCGCGCTAACTTTGCTTTCCCCTTAGTCACCCACTGCCGCCCCCGTTCTAGCGGTGACGTCAGAACATACACGTGTTGGTTATAATAGTTATTTAATCAAATATTTTGGTTACATATATTGTATACATACTAGTATTTATAGTAATTTTGTTTTATTACGAAGTGGTCAGATAGCAATAACATTAAATTTGTCAAGGAATTATTGAAACACGAATGTTTATACAATATTAAATCGCAGAATTAAAAAAATAAAATGATGGTGGACGCTGCTATGCCCTAAATATCTCAAGCAACGGGAATGGCCGGTTTCGGCGCAAAAGAAGTGGGTATATGCGAAGTTAAGAAGCATTGAGTCTACACATTACCAAGAAAAGAAGAAAATTAAAGACTCCTGTAGGTCAGGGACTGCATCCATTTTATTTTCAGGCTTAAATTTTTATGCTTTAAGACACATTTTCTCACTTAAGCGTTTTTAGGAAATTGGTGTGCACCAATATCTTTGCAATAAGGCACTTCACACATCTTTGGTATCTCATCATACAATTTTGATTAAAGTTTTAAACTTTAAAGCTATGCTAGCGCCTCTTTGACAATTACCTACCCAATTTCACCGGGCCTTGTCACTTCTCAAAATGTAAACCGGGCTTAAAGCCCGGTTTACATTTTGAGAAGTGACAAGTGCGAGCGGCAATGACAAGTGACAAATGACAAGTGACAAATAGCAAGTTGGTGTTCACACATGTGGCAAGTGGATGTCATTATTATGTGAAATCTGCGAGTGTGAAGTTAGGTAGGTAATTGTTAAAGAGGCGCTAGCGTAGCTTTAAACTTTAAAACTTTAATCAAAAAAGATAAAATTGTATGATAAGATACCAAAGATGTGTGAAGTGCCTTATTGCAAAGATATTGGTGCACACCAATTTCCTAGAAACGCTTAAGTGAGAAAAATGTGTCTTAAAGATATTACAAGGAAAAAATTTAAGCCTGAAAATAATATGGCTCCAGCCCCTGACCGACAGGAGTCTTTAATTTTCTTCTTTTCTTGGTAATATGTAGACTTAATGCTTCTTAACTTCACATATACTTACTTTTTTGCGCCGAAACCGGCCATTCCCATTGCTTGAGATATTGAGGGCATAGCAGTGTCTCGCATCATTTTATTTTTTTAAATTCAGCGATTTAATATTGTATAAACATTCGTGTTTCAATAATTCCTTGACAAATTTAATGTTATTGCTATCTGACCACTTCGTAATAAAACAAAATTATTATAAATACGAGTATGTATACAATATATATAACAAAAAATATTTTATTTAATAACTATTATAACCAACACGTGTATGTTCTGACGTTCGGTGTTAGAACTGGGGCGGCGGTGCCTGAGGGGAAAGCAAGGTTAGCGCGGGGCAGAGATACTTGTCAGAGAATAGAGCAGGCCGCTATTCACTTGTTACTTTTCATTTCGCACTTATCACTTGTCACTCGCACTTGTCACTGCCTGTTCACACGCACTTAGCACTTGTCATTTGTCACTTGTCATTGTCACTCGCACTTGTCACTTCTCAAAATGTAAACCGGGCTTTACTCTCTCCTTTGTTTCGTTTACAGCTCATATTATTAAATACGTGCTCTCTCAACGGAACACATTTTTAGGGTTTCACGACTTACTATCAGTGCAGTTTTAGTTAGTTCTGTATACCGATTCTTCCAGTTTTTTAAATTTAGAATATTTTTGTTCATTAGCTTATTTAAATGAACATTACGTAACCAAAGTGTATAATTATGTAAATTCGATTCAGGTACTATTACTATTAGGTATGTAGTACGTGAGGGTAATATGGTCATCCGGTTAATATGGTCATCCGGTTAATGTGGTCATCCGGTTAATATGGTCATCCGGTTAATATGATCATTTTCTTGTAACTCAAAAACTACAGGCTTTATGATATGATAGTTCTTCATCGGTCGATCAAATAATAAAGGGTTAAAAGGGCGCTGCTTTATCGACGCTATTTTGACAGTTGCCTACATATAATAAATCTGTGGAAAATTTATTTATTCAAGAATCACGCAAAAACTCCTGGATGGATTTCCAAGAAATTTGATGTGTAGGCAGTAAATGATGACGTATAACATATAGGAAACTTTTTATTCGCTTACAGAAGACTACAAAAGAAGGGTTATGTTTTTAGTTTTTTTTTTTTTAGTTTATTGTCATAATGGTTGTGGTGTTTCTATTGGTCATAAAGCGGAAAATTGTTTGTGTGAAAATGAAACTCAAGGCGTAACCAACCAGAAAGGCAGAATAACGTCTGCCGGACCAGCTAGTAGTAATTATTTTAGTCGATTTAAGCATGCTGTAGTGTAATTAGTTTTTTTAAATGGATTTTTCGAAGTGTTCTTAATTACTGCCAAAGCTTGTTTGCTATATTTTTTTCGAAAACGTAATACTTTATCCTTATTAAGGCCCGTCACACACTACATACGGAATTCCGTTTTACCTGCAAAATTCCGTACGGAAAAATATCGTATATGTGTGACGGGTCATTGATTTTATATAGACTTGCTGCGTTCGGAATCCCGAATCGGAATTCCGAAACGGAAGTCCGAAAAGGAATTCCCTATATATGTGGCCGGCCTAATCGTAAAATTATATACCATAAACAATATTTAGTTATTTAGGTTCGCCACATACATACAGAATACTTCGATTCGAGATTTCGTATGACCTGTGCGTTCGAATTCGGAATCTCGAACGGAAAAAAGCCGCTCCGAACGCAAGTCTTCCATAGACTTTCAACTTGTAACACACATTCGTAAATTCCGTACGGAACGCGCCCAGTGTGGGTGCTACAAACGAAGCGAATGGGTGATCTAGTACACGGAGGATTATATTTTTCATCATGAAGAATACTTGTTTTGTCCCGCATAGGGAAAACAAGTGTATTAATTTTATATTACATACATAGTTTTCCAACGACTGAAAGAAAGATATAGCAGTTCAGTTCAAAGGAACTGCAGAAGTTCATTGTCAGTTTTCTTTTTTTGTCAGTTTGTCACACAATGTCATTTAATTGAGAAAATAGTTTTAAATAAAACTTTATCACTTTCTAGAGTATTATATTAATACACAAAACAATGCCTGAGTGGTTTGGTTTATTTATTTTTAGTCTAATTAATATAAAATATAACTAATAGTACAACATTATCCTTTACATTTTACTCATAAATTAACTTCCCCGCTATGAAATCTCAAATATTACACTTCATTTTTAAATGGCGCCGCTCTGGAGGCAGAAAATGTCGTGGATTCATCATTTCCATAATAATACTAAGTACTATAGACTTTACGCTCAACATGATTCTTCCACCTCTGTTACTGTTCCCTCTAGCTCATCATTAAAAATGATGTAAGAAACGAAATAATTTGTCGGCTCCCAATTTGGCTCTTTTTACATAATACTGGCCATCTTGTAATCTTAGGGTGTTAAGGGGATACACCCAGCCCAGTAACGGTGGCAATATGTTTTCTTCTTAGCTAGATATAGCAACAATGCAATCGCAATATCGTCGTCCACATTCGCTGGCTGAATATCTGTACTCAATGGCTAGCATCTCTCAAATGAGCCTTGTTATTCCGAACAAAAAAAAACGTATGTGTGATGTATGTACAGAATCTCGAATCGGAATCCCTAAACGGAATTCCGTATGTATGTGGCCGGCCTTAAAGCAATGTCTATAAACATCGACCTTTTGCCGCCATAAAAATAGATACAAATTAAAAAAAAACATTTGAGCGTCAGTTGTTTATATCCGATGCGAGCACAGTATGGCTGTTCCGAGAAGTAACGGATATAAGCATAAACAAACATGCATTTCACAAGGAAGATATAACTAATGAAGGATCATATTTTGTGTTTATTTTAAATATTGTAGTCGCTGCTTTTTAAAAATATGAAAAATCTTATTAGGTTTAAAAAAATTGAATATAAATGTAGTTGACGTTAATAAAAATATAATATAAATTTCTTTGCAACTTTCCCTAAAATATAAATTATGTGTTTCCTGATTGAAGCGCACCTCCCTTAACATATTGTAGTGGGGTGGTGAGGCTTCTTGTTTAGCGGAAAGTTGCAAAGAATTTTTTTTTTTTTTTTTGGATCCATGACGTTTCTGTTTGTAATATCAAAATAACAGCTTTTTACTAAATGAATATAAAAGTATGTAGGTACGACACTTGTAAAAAAAAAACAAATTTTGAAAATTTTGTCTGTCTGTTTGTTCCAGTTTATCAACGAAATGGCTGGACCGATTTTAAGGGCGTAGATAGCTGATGTTATATGGAGTAACTTAGGTTACTTTTATTTTAGAAAAGGAATTAGGATTCCACGAAAAAAATTAAAACCTATGAAATAAAACCGTAACAAAATCCACGCGGGTGAAGTCGCAGATAACAAATTAATATAAATATAATATAATAAAGTTAAAAAAGTAAAGTAAAGTTACAGCCTATATAACGTCCCACAGCTGGGCATAGGCCTCCCCTCATTTTTGAGAGGGTTTTAAGGCAAGGAAGTGTCCGCCGCGCTGCCCTAATACGTGTTGACGAACTTCACATGTCTTAGAAATATTTTTTAGTCCTCAGACATGCAGGTTTCCTCACGATGTTTTCCTTCACCGCCGAGCACGTGGTAAATCAGCACTTAAAATTGCAATTAACAATTTCCTTGGTGCCAGCGGGGATCGAACCCGGGTTACTCGTGATCTGTTATATTTACAGCGAGCGATAACCATCTGAGCTACTATGAGCCGTGGTATAACATATAATATAGATATATTATATGAGCTACCACTTACAATATAATAGCTAGGTGGGCATTTATATAGGTATATTATTAAATATAATTATTTCTATCAGATTTTATTCACAGTTCTGTTATAATCTGTAATACAGTATTCTTATCTTAAAAAAGGGACGTGGTAAGCACCCTACGTATATTTCTAACCAAGTTTGAAAAAACAAGAAGGTTAATTTACATACGCAGCTCTTTTTTGGTGTGTGTTTATTGTTTAACAATTTCTCATTATATCGTAATATATAGAAATATTGGGTCATAATAACATTAAGTCATTATGACACTACCCAGCGGAAACATTCCAAATTAAACATTCGTTAAACAAAACACTGTAGTAATCAAAGTCATGTTACGAAAACGGTCACTGGCTTAGAGATCGCGTGCAAAAGTGCTCGAATCGGAAATGCAACCGTTGAGCCGCTATGTTTTAATGCCATAAATAAGAAGGACCTACATAGTGCTTGTAATGAACTAGCGGTTCTCCAGACAGATCATTGTTCTGAATTTTCGAGAGCAGTCATTTTTTCAGACCGGTTGCGTGCTTTAAATTATTCTTTTACATTAAATTTAAGCTGGGATTAGCGTTTGTGTAATCATAATTTAAACAACTGGTGCAATTTCCTTTGTTCTATTTAAACCTTAACCATTTTTTTAATGAAATGGATATACACGTGTATATTCAACATGGTAGAGCCATGCTGCAGTTATATTATGCATGTAGCACAATTAATGGGTTGGCTCGAACGGGTAAAGACCACGCTCTCACAAAAAACCAGCGTAATATTGCGTAATAATACTGCTGTGTTTCGTATGGTAAGTGTAGAGAACGGCAGACCCTTTTTAGTGGAAACGAGGCATTCGATTTTAGTCCTCAGTTGTAAATGTAGATATCTATGGGCCGCAGCTTCCACTTACAACTAGGTGGATTGCGTGTTCCTTTTTCTCACCCTATTCTATAAAATATATATAATAAGATCAACAAACATAAAAAGTGAGTGCGAATTTCGTAAGTTTGTATATATGTGGAGGGTTATCTCCGGAACCTATATCTATATGAAAATAACAAAAATAATCTATATGAAAGTATTTTTCACCATTTGAAATGTGTGATGATGTCAAAATAGAGATATGATATATATTATGTATATACATTTATTATGATGACTCTAAGTTATGATATAATGTGTGATATTCAACTAAGTCCGAAAAAGTTGAGAGCTTCTGTCACAGTTTAAAGTGCTTCTATGGCGTGCTCTGTGTCAATAGTTGAAAGTTACACGAAAATAATATCTATATTGTTGAATTGTTTCTTCATAAAAAGTTCTAAAAGAAAGTCCGCGACCTGAAGACAACCATTGGTTGAGTTATGGGTAATTTATTGTACTTACGTTTAATAGGTGGGTCTGCAGGTGGTGGGGGTGTAGTAGCGCGGTGTGCTGATGGGGGTGGGGATAGACGTCTCGCATGCGCGGGTGCCGCACCCCCGGACACACGCACACGCAGTGCACGAGCACCCCCCGCTCCGTTAACACCACCCCCACCTCCAACTCCCCCAGGACTGCCAACACCACCAACTCCACCAGTTCCCTGAGATCCTGCTACTCCTCCATTCCACGCGGCGTCTTCTGAAGGCCGGCATCCGCTTGAGGGTCTGTAGAGAAGCATCTAGATTTTAATTTAAAAAATCAGTCGTTTATTTTTGGTTTATCTGGAAATGGATAGTCACATTATATTGTATTACGAATGGAGTAGACTAGACCGGGGAAGGACTTTTCTCGTACAAAATATCGGGGCGATTTTTTTTGAGACTCTTTTTACTGGAAACGAGACATTCTATCTTAGTACTCAGGGGTGACAACGCATCTGCTTTTTGATTCTTATTTGAGGATAAATGTAGATGTCTATGGGTCACAGTTCTCACTTACCATCAGGTGGAGTATGTTAAATTGCCACCCTTTAATAAAAACGAGCCCACAGTCACGGACACAGTTAAGTTGATAATAAGTAGTTTCTATAGTTTCATTTTGACCGCTCGTTTAAAGTATTTCAATTGACTTTCTCAGATGATTTAGCCTTCTATTGTAGAATCTATTTGATTTTCCAAATAGAAATGTTTAGAACATGTTTCGTAAATCATATTCTTCATTTATTATTTTAATACATTGCCTATACATTCGTAGGTATGTATAAATTTGATCGATGATAGACATTTACAGCACAATTATAATTCACCTATATATTGTCAGCACTGTTTGCCAAAAATTAAATGTTATGGATTTGATGTTGATAGAGTAGTTTGGCCACAGAACACGGAATAAGAGTTTTCTATGAGTTTGGCGCCCTTTCATGTACATTTACTTTTATTACGGAATTTCCAATTAAATACTCTTTGCAGACGTATATACACCCAGAGGGATAGGCAGAGACCACGAACTTCCATTATATTCCATCGTACAATTCTGACACACATCTCTTTCATTTTTCACATCCAATAAATCTACACATACATGCTCGTCAGTTATTGGTATTATTAATTTGACCCATCTTTAATATATCTATGGCGTTCTTTGTCCCTAACTCTGCCACTCGTTTCTGCAGCATAAATTTACTTGTACCTACACTCACCCAATAAGCGTATAAATCAAGGTCTACAGCGTTTAAATCTTTCCCTGACCTTTCCTCGTAGGGGTTTACTTTCATAAATACTATATTCTTGTCACGGTAAGTTAGTTGCTTAGATACGGTGTCTCGTGTAATGAAGCTCGAGGCCTACATAGTGGATACACTGGCAAGTTACGATAGAAACCTGTAACGGATCGTTTATCTTAATGCATAAGTGGTAAGTTAGGTAGGTAGTTAACGAATTGTTTTGTTTGAAATATGTCTTTGCTTTATAAATTATGGTTGTCAGACAGCTTTTCAGATGAATTACAAGTTACTTGTAGTGTACTTTAATACTGGGTTAGAAATACGCCCGGGAAAAGGTTCCCGAGTGGCTGAGGAAAAGTTGAACGGCGTCTCCCCGCTGGATGGAGTGACGACCTGGCAAGACATGTGGGAAGTCAATGAATGCAGTCGGATTAGGACTACTTTGTGGCATCCCTCTTGGAGGAGACATACCTATGTTCAACAGTATAGTTGTGAAGGGAGTTATGAGAAGGATCACGAGAATACCTACGTGAAATTGCAGCACTATGCTAATTATAACTCTACCTCTTACATGGATCGTGTGCAAAACACATCTGCATTTTATTCGGGTATTTTGTGATTTCTTTTTAGCCCGCTACATTGTGAATAATTTTACCGTTGTTTCAATGAACGGGAACACACTATATAATATTATAACTAGACATCGGATTATATGCACTAACAAAGTGCCAAAATATGCACGCAAATATGCACTAAAAAGACCGAAATATGCACTTAAAACTGTTGATATGCCCAAAATATGCACAATGCAAAATCAAAAAACCCATTATTATTTTTATATATTTTAATTAAATACGGTACAAATACAGAGAAATGTTCTTAAAATTATGCATTGTTTTTATGACAATATACAATTGAGTATTTTCCAAATTCTCGAGCGCAAATTTGTGACGTTGGTCACCCAGTATCAATTTGTATGCCAAAAACGACCTCTCTATATCAACTGAGGACATAGGAAAAAATTTAAAATTTGGCGCCGTTTCTGGGCATACCTGTTTAGGCATGGTACGGCCGTTGATGTAGGCATTAATGTCTTTGTCTTTAAGTTTCAGGTTTTTATGCAAAATAATGTCCAACTTTGTGCGAATCTATTCTGATATTGAATTAAAAAGGGCGTTGACGAGTTCGATCATTGTTCCCAGTATTTCTATTGATTTAAATAAAGGAAGGTTATTTGTTTCCAATTTTCTATGGCATCTGGTAACTTGAGGAAATGTGTTGAGATGAGAGCGATATTCTATTAAATGGATGCTTCTTAAAATGCTAGCTTACTTGACTTAAATTGCAATGGCCTCCTTACTGTCAAATTGAAAAACTATATACTTGATTTACGGCCTCAAAATTTTCAGCATAAAGTAACACCGCCCTTAGCCAAGTGCCCTATCGTGTTATTATAGGTTCTGGCCCCCAATGCTAGATTTGGCAATTGTTCTTTATAAGAGAGCACACGCGATGGTGCTTTTAAAAACACTTTTTTTGTAGAGGAAATCAATTTGTTAACATTCTCATATTCTTGCCTTATCTCTTCTGTAACGCGATGGAGCCCGTGAGCTAAGCAGGTAATGTACAGTAAATTTAGACAGTTCACTTAGCCACTGCTCTCGCGCCCTACACGTCTTCATCACCTAGGTCCTTATACGTACCTCCCGCTACTAAACGAAATAATATGCACGATTGGGAAAAAAGGCTAAAATATGCATTAACGCCGTAATAGAAAGTTATGTGCATTTGCAAATATCCAAATGCACAAAATCCGATGTCTAATTATAACCTTCAAGGAAAGAGCCTATTCCTTCTAATTCCCCTGATGTTGCAAACGTTCATAGGCGACGGTGATCACTTACCATCAAATAGGCCGTATGCTCATTCACCTCCTCTTTCATTAAAAAAAAAACCAAACTGTTGGTAGTAAGCTTTGGCTTTTAAACTCTGGTTTAATTCGAACCTAAAGCTCTGTAGTTAACCTGACCACTGAGCCACGCGGCTGTAAGCAATATATTTGTACGAACGTGTCACCATTAAATATTAACGGACGATTTGCAACGGTGCACTGTCGTGACAGCTAAGTACGTGTAAGTACCGCTCATGCATGATGTATGTAGATTTTATTCTGTAAGCTCTGCATTTAGAGTTATCTGTGGACAGTCAGAAAGGTTGGAGAAATGTCGTGAGGGAACTCCGATATCTCGTTTGCTATTTCACATAGCGGCCCTCGTATTGCTTTTTAATCCAAGGTTTCGTGTGAATGAAGTGAATCATGGCACCTAACTACGGAAGATCCATCCGTTAGAATCTTAACGAGTATTATGTACAAAAAAGAAAAACCCTTTTTTTACTTATTATTCATTTCCAGTCCATTGATTAAGTGAGCCAATTTTGGCGATTTTTCTACTCTCCCACTTACCCTGGTGAGATGTGAGATATGGCTCGACCCCTCCCCCCCCCCCCTCCAAATCCCATGTGAGATTTTTTCAAAATACGTATTTTTAATGTAAATACGTTAATGTGTGCTTGATTGCGTTAGGTTTATTTAAAAAAAAAAAATGTTATTTTTCTTAATTATTTGTTGATCGAGCCGAATCTCAAACCCCAAACCTCACGTAGTTAATTGACGCCCCGTTAGGGAAAAGTGGGACAGAAATGTCGTATTTTAAACACGATTTTCAAACTCGAGAAATCAAATTTTCAAATTCTTGAAATAGTATATTTTTAGAAAAAATTCGCATACATGAAATAGGTACTCAATTAAATTTTTAATCGAATGGATTTTTAAAATACATTTTTTTAAATCGAGATAAAGAAATGTAATATAATCGCCGGGAAAAAACTTTGACGTTCGAGTTCTCGTTTATAAGTCAATGAATGAATTAGATTTTTCATTAGCTATATTTTTACTTACATCCTTTATTTCCTGATGATAAACAAAAACTTTTCAAATAAAGTAACTATTTGTCCACCGAATGTTGCATGTTTACTTCGTGCTGGACAGACATGCATGCAGCGGTGAAGAGAGCGATCGCCAAATCAATGTATATATATATATATATATATATATATATATATATATATATATATATAAGCCAACCAACGAGGACAAATGGTTATCTTTCCATTATCTTTTACGGGGGGACCTAGATATATGCACGAAAGAACACAGGACACTATGACCTATGTTAGGAATTACGGCCAGACTGATCTTTTTATCACTTTCACATGCAATCCTCGCTGGGACGAGATAAAAGAGCAATTGCTTCAAGGACAACAATCTCATGATAGACATGATATAATTTCGAGGGTATTTCAACGAAAGGTGAAAAAGGTTATGAACTTATTGACAAAGGGCAAAATATCTGGTGAAGAGCGATGCTATATGTACTTAAAGAAATGGCAAAAGAGTGGTCTTCCATATATTATTTTATGGCTTCACAAACGTATTACTCCGGATCAATTCGACAATAAAATTTGTGCTGAAATACTGGATCCCAAACGTGACCCAGAGCTTCACGAAATCGTTAAATGTAATATGATATATGGTCCATGTGGAACTTTAAATCGAAAGTCACCATGTATAAAAGATAACATGTGCAGTAAACGATGTCCCAGGGCTCTCGTAAGGGAAACTCAAACTGGTGAAAACGGTTATCCGCAGTAGAAGAGACGTTTACTAGATGACGGTAGGTTCTCTGTTGATATCAAAGGCACAACCATAGATAATCGTTGGGTAGTCCCTTATAATCCAGTATTATTAAAAACATTTAACGCTCACTTAAATGCGGAATATTGTCATTCGGTGAAAACAATATAATACGTCTCTAAATACATAAAGGTTCAGACCAGGCGTCATTTGCCTAAGAGAATGAGAAGGATGAAGTTAAAACCTACACAAGTGAAAGATATCTAAGTTCATCAGAGGCAGTATGGGGAATCCTTGAATTTCCCATTCATGAGCGTTTCCCTCCCGTAGTCCACCTCGCTGTTCATTTCGAAAATAGGAAAATAGGCAAAATTTATTTTAATGAGCAAAATCTGAGTGAGAGAGTTAATAGTCCTCTAACAAACACGCTCCTATCTTTTTCGATTTGTGTAAAGTGGATAACTTTGCAAAAACATTGCTCTACCTAGAACTACCTGCATACTACGTTTGGGATAAAAGAAAGTTCCAAAGGAGAAAGAGAGGAGCAAACGTTGAAGGCTGACAAGGAGTCAAAAAAGAGCACGTTCTGGGCAGGGTTTATACTGTGCATCTAAACAATACAGAATGCTATCACGTTCGTATGCTAATCATGAGATCCGGGGCCCAATTTCGTTTGAAGCGTTGAAAACTCTAGTTGGTCATGTATATTTCACGTTACAATCAGTGTTCAAATCTCTCTTATTTTAGTGTTTACAAGTATCAGACCCTTTAAGCCTTTGGGAGAAATTCAAAGAATACCTATCTGAAGATTTTAAAAGGTAATTAGAAAGACAGGGAGATGATGTGGATGTAGAGCACATAACAGATGTGGTATTTAACAAATGCCTTTCAGTAATAGAAGATGCCGTACTAGCGTTGGGTGGTCGGCTACTAAAAGAGTATGGGTTACCTCAGCCAAGCAAAGAACAACAATTTAAAAATAGAGAGTTTCTTAAAAAGACAAGTAACGACTTAGCATCATTAGAAAACACAGTTTAAAATAATGAAGGATCTCCAAATGACGAACAAAAACCAGTTTACAATCAAATTCAAACAGAAATTGAATCAAATGAGGGTGGAATAATCTTTTTAGATGCTTAACAGTGTAACAGGCAAAACATTCCTCATAAATTTGTTATTAGCAAAAGTTAGAAGTGCTCGCGGAATTGGCTGTAACTTCTTCTGGGATCGCAGCTACACTGCCTGAAGGTAGGCGAACTGCTCATGCTACCCTCAAGTTACCACTCGATTTAACAACAGCTGATACTCCCATTTGTAATCTATCGAATAAAAATAATTTTGCTGAAGTAATAAAACATACGAAAATGATAGTGTGGGATGAAATAACCATGGCTCATAAGGGTGGCGTAGAGGCTTAACAGAACTCTAGATATAAGACTCTAAGGTATAAGAGGAAATAAGAAGGTAATGGGTGGTGTAAAGGTTTTGCTGGCTGGAGATTTCAGACAGACTCTACCAATAGTGCCAAAAGGAACTAGAGCAGATGAAGTAAAGGCGTGTCTTAAGAGATTCACTTTACGTTACAGGAGCTAATATCCAAAATTTACCCATATATTGCTCGTATCCACGATAAACCAATGGAATGGTTGTGTGAACGTGCCATACTAACCGTGATAAACGACTAAGTAGCGGCAATCAACGATATACTGTTAACGTCTTTTGAGGGGGAAGAAATGGTGTATACGTCAATAGACTTTGTGGTCAACATAGATGTTGCAAATTAACTACCCTGTCGAATTTCTTAATTCACTGAAACCATCGGGTCCTCCACATCATAAGCTTATTTTGCGCATGGGCACTCCTGTTATGTTGTTGTGAAATTTAAAACCTCTTCAACTGTGCAACGAAACCAGACTAAAAGTAAAACCGTTACACCGCAATGTAGTGGAAGCCACAATTATAACTGGATGTGCGCAAGGGGAAACTGTATTTGTAGCAAGAATTCCCTTGATCCCGAATGATCTTCCCTTTGAATTCAAACGAATACAGTTTCCCCTCAAAGTCTGCTTTGCAATGACAAAATTTGCGGGTATAGACTTGAGAGAAAATTGTTTTTCATACGGGCAATTTTATGCCACTTGCTCACGCTTAAGCTCGCCCAGTAGTCTGATAATTTTGGCACACAGTAATAAATTAGCTAAAAATGTAATGTATAAAGAAGTTTTGTAGTTTACTAGCTTTTCCCCGCAACATCCAGTTATAATTGTGGCTTGTAGCTGCAGACTCTTTTTCACAAATGGGCCTGATATAATAACTAAACTCCACGCGGTCACGGGCAAAAGTTAGTTAAATATAAAATGAGTTCTATCGACTGAATGAAATATGATAAAATAATCCAGTAAGAGAGTTAAAAAATCTTTCGAAGAAAAGGCTCCTCCAGACAAATCGGAGTTTTTTATATTACACTAATAGATAGTGTAGTTTTCTTACTTTGGCATTTTTATACTCGTCAAAACTTCTAAGCGAAAAGTCAGATTCGAATAATAAGAGGAATCAACATGTGCATAATCCACTTTGATTATAAAACTATTAAATTGGTTAAGGGGTGACAACATAATAGTCGTCATTTTTCGAGTCTATCCGTGTTTTGATTGACTAATTTGAACAAAAAGCTGTTTTCTTTTATTTATTTTTTTTATAGAAGAGGTGGCAAACGAGCATGTCGATCACTTAATGGTAAGTGACTACCGAAGTCTAGGATTAACCGCAACACCAGGGAAATTGCAGGTGCACTGCCGACCTCTTTGAAAAAAGTAAGTTCTTTAATTGAAGGTGCCTAAGTCGTATCGGTCTGGAAAAATCGCCGGTGGTAAACAATTTCACAGAGAAGTTGTACGAGAAAAAAACTCCTAGTAAAACGCACAGTGGTGGACTGTCAAGAATTCAGATGGTGAGGATAGTATCGTGAACTTTGACGCGATGTGCGTTCGTGAAATTTTGTTATTATGACTCAACTATAGTAGCCTCGCGGACTTTTTTGTGGACAATGACGAGTACTATAAATTGTGGAGTTGTGGAGGGACACACGGGCAGAGGAAGGCCGAATAAAAGATGGATCGATTGTGTGAAGAGTGATATGAGAATGAAAGGAGTAAGTATGGAAATGACGGCTGATAGAGAGGAATGGAACAAGAAGATTTACTGCGCCGACCCCAGATAATGGGAAATGGTTTAGAGAATGATGATGACGAGTACTATAAACATGTATAGTACGTGAGGGTAATATGGTCATCCGGTTAATATGGTCACTTTCTTATAACTCAAACACCACAGCCTTGTTTGCATAGATGGCTTTGTGATACGATAGCTCCTCATCGGTCAATCAAACAATAAATACTCCAAAGGGCGCTGCTTTATCGACGCCATTTTGGCAGTTCACATTAGAGTAAATATTTTAGACGATTTTAGAATGGTGTAAGGTGTAATGAGGTTGGTTTTATTAAGTAGATTTTTCGAAGTGTTCTTAATTATGGCCAAAGCTTGTTTGCTATTTTTTTTTTAGATAACATAACATAAACACTCACGCCTGTCACCCAGAGGGGTAGGCAGAGACTACAGACTTCCATTTGGCACGATCCTGATACACCTCTCTCGCCTCCTTCACATCCATACACCTACGCATACACGTTCGTCGGTTAAGGGTACTCCTAATTTGGCCCGTTTTCAATAAATCGCCAATTTGGTCGATAAAATTTCGCCTACGACGTCCCTTTCCGACTCTGCCGTTCACTTTTGTAACATAAATTTCTTTGTCACTCTTTCCTCATTCATTCTTTCCACGTGACCAAACCACCGAAGCATTCCTTTCTTAATCCTGGTCACAACATCATCTTACAAACCACACTCTTCTCTTATTACACAATTTCTTACCCTATCATTCAGATTCCACCCTAACATACTCCTTAACGACCTCGTTTCTACTGCGTTGATTCTACTCTCGTGCTTCTTCTGTCACACCCAACTTTCACTACCATACGTTAAAGTAGGGACCAACATAGCAATGTGAATTGCCATACGTGCCTTTTACTCTATATATTATAATATATGGTTATATTATACGGCTTTGCGTTTTTGTCTCTGTCCTCCTCCTAGTTTTGGTTTTATATAATATATGTTTGGGCGGCAAAGCTTAAGGTGATCCTATTACCCTCACGTACCTTAGTACATTATGTACAATATCATCAATATTTTGCGCAGCGCACGCCAAATAATGACTTCTATAGGCAAATTTTTCATACCTTGAGATACATTGTTGGAATTTCCGTAGGAGAATCTCTAATTTTTTGAAAATAAAATAGGCTCCTTTCTAATAATGTAGCTTTTTATAGGTGTAAGAATTTTTAAAATCGATTAAGTAGTTTTTGAGTTTATCGATTACAAACAAACATAGAAACGTACTCAAACGTACTTACTAATAATATATTATTTTTATTTATTATATTTATTTATATATTTATTATTTGTATTTGTTTGGTTTTTAATATATTAGTTTAGATTTTATGGTTGTTGAGAGAAATTAACTTGTGTTTCTTGTCGCTTCTTCTCATAAGGTTTCCACAGAAGGGACTTGTTGATGCCATGGCGTAGCTTTCTTGACTTTAAAAAATATCTTTTGTCTTATTGTTTAATTTGAATTAAATATTTTGACTCTGACTTTAATTAAGAAGAAGTCGCTGGAATCGACTTGAAATAATACAGTTCTCTATCTCTAATATTATGTGTAATACACATAATATTTAATAAAGTACCTATAGAATATTTTAATAACTTTGTAATAGAATAAGGCTATGGAAGAGTGCGGGCTTTTAGCACAAGTATTTAAATATACTTAAAAGAACGTCTCATCTATACTGTACAAATTTCAAACGACATTGTTACAAAAGTGTAATAAAAAATAAAATAGGCTTTTAACAAAAGAGAAATTCATATTGTACGAGCGCGTACACGAAATAAACAAAGTAATTAAGTCACTGACCATAAACAAAACACATGGAAAGTGTCATACGAATAACTCTACCTGCGTAATTTTATTGCACACCAAAAAAAAAATAAGAAAAATTAAACGATGAACTGTCAGTTCAAAATGGAAATATATTTTAGTGCACGCAATTGAGGGAGGTCGGGAGGTGCTCTTAAAACAAGGTAAGACACATCATTTTATTTAATTGAGCGGATGGTTGCAAAGTAACTATTAATATCTTTAATTATATATATTTGAATTAAAGCGGAAGTATGGACTAAATATAATCATTATAAACCAATTCTCTATGGATTGTGGTACAAATAATTATATAAGTACAGCAGATTCAATGTTATTTATTACACATATAAGTAATGTTTAATCTACTATAAAGCCGTTGTAGCTCAGGGGCTTAGCGCTCGCTATAAATTTGACAGTACGTGATCGATCCGGGTTCGATCCCCGCTGCCACCAATGAAATTGTTACTTGCAATTTCAAATGCTGAATTACCACGTGCTCGATGGTGAAAAAAAAAACATCGTGAGGAAGCCTGCATGTCTGAGAAATATGAAAAAATTATATTTCGAAGATATGTGAACTTCGCCGACACGTATTGCGAAGGCCTTTGGCCAGCAATGGGACGTATGCAGGCTGTAACTTTACTTTTCACGAAATTTTATATTAACTGTCTGCAGTGGAGCTACGGTCAAAAATACCTTTCTTTTATTCTGAAAGAACATTTATCTCAATGTTTATGTTTAAATGTCATTTCTAGAACTTTCGCTTTGAAGCGAAGTTCTTTGATTTTAAAATAGATCCTTAATGGCCCGATAAACTGTTTTATATAATAGGCCATTCGGGTAACGGCTCTCATAAAATTCCTCTGACCGGTGCTCGGATAAAGGCGTGACGAAAGTAATAGCGGTGGCGGATCAAATTGACGGGCGCCGACACTCGGGCCACACAACTGTGCATTGAGACCGTTGTGTCACACTTTAGTTTCTTCGATTGTCCCTAATATGATCTCGAGAATATCAACAGTCTGGTAACCCTTATTCGAACCCCATTAACCCTAATGTAAATTGTTATGGAATACATATTGAATTTACGATTAGTTAATGTAAACTATGACGGACCAAATAGTGAATTTAAACCAGAAATAAGTCTTTAGCAATAGATGGTCGGTGATTTTAAATGTTAACTCATCACTCATTTTAATAAAATTTCTGATAACATGATCTTAAAATGGTTAAATAATATCAATTTAAACAACAGCGTAATCTATTACATCTCATCTAGATGAAATATGTTACTACTGAACTTCATGTACATGTTACCTTTTTCGGGAAGAAAGAAAAAATATTCAAGGTAGAAAATATTCAATACCGAATGAATCTTACTAGTAAAAACGAAATATTGACTTAATATAAGTATGGAATTGCAGCAATGAAAATATTATCACCTCAGCAGTGAGATATCCTATGATTGCTCGGTCGACCTTAGGGATTTTTGTTATCTTTCTCTTAACCCATACTAAATATTGTAAATATATTAACAGCGCTAACTTTCTGACTTTATGAAAATACCTAATGACTGATTTTGGCCCGACTCGGGATTCGAAGCCGGGACCTTATTGCAATTACGTTAATTGCAGCCACTAGACCAACGAAATATTTAATAACTATAACCGTTATATAGGCTCAAGTTAAGTATCATCTAGTACTTGCGTTGAGATTTAAGTTTACTTAAGCATTGTTCTGCTTTAAAGCAAGTAATAACTTGTGCTTGAAAAGTAAATTACACGCAAACTCTCTAAGTAAAAGCGGCCATGTGTGCTGAGACTGCAGACAAACCACTGCCGAGGATTGAAACAAGTTCCTGATTGCGGAAAGGTAAATGAGAAAGTGATACGTCGAGTGACTTTTCTGTTCAAATAAGATGTAGCTCAGAAAGTAAGATAAGTTACATGATTTTTCATGTAATAATATACATTGATGGACAACACAAATAATAAAAAAACATAAAAAAGTATCTTACAGCCTATTCACAGAATACTAGCATAAAATAGCAGTTAATTCTGCTCTGTTTCGTAACTACTCCCTATTACCTTACTCTCACAGTCCGATAGAACGGTTACCCGACACGACGAGAAAAAGATCAAGCACAGAACCAACAACTTAATGTGATTTTCCGAGATAAGGGGGTGAAATACCGTCGACTTCCTGAGTCCAAACTGCTACCTGACCCAGGATTTGATCCCAGGGTCACAATCATCAGTTAATAAGCAATCACGTTTACGAAGAGGCAATCCTAATATCTTATAGTGACTATATCACTACTATAATATTCGTTTAGCATATAAACGATTTTTACCATACCTGAAAAAAACTGGTGAATAATCTATACAAGGCATGTCTTTGAGATCCTTATTATCACAATTCACTAAATGGTCTTAAATATTTTCTATGATGTGGTAAGCAAAATAGACGTAATTCACATGTTTAATAAATATGCGTCTATAATACCAAAGGAATATTATAATACTTTAAGATTTGTTTGTTTTATATTGTCTCTTGACTGTATTTATCATACTCGGATCACTAGGACACATACCGTTTTAATAATTATGGAAAGTACAATACAACAGCGGCATTACTTTTAATAACTAAATATTTCAAACTCTCAAACACCTATAAATAAAAATGTTATTATGGCATAACGAAGCATAACCAATCTCACAATCAGTTGTGGTGAAAGTGATGACGAATTTTAAGGAAATAAAAAAGGAAGAACATGAGAAGATAAACTACTCGTAAAAGACCATTGAGGTACTAACGGATGTAAACAAGGAAGCGTTACAAACAAACGCGTGGGAAGAATCTTAAATTAATGATGTTTCGATAAAGAAGGAGACGGCGACGATGTTTTATGAACGCAAATATCGAGGTAATTAATTTACTGACGTGAAAATTAATATTCGCTGATATTAAAATGATATTTCTTGTATGCGATATTTTACATAGAAATTTCTCAGATATAACTTAAGACGTCTGACCATGACTGCTGTCGAATTGAAATTGAGTAAGAATTGGTTTTGGTTTCGTAGTTAGAACTGAGTGAAAAAAAATGTTTATTGTAAAGAAATTTATTATTCCTTTAAATTAATATCAAATTTTAAATTGATCATTGATGATATTTAATATCAGATTAATATTAGATTCATCAGTAACAATTATTGTAAAACATGAAACATAAAAACAACTAGTAATGTGTAAAGTTTTGAACGACTTGACCGATTCACAGATTATGTTTTGTCGTGATGATGGTTCGTAGCAATGCTCGGATCGGATAGATGGCGCTGTTGTCAAAATAATAATAAAATTATTTTTTTTATGGACCAAAACTACTCACAATCACAATATATTGTCGGTTTAGTATAATAAAGATTAATGACAAAATCTGGACACGTTAACTGGCGCTATAGTCTTTATTTGTTTATTATTTATTTATATACGGGTCTACCTACAAATGTTACATTTAAACATACAAAATTTAAAAGTATAAACTTATTTTAATTGCAACATCACTTACAAGTAAACACCGCTAAGCTATAAAACTAAATTTAAAGCAAAACGTTCTTTGAATTAGTTGTGTAACAAGATAAGCTAATAAGTAGGGACATTTAGCTGGTTACGCGACCAGGGTCAGTTAGCGACCATTAACGGGACCAACGGCACTAATACGAAATAAATAAGAATTTGATCCTTGTTTTCCAAAGGTAATTCACTAAGTACAGAGAGGGATAGATGTATGATTTTTACCTATATTAGTTGGCAGCTTTGTGTAACCAGACAGTTAATAAATCTTAAGTTCATTCCGCCACTCGCGCTATCGGCGCGCGCACGGTTCCATAACAACGGAAAAAATAGTGAGCACGTGTTGCGTTCGAGGTAAGTAGATTGTTTTCCATTTATTTGTGGCAACTTTTTAATGTTATATTTACTAGATATATATGTATTTAACGTAATCTGTACATTTGTTTTATGTAATATAATCAAATCTTGTAAAAAATTGTGTGGTCGCTAACTAAAATGAAAATAATCTAATAATTTTAGTTTGCGGCCAGGTGGTCGCCAATTGACATTTAGAGTCTAAAACAATTTTTTATATTTTAATAGCCTACAAACCTAATCCGGGATTTTATGGCTTTCTATTATGTTTGTTTATTTCTTGTTACATGTATTTTAGTTTACGACTACCCAATTGTATTATAAATTGTGTAATTGACGATCTCAAAATGTATGGGGATTTTAAGTGGTCGCCAACTAAAAGTGGCAAATTAACGTGTGGTTTTACGACCACTTACATTTACCACTATATTTTTTTGTAGATATAGATGTTTAATATTTAATATTTTTATTACAGATGTCCTCTAAAAATCGTAATAGAATAAAAACTCTGGCTTATTCACAAACAGACCTGGAAAGTGCCTTAAAAGATATAAGAGAAAGAGGACACGGTATTAGAGAAACATGTAAAAAATATAACATCCCAAGATCTACAGTACAAGACAGACTAAGTGGCAAAAGGACTGATATACTAAAAAACCCAGGACCCGAACCGGTTTTAGGGATATCCATGGAGAAAGAAGTCGTACAATGGATTATCAAAATTGCTAAATGTGGTTTTCCTGTCAAAAAACAGGAACTACTAGACACCGTACAAAAAAATTCTAAAAGACTATAAGAGACCTAATCCATTTAAAGATGATCGTCCTGGTCAGACCTGGTATTCAGGCTTTCTTAAAAGAAACCCAGAAATCTCAGTCCGGTCAGCAGAAAGCATAAACAAGGCTCGTGCACGCGTTACTGAAGAGCATATAAGGCAGTGGTTTCGAGAACTTGGAACATTTTTATCCGAATCAGGACAGTCAGATATTCTCACACAGCCTGATCGAATATTCAATGCTGATGAGAGTGGTTTTTCATTATGCCCCAAAACCGGAAAAGTTCTTGGACCGAAAGGCTTTCGAAACTTGTACCAAGTAAATTCAGGGAACGAAAAGGATAATTTGACCGTTTTAATTAATTTTAATGCTAAGGGACAAATGTGTCCACCGGTAGTAGTTTTCCCATATTTACGTCCACCAAAAGCGGTAACTGATAGTATGCCTCCGGAATGGATTTTGGGTAGAAGCGAATCCGGTTGGATGCGAAGCGAAATATTCTTTGAATATATAGTTAACGATTTTAATACTTGGGTTGAAAATAACAAAATACAAAAGCCCATTTTACTTCTTGTTGATGGCCATAAATCGCATATGTCGTTGGTGTTAAGTTCTATGTGTGAATAGTTAGGAATAATATTATATGCTCTGCCACCAAACACCACGCACATATTACAACCTGCTGATGTCAGTGTGTTTGCCCCATTGAAAGTAAATTGGAGGAAAGAAGTAAGAAAGTTTTTATCCAAACCTGACAATTTGAATGCTTCAGTAACAAAAACTAATTTTTGTCAATTGTTTAAAAACATTATTGAGGACTCGCAGATGGATATATGTATAAAAAATGGGTTTAGAAAATGTGGCTTGTTTCCTTTTGACCCCAATGCAGTGGATTACACGAAGTGTGTACAAAGTACTATGGAACGACTCAATAATCCGAGAAATTGTGAGCAAACGGGTATTACAAATCAAGATCTGGTTTCCACGCGAAAGGTGATACGGCATTTAGGACCAGTTCTCCGTAAGAAAAATGTAGATATCAAGTTTATTTTGAGAGAAGTGAAGAAGTTAAGAAAGACAGAGCCCAGACAGTCGGAAGTTTTGTATGAAACTGGATCTGAGGACCGATCTAATTCGACAGTTCGTTTATCAACATCTTCACTGATAGACAGTGAAACAAATTTGAGTAAGGCCAATCCTGCGACCATTACCTCTATGCCACATACTGTTAATCCAGTTAACGATAGCGATCCAGCATCAGTTATCGATGGGTCAGGTTTGAACAACACGCATTACGCGGATGAACAGTTGTTGCCTCCGCCTATTAAAGAAAATATTTTATTACATGCAAATACTTCCAAAGACATTGCGATAGAGGGATGCGATAAATACAATGTTTCTGAATCTTTATTAACTAATTTGGAATTGAAAAACCAAGAAACCATTAACAACCAAATAATTTCTAGGCAAGATACAACAGAAAACATAAATATAGAAACCAGTCTCACGAGCTTTCATTTATCTGGCAGTTATCTTGATCAAGGTACTCTAGTATCCTTAGATGATATCGTAATAATACCTCTACAATCAAGTACGCCAACAAGAATAGATTTTCAAGGTATCACGTCGCCAGCAGTAGTTACATTACCTCATGTAAAAAACAAGGAATCGTTGACCGAATCTGAAAAACCTTACTCTGAAACAGAAGTTTTGTACAAAACACCAATGACAATAGAAGAAAATCAATTGTTAGCTTCTCAGTGTACAATACTAGCAGATCAGACTATGACTGAACCTATTTTATCAACTGCAATATCAAATTCAGGCTTTTGTACTAACGTTATATCGGAAAATAACTATTCCATTTTAGGCAACACTAGCAGACATCAACCAACGTCTATGGAGTCACTTGATAATGTAATAGTCATACCTTCGGAATCAACTGCACTCAGCACTAATGCTTTTAGTAAGCATTTATTTGTGCCTGAACCCTTGGTAAAATCAAACAAAAATATTTCTAAGCCACGAGTTCCTGCTGCAATATCATCTTTGGCTTGGAGGAAACATTACGAGGAAAAAGAAAAAAATAAACATGAGAAAAGAGAGTCCATACAACGTAAAAAAGAAGCATCTAAAAGAAAGAAGGATGAAAGAGGCGAAGTTAAGAGAAGAAAGACTGTGAAACGAACGAAGACTGATAAATTTAATATTTTAGGAACAGAGAATAAAGAAAATAACATCACAAAACAAAGATGTGCTCAATGCGAAGTGATTTTAAATAGTGACACGGAGGAAGACGAAGACAAAAACGTTGGCTGTCATTTCTGTACCAAATGGTTCCATTTAAAATGTACAGACTTCATCGGACTAAGTTATGATGAAGTTAAAGATAAGGCACTTAAATGCAATTCTTGTATTATAGAAGAAGATTAGATTACGTTACATATTTTTTATAGTTTTCAGTACTTAAGTAAATGATGAGTATGTATTGGAAAATAATTGCTGTTTACATTTATATTGTTAATTTGATATTTTTGAAATTGTTGTTTAGATTTATATTGTTCATTTGATACTTGTATACTTGTTTAAGACATGTTGTGCTGTGATTGCAGTTTAAGTAGGTATAGTTTAAATAATGTGTAGCTTTGATCTCATGAAAATATGACTGTTATATAATTATTAAATGTATGAATAATAAAGCGTTAATATTTACATTGAATAAAAAAACATTAAAATGCATGCATTACATTTTATTTTTTATTTATTAAATGTAGTTTGGCATAGTAGATCAAGTGGTCGCTAATTAGATAAGGCGTTGGTCGTAAACTGACAAAGGTGGTCGCTAACTAGCACTTCGTATAGTTTTTCATTATTTTTTAATTTAAAATGTTCTCACAACTGTATTCTCATTTTTTTTTAATTTTTAAATATAACTTGACAATATCTAGGACCCTGTCAAATAATTCCAATAACTGTGCTATGGATATGTGGTACTTAAATATTGACGTAAAGTTGAGTACTCCGCTAATCGGTCGCCAACTGACTAAACGACCCTATACCAAAAAAAATGATTACATTTTATTTGGTACCTATATCTATATATATATATATATATATATCTATATATATATATATATATATATATATATATATATATATATATATATATATGTCACAATTGTAAGAGTTGTAAAGTCTCGACTAGTAAAGTCGAGTCATTAAATTTTATATTTGCAATGTAAAAGTTCGGAGTGAACTTAGAGTGACTCATCTTTCATCCTACCGGAAACTCAATCAACAAGGAAAGACGGAAACCATGCATGCTCAAAGTTTTACACGGACACATCTTTCTTTCTTTGTCAGCTCTTAAAAATTCACTTCTGGATGCACACATAATATGTTCCTAAAATCATGTTTGTTGGTCGCAAATTTTAGAGGCATATACGTGAGTTCTTAAAATAAATTGAGCATGGTTTTGGCTCGGTTTTTGCGTCACTTAAGATGTAAGCAGCGCTCCATCTTTTCTTTTGTTGGTCAGAGACCGGAAAGAACAGAACAACGAGTTGTATATTATATAACATGCATGTGGTGTTTACCTGTAATTGACTGTGTACTTAGTTTTTTTTTACTATATCGCTTGATTTATATGGAAAGATGTTAGTGCATAAGTTGTTGGTAAACCAATTTAAATAAAATAAAATGAAATAACCATGTGTTGAAATTATTTAAAACACTACCCAGAAATATTTAAACACGTAAGGAAACTTTTGCTTATAGCTTGTTACTGTATTTTGTTGATCTTTCATTCCGTGGAACGCACTCAAATTGTTTATGGAACATAAAATTTAATGCAAAGTCGCGATATGCCTGATTAAAGTAAATCGAAGCCGTTCAAAGTAGCCGTATATGTAAAAAAAACCGTAGCCGTATATGTGTATATTTCGATAAAAATATTCTAAAAGAGTTTTAGTGTGCCCCAGGTATTTCAGGAAATGGACCATTAACCCACAACGAAAGTGGTTGGACTCGATGTCAAATATCATCCTCTGTCGAGAGCTCTCATCTGGTTGGGTTTTATACATTTATGTATTATTTATTCATTTAAGTTGTGGCAAAAATAAATGTGATGTTAGTGGAGAAATTAATTAACCGTCTAGTGGCGGTGTAATATTTTTTATAGAGTAGGAGTGACAAGCGAGCACACAGTCAAAATGATTGTAAGTGGATGCTGTGGCCAATGGAAATCTACATCTATCCTCGATTAAGAATCCAAACGCAGATGCGTTGTCACCCCTGAAGACTAAGATAGATATGCCTCGTTTCCAGTAAAAAGGGTATCCGCTTCTCTACACTCACCATACGAAACACAGCACTATTAACCTGCTATTTTACGCTGGTATTCTGTGAGAGTGTGGTCCTTCCCCGGTCATTCTGACCCATTCGTGCTACAACCATAATATAGCTGCAGCGTGGCTCTATCACTATCTCTCGACTTGACTGCACTTGGTCTTGTGGTCTTCTAAATGCGATTGCTGATCATGGGTTTCCGAATTCGAATCCTGGGTCGGGCCAAAATCGGTTATTGGGTTTTTCTGTAAGAAATTCTCAGTAGCACCCCAGAATTAGGAAGTGTGCCTCGGAAAGCACGTAAAGCCGTTGGTCCTACGCCTGATTTCTCTCCGGTCGTGTCGGATTATCGTCGCATCGAACTGTGTGGTTATAGAGAGTGCACCTGTGCTTGCGCATACACTATAATCCTGCTCTGCGGAACAGTCTCCTTGGGAGCGAACGCCGCGATTGAAATCGATCTGAAGGACATTATTATTACGTGTTGTAAACCGGGCCTACGACTATACGGACTAAGATGGAGTGCCCCGTTCCCGGTAACAAGGGTCTCCAGTTCTCTACACTCACCATACGAAAACACTTTTTCTAAAATAAAAGTAGCCTAAGTTACTCTTTATGACAACAGCTATCTGCCACTGAAACTCCCGCAAAAATCGGTCCTGCAATTTCGGAGATTAACCGGAACAAACAGACAGACAGGCAAAAATTAAAAAAAAAATTCTCGCTATAAGTATCGTACTTACTTTCTTATTCATTTAGTAAAAAGCTGTTATTTTCACATTACAAACAGACATTTTATATTATTTATTTGTATAGATATATTTCCTATGCAAGCTGTCGCTCTAAAATTGTACTATTTAGTCGCTCGTCGAAAACAAACTACTTTATAAATATCTACCGTTTTAAACGTCAACCGTGCATGAAGGCAGACTACTCCAAAATAAGTTTATCACGCTTTACGTTTACTTTATTTGAAACTTTAAAACAATAGGAATACGGATGATGTTTGAGATACGTATGTGAAGGTCGGAATCGTCCTTTGTGGGTCATACTCATACGGCTGGTATTCTGTTGATATATAAAAATAAATAAAATTATGGCTGTTTGTAATGTCAAAATAACAGCTTTTTACTAAATGCATATGATAGTATATGCGGTGCTTATAACAAAAAACAATTTCTAGAATGTTTGTCTATCCGTCTGTTTGTTCCAGCTTTTAAAATGCATACTCACGGAATGGTCTGGACCAAATATTGACGGGAGTTTAAATGGCAGATAGTTGATGTTATCAGTCGTAACTCATGCTACTCTTAATTTAGAAAAAGAATTAGGGTTCTTCGTAAGAAAATAAAACCCATGAAATCCAATACTAATATATTCTTTATAACGCAAACAAATAAAATTGTCGCGCGGTCAAAAACAGCTTTACGGTATTTGTTAATATAATTCTAATAATAGAATGCGGAAATTAAAAAATATAGTGCGTTGGGATAATACCGGACGGATTTTCGACTAGTTACTAAAAAGTCTGTCAATAAACGCTATTTTCTGCGGCGGACACTTCCATGCAAACATCAGAGTTCTGAGCATCATGGCGCAAATCGGCTGTTTTTTTTAATGGTTAAACGTAGTTTAGCTATGGGCAGCTTTTACTTTTGTAAACTCAACGGTTTCTTCTGCAGCGCGAAGACAAGATATAATTTTTTAAATGCATGACGAAGAATTGGACATCAAGGGGTGAGACCGGACGTAAATTTAAGGCCATTTCTACTGTTTAGAGAACAAAGTTCATAAAAGGGATTTGTCGCTAAAAATTGCAAATAAAATGATAAAGAAAGACCGAACGGACGAAAAAAATACAAAAATTACCTTGTTTTATAAAATGCCGCGCCTACTTCCCTTGGCGTCGGGGCAGAATGAAATGGAGTCTTGTACCACATTGCTTACCTTTAAAAATATAGTACAATTCGCCGGAAATTTGAATTTTACGGTATTGCCCAATCACCGATCGGTCTTCAAAGCATTAAGGTAAATTTCCTATATCACGTATTTAAAACAGACTGAAAAGTATAAAATTCTTAGTTTTTTTTTAATATTCTTTTTATCATCATTGACATTCTTCTTGATTTCGAGACTCGGTAAGTTAGTTTAAAATCTATTGCTAAATTCGATCCGAAAAGACATACATAAAAGCGAGTTCATAAAAACGTGGTATTAAGATAATTTTCCATACCGTGACAGAGGGAAATAAACTAGGTAATGGGCAGAAGACTCTTGCCGAGGACAACTAAAAATAATAAAAAACTACAGTTGCCAACCCGCTCGCCAAGCGTGGCAACTATGGCAAAATCCCCCCTACGAGGCAATTTATGGGGGAAGCCTGAATGAATGAATGAATGAATAAACAAATTAATTTTTATCGAATTTTAATTGAATGAAATATCTGATAATAATTTCGCGGCTGTACGTGATTTTGTCCTAAAGTTTATCTTTAAGAAATAAAGAATAGAGAGTGCTATAAATAAAGGGCAGCTTTATATTTTATAATTATTACAAAGGAGTACCGGAGACCCTTTTTACTGGAAACGAGGCATTCCATCTCAGTCCTCACGGGTGACAACGCATATTCATTTCGATTCGTAATCGAGGATAGATGTAGATGTCTATGGGCCGCAGCAACCACCATCAGCTGGACTGTGTACTCCCTATTGTGTGTTTGTCACCCTATCCTTTATCAAAAAAACCAATATAATGTGTACATTTTATCATTTGGACATAGTCAAATAATGGCTTTTAATAGAATAAATAAAAAAATTGTAACATTCAATGGTTAAAAAATTCACAATACACACTATATCCTGTTTTTACATCTTCGTAAATAAAGGTTTTTTACACAATGCACTCTATATCTTGTATTTACATCTTCGTAAATAAAGGTGTTTTAATTAGGTTACGTTAGTTTAAGAATATCCACTACCCCATATCGTCCCTTAGGTGTCGTAAGAGGCTACAGAGGGAAACTGAAAAGGTGATGGTCACCATCTTCCTGATGACAACTCAAAATAATAAAAAACTGCGGTTGCCAACCCGCCTGCCAAGCGTGCCAACTATGGAAAAATCCCCCCTACGAGGAAATCTATGGGGGAGGTCTACGTTCAGCAGTAACCCTTTATAGGCTGTAATGGATTGATATTTTTCTGAATACAATAAGGGTGACAAACGAGCACACGGTCCACCTGGTGGTAAGTGGATGCTGTGGCCCATAGACATCTAATTTATCCTTTATTAAGAATCAAAATGCAGATGCGTTGTCATCCGTGAGGACTAAACTAGAATGCCTCGTTTCCAATAAAAAGGGTCACCGGTTCTCTACACTCACCATACGAAACAGCATTAAGGTACTATTTTACGCCGATGTTCTGTGAGAGCATGATCGTGGAGTTGGTATCTGATATAGAATATTTTAACGTAATAAAGCCACCCTACAGCTATATTATGATTGCATCACTAATGTGGGTCGGCTCGACTGGGGACGGACCACAACCCTTACTGCATACGAGGAATTTCATCTCAGTCCTCAGGGGTAACAACACATCCGAATTGAAAGGATAAATGTAATATTTGGACAAAATCCGTAGAAACTAGTTTGATTCAAATGTCTATGCGCCACAGTACCTACCATCAGTTGGGCTGTTTACTCGTTTGCCACCCTTATACTATAAAATAATAATAATTATAATCTGTGGCGACTGGGACTCCGGGACGGACAACTCTGCAGAAAGCCGTGCTCCTCGACACCGCCTACATCGTCCGCTGGTTTCTTTCCCTTTTTCCCCATAACCCTTGGCCGTTTGGTGTCCCCTGCCGAGGGATCCTATCTGGTTGGGTTTTTTTTTATATAATTAAGTATTATTAATTTATTTATTTTACTATATTTAATGTGTATATATCATTTTATTTTATATATTTATCAAACCCAACTAGATGAGAAATCAATATATACCCCTATGATAATATAAAATCCGATAACGTCTATTTAAAGTTCATTGATCCAACTGTTAGTTTCAACAAAACATCCTCAGCATCTCATTGGATGCAACAGTTACAGACTGTGAGATGTATCTAATGAATTAAATTCGCTTGCTGACGAAGAAAGTGAACATAATTACTGGAGATAAAGTTTCTTTGCTCAATGTTACTACATTGTTTCCGACAGACTATATTTAAATCATTTATTTTAATTGTGAATTCAATTCTGCTATTTCTCGGAGAACGGAAATTATCTAGAAATATTCATTGTATTGTTGGTTATTAGAGTTTTTATTGGTTACTAGGTTATTAGAATGTTCAATAATAATTTTAAAAAGTTTTTTTTTAATTGAATAAGCGATGACAAACGAGTACACCGTCTACCTCATGGTAAGATGCTGTGGCTGATATACATTGCTAACCCTGAAGACTAAGATTGAATTCCTCGTTTCCTGTAAAAAAGGTCTCGAAACACAGCAGCATTGAGTTGCTAATTTGCACTGGTGTTCTTTGAGAGCGTGGTCCTACCCCGGTCGAGCCGACCCATCTGTGCTACAACCGTAATAAAACATAGCTGTAGCATGCGTGTACCACATAGAAGAATAAATTAAAAAGTTTATGTTAATTCGTAATTATTGTTTCATTTAACTAAATGAAACAATAATATATATCAGATTAAAATATTTTAAGCTACATTAATTATTAAATGCTAGAAATATGTTATTTTAATGAGTTCACGTCCGTCGCTGTTATGGTGTATACTAAACTAATTTTTACTATCGTCAAACTATAGCGATTGCTATGGGTAAGATATTAACGCTATGTACAAATTGTTATTCAGCAGTCAGTGCAAGAAGGGGGATCTCCCTCGAGCAAGGTGTTGAGCCCATGAAACGACGAACGTACCATACGGTACAAAATTATATAATAATATTATACGACGGAGATTATTTGAATAACAAATCAACCAATAAAAAAAAATACTGGCGGCCACGTGGCGTATGACAGCAACAGGAACGGAAACTTTTTTATTCAATATAGATTATAAATAATACTTATTGCAAGTCACTTTTTTCATTTACCACCGGTTCGGAAAAAAACTCTGTCCTGGAATGAACCAGGCAAGAAACCCACTGGAACTTTTTTTTAATAACAGCTTACAATCATATATGGTACGATTAACAACACTAATAAATTAGAAATAACTTAGTAGCCATCACCCCGATAACTTAATAAGGAGTTTCGGTACGTAGTACTATTATTTATTTTGTGTTTTCGGCACTGAGTGCCAGGGGTCCGAATCTTGGAAGGTACAATTTGTATGGCCTACAAATGATTGTTCCGGGTCAGAATGTCTAAAGAATCGAAAGAATAGTGTTATTTTAAATAAGTGGTGACAAATGAGCACACAGTTCAGAGGACTGAGATAGAGCGCTTGTTTCCAGTAATAAGTTTCACCGTTTCTCTACACTTACCATACGAAACACAGCAACACTAAGCAGCTATTTTACGTTGGTATTCTATGAGAGCGTAATCTTTCCTGATTGAGCCGACTCATTTGTGCTAATACTATTACGTAGCAGCAGAGTGGCTCTACCACATAAAAATTATCTACATAAAAGTCTATGCACCATTGAGACTAAACGCAGATGCGTTGTCACCCTTGAGCCTTAAGATGTAATAAAAAAGGTATTTAAGTAAACAAGTGGTAAAATTAAAAATTTTGTACAACCGACTTTAATATAAATAAAATGAGAACATCATCAATGTAGTCGAAGTCAATTAAATACGCATTATTAAGGATAACTAAAAAACTACTAGTCAGATCTTGATCAAATTTATATAGAATCACATTAGAAGCACCAGCGTTCAAAAAAACCCAAACATTAAAATCGGTTCACCTAGGAAAAAGTTCTGAGGTAACACGTAGATACGATTTCATGCGACAAAACGTTGCATTCTTGATTTTTAGGCGCTAGTACATAACTACGCGCTTTGCGCTTAAGGCATGCAAAATAAGTTAGTTAGTTACAGCCGTTTTATATATATATATATATATATATATATATATATATATATATATATATATATATATATATTGAATTACACTGAATTTTTAGTTAAACATTTTTATGCACTGATTATTTATTTTAGAAAAGGAATTAGGTTTGCACGAAAAAAATTAAAACCCATGAAATAAAACCGTAACAAATTTCACGCGGGTGAAGTCGCAGGTAACAAATTAATATAAATATAATATAATAAAGTTAAAAAAGTAAAGTAAAGTTACAGCCTATATAACGTCCCACTCCTGGGCACAGGCCTCCGCTCATTTCTGAGAGGGTTTTCGGGCAAGGAATTGTCCGCCGCGTCGCACCAATGCATGTTGGCGAACTTCACGTGTCTTTGAAGTATTTTTTTTTCTTATTTCTCAAACATTCTGGTTTCCTCACGATTTTTTCCTTCACCGCCGAGCACGTGGTAGATCAGCTCTTAAAATTGCATTTAACAATTTCAATGGTGTCGGCGGGGATCGAACCCGGTTAGCTCGCGTACTGTGAAATATACAGCGAGCGCTAACCATCTAAGCTACCACGGCTCATCATGCAAAAGAAAAATATAGTCAAATTGAGTACCTCCTGCTTTTTGAAGTCGGTTAAAAAGGGTTCCATAAAATAATTTAAGTGTCCACGTTAAAACTTAAAATTAAACAAAGTGCCATGTAAATGTGAAACTAAGACGCTCGATCATAGACAGTAAATGATCGCACGAGGTCTTTGACCATATGCAAGTGATGGTCATCAATTCTGGACAATTAACCTGATTTTTTCTCTTGCCTTCCGTGACTTGCAACCTGACGCAAATTTTCTTTTTGTGAATAGAAAACTTGTTATTAATTAATTGTTATAATATGACATTATGTGATATCTAGTGAGAGATTTTTAAAACTTTAATGTCTTTAAAAGTTCTATTATTACGTTGCGTACGTTGCATCTATAATTATGGTTTTAGCACGAATGGGTCAGCTCGCCCGGGGTAGGACCACACTCTCTCTGAATACCAGCGTGAAATAGCAGCTGATATAGTGTAGCGAACTGGTGACACTTATTACTGAAAACGAGGTATTCTATCTGAGTCCACACGGATGAAACGCTTCAGCATACTGATTCTTAATCGAGGATAAATGTATGTCTATGGGTCACAGCATCCACTTATCATCAGGTGGACTGTGTGCTCGTTTGTCACCCTTATTCTATTAAAATCTTATTATCTAATTTATATCATTATGACTAACATATACATGGTAGAGCCATGCTGCAGTTATATTAGCAGTATAGTTGTAGCACGAATGGGTCGGCTCGACCGGGGAAGGACCACGCTCTCCCAGAATACTAGCGTAAAATAGTAGCTTAATGCTGCTGTGTTTCGTATGGTGAGTGTAGAGAAAAGGGTCTCCCCTTTAAACTAGAAGTGAGGCATTCTATCGTTGTCCTCACGGGTGACAACGCATCTGCATTTTGATTCGTAATCTAAAATACATGTAGGTATCTATGAGCCACAGCAACCACTTACCATCAGGTGGACTGTGTGCTCGTTTGTCAACCGATTCTATAAAAATATAATTAACATCAAAAACACCACAGGACTCTGCTAATTATAACCTTTCCCATAGATTGCTTCACAGGTGTATATTTGCCATAGTTGCCACGCTTGGCAAGAGGAACCCTCCTGGTTGGAACCGCATTACTTTCCCAAACATCAGTTGGTGCTACTTCTATGTATATTTAAAAGAGGATATGCCACCTTTCCCCAACAAACAACAACCATAATGTCGGATAATCCATTCATAAACGCTGAACCAAAATTTTACAATGTGACTAACGAGCACGCAGTCGATCTCATTTTAAACAAAACATCCTCGATTAATAATCAAAATGCAGAAGCATTGTAACCCCAAACAATAACAATTTTATAAAATATTTAACAATAATCTAGTTTCAGTTTTATTGAGCTAAGCTATTTACATAATATTTTAATTGGTCACCAGACATTTCAAGTGATGGATCGCCATGGGGTATGACGTCAACGATAGAGTATTCTTCGTGTTAATTTTTGACGGAGTCACTTGAATCGTCTCAATATGTCGGGTAAATGAAATACCAGGGACCTCAGTGCTTTTGGCAGGGTCACTCGAATTATCTCAGCATGTCGGTTAAATGGGATACCGGGTACCCCAGTACTGAGACGTTTGACGTCCTGATGTCATAGTTAACCCGGAATACCTTTACTTTTTAATGATTATTTCAGTTCAATCTAAGCAGAACCAACTCAATGTATCTTGAAGACTTGTATTTAGTTTTCTTAAATATTTAGTTTTTGCGTAAATAGCAATCCTTATTTATTTCAGTTTACATATAATTAACTAAAGTGTTTTAAATTATATTACTTAAGTCTATTTGTTCTACTGCTGTCAATCGAATCAAATATATATATACCCTGACAATCAGTTATCGTGTATATTATTACTAAATATCGTACTATTTATTATAATTTATAAAATATCATGTATATTATTTATTCACTAGCAATAATAGTAATGTACGCACTATTTTGTTTGTATTTTTCTTTTTTAATATATTTCAGTAAGTTATTGAATTAGTATAACGTTTGTACGAACTCAGTGTGTGATTGTTTCTGTCTTGTATGTAAATAGATACTCGTAAATAAAAAAAACCTCATGTCATGTCATGAATAGTATGATAGTTGCGTTGTAAGATTAAGATGTGCGTAAATATAACTGTATTTCGTTATTAAAGCCACTTTGATGGCGTCATAATCCAAGTTGTTATAGAAATTTGAAAAGAATGTAGTAAGCACTTTATATAACACACATATCTTAGATCATTCGCCATGTTTCCGTGTAGTCATTTCCTCCATACAATTAAAAACATTTATAGTGTAAATCGCATCATAGCGGTTAAAATATGAATAAGTTAGCGTAGTTATATATATAACTAGAAACTATACAAAATTTTACAACAGCAATGTTCCAATGTTTTATTAAACAAAAAAGCATAAAAGGATTATATTATAAACGTTTTTAATAACAACAAATTATTATATATGAAAGAAAATTGAAATATTTACCCAAAGAACGGTGTTTATTGAGTTACTAACATTGAGTTATACATACATCAATGGTTACTAACCTTTGCATTAACACATTTAGGACATTTATTATTTGTTTCCTACTCCTTTAAATAAACTGCTATATTGAAAAACTGATTGTGTAAAGAGGCGGGAAAATTAGGTAATAGCTACCACGCTATTTCTAATTTGTTTTGTGCTGTTAATTGTGTAACATATGTGATTGCAAACTGTACATTATATAAAAAAAGTCCCGCTGGGTTTCTTGCTGGTTCCACATAGGCCAGAAGTATTTTCCGAACCTACTATATATATTATTTATAATTATCGATAAATATTATTTATAATCTATATTGAATATAAATATATATATTTCCATAAAATTACTAGTGAGTTAAAATTACTAACCGTTTTCTCCAGTCTTGTATGAAGCTCCAATCGAACTGATCTTCGTCGTCCAGCACCGTAGCTTCGTGACGATCGACTCCAGTTCCACCGTGAACCAGCTCCACCAACTGACGTGCTCGTTCGAAGTTCCCTTCAAACTCCACCACCAGAAATCCATCGGGGCTCAGCGTCTCGAAAACATCCTTCTTGTAAGTTGTGTCATTTATTGCTGGCACTTCTGAAATTTCTGCAGCACCTTCAGCAGGTTTGATCTCAGAATAAATAGCCTCAGGTACTTCGATCTCTGATATTAATTGCGTTCCGCCTTTATCTTCTTCTCTACTAATTTCCAAATTTTCTGTATCTTCCAAAGGACGGTTAACGTAAATAGCTTCTTCTTTTGACGGCGTACTTTCCTTCTCTCTAGCTTCTCTCTCCTCTTTTTTCTGTTCACTATGTTTACGAATGATTGAATCTCCAAAGTAAATGACAACTTTGTTATTGTTTTGCGTAATTTTATTAGCCAATTCTCCATCACGCGTGGGGAGTTTCACTTTTTTATTTTTGTCTTGTGATAGCCTTTCAGCCAGCTCTTCATAACAAGGTGGTCTGTTGCTGAAAGCCTTTTTTTCGCTCATCGAACCTTTTTTATCATCTTTTTTCTTTTCAACACTTTGATAGACTGGAGGCCGGCAACATTCATCGAACTGAGACGTCCAAGGTTTGGGTCCATTGTAAACGTGCTCGTTATGAGATGAAGCATGTGGCAACGGCATATATTTCTCATGAACAGTTTTGGAAGGTGATCCTTCACTTTTTCTAAAGTTAAGAACACTTCTGCGCACCTTAGAATCGGGAACATCACTACTATTAACTTTCTTCGAACGTGAGTTCCCCAACATTTTAAAAAGTGGTTTATGTTCCATGTGTGGTTTGATTCTATCTGTACTAGGAGCTCTTCTAATTGGATAAGGACCTGGTTCTTCGTCTGTCTTTGGATACAATTGCTCGCAACTCGTAGACTTGTGTGCAACGATCCGTGTTTTGGGGTTCGCTTGAGGCTCCCTGTTCTGCCAATGTCGGACTGACAGCCGAGCGGCACCACGGATAAACTTGATAGGTTCCCAAGCTTCTGCTTTCTTGAGGATAAAATTATCTGACATGTTGTGTTTCCCTGGTGGTTTCCTCGCGTCTGCTGCGCGGCAGGATTGCAGTTCTCGACACAGGAAACAAGAGCAACGCGCAGAGCACAGCATATCTGTGCCGCAGTGTCGGCCGCACTGTCGTCGCGTCTCTGAGTCCGCAAGAGCCATTGTTATCCCCCGCTACGTCGCTCAATGCATGCGAGCTTCACGGATTAACGTTAACGCACCGGTGCGAAGTTTTAGGGCGCGTAATTGACGTGTTACATGAAAGCCTTTCTATAACTCTGTATAATACTGTTAGATTTGTTCTTATCAATCGATTATGTGGCTTTGTATGTCGAAACAAGTAATATATTAATTTGGATAAAGAATTTAGTTTTAGGATTTAATGCTAATATTATAAGTTGATAAACAGGGTATTTAATCGTAGTACATTTGGCTGCGATTAATTTTATATGCTAAGTAATCATAATGATATTAAGTTATCAACTAGACAGAAGTAGTTACAAACTAGTAAACAAAACGATTTTTTATTTACCTAATATGTATATTGCGGCTTATCACAAATCTCGGATTCATTACTTATTTCTCATATTCGTTGATTCGATTTACTGTAAGTGAAGTAGGTACTGAACCGAACGATTGGATTCGTTGAGCGAAAAAGTTAAATTCATTCCTTCAGTTCTTTTAGTATACGCATTTTGTGCAGAAAAATATTAGGTAGTTTCTCTGCAGTTCAGAACATACAGACAGAGTACCTAAATTGCTGGAAGATACTGCATAGTTTAAGTGATAATCTAGTCATTAAAATTTAAATCTGCCACAGAAACGGGGATGTACAATATGAATTTACATGACGTAGAGCCACTTTGCAGCTATATTATGGTCGTAGCACGAATGGGTCGGCTCCGAGGGAGGATCACGCTCTCACAAAATACCAGTGTAAGGTGGTAGCTTAAGGCTGTTTTTTTTTGTACACTGAGTTTCGAGAATCCGACACCTTTAATTGGAAACCGTCTTAATCCTCAAGGGTGAAACACATCTACATTTTGATCCTTAATCGAGGACGGATGTAGATATTTTTGGGCCACAGCATCCACTCACCATCAGACAAAAGAAGAATATACGTGAAAGAAAGATACGAAGAATATTGTAAATTTCTATGTTAAAATTTTAAGAAAAAAAGAAAAAATATAAAATTTATAATAAAAAAGTAAAAACTGTACTAAGAATTTGTATCTCCTTCGACTTAAGAAACTATTAACCCTTGTGATTGGATTGAGGATTTTTTATAGAATAAGGATAACAAACGAGCACACAGTCCACCTGATGATAAGTGGATGTTGTGGTCCACAGACATCTACATTTATTCTCAATTACGAATCAAAATGCTAATACGTTGTCACCTTTGAGGACTGAAATGGAATGCCTCGTTTCTAATAACCAGTTCTCTACACTCACCCTATGAAACAGAGGAACATTGAGCAGCTATTTTATGTTAGTATTTTGTGAGAGCGTGGTCCTCCCCGGTGGACCCATTCGTGCTACAACCATAATATGACTGCAACATGGCTCTACCAAGTGTGTGAGAGTATCTCAAGCTTAAGGTATCAACAAGAATATGGTCTAAACAATTTCATTAAAAATTTCATCCTTTATATTTAAGCCTAACCGCCGCACTCAGAGACGCTTTGGTATAGACTTAAAAGTTCACTCTCAGAGTCAGTTAACAGTTCATTAGCGTCCCTTAATGACAATTAAAGTTAAGAACAGCAAAACATTTACCTAACTTTTTAATGGTTGATCTGACATTAACGTTTGAAGTTATATTGATATTTTCAATTGATTTCGCGTTAGTTATTATATTATAAAGTAAAATGTGTGATCTTGTAGAGTTTATTGCATTTGTGGACCATGTTAGACGGTATAGGGAAGTGGGACCGAGGCGGTACTTAAGAGATTACTGTGATCCCTTTAAAAATACTCTGTTCAAGAGTTTTTATACGATATAGATTAACCACCTGAAACTGTACTATTACCTATGCTGACCGACCTAAGCAAATCAACAAAAAGAGCATTACTATTTGCCCCGGAAATAAAGTTACTGCTTACATTACGGTACTTCGCTACAGGTGGTTTCCATTTTAATATCATCACTTTTTAAATGTGTCCACACCAACACTTTGTCCATATGGAATCGATAGCGTCATTTGATGTTGCTCCGACTTACGGAGTGGTCATTAACTAATGAACAAACTAATGAATGTCTCTGAGATGACCCGTTCGCTAACGGAGTTAATGATAATTACTTAAGTACTTATTAAGACTACTTTAAAGAACCTTTCTGAGTGCAACGGTTAGAGGCAAAATTAAATTGGACCACCCTTATGAGTATTACATCTACCTATTTAATTTTAAAAAATCATTAAACTCATTCACAGTTGGTGAAGATATCGCGTAACATACAACATACGAAAAGGACATACAGTATAGCTGAATTGAGAATCTCCTTTTTATTTTAACTCGTCTGATAATAGATTTCACACGCGGTCCCATATAAATTCTTCACCGATTTTTATTTTGATATGAGAATTTAATAGAAGCATCATCATCGTAATCATTACAGCCCTTCACAAGTCTACTGCTGAATATACTAAACCTCTCCCAAGGAATGTAACAAGGTAATAATGAAATATTGTAATTTTTATTCAACTTAGATTACAAGTAGCGAAATAATTTACACAACTAAAATAAAAATAAAAACTATCGATGACAGCTAGCACTAAGCGTAGTGATTATATTCTCTTTGGCCAGCACCACTAGCAAAACTCCGTAGAGTGAAGGAAAATAAAGAGGATATGGTTCATTTTATTTCAGTTTATATTATATATATATATATAGATAGATAGATATTATATTTCCATTCCCAGTTATTACGAGTAAAATAGGAAAAGTGAGTGAACGTTATTTAATTTGCGATGTGAGATGTGTCTGCCTTGTACTATATACTACTAATGATTCACCCCGGCTTCGCACGGGTCATTTTCCATAACCTTCCTCTTGAATCATTCTGTCTATTGATGAAAACCTCATCAAAATCCGTTGCGTAGATCAAAAGATGTGCGTACAGACGGCGGGAAGCTACTTTGTTTTATACTGTGTAGAGAAGAGATAAAAATAAACGTATTTTACGTGGTAGAGTCATACTTCAGTATATGTATGGCACCATAATGATGTGCGATGATGCGAACGTGATGATGTTTGTTGTGTCATCCTTACTTGTGTTAAAAAAATTACTAATTAGTGCTGTATTTATATGCAATAGCATTAAAACTCTCTCTCTCTCTCTCTCCCTCTCTCTCTCTCTCTCTCTCTCTTTCCGCTGTTACTACTCGCTTAGTCATACAACATATTTTTTATAGGATAGGGTGACAAACGAGCACACAGTCCACTTGATGGTAAGTGGTTGCTGCGGCCCATAGACATTTACATCAACCCTCGATCACGAATCAAAATGCAGATGCGTTGTCACCCGTGACGACTAAGATGGAATGCCTCGTTTCCATTAAAAAGGGTCTCCGGTTCTCTACACTCACCATACGAAACACACCAGCATTACGCTGCTATTTTACGCTGGTATTTTGTGAGAGCGTGGTCCTTCCCTGGTCGAGTTGACCAATTCGTGCTACCACTATAATACTAACATAGCTGCAGCATGGCTCTACCACGTTTAAAATTATCGTAGTATTTGTCTGTTCCATACTCAAGAAACAGAAACAGAAACAGAAACTTTTTTATTCAATATAGATTGTAAACAATACTTATTGAAAGTCACTTTTTTCATTTACCACTGGTTTGCAAAAAAAACCTCGGTCCTGGGACAAACCAGCAAGAAACCCAGCGGGACTATTTCTTTTCAAATAATAGCTTACAATCATGCACGTTACAATTATCAACACAAAACGAATTAGAAATGGCTTGATAGCGATTACCCATCCCAGAGGTTATTAACATCCAAGTTTAATACTTTTGAAGGTATTGTATGTTATACTGTACTTCGTCCCGTATGGCCTATCCAAAAGTTCACTGCTGTGACCACCGCATAGAGGATATTTCTCATGACTGACACGCTTTGCAGACGAGTTGGCAAACGCATGTTTAGTTTTTAGTAGTTATCACGAAGACGCTACTACCCATCTCTTGATTTTTTTCTTCCTTTGCCTCGTACGACACCCACGGGACGATATAAGTAGATATTCTTCCATTTGACACGATCCTGACACACCTCTCTCACCTCCTTTATATCCGTACATTTACGCATACACGCTCGTTGGTTAAGGGTACCCTTAATGTGGCCCATTTTCAAAATATCGCCTATTTGGTCGATAAAACTTCGTCTAGGGCTCTAGGGCGTCCCTTCCCGAATCTGCCGTTCACATCTGCAGTATAAATTTGCTTTGTCACTCTTTCCTCGTTCATTCTTTCTACATGAATAAACCACCGAAGCATTCCTTTCTTAATCCTGGTCACGACATCATCTTGTACACCACATTTTTCTCCTATCACGCAATTTCTCATCCCGTATTTATAATAATGTTTTTAGTACTGTCTGTTCATAATTATGAAATAAATATTTTATGTACATACCCACAAATAGTTTAAAATTTAATATGACAATTATTTAGTCGTTTATAAAATAAATTATAGAATATTAATATGTATAACACAAAAAATTTCTCTTTTTAGTAAACTATCGTTGTGATTTGAAGAAACATTCGGTAACCTTCATCAAAATTCTCAAAAAAAAAAAGAAAAGTTGTCCCAATTTCATACAAAGAGTTACAAACTTCAGATTAATTTTGGACATATTTGTAATCATTTTGTAACATGTAGGTATGTTTGACGCGTGACTCATGCTCGTTAGAAATTAGAACTGCGTATTTCTTGTCAATTTACGGTAAACGGAGTAAAACAAAAGTTATGTAATAGCAGTGATTTTAGATTTTTATGGTATTTAATTCATTTTTAAATTGACGTTTTCAGATCGCTTAAAACATTCATGGTCATGGGGAATTGATCTTTCACGACCATGGGCGAATTTTCAATTTAAGTGTAAATTATACGCGATAAAAGACCTAAAATTTATTACAGCTTGTGTTTTTATTTTAATAAGATAAATTAAACGCGATAAAAGCCCTAAAGTTTATTACAGCCAGTGTTTTTATTTTAATAAGAAAAATGTAAACATTTGTTTAACGTAAATATAAGAAATCCTCACTTTTTTTTAAACTTTATTTGTATAGTTAACCTTTACTACAAAGACCTTATACCAAGGATTACAAAGGGCGGACTTAAGGAATGCCCTATGGCATACTGCCAGTCAACCCTGAAGGTTACACCCACATTAAGATTTTCTCTTGTATCATGGAGGCCGTTCACGTACATAAATTGCACAAGAACAAACATCCAGACCCGGAACAATTATTTAATACAAATATAGGTCATACAAATACTTATTACATATAGTACTCTATTTGTCAAATAAGATTTTAATTTGAAGAATAACTATAAAAAATAGATCTTTACGTGGTAGAGCCACGCTGTAGTTATATTATTTTTTTTAAATTTTATTGCGTCTACGTAGAAAAAAGGATACAAAGAGCGGACTTAATACCTACAGGCATTCTCTACCAGTGAACCCATGTAGTAGTGTTTGTCGTAGGTTAAAGTGAGTATTTGTTAGACGCTTTTCTGATATCATCAGGCAAGAAATTCCAGAGAAGTGCAGCCTGAACAGTGAAGGATTTACCATAGAACCCGGTGAGATCGTAGGAATATAAATCTTGTTATTAAAGGAAGATCGAAGAACCCTATCATGACAGGAAGAGAGATATTGAAATCGTTTTTTGAGGTAAGAAGGCAAATATTGATCATTTAGAATTGAAAAAAGAACAAGTAATATTCTGGAGTTATGCCTTTGCCTTATGGTAAGCCACTTAAACTGAGATCTGTAATGATATTATAGTTGTAGCACGAATGGGTCGGCTCGACCGGGGTAGGACCACGCTCTCACAGTATATCATCGTAAAATAGCAGCGTAATACTGCTGTGTTTCGTATGATGAGTGTAGAGAATCGGAGACCCTTTTTACTATAATCAGGCATTCCATCTTATTCCTCAGGGGTGATCACACATTTGCTTTTTTAATTTTGATCAAGGATATATATGCACTATGTAGTCGTTTGTCACCCAATGCTATGATAAAAACCTAAATAATAGTAATGTTATTCACACCGAATTTCGGTTACGGCGACCTGTCTAAAAATCTGTGCATGACGGGATTAAAGTGCACGAGTGTATGCGCAAGCACAGGTGTATTCTCCATTGCCTCATTCTCGTAGGGTAGGGTAAGGTGCACTAAAATAACAAAGATTATAGTTATTCTATTTCACGATGAAGGTTTTGCCTTGATTGTAGTAGTGACGTGTACCGACAGGCGCGTTTGTGTACACACAACTGCGATTGCGAAATGTAACTGCGATTCGTTCGACTGGCGATTGTGACTGAGCGCTCCCGAGACCCACGCACACTAACACAATGTGTATGTGCACAGCTAACAACAAGTGAAGTCAAAATTTCATCGTTAAATAGAATAACTGTACCAACTTATGCACAAAGAAAAAGACAAAATACTTTATGTGGTAGATCAGTGACCATAAATAAAAGGAGGAAGAGACATTATAGAGAGACAAATAATGTTCCTTAAATTAACCTGTTTATTGAACAATTGTAAGTATTAAGAACGTTTAATCGACAAGGGTTAGGTTTATTTTTATGAATAACCCCTACAAAGTCTTCCTCCAAGAACAGTGAATGGTTTATTTTTATAAACAACCCCTCACCTACAAAGTCTTACTCCAAGAACAGAGAAAGGCTTATTTTTATGAATATCCCCTACACAGTCTTACTCCAAGAACAGAGAAAGGTTTATTTTTATGATATAGCCAACCCATTGACACTATACGTAATATACCTATATCGGCGATGACATACGACAAAGTAGCATTAAGTGTACCAAACGTGACGTTTATGGTAAACGAAACTGGTACCGTTACAGCTTACTAAAGTCCACTGCTGAACTCCGGGAGGGGGAGGGGATATTCGCCATAATTGCGAAAGACTTCTGCTACAGACAGCAGATGAAGCCAAGATCTAGCGCAGGTGTCTATATGGCTAATGAAGAAGAAGAATCTAATTACAAAGCCACGAAGGCTAATGAGCCTATGGCTACCCTTAATTTGGCTAAAACCTGTCTTTTCAGCCTCGAGCACAGGCTCAGAGTAGCCAGCGTGGTATTCTATTATTTTTGGATTTATTTTTTGTTTGCGCAGGAATTACCAGCATTAATTCCTACCCCTCATTTCTACCATCGGACCACCAGGCAGATCTTCACTCCTTTGTTGTCGATACGCTTTTAAACTAAACGGTTCCCTTCATCTTTGGTAATACGTACAACAAAGGAGTGGTATAATTTGCCCGTCTTACCGTCAGAATACAATTTGAGCGTCTTCAAGGCTTTTGTTACGCTAAGACAGTTCTATTTACCATCTAGGAACTCATCACCACTTACCACCAGGTGGTATTGTCGACAAGCAGTATCTTACAATAAGTAAAAATTCGTAAACATTATTTTTGAGATGAAACAGATTCTATAGTTACACAGATCAATTATAAAACCGAGATACTGAGACGGTAAAAGCATTCGCTAATTGCTAACAGTTATAATAAACGCAACGGTTGTATGAAGCGTACGCTGTCCCGGAGCGAGGTGAATAAAACCATAACTTGGACGTTTAAATATAGTTTCAATGACTGCTGCTTTGTGTATTATTGAAGTGGTTCCCAATTGAATTCAAGCGGGATGCCTCGAACATCGATTAATGGCGATTATGAAACGTTTATAAGATGCAAAAGTGTTTTTGGAAAATCGATTTTACATTAGCAATTTGAGGGGCTAAATGTATTGAAAACAGCTCATTTAATTCTCATCTAAAGGTATTCAACATGATTTTTTAATAAATAAATGTAAAGTTACCTTTTAACCAACTTGTGAGTATCGTCAGACGCGATAGACGGTAGCCGTGACGAGAATCCCGCCTCAGCTATAATATTTTGGTAGCGTGAATGGGTCAGCTCGACCAGGAAACAATTACACTTTCACAGAATACCACCGTAAAATAGCAGCTAAATGCTGCTGTGTTTCGTTTTTGTTGAAAACCAAAGTCCCAGACAAGGTATTCTATCTTTTTTTATTGAATAAGAATAACAATCGAGCACACAGTCCACTTGATGGTAAGTGGATGCTATGGCGCATAGACATCTAAATGCAGACGCGTATCTCACCCCTGAGGTCTAAGACGGAATGCATCGTTTCCAGTAAAATAGGACTCCTGTTCTCTACACTCACCATACGACACACAGCATTAAGCCATTTGTATTAGAATTCATAATCGAGAATAGATGTAGATGTCTATGGACCACAGCATCTACTTACTATCAGGTAAACAGTGTGGTCGTCTTTATAGAATAACTTTAAAAGTAAAATAATCTTAAAAGAGGAGATTAGGAGCAGTCCTGATAACAACTTAATACTTTATTTCATTTGCCAACCCACCAACGCGTGGCAACTGTGATAAATATTAGGCAGTCTATTGAGGAGGGTTATATCCCGAAGAGGCCTATGTTCAGCAGTGGACTTGTGAAGGGCTGTTGATGTTGATGATTCCCGAGTGTGTTTTTCCTTCCAGCCATTACAGCCTGCAAGTGTCTATTGCTGAAAATAGGTCCCCCCATAGATTGTCTTATAGTGGATTTTTGATAAGAAGCAATAAAATTACTAGGTGATTAAAAAGACTACTACTCTGCAGGAGTAGAACTGCTAGGTTGGTACCAACTTCCTACCTACTTCTGTTTTTCTGTCTGTCACTTCTGTTCTTACTGAACTACATACATACATAAACACTCACGCCTGTCACCCACAGGGGTAGACAGAGACTACAGACTTCCATTTTCTCACTCCTTCACACCCATACACCTACGCATACATGCTCGTCGGTTAGGGGTACTCCTAATTTGGCCCGTTTTCAATAATCGCCTGTCGATAAATTTGCTAGGACTGCATTCACTTCTGCAACATAAATTTTCTTTGTCACTCTTTCCTCATTTATTCTTTCCACATGACCAAACCACTGAATCATTCCTTTCTTAATCCTGGTCACAACATCATCTTGCAAACCACACTCTTCTCTTATTACAAAATTTCTTACCCTGTAATTCAGATTCAGCCCTAACATACTCCTTAATGACCGCATTTCTACTGCGTTCATTCTACTATCGTACTTCTTCTGCCACACCCAACTTTCACTACCATACGTTAAAGTAGGGACTGACACAGCGTTGTGAATTGCCATACGTGCCTTTTTCAACACATTTTTACTCTTCACAATAGAGTGTAGGGCCCCGTTTATTCTATTTCCTGCATTCACTCGTCGTTCTATATCCTTATCACATTTCCCATCCCTGCTAAATACGCAACCCAGATATACAAACTCATCTACTTGCTCGATCAACTCCCCTTCTATTCTTATTTCACATATCGTCTTACTTTCTTCTCTTTCAAAAACCATAACTTTCGACTTACTTGCGTTCACTTTCATACCCCTTACTGAACTAGTGAGATGGTAGATGAGGACGCACATAAGAATAAGAAATATTTATTCAGTTCAAGTATACAGATATAGTAATAAGTAATAAATATACAGATACTTATAAAATGTGTAACATAACAGTAACTGTAATGTTACATATTTTATAAGTCTTATATTTTATCATTTATAATTTCAAACAGTATCACAGGGCTCGTGTGTGTCGTGCAGACCAGTCTTCCAATTTATCTAGAACTTAATGATTAGCCGATGCATGAGATGTGTACGAGTGGATTTCTCCCATACATAGTTTATCTCCCATACAAGATAGAAAAAATAATAAAGAAAAGAAAAACGAACACACATTTATGTAATGATTTCTTATATTTACGCGAACACTACACATTGAAATAATACTAGTTTTTACGGAATTTATCGCGTATATTTAACTTTTTAAATACCCGACGTTTCGAACGCTTTACAGCACTCATGGTCACGGGCGGTACTGAGATGTTCAACGTCCATATGTCATAGTTAACTGCGGTTACCATAGATTAAAATTTAACTTTTGTTCCGATCTATGCAGTATGAACTTATGGTATCTTGACATATCTTTACATTTATGTGTTAGATGTACACTTTTATGTTATATTTATCGTTGGTCGCATTTGAAATATTTCAGTAATTCTAATATTTGTGTGTCTATATATGAGAATATCTGAGTAGTAAAACCAGAGTAACCGACATAGCCTAACGAATAATTAAGCTAAAGTGGGAATGGACCGTCCATATAGTTCGAAGAACCGACAACCGATGGGGAAGAAAGGTTCTAGAGCGGCAACCTTGTACTAGGCGAAGTGTAGAGCGGCCCCTCACTAGATGAGTAACGACCTGGTAAGACATGCAGGAAATCGATGGATGCAGTTGGCTCAGAATCGTTTTGGTGGCATTCCGTGGGAGAGGCCTATGTTCAATAGTGTACTTGTATCAAATCTTTTAGTGATTATGAAGAGCCCATAGGGGGCAATTTGGTCTAGTCACTTTTTAAACCAATAAAACTACCGCATCTTCATAAAACCGAAAATTTCCAATGCTCAAGAATAACCTCTTACGTTGTAGGGAAAATTTTCTGACAAAAAAATTTCTTTGACACTGCTTTCTGTCATCGATATAAAAAGAATTAGATCCGTATTTAACGTTGTTACACCAATATCTATTGGAATCCATGAGATTGTTCCAGAATTTTCCATAGTTTTCTCTTACGATGCCCACGGGAATAACTGACGTGATGGTTTCCTTAATGCCCACTACTTCATGACACACTGACAACACTATATTATATTAAATTTGAACCGCCTCATTGGCCTAACAGTTGTAGACGTGATTACAAAATCAGTTATTGGGGTTTCTGTTAAGAAATTTCTAGTAGCAGCCAGTCAGGAAGTTAGTAGCGTTTCACCCCCATCCTCGGAAACATGTAAAGCCGTTGTTAGCGTGTAACCACACCAATCGATCGATCGTTGATCCATGCCATTGATAAACGGTGATCGATTGGTATCGTAGCTTTAGCTGATCAACGAATACTGATCGAATAAATGTTGTTCAAAGATCGATCGTCGTCGCTCGACAATTGCCTAGTCGATGTGGCTCATCATCAGTACCTTTCAAAATGTATTCAGAATAGGACGCGTTACTGTTGACCAGTACGCTCTTATTCGTATTATTATGACGTGAACGCAGAATATTGGACGGAGAGCGGGTTCTCAAATAATCAAGCGGTCCGATCGACGTCGACTAATCCATTATAAAATCGATCAATGCCGTCGATTGATCGGTGTGGCAGAGACTATAGATCGACTTCGGCTAATCCATTCCACCGTCGATCGATGCTATCGGTTAACGATCGTTCGATTGGTGTGGTAACACCCTTAGTCTTGCACCTGATCTCTGATCGTGTCGGATTGTCTCATCGGACTATAAAGTGCACAATATCAAAGAGCCAGTCTCCGATGACACTGGCCGCTGCGACCAAAATTTGGTCTAGAACACATTATTGTAATTGATAGAATCAGGCGTTACTTTGTGAAATTCCATTATATTAAATATTTTAAAAATTAATTAGCTAAGGTCCTCGTATAAACTTTAATACATTATTGTGATAAAGCATGACTAGTCAACGCTTCAGTGAAATCTAAGTTCGTAACATGTTCGTATCAGATGCAAATTTAAATGATTCACCGAGCGACGGATTGCTTTTCGTTCACCATGCGAAATGAAGCTAACAATGGAGAATTGAGTGACTTTCTCTGACAGCTCTGGGATGGGAACCTTGTTAATTATTAATGTGGCGAACAATACCGCGCCTAAACCGAGAGTCTGTGTTTTATGCAATGAAAGTAACCATTACTACACGGTTAAATTTTTTCTACTTTAAGATTCACATAACTCTGTTGCGGAGGTTAATAAAATTTAACAACTCCGTTATTGTTACGAGAATTCTTTCGCGCTGTTTGATTATCAGCAATTTGACTTACAATGTTGAGTAATATTTAACCAGGGCTTTAGAATTACCCTTAACCAAAAAGCATATACGCGTAGATGTGTAGGTGCGATTGAAACAGGAGATGTGTAAGGATAATGCCAAATGGAAGTCCGTAACTTTAAATGATTAACGCCATTTTCTTGGTATAGAAGCTATATTATATAACTGATGAAAAAAAGAAAGAAAGAACTAATAATTTGATACAAGCATTTCAATAAATATACACACGCAACGAATAAAAATATATTACACAAGCACCAGTCTAAGACTGCTTACGTATTAACAATTAAAAAAAGTTCTGAAATAACACACACTAAAATAAATACAATCCAATTGAGTAATTCCTACTTTACTGATATCGGCAAAAAATTACTAAGCTTTAAATGTAACAAGAATCGACGCTCCGGGAAGTCTGCAGTCTGTGAACACGTACAGGAACCTGTCACTACATCAGATTTGATAGACCACAAATCCTCGCTAATTCCTTCCAAGGATGATTCGCGAGGCTATTGAAATCAAAAAACATTCTAATTTCAATAGAGAAGATGGCTGGGTGCTACTATCTGCTTGGGATCCTATAATTAATAATTTTAAATCCCAGCCCAAGCAAAACTTAAAGACTAAAACTGCAAGACTTCAAGATACCATAAGTTCATACTGTGTAGGTCGGAATAAAAGTTAAATTTTAATCTATGGTAACCGCGGTTAACTATGACATCTGGACGTTGAAAATCTCAGCCCACCTCCCCCCCCCCGTGACCATGGGTGCTGTATGGCGCTCGAAACGTCAGGTATTTATAGTTAAATATACGCGATAAAATCCGTAAAAACTAGTATTATCTAAATACTTAAGTTAAATTTTAATCTGTGGTAATCGCAGTTAACTGTGTCATCTGAACGTTAAACATCTCAGCCCCCCCCCCCCCCCGTGAACATGGGTGCTCTAAAATGCTCGAAACGTCAGGTATATAAAAAAATTAATATACGCGATAAAATCCGTAAAAACTAGTATTATTTAAAAATTCCAATTACCATCGGCACGCAATAAAAACATTCCCAATAGAATAAACCAAGAAACTCTAACTAAGATATCCCAGGGTTATTATAACTACCGTTTAAAACTAGCGTTTGCTTTTATTCACCGAGAGAACTTTTTTTTCTCTCAATTACTGTTCGCAACTAGCGACAGTTAGTGATGTGAAGATGTAGTTGAATAAACACTCGGTCTCGGTTTTGTAGTCTCCACACTAGAATTTTAGATCATTGAAGTTCAGTTTACCTTACCGTGTAGAGGCGGTGTAAGAATATCCACTACCCCATATCATCCCGTGGGTGTCGTAAGAGGCGACAGAGAGAAACAAATCAGGAGATGGGTAGCAATGTCTTCTTAATAACGGCGAAGAAGTTGCGGTAGCCAACCCGATTACCAGGTGTGGCAACTATGGCAAATACCACCTACGGATCAATCTGTGGAGAGGCCTATGTTCAGTAGTAGACTTTAATAGGCTGTAACCAAAATGGTAGTCAAGGGTAGTCAGGCCAAGTCTATGTACATTATACCGAAAAAAGGGAAAAATTCAGGGATTTTATTAAAAATAAAATAAGAGCATATATCAAACTAAATAACTTGCTGAAAATAAAAAACAATCTCAAATTTTTGATGGTTACACAAGATGGCGACCTTCCAGTCATAAAAAATACATGATTATTTGTCAATTGTCATTTCTGACAAATGACTAGTCATGAAATAATGTAGGTAGAGCGATATTTTTTTTCGAGCTTCGTTATATATTTGTTAACTCTTGAATAGGTTTATATTGTTTCTGGTAGATTTCTTTGGCAATTTGGTTTTGGTTGATCGATAAGGATAACGAAACATGAAATTCAAATAGCCATCAATAAGTGGGTCAATAATAGCGTAAAACAGCAGCGTGATGCTGTTGTGTTTCGTAAGGTGAGTGTAGAAAACCGGAGACCCTTTTTTACTGGAAACGAGGCATTCCGTCTTAGTCCTCAGGGGTGACAACGCATCTGCATTTTGAATCTTAATCGAGGTTAAACGTAGATGTCTATGAGCCACAGTATCCACTTACCATAAGGTTGTCTGTGTGCTCGTTGTCAACCTTATTCTATAAAAAAAAACACCCAAATGGATAATAGTAGAACTATACACACTTAATAATATAAACGAGCCACACTGGGGAAAGCACTAATGGTTCAGCTCGAGCGGTTAAGGGCCTCGCTCTCAGATAGAAGTTGATGTAAAACAGCAGCATAATACTGTTGTGTTTCGTAATGTGAGTGAGGAAATCTGGAAACGTTTTTATTGGTAACGAGACATTTCATCTTGGTCCTCGGGAGTAACAACCCAATTATGTTTTGATTCTTAATCAAGGAAAGATGTCAGATGTCATGATCAAGTGAAGTATGACATCATTTTTCACTTGTTAAAAACTCCATTCATAATTTAGTCTTTGGTCTAGTCTTTAAGACCAACTACGTCCAACACTCGTCAGATTGCAAGCACACCTCACGCATTAAAGAACGAAAGTTGTATTCGTTGATATCAAGATAAATATGAAAAACCCGTGTGAACGTGCCGCCTTTTAATTTTTTTCTTAAAGATATGTAAAAGTCATAATAAGAAGGCTTTATTTTGCCATATTTACGAGTATGTTTTTTCTCACTGTGAAATTACAATATTTTGAATATTATTATGATAATTTTTAATATATTTACCCTGTTGCAAAGTAGGAGCAATATGTTCATTTTTTATAGCATTGAGTGACAAACAAGCCCACAGTCCACCTGATGATAAGTGGATGTTGTGGCCCATAGACATTTACATTTATACTCAAATAAGAATCAAATCAGGGTTGTCACCCCTGGGGATTAAGATTAAATTCCTCGATTCCAGTAAAAAGGGTCTCCGGTTTTCTACACTCACCATACGAAACACAGCAGCATTACGCTGCTATTTCACGCTTGTATTCTGTGAGAGCGTTGTCCTGCCCCGGTTGAGCCGACCCATTCGTGCTATAACTATATAGCTGTAGCGTGGCTCTACCACGTAAAAATATGTTCATCAGGCTTGTATATGTTTTAAGCAATTACTACTAACCATATTTTCAACTCAATCACTGCTTAACTAATATCCCATCTGATGCATATAGAGATGTTTACCAGATCGTTTTATGTCATAGGCTAATTTATATGTTAAAAAACGGGCTTTAAGCATTTTGATGCAAAATCATATGTTATCACTTTGAAATAGACGTCAAAAATTTATATCTGATCGGATTCTTCGTTTTATTTTAATAATAATCTAATCTACTTACAATCATAATAAACAATTCCAGTAGTGAAAGATTTCTTATATTTAAACGAACACAACACATTGAATAAAACTATATTTAGGAATTTTATCGCGTTTAATAACTTATTTTAACTTATTTGAATTCCCGACATTTCGGGTGCTTACAGTACCCATGGTCGTGAGAGATGTTTACTGGAGTGTTTGACATCCTAATATTACCTAGGGTTGACTGCCTCGTTGGTCTAGTGGTTGTAATAGTGCGACTGCTGATCATGAGGGTTCGAATCCCGGGTCGGGCCAAAAAAAAACAATTATTGAGTTTTTCCGTCAAAAACTTCTCAGTAGCTGCCCGGAGTCAGTAGTGCGGCGGTGTCTCACCCCTGTGCCTCGGAAAGCACGTAAAGCCGTTGGTCCTGGCCCCGATCTTCGCTCAGGTCGCGTGGGTTACCATCCCATCGGATGACGAGAGTGAGGGAATAGAGAGTGCACCTGAGCATACACTTGAGTACTATAATTCTGTCCTGCGCTGATGGCCAGTCTCCGTCGAGACGGGCCGCCTGTGACCGAAATTCGGTCTGCAGAACATTATTACCCAGGTTACCTTCAGCGTACGAATAATATTTTTGGTTTGTTTGTCTACGCAGAACGAGCTTCCATTATCTTAAAGTCTTGCAGTGGTGTGCTTGGGTAAACTTCATTAATTAAAGGATTCCAAGCAGATATTATTTATTAAATCTATCAAAATTTGAATAATGTTTTTTTTTTAATTTTCAATAGCAACCAGCCATCATCTCTATAGAAATTTGAGTGTTTTTTTTATTTCAGTAACCTCATTAATTGTGATAGAAAACGGTGATCTATTTTATGGTTTATCAAATCAAATGTAATGGGGGGCACAATCTTGAATATATTCACAGACTGAAGACTTTCCGTAGGGCGGTGCTTCCCGTCAGCTTTTATGTAATATTTTACACGGGATTTTAGCAATCTTTTTGTATGTCCTATATACGAAAGACCACACTCATGTGTCAAAGAGTTATGACAACAGAGAACGCATTGGATACATCTTGAATTGAGCTTCCTTAAATGTCTACTACAAGTCACCAAAGACGATTACTCAATTTTCGCTATGCGTCATTTTTTAATATCCCTCTAAAAGGAGCAGGGGTGTACAAAATTAAAAGTTTTTCTCGTACATGGGACAAACGAAAAGATCGATACAGATTAAAACTCCACGTTTAAGAACGTATACCTGACGTGACGTTAGAAGATAAAATGTGATACTAGTTATTTGTTCTAAAACTATTAAAAAAATCACTTTTTTATTGTTACTAAAATATAATACACAAATCAATTTCAGTGAAAAATAAAAGCAAATGATATTTGTTATATTAAACCTACGCGATAGAGCCACGCGCTACAGCTGTATGAAAATGATGGTTGAAGCAGGAATGGGTCGGCTTGACCGAGGTAGGACCACGCTTTCACAGATTATCAGCGAAAATAGCAACTTAATATTGTGCTGTGTTTCGTATGATGACTATAGAGAATGGAAGACCATTATTACTAGAAATGTAGCATTCCATCTTAGTGCCTCGGGGGTCACAACGCATTTGTATTTTGGTTCTTAATTGAGCATAAATGTAGATGGCTATGGGCCACAGAATCTACTTACTATCAGGTGCACTGTGTGCTCGCTTGACACCCTTATTCTATAAAAAAAATTTTTTTTTAGTTAGGACAAACCTTAAGAGTAACAATGTTATATTATGACATAAAAAGACGTTCTGTCTTGTCTTGTGGCTGTGAACGTGTCATTAAATCTACTTTAACGCCAGTGTACAGGCGTTGCACCCAAGCTCCGACATGCCTTTATTTACGAAGAGCCAAATAAATTAACACAGGGCCCCGAAACAAATTATACAGTCATTTGCGAAAGGCATCTCGCTACCGGATGGCTGCCCGAGGGCGTGCTTCTAAAAAAACCAACTCGGGACTCGCAAACTGGATTTATCTCAGAACTGTGTTGACCATATCGTAAGTTTTTGAGGGATAACTTAAAAAATAAATTGATGTTGTTGAGGAATACATATGGTGTGAATATTTGATGTGCCACTGTGTTTCGTATGGTGAGTGTAGAGAACAGGAGACCCCTTTTACTGGAAAATCGGACTGGCAATCCATATTAGTCCTCACGTGTGATAACGTATCTGCATTTTGGTTCGTAGCCGAGGAAAGATTTAGATGTCTATGGGCCACAGTAACTACCTACCACGAGGTGGACAGTGTGCTCGTTGATCATACTTATCCTATATAACTTACTTTACTACTTTTTTTTTAAATTTTTCCTTTTTATTGAGTATTAAAGAGCAGGAATAGCTGACACCGCTAATAATGTAGATTATAAGTGATATTTCCAATACAGAATTTTTAGTCTTAAACTGAATATATTACTTTTTTTTAATTCTTGGTTACATAAAATCGAAATTATTAAATATGATTGATATTTTGTTAATCGCAGTAAGAAAAATAGGGTATTTTACACCATGTAAAATAAAGTTAAAAAATATATATTTATGATAGATTTTGTAAAAATTAAACGAGAAATATTGATTTCAGATTTAAGAATATTTTTTTAAGTCTGCTAAACGCTGTGCGCCATATTAGATCACGTCGTGATGTCACTGATCCAACCTAAGGGTATTAGTGTTCAGTGTCACTGATTAAGAGAACTAGTTAACGTGCTGTGTTATTTCGAAACTTTTTTAGTTACCATATAGATTTTTGAGTTTAGTTCAGAGTGTACTTTGATAAAACACAGTTTAGTAGCTACCATAATTTAGTTTGTCTATAATTACAATCGTTAGCAATCATTACTTATAATATCTAAGTTAACGGAATTTATTACAAAATTCGACTTGCGATACCCTTCACCATACGATGTTTTGTTTTCTATTAAATGATAGTTAAATATAATCATACTTATCTTCTAATCTTCTTGCCAGTTTTAAGTTAAGTATTTCTTATATTTATATCAGTTGGAACTTGAATCCATAACGTTCCCGGCGTTCATATGCTCCTATTTTTGTATTCACATCACAACAACAATTTAGATGATCACTCATTATTAAACATTATAAAGTATCGTAATCCTTTGCAAAATCGGCAATCAAAAAGGCAAAAAATCACAGACGTGACGTGACAGTGACGTCACGAGTTGAAAATCATGGCGGCTAGCGTTTTCACGCGAAAATTTAAAAAGATAGATTAAGTCTTAATTTTTATGGCACTATTCGGTTTCAAAAAATTATATAAAAATTATATCGGTTCATTATCACTTAGGGATTCATTTAAAACAATTTTTGAAAATGGGTGTAATACCTTATTATGTATTTAGGGGATTTAGTTAAGTACTTTTAGTTCTCTTCACAACTTAAATATTAGCCTTTCTTTTAGAGGTATTAAGTAATTTTTTTAAGAACACTTAAATTAAATAAACATTTGCCAGTTGACTGTGTAGTGGCAGTGAAAGAATATCCACTAATAGAGGAAAAAACGGGAGATGGACAGGAGCGTCTTTCTAAAAACAACTCAAAATTAAAAAAAATCGGTTGCCAACCCGCTTGCCAAGCGTGACAATGGCAAATATTCCTACTTGAGGCACTCTGTAGGGGATTCCTATGTACATAAGTGTACATATGATAGGTAATTATCCTGTTAACCTCTTCAATAACGCTATGCGATACTATCGTCCAGAAATATTGCAATGTATGGTAACCCTACTCAATCCGGAATGCTGCTGCCTCGCTTCGTTTCGACAGGTGCGTCGTATACAGCTTTATCGGACTCAGATCGGCTTAAATTCGTACATTAGTGCTCTTCTTGAGTAAGCACTCGTATTTGTTGTAAAGTATAAGTAAAGTCTCTTATGGAGGGGTGCGGCGTAAGAGAAAGCATTATATCTTTTTGTCCCAAGAGTGTCGTAAAAGTAAACTATGGGAAATTATCGACCATATACAAAAAGATGGCAACATCACTTAAGACGTGTAGTACCGTGATTTTTGTTTTTTTTTGTCATCATTTTTGTTTGCTTAAGTTTACTTTATACAAACTAAAATACGAGCTGTGGTAGCTCAGATGGTTAGCGCTCACTATAAATTTCACAATACGAGAGCAACCCCCGTTCGATCCCCGCTGGCACCAATGAACTTGTTAATTGCAATTTTAAGTGCTACATTTCTGATAATTAAAAAAAATTTTCGAAGACATGTGAAGTTCGCCAACACGCATTTGGGCAGCGCACCGGACATATCCTTGCTCCAAAACCTTCTCAGAAATGAGAAAATGCCTAAGCCCAACAATGGGATGCATATAGGCTGTAATTTAAATACAAAGTAGCAACCGAGAGATATTGCAAATTATAATGTCACGTACGTCGGTGTAATCTCAGATGTGATAAAACTACACACTCTACCTCTCCAACACCCAACGTCCACTAATTGGACGGTGCCGGTATCTGGCCACCGGCCTATATAAAGTAGTCAAAACTAATAATAATTTAATGAACGAACATATGAAGTGAAGACACATCAAAAAAAGTTTGTAATCACTAGCAAAGGTGGATGTATTTTTAAAGTTTATCTTCATGGAGAAAAGAGTGTTTATATTTTATCTTTTTTTAATAGAAATACACTGTTTGAAATTAAAAAAAAAAATAATAATAAAACAATTATGTAATTCAATCCTAATGTAATTGTAACAGAAATTTGATGGAAAGAAAAAGATTGTTTAACCAAACACGTACAACAATTTATTAATATAAGGTTTTATTTAATACAATATAACTCCTACCCTGGCTCGAACACATGCGGATCCTCCTAGGCATGCTGAGGATCAAGTTATCCAGCATTCCTTGCGTAACCTGTCCCATTCTTGAATAGCGGCTTCCCTGATCATCCCTATCTGGGGAGGTGGCTGACGGTTTCAAGCAGCTTGCTTAAGAGCATCCCACGCGTGCTCTTTTGGGTTTAATTTAGACGAGCCGGCAGGCCAGTCTAACCTTGTGATGTAGTATTCTCGGAGAGCAGCGTTGACTCGTTGAGTTCGATGTGCGGGCGCATTATCATCGACTGGTACGAATTTGCGGCCATGGTTTGCTCGGAATGGTCTGACAATTCCATCAATAGCGACTGTTTTGTACATGTCTGCTGTCATCGAGCCTCGATACGGGATCAAAAGCGTTCTAGCTCCAATCATAATTCCACCCCATAAAGACGCCGATTTCCCACCTTGCTGACCGGTTCCAGTGGTAGTTATGTCTTTTTCAGAGTTTCCAGGTCTTCTCCAGTCACGGACAAGTCAGTTATCTAGATGAGTACTGGGATGCTCGCCAACACCTTCGTGATTGTAGTCTAGCCTGGTGTCAACAATTCCGAATGGTCTGAGTGCTAACTTCAAGTCCAGAGTCGGCCCGTGCTCCTTTCTGCTTTTATTGTAGTGGCGTTGATTGTTGGATCACGGGCTGCCAGCAATCTTTTATAGCGCTTCTGAGTAGCAGTCAGAACAGTTGGGCGACCACTGCGGGTCGGTCAGCTAAATTCTTCTGATAATCCTCTTGACATTTTTCCAATCACAACTTTCCTCGAAAAAATATTTTAAATCCGTCAAAATTGACTAAGTTAGATTTTTGAATGAGCGTAAGCTTGGATTGTTTTTTTTTTTTTTGGTATGGAAAAGCAATTAAATTTGATTTTTATTTTATATTCTAATTATAATATTAGTAGTGAGAATTTTTTTATTATATATATATATATATATATATATATATATATATATATATATATATATATATATATGTACCGTAACAAAAAAAGAGTTAGATTTTTCAAACTGATCGCAAACTTTTTTGATTTGTGTAATCACTTAACATATAGAATAAAAAGAAAACCTAAAATAAATTACATTTTTAAAATTATAAATGAAATGTTAGTGGTAAAAATATGGAGTGGCAAAGGTTCCCTGCATGCTGAAATGTTTCCATATTCAATAATTCGCGCTGAATTTCTGACGAATCGTCTCTTGCTTCCACGCTGTGCTCCCGGAAACGGGAAATAGTCTGTGTTTTCCACACATGGACAACAGGACCTTCAATGAGAAAAGTGAGCTGTATATAACCTGGAAAATATCTACGGAACTATCTTAAATAAATATAAATTAACTTTTGTTATAGAAATAGGATGACAAACGAGCACACAGTCCACCTGATGGTAAATGGATGCCGTGGTCCATAGATGTCAACATCGCAGCATCAGCGTTGCCACACCTGAGAGCTGACAGGAATGCCTCGTTTCCAGTGAAAAAGGGTTTCCGATTCTCTACACTTTCGTTACGAAACACAACAGCATTAAGCTGCTACTTTACGCTGGTATTCTGTGAGCACGTAGTCCTACACTGGTCGAGCCGACCTAATCGTGCTATAACCATAACATAGCTGCCGCGTGGTTCTACCACGTATAAAATGTGTTTAATAAACTTCACCTTTGAAAACACCTACAGAAATGTTGCAAATAAATGTGAATTATCTGTTTGAATTATAACATAGTATAACATTTCACTCAGCCGCCTCTTACGACACACCTATAATTTCATGAAAAAGTTGAACATAGTGAGAGTTAAAATTGCAATCTTTTGTCAACATTCAACTACTGTAAACATCTTATTAGTCTTATTATCTTATTAGTATGTCTCCTTTTCTGGGGTTAAGGGGTAAGTATCTCATGAAAAAATTATACATTTAATAAAAAGTAAGCGTCAAATTTAATAATTAAAACGAATAAAATACTCTAATATTCTGAAGGCATAGTGTACAGAACTAAAGATCTGACTTCAAAACGTGATATATTTTATTATTTTTAGTTATATATAGTAGTCGCCTTTTTTTACAATAACTTTACCTACACACTAGGATTTTCTCCTGTATCGTGGGGGCAGTTTACAAACATAAATTTCACAAGGACAAACATCCAGACCCGGAATAATTACTTGTAGACCATACAGATAGTAGTTCCGTGCGGGATTCGAACCCGCGGCTCTTAGCGCTGTAACTCATTGCTGAGCCACTGCTGCACGGAGCCGTCTATAATTTTTTGATATAAGATATATTTTTACCTTTTAAGTGGACTGAGGATATCACAGTTAACAATCCTGTAATGCTTGAGTTCTCGGCTCCAACGATTTACGTCAGCCAATGAAGTCCACTCCCCGTAAACTGTCGAAAACTCTTCAAATATTTTCGTCTGCGTTATGTTCTTATTTGTGAGGAATTTTACGACAGCTTTGTACTCCAATTTCGTACATTGCGAGGATGACTGGGACATGGTGTTTACGGATTAATTACTAAAAGCGTAATGATGCTAATGATGTGAAACTCCGTATGTGTACGAAGGAGGGTATTCGCAAATTAATAATATACTGCGCAAAACAATAGTGACACTTGAAGGTACTTAGGCGCAAAATTTTCAGCCGCCCCTCGTAATTACATTAAAAACATCATTCCCTATTTTGTTACCCTAACGGGTGGATTTTTTTTCTCCATATTTATTTAGGAACACTAATGAAGTATAATCTATTAAAATTAAAAAATATATCAAAATCGGTTCACAATATGCAGAGATACCACAAAACATGTGTAATTTATACGTAATCTATATTGAATAAAAAAGTTTATGTTACATACATACAAGAAAAAAACTGTCCAATTGTAACACTCCTCATTTTTGAACAGAAAACCCATTTAGAATCGTTGTAATTTGAAACTCGACGAAACGAAAAAGCGATACTAAAAAGAGACAAACATATAAATCTAGACGATTTAGCCTGCGAGAGAATGAGATAGAATACAATAAGTATACAGTTTCCTATTATCTCGATCTCCTTTCCTGAATGTTTCACTTCTAGTATTGAACTGCACACATGTTTTTTTTTTCGAATTCGTCTTAAAAGAAATATAATTACTAAAAATCTTATTTTAAGGAAGGGAATTCCCTAGTAAGTAAATTAGTTACTGTCCACTGACCTCAGAAGTTATCGTGGGTAGAAAATAAATACAGGAGAAAATGACATTTTCCAGATGATTTCTCTGCGTAGCTAGCAAAAGTCTCAGTTTTAAAGACTTATTATTTTTATTTACAAATAACTAGCTTGCCAGACAGACGTTGTTCTGCCCTTTTCGACGACCGTTTATCACTCATATTATGTCCTATTAAAAATCCTTAAATGTGCAAAAAATGTGGATTACTCATGGGCAAAAAAACTATCCTATCTCTCAAGTTGGAGGACCAACTGCACATGTTGTGCAAATTTGATTAAAATCGGTTAAGTAGTTTAGAAGTCCATCGAGGACAAACAACGTGACACGTAATTTCGTGTTCTTATGCTATGATTCAAGAAGATGAGCCTTTTGAAGATTATCTAGGCAAATGGTGAACAAAAATTTATTTTAAAAAATCACAAACATTCTGTCATCCTTATCTCTTAGAATCAAAATTCGTGGTAATGCATTTTTTACTGCGCACGCACATATTCGTAAAAGTCAATCGGTAGGTAAAAACGTTGTTGCCAATAAATCACATTCAATTTGGAATAATTTCAAGCGAAAGTAGTTGCCTTATTCACTCGTATTTTGCATTACTGCAATAACGGTATATCATTATTTTTGTATATTTCATCTTAAGGTTAAAATTTGGCTACTCTTTCAAAAATAACCTTGTATATATCAAAATGATCTAAGCAGGTTTTAGCAATAACTAACGGTAGTTAAGATGTCATGCTCAATAAAAAGTTCTGTTTACGGCGGGGTCACATCAAGGGCGTCACCAGTCGATGGTCCAGGAAGGGCAAGTTGCTTTATAGAAGATGGGGAAGTGTGGTTACAAGAGCACATGAAGCTTTACACTTCTATTAGGGGGCACAGGGTGCATGCCTAGGGCATCCATCTTCTCTGAGAGCGTGGTCCTTCCCAAGTCGAAGGTCCGACCATTTCGTGCTACGAATATCGCGCTTCAGTATGGCAATACCACGTATAAATATATACGTCAAATAAATAAAGTGGATTTACTAGCGGATAAGTGGACATAAACGTAGCCCAGGAATGTTTATCCTATACAATGCCTAAGATCGTCGAGTTCGTTGCTGACTGTATAGCAACACGAGTCACCGGCAGATCTGAGGAGAGTAGCAATACGCAGGTGTTTCGCTCTGTCATAGGTTAAGTCCACGCGGTCCTATGCGTACAATAAAACTATTTGCATCTGCACTGCTCAATAGACTAAATCTAGTGGTGCAGCTGAATTGATATCAAAAAAAAATGCCGAACTATTCAGTTTTTTGCTACAAAGAGAGATTTGTCATGTCACATTTACAAAAAGATGCCGTTTCCTTTCAAATAAAATTTTAAAACTTACAATAATAACAGTCGTGTTGTTTAAAATTATCTGCTGGCCCTCATACAATATGCAGATCCAATCGAGCAACTGATCCGAGTCTGTATCCGAGTTGTCGCTGTCACCAAGCGATACTGTGTGTGTGCAATTGTTAGTTTATTGTTTTAATTTCTACGTGTAAAATCAAAAATACAGTGGGGAAATTATAATAAACCGAATAAAAATACTCAAGACCTGGCCTAAAGGTCTAGATACCAGGCCATAACTCCAAAAAAAAAATTCACAAACTAATGACATAATGCTCTACCTAATTTTTATTATTATCTTTTCGGTACTTTTAATTTGTGCAAAAATATTCCCATTGTTTGAGGATAAATGAATACCGCGATTAATAACCATAAATAAAGATATAATTTTTTAACAAATGCACATTGTTGGGCGTTCCATGGCCGAAAATGGGCGTCCCCCTTTCGTAGCGACAGGTGATTGCTTTTGAGTGCGCATATTTCTATATGTACAAACAGTTCTGTATAGCGGAAAAACGCTATGGCTATTCCCCTCTGGTCTGCCGCTAGTCGGTGTGGCTCTATGTCACTAACCCATATTATTATTTACTATCAATAAATTAGAGTCATAAAGTGTGCTTGGCGCTCGAAGTTACGTTACGAGTTACGACCACCCAGCGACACGTCGTAATGCGATTATATGTTGTAAATATTATTCCTAAATAGTTGCGGCCTAATGTGAGAATAGGGTGGCCATGACTTTGAAATATTTTTTATTTTATAGAAAAGGCAATTGAGTACGCGGTTCCTTATGGTAACAGAAAACGTACAATATATGTTTCGATTTTTTTTTAATTTTATAAGTTTTAAAGTGCTCCTATGGTCCCGGAAAATAAAATACACCAGTGGTTCGCTGATCGAAAAATAATCTAAATTACTAAATGTGAGATGATTAAGCAATATCTGTACTTCTAATTTTAATGTTGTTAATAATATTATCTACTAGCGATCTGCCGCGGCTTCGCACGGGTGATATCTGTTTTCTACAACAGCGCCACCTACCGGGTCCAACTATGCCTATAACCATCGTGGAAGTGCAAGCAATGATAAAGTTTTACCGTAATCTGATGTACGGTATGACAAGGCATAAAATACGAACAAACAAATATAAATTTTTATATATTAGATTATAATATTCTTTTTTATATTCACGTGAACGTTATACATTTAAATGCAACTAAGTTTTACGGATTTTATTGCGTATTTTAAATTATTTTAGATTTTGGACGTTTCGGTTAGTTTACTCTAAATCGAGTACTTTACTTTAAATTAAATCCCAAACCGAAGCATACAACTGCAAGACTTCAAGATAATATAAGCTCGTTCTGCGTACATCAGTAGATCAGACTAAAAATTAAGAATTTAAAACTGAAGGTAGCCGTGGTTAACTATGACATTGGAACGTTGAAAACCTCAGCCGCCCCGTAGTTTTATCACTAGAAACTATGTAAAAGTTTTTTATGGCTGATATCACTTAGGGACATAAAAGAAGTGAGTCTAGCCTACAAAAAATAGTCAGCAACGCATTTGCAGTTTCTCTGGAGTATAGTATAACATACACCCACTAACATTACACCTTATCGCAAGTTCACGCTGAACATAACCCAAGCGGTACACAAGCGTTATGAACATCAATATACCAGTCCACATAGAACTTATAGTTCTTTTAGAAACGTATAAGAGTGTAGAAAAGAGGTTGTATTCTTATAAGAGTGGTTTACTCAATAGCTTCTCTTTTTGCTTATTTTTTTTAGTTTTTTTTAAGTATTTTTAAGTTATTATACAGCTCAAGCTGTATAAAGTCTGCTTTATGGGATCTAAGTAACCGTAGGGTTCTTAATCAGAATATGAAAACTCTAGTATACAACTTTAAGTATTTTGTAACACTTGAATCTAATTTTATCATTAAAGCTGTATAAAAGATATTTTATGCATGCTGACACTTACACTTACTACAGCTCTAAGTGTTATTCAGAATCATAATCAGAATCAGAATTTTTATTTGCGTAAGAACATGGTATATAAAGGTGGTACATGTTAAAAAGGTGCACATGTCTCGCTATTAGAAATAGCATGCAAAATTAATATTATTATCTTGTATAATCATAAAAATAATATCACAAAGTCTCATTACAATAAATTACATTGAATTAAAGATAAATTAAAATATATAATATAACATGAATAGTATTAGGGATTGACGTCAATAAAGTCTTTAATGTCATATATTTTTCTGTCAATGAGCCACTTAAATAATTTTGATTTAAATTGATTAATATTTAAATTTTTGATGTCATTAGGAATTATATTATATATCGTTAAACACATTTTTAGGCAACTTTTATGGTATTTAGCTGACCTTGGGATAACGTCTAACACAAGTCTATTAGGATTTCGCTTCAATCTTGTGTTCATGTCACTTGCTTTCATAAACAAATTGATATTTCTCTTCACGAAACAGCTTATTTCAAAAATATATAGTGCCGGCAGCGGAAGTATGTTGAGATTTGCAAAAACTGTTCTACAGGATATGCCAGGCGGTATTCCAGAGATAGCTCTAATACACTTTTTTTGAGCTATAAACGCCTTTTGTATATTTGTGCTATTTCCCCACATTATTATCCCGTAGCGCAAAATGGAAGCTATATACGCGTGGTATGTAATAAGAGCCGTTTGTAAGTTTGTCACTTTTCTCATTTTGTTAAGGGCATATACAAAACTATTAATACGATTACACAAAGACTCTATATGTAATTTCCAGTTTAGGTCCTGGTCTATGACTACTCCCAGAAACTTGGTAGACCTTATTTCCTTTAATTTATTAATATTTAGCTTAAAATTTAATTGTTTATGTTTGGATTGATTAAATTGGATAAAATGTGATTTGTTTAGATTTAGTTTTAAATTGTTTACGTTTAGCCATTTAATAACGTTGTCAATTGTTTTATTTATATCAGTTTCGTGATCGTGTATAGAGTTTTTTTCAGATGTCACAATAATAGATAGATCATCGGCGAACAAAACACATTTATGATTTGTCACTACCGTTATATCATTGATATATAAAATAAACATTAGAGGCCCTAGCACACTTCCTTGGGGGATACCACACTCAACAATTTTTGATTCAGAAGCGTAAGATAAAACTTCGTCGCCTACTAACTTGATGACTACTACGCGTTGACTTCGATTGTTTAAGTAGGATTTTAGCCACTGATAAGTGGGTCCTCTTATTCCTATTGATTCCAATTTATTTAATAAAATGACATGTCAAAAAATAGTCCTGTGGTCAAATATCCGTCATTTAAATTATTTAATATTGTTTTAACTAGAGTGAAGATTGCTAATGTTGTGGACTTTTCCTTTTGAAATCCAAACTATTCTTTATTAATAATATTATACGTGTTACAGTATTTCATTATTCTTTGATGCATGCATTTCTCAAATATCTTAGATAGAATTGGAATTAAAGTAATGGGACGATAGTTGCTGACCTCATCTTTTGCACCTTTTTTGTGCAGAGGCTTGACGATAGATTGCTTCAGCAACTCAGGAAAAATACCCATTGAGAATGAGAGGTTTATAAGGTGTGTTAAGATGGGCACAAGCTCTTTAGTACATTCTTTAATAATTCTCGTACAGATTCCGTCAAAACCCTCAGAGTTAGTATTGTTTAGGCTAATAATTTCTTTTTTTAACTTCATTTTCATTTATTGGAAGAAGAAACATTGAATTTGGCATAATCTTGGTATTTTGATTTCGTTGTGTATTAATCATTGTAGTATCTTTAAAATTAGTCAGTTCTATGAAATAATTATTGAAAGCCGCAGCTATGTCAGAAGGATTGGTCAATATCTTATGGTCAAAATTTATTTCGGAAATGTTATTATCTACTTTGGAATAACAGGTTTCATTTTTTGCTATTGTCCATGTCGCTTTACATTTATTTTTACTATTAGTAATAAATTTCATATTAGAATTCTTTTTTGAATTGTCAATGCATTTTCTTAAAATTTTGGAGTACGTTAAATATTCATTTTTATTTTTTTCCGTTTTACTTTTATAGTATCTGAAACGTAATAACCGCTTTGTTTTACAGCTGGTTTTCAAGCCGTTGCTTATCCATTTTGGTTTATGTGTAATAGAATTATTGATCCGAATTTTTATTATAGTATTACTCAAATCAAATCTTATTTCTGAACATGTATGCAAACTGCCTTTTAAAACTTATTTTTATCGCGCAATTGTACACTGCAATAAATACAGTAGTTTCATTACTTCTGTCTATGAGGGCGATATGAAACTAAAAAATAAATAACAGCCATAGTACTATTTAAAGCTGTATATTTAATAGAATAGCGCCACTTTACATGCGTGCGTGTTTATATTGTGCTAGTGAACGAAATTAATTTGTTATTTATATATTGAATAAAGAAAAAGATTTGGTGAAGTTAGAAGATCATTTAAAATTTAAATATAAGTTATCCAACACTATTCCCAAGGAAAAGTTTTTCATCTTTTATACCTATCGCTAAAGATAATTATATGCAATGTTAAAAAAAGCGTAAGTATAAAAAATATTCTATTAAACAACTGATTAAAAACCAATGGCTGTATGATAGAATCCATGACATACATAGTAAAGTTACTAAGAATATAAGACCCTCAAAATACCGTTTAGGCCGTTTAGCGGATTGTCACCATTTTGAGACCCACGTAAATAAAATTTATAATATAATTTTAAGAATATTAGACATTATTTTTGTCCTATACCATTATTTTCAGTTTGAATAATGATAACTGTGTCGCAATGCCTTCATATCCATTAACTTTTTTTTATTCTTACTAACACAACCGATATTTAGTAACCGTATTTAGGATTTTGTTCTTTTATTACTTATTTATTTCAATTCATCAACTATCAACCGTCAATACTCAACTCCAAATCGAGTATAATATATATATATATATATATATATATATATATATATATATATATATATATATATATATATATATTACTCTGACATTATATGTCGCCATAATTCAATAAAGTATATAAGTAATTTAGAACGGTTATAAATAATACTACTTTTTATGGATTTTATCGCGTATATTTAACTTTTTAAATACCCGACGTTTCGAGCACTTTATTGCACCCATGTCACGGGGGAGACTGAGATGTTCAACGTCTAAATATCATAGTTGACCGTGGTTAACATAGATTAATATTATGAATTTTTATTCCGATCTGTGCAGTACGACCTTATAGTATGTTGAAGTCTTGCAGTTGTATGCTTGGGTTGGGTTTTAATTTTATTAATTATAGGATCCCAAGCAGATGGTAGCACCCAGCCATCTTGTCTATTGAAATTAGGATGTTTTTTTTTTTGATTTCAATAGCCTCACGAATCATTCTTAGAAGGAATCGATGTTCTTTAGCGAGGATTTGTGGTCTATCAAATCTGATGTAGTGACGAGCGCTATCCTGTACGTGTTCACAGACTGCAGACTTCCCGGAGCGTCGGTTCTTCACATCAGCTATATGTTCTTTAATGCAGGAACGAACGCTTGTATCTTTAGAAGTTACTTATAAGACAATATCTGTAGTGTAATAGTTTCTTTGCACACGAAATAACATCAATAATACGGCTGTTATACCGCAACTGTACAGTGCTACTAACGCATAAACCTGTATACTTTGTGCCTTTTATTATTTATGAGAACTGTATAAGTGCTTATACAGCCTTTATACAGCCAAAAAATACAGTTTCTATATCCGTATAAAAACTAACTTCAATACAGCCCGTATACAGCATGTGTGCTGCTTGGGAAGCCTCCGCATAGATTGCATAAAGTGCGGTCCTGAGCTACCTGCATCCCTAGAGTACCTGCATGTGTCATTAAGTCGTAATTCCATCTATTTAGGGGTTGGTTTTCAGTACAAGGCTTTCACTCGATAACCTTTCCTCCCCATCGTTCGTCAGTTCTTCAAACTCGGCAGCTCACTGCCACTTCAGCTTACTGATTCGCTGGGCTATGTCTCTTACTCTTGTTTTTTTAAAAATATCCTCGTTACGAATTCTATCCTGCAGAGAAATTTAAAGCACAGCTCTTTCCATCATGCGCCGAGTGACGTTGAGCTTCCTCATACGGCTGGCAGTGAAGGACCACGTTTTGCTTCCGTAAGTCATCACTTGTAACTTTCACTGATTGTACAACATCGTTTGAAGATTCTAAAGAATATCGACTAGAAGTTTTGTCATGGTTTCCCGGTCGCAGCCAAGCCGACTTTGATTCGTGGGTTAACATCTTGGTCGAAGTTGGACTTACCTAATTGGATATTTTGTCTAGATACAATTCTCGTCAGTATCTCGAGCCTAGTGTTCCCAACAACTACAGGTATAGGTTAAACATGGACGTTAGACAACATTTTTGTTTCATCCATGTTGATTTTAAGAGCTACTCGTTGGGAAGTCATAATAATGTCCTCCAGGCTAAACTTCGGCAACCAATTTCACAGGAGAGAATTACAGTGCCAGTGTATTCGTAAGTACAGGTGCACTGTCTATTCCCTCACTCCGATGGGACGGCCACCTGACACGACCGGAGAGAGATTAGGCGCAGGACCAACGGCTATAAGTGTTTTTCAAGGCAACGGGGGTGAAACTTCACCAACTTCGTATTTCCGGGCTGCTACTGAAAATTTCTTAACAGAATAGTCCCATGACTGGTTTTCCTGCCCAACTTGATCAGCAATTACTGTTACGACTAGACCAATTATGCAGACAGACTGCTAAAATCTTCTAAACTGCTAAATTCTCTCGTCAAATATCATTGTAACCATAGACAAAAATACGAGAGATAATCTGCGTATAACACTTTGATTTTAATTCATATTCCATTCCACACACTTAACCCTGACACGCTTGGAGAATGAACAAATTGGAACGCTGATGTCGTCCTCTCAAATCATATTGATTGTGGTCAATTCACCGACCACAACCTGTATGATATAGCAGAACGTTCCTGCAACACAACAGTAATAACAATTAAACATAACGATCAAATGTCTTGCGGTTGACACATGTTATTGTAAATTTATATATTACAACTTCAATAAAATTATTTCTTATGTTTACGCAAACACTGCACATTTAATAAAACTAGTTTCCTTGTAAAATAACACATAGATGATGTGAAAATCGATATTTCAGGAAGTTTGCAGTCTGTGAACACGTACAGGATTGCCCCCGTCAATACATTACATTTAGTAGACCACAAAACTTCGCGAAACAACATCGATTTCTTGAACGATGATTCAATAGGCTATTGAAATCAAAAAACATCCCAATTTCAATAGAGAAGATGGTTTGGTCATGCAGAAAGTATGAATGAATGAATGAAGACGCCCTAGACGAAAGTTTATCGACCAAATTGCCGATATTTTTAAAATGGGCCACATTAGTAGTACCCTTAACCGACGAGCGTGTACGCGTAGATATATGGATGTAAAGGAGCCGAGAGAGTAGATATGTCAGGATCGTGCCGATTGGAAGCCCGTAGTCTCTGCCTACCCCTCTGGGTGACAGGCGTGAGTGTTTGTGTTTATGTTATGTAATATGGTTGGGTGTGATTGTGATACTACCATCTGATTGTGATAGAACCCCAAACATTAATCAAATTAAATCTCAACCCAAGCATACAACTGCAAAACTTCCGAGACAAACTTTTGTCTGAAGTCGAGTCTTTGCTGAACAGAGTCTTGGATTGGGGGCGACTAAATCTAGTCCAGTTTAACCCCCAGAAGACACAAGTTTGCGCGTTAACCGCTAAAAGAACCCCTTTGTCGTATCTCCTCAGTTTCAAGGCACTCCCCTTGTTGCCTCAGCCAGTATCGGAACCCTCGGCGTCGACATATCGAGTGACATGCAGTTTCGTGGTCACTTGGAAGAGAAGGCCAAATTGGCCTCTAAAAAGCTTGGCGTGCTCAGCAGAGCGGGACAGTATTTCATGCCGGCACACCGCCTGCAACTTTACAAGGCGCAGGTTCGGCCGCACATGGAATACTGTTTTCATCTCTGGGCTGAGGCTCCCCAGTACCAGCTCCTTCCACTTGACCGCATCCAGCGCAGAGCGGCTCGATTCGTCGACGACCGAGTGCTTTCCGATCGTCTCGATTCACTGGTGCTGCGAAGAGATGTTGCATCTCTTTGCATTTTCTTTCGCATATACCATGGAGAGTGCTCTGAGGAATTGTTCGGATTAATCCCTCCCTACGCGGCAAACGTCCCGATACCATCCACACCATCTGGATGCTTGGCGGTCCACCACTGTACGTTTCAAAAGGAGTTTTCTTCCGCGTACAACCTCTCTGTGGAATAGTTTACCACCGACGATTTTTCCGGACCGATACGACCTGGGAACCTTCAAGAAAAGAGCTTACTCCTTTCTAAAGGGCCGGCAACGCACCTGCAATTCCCCTGGTGTCTTGGTTGATCATGGGCGGCGGTAGTCACTTAACATCAGGTGAGCCGCATGCTCGTTTGCCCCCTCTTCTATAAAAAAAACTTCAGGATACTTATTAAGCGCATTCTGCGTAGATAGAAGCTGTGTTTTGCATCCAGTTGCTTGCTTATTACAGCTCTTTTCAGTTATTATAGTATCACTTAAATCTTATTTCTGAACAATGGTGTATGCAAACTTCCTCCTAAAACTTATTTTTATAGCGTAATGGTACACTCTAATAAATACAGTAGTTTCATTACTTCTGTCTATGAGGGTGATATAAAACTAAAAAAATAAATAACAGCCATAGTACAATTTAAAGGAATAGGTATATAATAGCGCCACTTCGCATGCGTTGCGTGTTTATATTGTGCTAGTGAACAAAATTAATTTGTTATTAATATATTGAAAAAAGAAAAAGATTAGATGCAGTTAGAAGATCATTTAAAATCTCAATAAAAGTAGATCGAACTAAAATTAATAATTTTAATCTGAAGGTAGCCGTGGTTAACTATGACATAGGGAAGTCCCCACCGTTACAATGGGTGCTATAAAGTTGTCGAAACACAGTCATTCAGGTTCCTAGTAAAAATAATGTATATTTACCTACCGTTACAGCCTATTAAAGTTCACTGCTGTGCACAGGCCACCGCCATAGATTGTCTCATAGAAGTACATTTGCCATAACTACCACGCCTAGCGAGCAGGTTGGCAGCTGCAGTTTTGTATTTTTAATAGTTATTGTCCGTCACCAGGTTTTCCTCCATCGCCTCTAACGATACCCACGTGAAGGGTAGTGGATATTCTTTAGAATATCCACTAACCTTCACGTGGGTATCGTTTATCGCCACTACACGGTCCGCTATGTTCATTTTGAAAGATTTGAAAAAATGAAAGAAAGAAGAATTTAAAAACTAAATTGAAATGTCAAAAACATGGTCACACTAACTTCACCCATTCGTGTGACAAATTAAAATTAGCCGTTTACCGGTCGTAAATGACTAAAGTTCAAATAATTTTAAATTTACGATTTGCGATTTCTCGTATCAAGAATACAATAATGACGACATTTACGAGTGGTGATAAAATGGCCGATTTAATAATAAAGTATATTGAAGTGCTACTTCGAAATTAAGAAAATTTTTTTACCAAGACAAGTGTTATAAAAATATAGCTTACTAAAGAGAAAATGTCTTTTTTACGTAGTAGAGCCATGTTGCAGCTACATTAGTAGTATAGTTGTAGCACGAATGGGTCGGCTCGACCGGGGGAAGAACCACGCTCTCACAGAATACCAGCGTAAAATAGCAGCTCAACGCTGTTGTGTTTCGTATGGTGAGTGTAGAGAACCAGAGACCCTTCTTGCTGGAAACGAGGCATTCCATCTAAGTCCTCACGGGTGACAACACATCTGCATTTTAATTCTTAACTGAGGGTAGATGTAGATGTCCATGGGCCACAGCATCCACTTACCACCAGGTGGAATGTATGCTCGTTTGTCACCCTATCCTATAAAAAAATACTTTTTTAGGATGAAAAACGAACACACTGTCCACCTGGTGGATACTGTGAACCATAAACATTTTCATTTATAATATAGCACACCTGAAATGGGTAAGTGCAATTCAAACTGCTTTAGCACTTCGTTCTTTGATGAATACATCGCAAGGAAACTTGTCAAATAATTTAAAGAACTAAGTATTACGTGGATAAGTAAAGTATTGAAATGAAACGAAATGAAAACTCTCTTTGTTTTCCGACCGTAAGAAAATAAAATTTCGTTTGTCAAAGGTGTTTTATAATCTACTGGCTTTTTAAAATAAGGTTCCTCTTCAAACACGATTTGTCTTAACGCGATGACCTCTCCCCAAAATCCTCTAGAAATTAGAGGAGTTTCAGCAAATATAAGAATTAATTATGACAGATATGGTAAAATCCAAATATGAGTCAATTGGAGGAGGAGGCCTATGTTCAGTAGTAGAATTTTTACAGGCTGTAATGACGAATGATGAATGAATACTCCAGCTTTATAGGAGGGTTGCGTTCTTATGGATGATTGATACTCGCGCATTCACACAATACGGCTCCGGGCTTAGCAATGACCGCTAAAGGCCGCAGGTTCGAATCTCGTACGGAACGAGTATCTGTATGGCCTACAAGTAATTGTTATTGTGCAATTCATATTTGTAATCTGCGTCAACTATACAGGAGGAAATCCTTGTGTGGGGAATAAAGTTTTAATAAAAAAAAGTCGTGGAGTTTAGATGATAGATATGTAACTGCAACACCAAACTGTATCGCCCGAAATTGTTACCATCATTTTCTGAACTGACTCCCAATATATAAGCAAATTTAAAGACGTATTCATGTCAAAAACTAACCTAATACCTAAAGTACACAAATTATTGCTCGAATTATGTTAAAATTATCCCGTATCTATAAACCGAGCGCATGTTTGCCGATAATCATCCCTCTTACTTTCGACAACCGCCACGGTCTATTTGTGACGTCATGACCGACAAAAATCATAAAGTGAAAAAGTCCAAGTTGGATCTTCGCCTTCGATGGTGAAAAGACGAATTCACGTAAAAAAAATTGGAAATGTCACCTTCTGGGTTTGGGGCGCAATATTTCATGTGGGGCGGGCTGGCGGCGTGGCGGGGGCCCAGCGGCACAGGCACAGGGCGTCCGCTCGGAAACGCCCCCCGCCCCGCCGGTTGCCCCGCCACCAGCTCCACCACCCGCTCCGCCACCTGCTCCGCTTATCGCCCCGCTCGCAGCCCCCGCACCACTCACTGGCGCCACCTCGAGGGGCGTACGCACATCTTCACTGCAAAAAAATAATCTTTATTTATCAAAGTGAACCGCGATGAGCAGCGATATTTTCGGTTGAGCGCACTGGACGAGTAAGCACACGGGTTGTTTTATCCAACAACGATCCAATTTCACGAAGTTGCTTCACAAATCGATCCATAAACTGCGATTTTTTCACAACCTTTTTATCAAAATTTTTTCATACATTTCTTACAGTTTGAGTAGACCACTTTGGAAATAAGTTTTTAATATTTCTCAACTTTATTCAAGCGAAAAGAGACCGATTTCATAAAATTAATGTCAAACATAAAACTAACTTTCTGTCACATCAGAAAAACCTTCCTACCTCAAAATAACCTATAGTTACAATTTCCAAACGTTTGATGTCCCATTCTGGATATGGCGCTCATATAACAAATATATCATAAAACTAATCTTTTGCTAAACTTTCTATTCAAAAACCAATTTTATAACATAGACATAATATTTGTTTCAGTTTATGACAATCCAGATTTATAGTACTGTACTTTGTACAATATTTTTGAGGGTCTGAATCCAACTCTGGCCTAATCTTGATAACGTAACTAAACTAACTGTAAATTAAAACTTTAAAAATGCGTTTATATAATAATTTAATTGTAAGAAAATTAATATAAGGTTATTTACCGATGATACGATATTCCATGTTTCTTTTAAGTCATTTTATCGTAATTTTTGCATTCTTTTACCACGCAACTAGACATATTTATGACAAGCAAATCTGTCCTGCGCGCGCACTACTGTCGACCGATTCGCGTTTGCCCTGTAATTTTAGGGCCAGCGCCCTGGTCCGTTTTACCTAGTTGTTCGGTCGGCCCGGTCCTTACGCTAGTAATATATAAGTCAATGCGGTTGGCTCTCTCTTGCAGCCAGATCTTTGGTAAAGGCCTTGGAGGCAGTAGAAGTAGATTGATAGATATTACGTGGCTGAAATTAGTCTTAAAATTTTAGTACCCTAAAACCAAATAACAGCCTGACGGCTGACATTATGCATTCCATACATTTAGTATATCTACATAATTACAGCCCGTTTAATTCGCGCTAAAAGAAAATAAAAAGTTTATGAATTTATTATACATATACTACATCTATAGTAATATTCATGTAAGTCACTAAGCCTAAAGATGATATTATGTAAAATAAGTCAAATTTTATGGAAAACTTGTCAAAAAATAAGGAAATTTGCCTGCGTTTTAATATTTGAAATATCCTTTCCTCTAATTACGAATAATTTTTTAGTTGAAAATACTTATTTATGTAGTTAAATCTACAAAGAACTTTATTTTAGAAGTAAAAAGACGGAATGACTGGTATTAGGGGCTGGGGATCCACCCTAGATAGAGAACTAGTCTTTATTATCGAAAGTTTATGGATCCTTGTAATTTCAGTTAGTTAACCTACTCAAACAAAAACTCAAATAAATTAAAACTAACACAGATAATATATACCACAATAAAATTAATGTTTCTATTTACATAAACCCTACAAAAACTGACTTGAATATCATCTCAATCGTCTATAGTAGACTGCAATCAAGTAGAAAAAAACCTCATGCATTATAGAATTAAACTACACGCCCCCTCTCCTCATTATATCTGATTAAACATTAAATAAAGATGTAGCAACATAATGTGCTCATCAGTGACTCCGCACGTGTACCGCATACAATAAGGCGCTATGCGCCGTATGTGTCTGGAGTCAGGACCGAGAACAAGGGATCGCTGTCCCGGGTCAATCACTTTTGCTATTTTTCATAACTGTAATTTAAGTATGTACAAAATAAAAACGATTTACTAAGTTTTAGGCTTTTAGGGTTCCTTTTTAACTACCTGGTTTTGAAGCCGGGCCTGCACTTTTAGTTCTGGTATGAAGAGAACAGAGAACCAGTATAATATGGCATACTTGCTGTGATGAGATATTCTATCTTATCCCCCTGCCACACACTCGTCGTTTGGTATGGGAAATGGCGAGGAAAGTAAGCAGAGATATAGTGTGGCTACAATACTAGCTTGAACGAATTATTAATTCGTTCAAGCTAGTATGCCGCACGTCATGCTCCTCGGCATTTTTGGGCGCAAGTCAAAAGACTGACAATGTGAGCGCGAGTGGCCGATCAGATAATCGCGCGAACGCAGTTCAAATCGAACGCTCGTTACGGAAGCTTGAATTCTATTGCGATGAATAGATGCCATCCACCATCTCCGTTGGCGGGGACGACGATTTATATTTCTTTTTATGAAATAGATATATTTAGTGTATTAAATATGAATATAGCGCGCGTGCTGCCACAATTTCAATAATCATTGTGTTGGAAACGCAAGCGCCCTAGTGCGGTGCGGCAGTGTCATAGTAAAAACAGAATAGTAAACTATCTTCTAAGAAATTCACCGAACGCCGCAAATATTTGTGCGTGTAAGGCACGTGACAGTACGGATTAGTACACACGAGTCACAGCACGCACACAACGACACTTGTTAAGTCGGAAAGGTCTGGCCGAGTCGAGTCTTTTAATAAAAAATTTTCGTTTTATTTTCTCTTTGTAAAATAAACTAAAAGTACCCGGATGACCGAGCTTTGCTCGGTTTTTTTTTTAAATTACATTTAGGTACAAATTACATGGATAATATTTTTTGATCTTATTGACATAACGGAAAAAACTGAACTAGTTATTTGAATAAAAAATCATGACTGCAATTAGTTTAATTAAAATTTTCGTATTTTTAAAATACTAAAAAAAGGACTCGAAATAATAGATTTTCTCACATAAGAAGGGAACTTGAAAAAAAAATGAAAAAAAGTTGGGACCCTTGGTTCGCGTCCCGTCTTTAAGGAATTACGATTTCACGACCGCTCGATATCCACTTGAGCCATTACGATCATTGAGAAAGTGTCAAAATTTACCTTCTTATATTGTAGCAGTTTTTCATTGCCTTATAACACGGACTAAAAGACATCTTCTAAAAATAAATCCTAGCTAGATCGATTTATGCCCCAGAAACTCCCTGGACACTAAATTTTATGAAAATCGTTGCAGCCGTTTCCGAAATTCCGATTATATATATATACAAGAATTGCTCGTTTAAAGGTATAGGATTAGCGTTTGCTTAAGTAAATTAGCTTTTTATTAATAGGCTACATTACTATATCTAAACATAGATACATACCTCTTAAATATATTAATTATCATATCACATCAGATAAAATTAATTATAAACATTAAATCTGAGCTGACACCATATGCTAAGTGTTAATTTACTCGTATTTTAGTTATTTGGCATTTGTTGTAATATAAATATGGAGATGTTTTTTGACAAACATTGATTCTTTGAGAGGAAAATAAAGAAATAATTAACAAATATAATGCACAGGTACGTATTCGTATGTATTATGTTTGTAAATATTATAACTATTTATAAAACTAAATGAAACTTAAGCTGTTAAACAAAAAGACAGTCACAACAACCCTGCAACAGTAAGCATTTAAGTCTCGCGCAGGGCGGGAGCAATCCTACTATTCTGTTTTTACTATGGCAGTGTGTGGGCAGAGAGGGCAACATCGCGGCATCGCGAGGAATGGAGCGATGAGCAGCGCAAGGAGCATAGTCTAGCGGAGCAACTAGTCTTCAGAGGTACACTACTATTCTGTTTTTACTATGGCAGTGTGTGGGCAGAGAGGGCAGCATCGCGGCATCGCAAGAAATAAAGCGATGAGCAGCGCGTGGAGCATAGTGTAGCGGAGCAATTAGTCTTCAGAGGTGACAACGCATCTGTAGCCTCCTTTGTTTGCAGTTAGCTGCGGGTGTCCATGGAGTGCAGTAGCCACTTACTGGTATATTAATATAGTGTAAGTACATTAATATACCAGTATTACAAGTATATAGATGGACTGTAAGTTCATTTGTCAATTCAGGTTTATTAAGAAAAGACCTATTTTGTAAACCTCGAACAGCAAGTACCCAGGAGGTTTCTTATGTTTACGCGAACACTACACATTTAGGGTCTACCCACACGTAACACAACTACAGCCACAACCACAACACGTGGGCGGGCGCATTTTGTATTGGAAATGAATAGTACAATTTACACGTACCACATTTTGCCGTCATTATCGACTGCGTGAGTGCGTGCGTGATATCGACCACAACGCCACCACGACGCAACTACTACGAGTATCTTCGACGGTGAGAACTAGCGGTCGGCCACATCGCAAACACAACATTGCGTCGACGCAACGCGACGCCACGACTAGGGTTGCCACTTTTTTTTTTGCAATCATAGTACATTGGTGATTAAAGGTAAAAAGAAATACAAAATATCAAACTAAAGTATTTTTTTCCTTTAGCATTTAGCATTTATAAAAGTTTTTTTTTTATATAGAGGAGGAGGCAAACGAGCATGCGGTCACCTGATTGTAGTGACTACCACCGCCCATGAACAACCGCAACACCAGGGGAATTGCAGGTGTGTTGCCGGCCTATTAGAAAGTAGTAAGCTCTTTTCTTGAAGGTCCCTACGTTGTATCGGTCCGGAAAAACCGCCGTTGGTAAACAGTTGGTATACAATGAGGTTGCATGAGGGAGAAGCATTTATAAAACATATTTTATGCCGTAGTCGAACTGTGAACTGCATACGACGTAACCACATCGAAACTACTAGCGACAAAGCAACCACATCGTCATTTTGTCGCATAACCACAACGCAACTGCAAAAATTTACAGCGTCACTATTCACACGTGACCACATTTTGTCGTTGCGATGTGGTGTGGTTGTGGTACGAGTGACGAAACACGAACGACAGACACGAAATTTTACGGATTGTATGGTTACGATGCAGTACGGTAGATCTTTTAAATTGAAGGTAACCGTGGTTAATTATGCCATTGGGGCGTGGAACACCTCAGTCCCCCCCCGTGACCACGGTGGTGTAAAGTTCCCGAAACATCGGGACTTTACAAGGCGCAGGTTCGGCAGCACATGGAATACTGTTCCCATCTCTGGGCTGAGGCTCCCCAGTACCAGCTCCTTCCACTTGACCGCACCCAGCGCAGAGCGGCTCGAATCGTCGACGACCGAGTGCTTTCCGATCGGCTCGATTCACTGGCGCTGCGAAGAGATGTTGCATCTCTTTGCGTATTTTATCGCATCTATCACGGGGAGTGCTCTGAGGAATTGTTCGGATTAATCCCAGCCGCCAAATTTCATGAACGCACTACGAGGCAAACCTCCCATTACCATCCACACTATCTGGATGGTCCACTACTGTACGTTTCACTAGGAGTTTTCTTCCGCGTACGACCTCTCTGTGGAATAATTTACCACTGGCGATTTTTCCGTACCGATACGAACTGGGGACCTTCAAGAAAAGAGCTTACTCCTTTCTTAGGGGCTGGCAATACACCTGCAATTCTGGGGCGTGGGCTGCGGTAGTCATTTAACATCATGTGAACCATATGTTCGTTGTCTCTTCTATAAAAAAATCGGGAATTAAAAATAAGTTTATATACGCGATAAAATTCGTAATACTTAATTTCTTTAAAAGTATCAAGAAGAATTATTATTCCTACGTTTTAGCAATAGGTATAAAGTGGTATTATGCACCGTGAACTATTATTTCATATTTATTCTACGGTAAAGTTCTTGCAATTCACGAGTGCAGTCGACCTTTGGATGTGGTTCGACATGTACATGCAAAGTGTGACAGTGTGCGTGCCTGGCGGAGCGAGCGTCCGCACTTGTGAACTGCAAGAACTATATCGTGTACTGGGTACGGGTGTAGATTTTAATGTTCATAAGAGCTTTAAATAAGCTTAAATTGAATAAAAAGTACATATTGACTTTGAATTTGACTGCTGGGCTCAGGCCTACTCGGATTTCAGAGGAGTTACCACCTCTGGAGCTCTTAGAGCAATTAACACAGTTTTTGTTGGTGTATTTTATATACCTCATAATATGTTATTACTCAAAAATACAGATTTCCCCACGATGATTTTTTCACCGCCGAACACGTGGTAAATCAGCACTTTCCCAATTTCATTGGTGCCAACTCATCACGCCATCCGGGTTGACGGACAAACGAGTACTCGTATACAGTCTACCTGATAGTAATTAGATTCCATAGCTCATAGACGTCTATATTTTTATAGCATTGGGTGACAAACGAGCACACAGTCCACATGATACTAAGTGGATGCTGTGGCCCATAGACATCCACATTTATCCTCAATTAGGAATCAAAATGCAAATGCGTAGTCCCCCCTGAGGACTAAGATGGAATGCTTCGACTCCTGTAAAAAGGGTCTCCGGTTCTGTTCGGACCATACGAAACACAACAGCATTACGCTGCTATTTTACGCAGTTATTCTGGAAGAGCGTGGTCCTGCCCCGGTTGAGCCGACCCATTTGTGCTACAACTATAATATAGCTGCAGCGTGGCTGTACCATTTGTATCTATACTCAATTTAAAATAAAACTGCAGATGCGTTGTCTAAAGACTAATATAAAATGTCTTTTTGTGTTGTGTTCTCCATTCTCCGTACGCTGGTAATCTGTGAAAGCGTGTTCTTTCCCGGGTAGAGCAGCCCATTCCTGCTTCAGCTTATGTATCTCTACAAGATAAAATTCTCAAGGTGTAGCCACGCGTTTTTCTTTGGAAAACTGAACTCTCAAACACAGGGGCAACGGAATGTAATGCTTTTAACATTTTAGTCGACCCGCGGCAGAAAAATGTCCAATAGAAATTATCATTACAGCCTGTGAAAATCCACTGTGCTTCCCCCATAGATTTCCTTTTAGGCAAGTATCCCCCGTACTTGCCGTAATTTCCTCACTTTCAAAAGTGAGTTGGCAAAAACAGGTTTTTTGAGTTGTTATTGTTACCAGGAAGATGCTGCCCATCTTCTCTTTCTATTTCCCTCTCACGCTTCTTACGGCACCGCTGAGTCGATATGGGGTAGTGGATATTTTTACGCCGCTACTGCACGGTAAACACACGGTAGAAATTTCTCACCTATAAAATAATCAGATTCAAACCTATAACGACAATTTTCGCATTTAGGATCTAGACTACATGAATTTCAAACCTTTCCTTGTATCGCGTATAATCGTGTGATGTGACCATTGGAGCTTGACCGTGGGTCCGAGGTTCGACAGCCGCGCATTGTTTCTTTTCACGCTTCATCAAGCGTTAAGCACTGACGCGTGATTTCCTCCCACGCCCTATTCACATAAGTGAGACTGAGCCTGTGATTGTACATACATTATGTTTAGATCTTTATTAGGAACTTCGTCATCATCACGCCTTTCACAAGGCCACTGGTGAACATAAGCATTCCTCAAGGAATGCCACAAAGCAGGCTTCTGTGCCACCTGCATCCATCGACTTCCTGCACATCTTACCAGGTCATTACTCCATCTAGTGGGAGGCCGCCCTACACTTCGCCTTTGGGTTGCCACTCGAAAACCTTTCTTCCCCATCTGTTGTCGGTTCTTCGAACTTTATGGCCCGCCCATTACCACTTAAATTACTTACTTTTGTTTTACGTTATTTCTATTTTTGGTAATAAACTGTATGTCAGGCTTATTCTCTACTGTCAGCAACGTTGTGTAAAAGGTCATCCGTTTCCTTAAATATGTTCACTTGTACATGCGACCACACGTAGTAAGAGAAAAATTCGTAAATAAAATTATAGTATTACTGGCCAAAAAAGCATAAGAAAGAAAGAAAGAATTGGTGCATAATGATTTTTTACGTTTACGTGAAGACTTAAACATAAAACTATATCGCGGTTGATGCATGTGGAGCACATTTTTTTCAAGTGTGTTTAAAAAGACCTTACTCTTTTCCTTATTTATCTCAAATACTAATCTTTCATTATTTTAGCACACTATTGACATGTTGTGACGTCCTTCTGTCCGGGTTTTGACCTCGGCGACATCTTGTATTCATAAATGTCGCCGTCGTAAACCGATCTAGAGGACATTATTAATATCTATCATCAAACGCCTAACAATTTAACCGTGACAGTCGGTAACAGTTGATATATTGAGGATGGCAAACAAGGAGTAACCGACGACCTTGTATGAGTCAGGATGTGAAAATGAGGCGAAAGAGTTGTGATAGGATGCCAAATGGAAGTATTCTGCCTACCTCTCTGGGTAGCAGGAGTGGAAGATTTTTTTAATAATTATATGAAGTCTATTGACACGATGAAATTTGTAATAAGTTGTAATTGACACAGCCTCAGTCTGGTAAAGCGGATGAAAGCACGTCGCTGCTGAGGTCATCAGCAAGCGAGGGGGGCGCAGTCTCACTCACCCGAGTCCTCGCTATCCTGGGAGTGCTCGAGTTTTCCCTCTCTCTCTTCTTCGCGGAGCTAATCAGCTAAGCATTGATTTTTTATTTTTTATTGAAACTTAGCCAAATGTTGAAAACTCTAACAAAACTAAAACTTTATTTTTCATTTTTCATTTCTTTTTTTTTTTTCTTTAAACTAAGAAGAATTATTGGAAAACTCCTGAGTACGGACGCTTTTGTTAAACAATAAAGTGCAACAATTATTTTAAACGAAACAAAACAAAATTAAACAGCCATTTACATTTCATGGCTTCCAACGTGATGGTGGAGAGATTGAAAAATAGATTGTGTTGAACAATTGATATTTTCAAAAGTTGTCGTGTTTACCCCTCCATGCGGACTTCATAAATCTACACCATAAGCCGATAAAACCACTTTTTTATTGTAAAAATAGTAATTAATCAATTTAAAAAATATGTTCAAAAATAATTTATCTTTCAGACAATGTGATTTTTATATCATTTGTATGTTCAATATGATTGTTAGATACGATTTCACGCGACAAAACGTTGGATTTTTGATTTTTAGGCGCTGGTAGAATATACCTACGCGCGGCTGCTTAAGGTGACTCTAGTCGACATTATTTCCATAGAAATTTCGGAGGGGTTTTACTCCGCTGTTTGACAGTGTACATCCAAAGTTAAACATGATATCGTTTTGTCTCATTATTAATTTTGTCTGTACCGAAACAGAATAGTAAAATAAAAAGTCAGTAAAAAGTTACGAGCTACCAAAGATTCGTTTTTATTGCCAATTTTAACACAACTTTGGGCGTAAATTAGTAATAAAAGCAGTGTAAAATTTCCAAAACAAAGTCGGTACCGACACAGCTCAATTATCGAAGAATTCAATAAATTTTATTGGTAATTGATTCATGCAGTGGTTTTTTCGTAAAACCCCTCCTTCCAAAGGCCTTTTCGTATTTTTTTTACGCGCGCGTGTTTATATGAATTATCGTGCATCTCACTGAATAATGTTTCCCCCCGGTGCGGTGCAGGAGGACGACACTTACACAAACATGCATGCGCGGTGACGCGCGCTTATTCTAGTTTTATTCGACTCAGTCAGCCTCAGCTGCGGCCTGTGACGTTCGTATGACTATAGCTATACCTGCGCTCTAAATTACTACGCTACATTGACCCCTGCTTGAACTTTGGATTAAATCAAATTGATATAAGCACAGACAAAAATAGAGGAATATATAAATAAAATTTTGAAAAAAAAAACGATCTCAAAATTTTATTAATGTTCCGCTAATTTTATCTGTACGAATGTAAATCAAATTGACATAGGTACAATTTGATTTACATTCGATTATAATTATATTCTCAGACGTGCAGGTTTCCTCAATATGTTTTCCTTCACCGCCGAGCACGTGGTAAATCAGCACAATTGCAATTAACAATTTCATTGGTACCGGCGGGGATCGAACTCGGGTCTGCATGTCTGAGAAATTAAAAAATATATATTTCGAAGAAATGTGAAGTTCGTCAACACGCATTGAGGCAGCGTGGCGGACATTTCCTTGCCTTAAAACCCTCTCAGAAATTAGAGGAGGCCTGTGCCCAGCAGTGGGACGTATATAGGCTGTAACTTTACTTTTTTTTACTTTTATAAATATGTTATTTTACCGACGAAAATTTTAAAGAAAAATAAAAAATAAGCAACCGACAACCTCCTAGGTCCCTAGGTGACTTGCGAGATGTCAGTGTAACAAAACAAAACGGCCCAGAAAAACAGACTTTCCAACCGATAGCTAAATCAGCACGCAACAATTTCATTGGTGCCAGTGGGGATCGAAACCGGGTTGCTCCCGTACTGTGATACCTATAACGAGCGCTAGCCATGTGAGCTACCACGGCTCTCAACGACATCGTTCCGTTCGTGTACAGCGCTGAAGATAGCAGAGTAAAAAATTAGAGATTGTGGTGTTTGAAATTTGTCATCTGTGAGAGTAAATTTTATCTGTGTACTCTGTAACAAATAACTATATAGAAAAAAATGTGAAAATGATATTTCGCCATTTTTGTTTGTGTACTGGTTAGGAACTCGATCAAAAATTTGATAATTTTTCTGTTTTTATACGTTATTTCTAATGTTATTTTACATCAAATTAATTGTGAAGATATTTTATTTAGGAAATATGTTTCATTACGACGATTCAAAAACGTTTACATATAATAATTTACTTCGAAATTCACTATACGCGATTATCGTTTATTGATTATATTATGTTGTTTAAAAAGTATTCCTATCAGCTTTGTGTTAAATGGATGCTAAATATAAAAGAATGCTTCAGTATTGATAGCAATTTATAAACGAAATATCTGTTGAGATGTGTCTAGAAATTATTAATACTTATTTTTATTTATTTATTAAAATAATGAATAAATAAAAATAAGTATACATTTATCTATATTGAGTACTAGTTTTTCCCCGCGATCTCGCCCGCGTGGAATATGGATTTCATGAGTTTTAATTCTTTTTTTAATTTTAAATTTAAGTTAGTACGAGTTTGTAGGTAGGTACTGCTGATTTCTCAGCAAGCGTCGAGCGGCACGGAATAGGGTGGTATGTATGTGTGCATCGTGTTCGTGTAATTTCGTTTTTGTTCTAACGGTTCGGAACGCCGTACGAACAAGACGTGCGTTCTAACTGCTCTTCACTGATACTATCTCTGTCGGGCACGATGCCAGGTGAGACAACGTGCTTTTTGGCCGCGCCCACCAATGAGTTCGAGCCCGCGACTTGTGCCACCTTAAGGCATGCAATAAGAGTTTTCAATATTTGGCTAAGTTTCATCGAGTTCTTGCGAAGGCTAGATCCTGAAAATTTTTACAAACTGAAGATTTTCTTAGTTCTTTGGTGTTGCAGAATGTAAAATGCAGATGCGTTGCTACCTTTGCGGAGTAAGTACTATGATGGAATGCCTTGTTTCCGGTAGAAATGGTGTCCGGTTCTCTACACTCACCATACAAAACACAGCAGCATTGGGTTACTACTTATTTCACACTGGTATTCTGTGAGATCGTGTTCCTTCCGAAGTCAAGCCGACCCATCATTCCTGCTAAATTCATAATATAGCTGCATGTTAGTTCTACCATGTAATACTCGTAAATGTTCATGCACTAAGCTTTAACACGCTAATAGAATTATTCCAATAAATATGTCGGCGTTAACGGCCATTTATACGCATTAACTAACAATAATAAAATGAAACTATTGCAATGGATCTTGTGCTTAACCGATTAAATAAATAGCAGTAATCCCTTTAACAACTTTATATTGCTTTAAAGAGGGTTAACTAGGATAATTTTAATAAATTTCGTCTACAAGTTTCTTATGTAGATAAAATAAATTATGTAATTTTCACGTGGTAGTCATGCTGCAACTATATTATGGTTGTAACAAGAATAGGTTTACTCGACCGGTGTAGAACCACGCTCTCACAGAATACCAGTGTAAAATAGCAGCTTAATGCTGCTGCGTTTTGTATGGTAAGCGTAGAGAACCAGAGAACCTTTTTACTGATACGAGGTATTCCATCTTAGTACTCAGGGGTGACAACGCAACAACATTTTGACTGTTTATCGAAGATAAATGTAAATGTTTATGGTCCACAGCGTCCACTTACCATCAGTTGGGTGGATGCTCGCTTGTTACGCTAATTCTGTAAAAGAAATGTTTTACAACCGAAAAATGAACGAAGCAAAAGAACAAATTTCATTTTGAAATTTTAAATTCTGAAACTACACTGTCTTAGCGCCGACTTCTGAAGTTATAATGTGGAAATTATTTTTTTCTTTTTAGTTCTTTGAAGTTTATCTACACACAAAAGAACTTTCAGTCCACCTGATGTTAAGTGGTTACTGCAGTCTACAGCCACCGGAAACGAACTTCAAAGAAGGTTACAGTTACGTTATCACTTCTGAGGAAGATGGAATGTCTCAAAGCGTGCAATAAGACTGGTTCCCTTCAGTGTGGAACAACAGCAGATGCTGAAATGCTTAAGAAGGAGAGGTAACACCTAAGACTGACTTCTAGACAAAAGAGATATCCCACCAGCATGTAAAAAAGTCACCACTTAAAACTGCAATTATCTAACCGAATTAGTGTCACCAGAATTCAAACTCGGCTTGCTCGCGTTATTTAAAATTTAAGATCGTGTCCCCTGAGTTGCCACGACTTAAATATTACATTATTTACAGTGCATTGGGGTAAGATCGGTGATGGGGTAAGACCGTAAAATTCAAATTTTCGGTGAATTATGCTATATTTTTGAAAGCTAGCAATATGGTACAAGACTCCATTTTATTCTGCCCCGACCCCAAGTTCCAGCCAGTCGCTCCGAGAAGTAGGGCGTGTGTTACGCAGTATTTTATAAAACAAGGTAATTTATGTATTTTTTTCGTCCGTCCGGTCTTTCCCTATCACTTTTATTTGCGATTTTTAGCGATGTCCGGTCTTACCCCTTGATGGCCAATTCTTGATCATGCATATAAAAATTATGCCTTGTCTTCGCACACGTTTTAAGCAGAAACTGTTGAGTTTTGAAAAGTAAAAGCTTCTCATAGCTAAATAACGCGTAAACATTAACGATTTGCGCCATGTTTCAGAAATCTGACGTATATGGATGTCGAGAAAATAAAGTTTTTGCCCGACTCTTTTAACTAGTCGAAAATCGTCCGGTATTACCCCAACGCGGCTTATATCTTACAATTCTATCTAATCTATACAAATGTAATTGAAGTATTTACCTCTTACATCGAAATAACTGCCTTTTATTGAGCTGTATTTACTATATCGAGCTTTAAGGCATTTTTAACTAATTTAAAAAATAACTATCTGTTTTTCTGTCTGTCTATTCAGGTATCAGGTAGAGAGCAACGTCAGTAGTCTAGGCTATATTTTATACAAAAAACTTGGAGATTTCTTTAAGGAAATCCAAAAATGTGTAAAAGATTTTTTGATTATGCTTAAATCTAAATAGTTACACATTAATAGATCCTAGCAGCAGGCACAGACATGGCGGGTGCTGGAAGAACTCTACTTATTGAAATTTGAAATAAAAGTCGATTAAATCGTACAGTAAGACATAAGAGGATTGCATTGCATGCATCATAATCACTCAATTAATCAATATATTCTTTATTGTTCAATATCCGTTGACTAAAGCCTTACTCTGTGCAATACACATTAATAACGAGACAAAACGAAATATTTATATACGATAATATAGAAAGTACAACATACAAATTATTTAAAAGTTTATTTTAAACACCTCGTGGGCGGGTAAGTGTAATAGTAATCTAATAAATATATAAACCAAAATGCACAACTTTACAAATAATATAAAGCGGTCCCGACAGCCCGGGACTCAGGTTGCTCGACCAATAGTAGCCACTAGCCAGGGCTCGTATCATCCATCACTGTGACGTCTCGCGCCCGCACGCCATAATCACGGATAATTTGGACCCGAAGGCGATTTAGGATTCCTGCTCAACATTGTTTCTTATTATACAATGAACTCACGTATACGCCAGGGGTTAATAATTGGTCAAGTGCGTGTTTGGACGCGTGTATAGTAGTAAGATATAAAGAGCATTTTATTTGATATACATACCACATTTAAAACAAAAACATAATATAAACGCAAGTCATAAAATTATACATGTAGGGGTATCATTCTTCGACTGCTTACGCCACAAAAACAATATTAAAGTTTTGATAAAAAGTTAAAGCTCATGATAATTTTAAAATAATAGCTTCTAAAGTCAGTGTTACTTCAGAAGCTGTAAATTTTAATACAAAAAGCGATAACGTTTTTCTCCAGGTAAACATAGTAAATTTTCCGTTTACGGTTTTATTTAAAAGAAACATTGCGTAAGATAAGTTATTAGCATCTATATATCTATATTTTTGACTTAAAAACTTCCTCGAGCGATTTTTTCCAAATTAAACTAAACCGAATTAATAAAAAGTAAAATGTACAGACCTAGATTAAGGTGTGTAATCTAATGAGATGAAAATTGTTTCATTTTGTAATGTTTTAGGGGTGTGAAAAGGTTATCGTCCAAAACGATTTTCGGCGATACTTCGCGCAGTGTATATATTCTTTGGCGATACGGAGCGAGCTTGATAGCATTTTGAAAATACCTACTCACGCCGCGTGTCGGCACTACACAATCCTGTCAAGAAGGTTTTTATTCGTGGTAGAACCATGCTGCAGTTATAATATGGTTGTAGCACGAATAGGTCGGCTCAACCGGGATAGGACCACGCTCTACCAGAATACCAGCGTGAAATACCAGCAGTTCAATGTTGCTGTGTTTCGTATGGTGAGTGTAGAGAACCGGAGACCCTTCTCACTGAAAACGAGGCGTTCCATCTTAGTCCTCAGAGGTGGCTACTGCATCTTGATTAATCGAAGATTGCTGTAGATGTCTATGGGGCACAACATCTACTTACCGTTAGGTGGACTGTGTGCTGGATTGTCACCCTTATTTGATTAAAAAAAAAACATTCGCTAAAACGCATTGAGAACAGCGCGACAAACTAACTGCTAATAGCCGTTTAGAAACAAGAGGCCTGTTGTGTGCACATATGTTTATAGACTGTCACTTCATGTTTTACACAATAAATGAAGAACATAGTCCTTTCGCAAACTAAAAAAAATATTTAAAAAAGCAATTATCTATCTATAGTTTTTTTAGGGTTTTTTTTGGGGTGGTGGTTTTGGGGGGGCACCAAAAACCACACGGTTGTGTGTGTTTACTTTTTAAAAATTAATCAAACACAAATAATGTTTCTACCTATGTCAGTTTTAGACTGATACCATCCATCCGATTTTGACGAATTTTTGTTTTTGTTTGTATGGGTCCCTAGATGGTATCTAGGGTGGGGTGGTATCTATATGAGATCCAGAAATCACCTATGTGAAGCCGGAGCAGAAGTTAAAAATAAAACACATAAATTGCACACCGGATGGAGGTTTGGGGATCATGAAACATTCCGAATAATAAAACAATGCCGTATTGGGAGCAGGTGTTTCTGTCGGACAACAAAAAAAAACTTCGTCGCAAAACAACAGGGATCCCACCGCCCGCATATCAGTTGCTCTTCCCGCCTTTTACCTGACACAATGGAATTCAAAAACGAACAAAAAATAACACCGTACTTCGATTTATTCATACCACCTTCCGTGCCTCTCATCTCTTATATTCCTATAAGGAAAGGGATTCCGCATAAGGTATTTCTGGCGTCCCTAATTTTATCTTGTATTGTAAGATAGATAAATTTTTGAATTTATTGGTTGGTATAAGACCGCCCCGATAAATATCTTAATTTATATATTCAGATGTAAGGGGGAGGACACAATTATCCTGCAATCGGGCCATCTGCTTTACTCTCGGGAGGGAGACGGCCTATCCCAAGACGGAGTAGGTTTCCTCGTTCATAAGATCCTCACTAACAGCATTGTAAAAATCTCCAGTGTGTTGACACGGGTAGCGTAACTTGTATCAAAGAGTTGTTGTTGTTGTTATCAAAGAGATATTCTCTGAAGATCGTACAAGTTTATGCCCCGACCTCGGCACATTCGGCTGACGAAGTTGAAACTGTCTATGAAGACATTTCTAGGGCCTTACGTAACACCACAAAGGCCCACTACAATGTTGTTATGAGGGATATAATGCCAAAATGGGTAAACACAGCTGAGCGGGACAAGTGAAAATAAATAGACTTATACCTAAATAAGACGAACATTTTTATATTATAGTAGTTTAGAGTTTGTACTTAAATAGGATATAAGCGTTTATATTGTGTTAATAAAGACTATAGTTTAAAGTTACACATAAAATAGGATATAAGCGTTTATGTTGTGATTATAGTTTAAAGTTACACATAAGAGAAGATATAAGCATTTTATATTAAGAAAACTAATAGTGTAAAGCTTATATTCATGTATTAGAATTAGTAATTCACTTTGTATAATAATATAACTAGACACTAGACTAGCCAGGCACTTTCACCGAACGAGACACCCTCTTACGGTCAAGTTGGCGAGCTGCGCAGAGACTAGCCGACATCTTCTGGCTACGCTGGGTGAAGGAGTACCTCCCTGAGCTCCAACACCGGCGGGAGCCCCACGGACGAGGCCAAGCAGTACGCGTCGACGACCTCGTACAGATCGTCGATCCGAACCTACCCCGCAACGTGTGGATACGAGGAAGAGTCATCGCTACATATCCGGGTCCTGACAACATCGTGCGGACAGTGGACGTGCTGACAAAGGGAGGAGTCCTACGCCGGCCAATAAGGAAGCTGGTGATCCTGCCTCTATCTACGGACGTCGAGCCCGCACCGGAAGCTGATGCGACGCGGTCGCACGGCGGGAGTGATGTGCGGGACAAGTGAAAATAAATAGACTTATACCTAAATAAGACGAACATTTTTATATTATAGTAGTTTAGAGTTTGTACTTAAATAGGATATAAGCGTTTATATTGTGTTAATAAAGACTATAGTTTAAAGTTACACATAAAATAGGATATAAGCGTTTATGTTGTGATTATAGTTTAAAGTTACACATAAGAGAAGATATAAGCATTTTATATTAAGAAAACTAATAGTGTAAAGCTTATATTCATGTATTAGAATTAGTAATTCACTTTGTATAATAATATAACTAGCTTAAGGTAAACAATGTAACTCAGCTCTGTAGCGCCTCGCGCTGATTGGTCGACGCCGTCACACGGTACGCACGCCGTACTACTCGACCCGGCCGAGGTAGTATAAAAGAGGGGCGATTTTCGTCGTTCGACACAGTCGGCGGCCAGCTCTCTCAAGAAAAACATCAAATATAGAAGAAAGAAAAAAGTGTCAGTGTTTTATTCTCCACCAACCCAGCACACAAATGTGCTTGTAGGGCACATTTAATGGTCCTTCGCCAGCCGAATATTGTGGAAAATAATTACCTGAAGACTTCAAATAGTGCTACATCGAGTTAAGAAGACTTCTCGGAAATCGTTATTCGATGAAAAAGTCAGCTAACAGTATGGCCGTTACGCGTTCCGAGGGAAGGGGCAGCAAGCCGCCGTCGTCCAAGGCTACCACCTCGGCGACCGGTACCAACAGTGCGGAAGCCAGTACGGAATCGACAGCTACAGGGACGACCGCCACGGAGACTTCGGAGTATACAGACACCTCCGCGGCAACTGATCCATCCACCGTGACTTCCGCCACCGCAGCAACCACTTCGTCCGCCGCCACCTCAGCCGCAACCGCCACCCCCGCCGCGCACCCCGCCAGCACCGTCGCTCCTTCCGTAACTCCATCCGCGGCGACAACGCTAACTGCGGGTGCGAAGGCCAAACAGCTGATGAAGCCGCCCGCTACTGTCACCAGAGCAACTCGCCGAGAAACAGAAACTGATACAGTGAAGCGAGCCATAAGAAGCACCGCCGGTCCATCGAAGCAAACCGCATTACAGGAACCCCGCCTGCCCAGCAAGAAGGGAGGAGGGGGGGGATCTACACACAGTAGAACGAAGCAGCTCAAGCTTGCAAAGGCGAAAGAAGATTTGCTACGCCTTCAAGTGGAATTAGCCGCAGCACGTCTTGCTGCCTTGGAAAGGGAAGACTCAGAAGAGGAGGAGGAAGAAGAAGATGACGCCTCCCTCTACTCAGAAGTCAATGCAAGAGTGGACGACTGGTTGGAAAATCAAGTGAATCGCCCGGTGTTAGCAATCACCAACGAACCTCACCATGCCATAGAAGAACCAACAACCGCCCACGCAGAAGAACCAAGTCAGAAAAAGCATGAAGAAACACATCAGTCACCGGCGGGAGGTCAAACTGACGTAGCCCTCCTAGCTGAAGCCATCACTCGGGCTGTCAACGCCGCCCAACGACCTAAGTTCGTCGAGTTACCATTCTTCAGTGGGTCTCATCAGGAATGGCTACCCTTTCGCGCCGCCTACTACGAGACAGAAGCAACATTTAGCGCAGTTGAAAATACGAATCGACTCAGAAGAAACTTGAAAGGGAAGGCCAAGGAAGCAGTTGAAGGCCTACTTATGACCAACGCACACCCGGCTGAAGTAATGAAGACTTTGGAGTCAAGATTTGGAAGACCAGAGTCAATAGCCATGCTGGAGATGGAGACGCTTAGAGGTCTGCCGCGCCTTACTGAGTCACCAAGAGATATATGCATATTCGCCACCAAGGTCTCCAACGTAGTGGCGACTCTGAAGACTTTGGGTTGTTTTAACTACATGTACAATCCTGAACTCGCGAAGACAATAGTAGACAAACTGACGCCAACTCTGCGTTATAGATATTACGACTTCTCAGCCATGCAGCCACGTGAAGACCCTTGTCTCGTCAAGATAGAGAAGTTTTTCAAAAGGGAAGCAGAATTGTGTGGACCCTACGCGCTGCCCGAACAGATGACACCGCCTACTACAGCCGCACTACAAAGGAAGACTCAAAGGATCAACAACGTGACTGAGAAGACATACATACCAAGGTGCGTTGTATGTGAAGATACGGGGCACACCAACGCCACAGAATGTGAACAATTCAAGAAGTTAGATGCAAATGCAAGATGGGACATGGCCAAGTCCAAGCGCCTCTGCTTCAGGTGTCTTCGCTATAGGAACAAGACACACCACTGCCGACCCAAGTCATGTAATGTCAACAGTTGCAAGTACTCCCACCACAAGATGCTGCACTACGAAAAGAAGTCGGTAGACACAGAAGCAAAAGAAAATCAAGGGGCATCAGATCAATCAGAGGTCATCAACTCAACGTGGACCGTCAAGAAGCAATCGTATTTAAAAATCCTACCGATCCAGGTTAAAGGACCAAAAGGAGCTGTCAACACCTTCGCGTTGATGGACGACGGCTCAACAGTCACGCTCGTCGACGATAGCATAGTAACAAGCGTCGGAGCAACGGGCCCCATAGACCCACTGAAGATAGAAACCATCAACGACAAGAAAGTATCGGAGTCAGCATCAAGAAGAGTCACCATCAAACTAAAGGGGCTCAACGATCATGAAGAACAAATACAAGCGCGCACAGTGAAGAACCTGCAAGTCTCATCTCAACGGGTCCCACAGGAACTAGTGGAGGAGTGTCAACACCTCTCTGATATCCAAGGACATCTCACATATACAAACGCAAAGCCACGAGTACTGATCGGTCAAGATAACTGGCATCTTCTGCTGACATCAGAAGTAAGAAGAGGAGACAAGAACCACCCAGTGGCATCTCTCACGCCACTAGGTTGGGTACTCCACGGAAGTCAGACACGAAGCTTCGGACGGAACATCGATTTCGTGTCACACATCGCAGAGGATCCAGACGAGAATCTAGAGGACCTTGTGAAGCGATACTTCGAGATGGACGCACTCTGCATAAAACCCAAGAGACCGAAAACTGATCCAGAAGAACAAGCACTTCGTATCTTGGAAAAGACCACAACAAAGATAGAAGAAGGAAGATTCCAGACCGGTCTTCTCTGGCGCAAAGACGATGTCAAGTTACCAGACAACTATGAAAACTCGCTGAAGAGGCTCTTCAATATAGAGAAGAAGATAGATCGTGATCCTACTTTAAAGAAGAAATACGTGGAACAAATGGACGCTCTCGTCGCAAAGGGCTACGCCGAACCTGCCCCAAAACAGAAGACAGCTGACAAGACTTGGTACCTACCTCACTTTGCAGTAGTCAACCCAATGAAACCGGAGAAATTGCGGGTGGTACACGATGCCGCAGCCAAGACCAAAGGGGTGGCACTTAATGACATGCTACTCAAAGGGCCTGACCTACTACAATCGCTACCGGGTGTCGTCATGCGCTTCCGACAACACATGATCGCGGTTACGGCGGACATCAAGGAGATGTTCATGCAAGTCAAGTTGCGAGAACAAGACAGAGACGCACTGCGTTACCTGTGGCGTGGGGATCGACGAGACGACCAACCTCCGGAAGAATACAGAATGACATCGTTAATCTTCGGAGCATCGAGTTCGCCTTCGACAGCAATATACGTCAAGAACCTGAACGCCAAACAGCACGGGGAAACTCACCCAGAAGCCGCAGCTGCCATCATAAAGAAGCACTACGTCGACGACTACCTGGACAGCTTCAGAACCCTCGAAGATGCCAAACGCATCACGAAGAGTGTACGAGCCGTGCACATGAAAGCCAGCTTCGAGTTGAAACAGTGGAAATCGAACTCAGCGTCACTCCTAGAAACACTCGGAGAAAACAATCAGACAGAAGACATGGAACTCTACAAAACAGAAGAAAAAATGGAACGAGTTCTGGGTGTTGTCTGGAAGATCAACTCAGACGAACTCACCTTCAACCTTAACTTAGCCAGAATATCCTCAACACTCCTAGAAGGGAAGCAGCCGACGAAAAGGGAAGCACTGAGAATAGTGATGTCGCTCTTCGACCCGCTCGGGCTCGCCTCACCTATCACCATCAGGGCAAAACAACTACTCCAGGAAGTCTGGCGTAGAGGAACAGCATGGGACGACAAGATCGACGAGGACCTGGCGGAGCAGTGGGAAATGTGGATGGAGCATCTGAAAGGCCTCCGCGAAGTAGCAATCCCGCGGCAATATCTTCACTACAGCGACGCGGCCTCCCTAGAACTTCACGTCTTCAGCGATGCCAGCGAGTCAGCCTACTCTGTGGTTCTCTTTTGGAGAACTGTAACAACAGTAGGCGAGGCCCACCTATCCCTCATTATGGCGAAAGCAAAGGTGGCACCGTTAAAATTGACGTCCATCCCAAGATTGGAACTACAGGCTGCAGTCATGGGCACCAGGCTCGCAGAAACAGTAGTCGAAGAACACGAGAGGAAACCTGACCGCAAAGTATTCTGGACGGACAGCAAGACAGTACTAACCTGGATAAGGACAGGGTCACGTTCATATAAGCCCTACGTGGCTCATCGTCTAGCAGCAATAGAAGAAAGTTCCAAAGTTAACGACTGGCGCTGGGTGCCAACAAAGCTGAACGTGGCGGACGATGCCACACGAGACGTGCCAGCAGCATTTAATAAAGACCATCGATGGTTCAAAGGACCTGACTTCTTATATCTAACAGAAGACTTCTGGCCGACGGAAACCACAAGAGCAATAGCGGAAGAACCTTCCGACGAAGAAAGAACACATCACGTGAGCAACAAAGGAAGACTGAAGCTTGCAGAAGGTCTACCTGATCCAGCGAAGTTCTCCAACTGGGACCGACTCCGATACTCAACCGCACGTGTTCTACAGTTCATTCAACTCTGCAGAAACACCAAACAGAGAGTCAACTACAAACGAACAAAGAAGAATAAAGAGGCTGATCCCACTTGGAAAAAGAACAAAGCTACCGTAAAATGTCAGGCGCGCACGACGACAAAAAAGCGGTCACCAGAAGACATAAAGCCACTAATGGTCTCAGCCGAGCTTCTTAAAACAGCTGAAGAACTCCTGATGCGATCCTCTCAAGAAGAATCCTTTACGGAAGAAATAGACAGTCTAAACAGCGGGAAGCCGATCAACAAAGAGAGCCGCCTTCACCAGCTCAGCGTAGAGTCCATAAACGGCACACTACGACTTAGAAGTCGTATTCGAGCGGTCTGCGACATGGAAGAAAAGTTCAAGAACCCGATGATAATCGACGGTGATCATCACACGGTCAAACTCTGGGTACAGGCTATACATCGGCAACTCCATCATGCCGGTGTAGAGGCCACAGTCAACGAGTGTCGGCAGCAGTATTGGGTACTGAGACTGCGTCCTACCGTACGCGCAATAATACGAAGATGCCTATTCTGCAGAATGAAGACGCAAGTACCGCCGCATCCGAGAACCGGAGACCTGCCAACATGTCGCTTAGCTCACCACAAGCGCCCCTTCACCTACACCGGGGTGGACTATTTCGGACCCCTTTCGGTGACTGTCGGACGAACTCGACAAAAGAGATATGTGGCCATTTTTACATGTCTCACTACGCGAGCCATACATCTAGAAGTCGCCGGCTCACTCAGCGCTGACTCCGCGGTAATGGCCATAAGGCGAATGATCGCGCGGCGAGGCTGCCCGACAGAAATATGGTCAGACAACGGCACCAACCTGAAGGCAGCCGATAAGGAACTACGACGGGCGGTCGACGCAGCGACCTCAGAAGAAGCAGCGAAGAGGACTATCTCCTGGCGCTACATCCCGCCTGGAGCTCCATTTATGGGCGGAGCCTGGGAGCGAATGGTTCGCTCTGTCAAGACCGCTCTCATCGCGACGTTGCACGAACGTCATCCGACAGAGGAAGTCCTCACAACACTACTAGTAGAAGTAGAATACACAGTCAACAGCCGCCCGCTGACTCACGTCTCAGTCAGTCCAGAGGATCCTGAAGCTCTTACTCCTAACCACTTCTTGTTGGGAGGACCGGGACGAGTACCACAGCCAGGCACTTTCACCGAACGAGACACCCTCTTACGGTCAAGTTGGCGAGCTGCGCAGAGACTAGCCGACATCTTCTGGCTACGCTGGGTGAAGGAGTACCTCCCTGAGCTCCAACACCGGCGGGAGCCCCACGGACGAGGCCAAGCAGTACGCGTCGACGACCTCGTACAGATCGTCGATCCGAACCTACCCCGCAACGTGTGGATACGAGGAAGAGTCATCGCTACATATCCGGGTCCTGACAACATCGTGCGGACAGTGGACGTGCTGACAAAGGGAGGAGTCCTACGCCGGCCAATAAGGAAGCTGGTGATCCTGCCTCTATCTACGGACGTCGAGCCCGCACCGGAAGCTGATGCGACGCGGTCGCACGGCGGGAGTGATGTGCGGGACAAGTGAAAATAAATAGACTTATACCTAAATAAGACGAACATTTTTATATTATAGTAGTTTAGAGTTTGTACTTAAATAGGATATAAGCGTTTATATTGTGTTAATAAAGACTATAGTTTAAAGTTACACATAAAATAGGATATAAGCGTTTATGTTGTGATTATAGTTTAAAGTTACACATAAGAGAAGATATAAGCATTTTATATTAAGAAAACTAATAGTGTAAAGCTTATATTCATGTATTAGAATTAGTAATTCACTTTGTATAATAATATAACTAGCTTAAGGTAAACAATGTAACTCAGCTCTGTAGCGCCTCGCGCTGATTGGTCGACGCCGTCACACGGTACGCACGCCGTACTACTCGACCCGGCCGAGGTAGTATAAAAGAGGGGCGATTTTCGTCGTTCGACACAGTCGGCGGCCAGCTCTCTCAAGAAAAACATCAAATATAGAAGAAAGAAAAAAGTGTCAGTGTTTTATTCTCCACCAACCCAGCACACAAATGTGCTTGTAGGGCACACACACGGGCGCCGAATCGATTTTGGGACACCACGGTTTTAGGATCAGGAATCACAGGAGGCAAATGCTGGTCAACTTCCTCGAGAAAGAGGGACTATTTCTGATGAATACGTTTTTCGCGAAGTTAGTACGTAGCATTAGTACTATGATAATAAAAAAATTAGATTGAATTCATCAAGACGTACAAAAGGCACATATTCACATGTATCTCAGTGATCAACAAATTCAATACCGGAAGCGATCACCGACTTGTTCGAGGCACTCTGAATATCGATTTTACGCTTGAAAGGTCCCAATTGGTGAAGTCTACGATTCTACCAAATCTGTTTCAAACCGTAACTGGCTCCCAACGCTTCCATCTAGAACTTAAAAACCGATTCGAATTCGATGTCCTGCGTGATTAAGGTCTTAAGGGATAAGGGCAACAGGTTTTGTGGCAAGCAACATACGGGCCGAAAGCCAAAGTTCTCAGTTGAGACACTTCAGCTTATGAAAAGAAGGCGTGAGTTAACAACTGCATCACCATCGGGACAGGTGACACTAACCAAGCTTGTGTGGAAAGCTGTGAGGCGGGACCTGCGTCGCTCTAATGCAATTGCGATACAAGCGGCAATATAGCGAAACAAAGTATTCAAAATCTTTGTTCGTGAGCTTGGAAGAAGTCACATCGCAAAACTCTAGACGCATGATGGCAAATTCTTCATGTCAAAGCCTGAAGTTCTCTCTGATATCGAACATTATAATGGCAAACTATATGCCTCACATAAACCTACCTAACCTACCCCTACCTAAATTCGATGATCTCAGAGCCACGCTGATCCGCCACTATACCAACGAGCTGCCAGACATCTGCCTTGGGGAGATTGAGCTGGCCCTCGGCCAACTTAAAAAGGGAAATGAGGTCAACCCTTGCTAAAAGAGCTCTGTCGAGTTTTTAACTACATCTTACGAGATGGGAGAACTCCAAGGCGTGGAGCAGAAGCATTACAGTCTTGTTTCACAAGAAAGGTGACAATACTATGCTAAAAAATTATCGACCCATCTTGCTTCTGAACCACGTCTATAAGTTGTTTTCAAGGGTCATCACAAATCAACTCCCGCAAAAACTCGACGACTTACAGCCTGCGGGACAGGCTGGGTTTCGAGGAGGATTTGGCACATTCACACAGTGCGGCAAATAATACAGAAGACAACAGAGTATAATCAGCCCCTGTGTCATGTATTTGTGGACTATGAGAAAGCCTTTGACTCCATTGAAACTTGGGCTGTTCTAAATTCTTTGCAGCGGTGCCAAATTGCCTGGCGGTACATCGAAGTACTGAGATGCCTTTATAAAACCTGTACGATGTCCGTCCAAGTACAGGACAGTCAAACAAAACTAATACAGTTGCATCGCGGAGTGAGACCGGGAAATGTTATATCCCCTAAGCAGTTTACAAATGCACTGGAAGATGTTTTTAAGACGTTAGACTGGAAAGGACGCGGTATTAACCTAAACGGTGAGTACATCTCAGACTTACGCTTTGCTGATGATATCGTCATCATGGCAGAATCGCTGTAGGAACTTCAGGATATGCTGAACAGACTAAATGAATCCTCGCAACGTATTGGTCTGTGCATGAATCTAAACAAGACAAAAGTTATGTTCAACGATTACGTCATGCCAAATCCAATTATTGTTGATGGTGAAATTCTTGAAATTGTCCAGGAATATACCTACCTCGGGCAGATATTGCAACTAGGTAAGAATAACTTCGAGAAGGAAGCCGATCGGAGGATTCAGTTGCGCTGGGCAGCATTTAGAAAGCTCCGTCGGCTCCGGGCTCTCGTCGCCCATACCGCAAAGTCTGAAGACAAAATTCGAAATGAAGAAATTCGCCGGAGAACCAAGGTTACTGACATAGCCTTCCGTGTTTGTAAGCTGAAGTGGCAATGGGCTGGTCATGCCTGTAGCAGAAGTGACAACCATTGGAGTAGACGTGTTATGGAGTCGAGACCGCGTCTAGGCAAACGTAGTGTGGGACGCCCTTCGACCAGATGGAGCGACGATCTGCGCAAGGTAGCTGGCAGCAACTGGATGCATGTAGCCGAAGATCGGGCCTTGGGAGAGGCCTATGTCCAGCAGTGGACTGCCGCAGGCTGATGATAATATTCAGATGTATAAATATCGATCTCCTCTTTTGGCTCAGAATTGCCCTCACTATACGAACTACGGCAGCATTAAGCTGATAAAGGGTTTTTAAGAGGGACGCTCAACTTTTACAGCGTATAGCGGCCATCGTGGTAAAGCGATGGCTGTCGAATTCGATAAGAATATTTATTTAGTGTGTGTTCCGATATACGGTGTAAGGTGTGAGCGTGACGTCAATTAAGTATACTGTGAAGCCGTTCCTTTTTAGTTTACTATTCTAGTTACTGTTTAAAACGGTACGCAGTCCAGTTCTATCACCCCCTTTTTCGACACTGTTTTCGAATGAAAATATTTATCATGTACATGCTTTCTGTTCAACAAGAAAAAATATTATTTGAATGTTTTTGCTTTTAAAACCTAATGTCCGAGTTTATTTGAATAACAAAATTAATTAATAATAATAACAATCATTCCTGGAAGTTTAAATCTCTAGGCGCTGTTATGGTTTTTGATCACGTGAAAGCGCCAGTGTTCACAGTACAAAAATGGCGGTGATTTATGACGTTATATATTTCCCTAGGATACTGCGGCAGTATGCTGGCAGTCTATAATGGGATGAATTTTTCACCTGTGAGAGCACTGATCAGGGCTCACAGTGTATATTCCGTACGTTGTGTCCAATTTATGGCATTCATGGCCGTCCTGCAGAGTCCACATATCGTCAGTGAAGTTCTAACAGTACGAAAGTCAAAAATGGCTACTTTACAGGAGAGTGAAAAAACTGTATGAAATGGATGTAACTTATGCATAAGGCCATATTGTGTTTAATTATTAATACAAATGAACTCTGTGATGATTTGAACTCGTGAAAATCGCGAGAATCTTTTCCATTGAAGTAATTTGGTGAATTCCGCAGTGTTGCCAGTAGTTGTCACTGACTTACGTCATGTTTCATCTAATTAATATAGGTAAAGGAGATAAAATGGAGAAGGGAAATGATAAAATTGTTTAACAAAATGGTGTTAAAAGTTTATTTTATAAAAAAGAAAAGAAAATAATTTGTATTATAAAAATGTTTTGCTTAAAACGAATCAACTTCTTATCTATAATCAGACTTATGAGATCAATAGGGTAGGGAATCATAATACCCGTGACAGTCAGAAGGAATAACAGTCTTTAACTCCTGTAAATGTTTCCATTTAGTTACTGATATTTTAATGCGACTTTGGTAGAATTTTGGTCTAGGGGGTAAAGTTTCGGGCAATACTACTCTTCGTCGAATTCTGCGTGGCAGATCTTAATAATCCTCCTCAAAGTTCAATTTATATTTGATGACTCCACTTGGATTATACTGCAGTGCTCGTATGTCCGTTACTGTAGGATCATTGACGGAGCGACCAGGCCGTATGGAGTCATACATAAACGAATTCTTGTCTGAGAAGTCGTCGAAAAAACTGTAGTCTAAATATTCAACTAAATAAGGTTTTTGCGGTCGAGCTTGTTTTGATAACGTCGCAAATTGACTTGGTAGAAATATCTCCTGGTTTTTTAATTTTTGCTCGATGGAACTGTGAACCGCATCACACTCCATCTGTGTGTGACCTTTCTCCAAAAATTTTTGTTCTATAACGATGTTTTTTTCCATCGATAGTTGTAGCAGAGCATTCGATAGATAAACATTCCGATTCTGCGCCGTACAACCATCAGAATATAAAATGATTGGCATGCATTTCTTCAGTAGTGTTTTTTTAAAACAGTCTATGATGCATGATATAAACACAGAAGCAGTCAAACCAGCGTTACTCTCGTCAAACCAATAGCAGGTAACTTCTTTGTTGGCAAGATTATACATCGTAAAATTATGCACACATAGTTTAGTTTTAAAATATAAAGCACTGGCTTGAAGTTGTGGACATAACTTTACGGCCTGTAAATCTTGTGTAAAAACATGTACGTCATCCAATTGACGAGCTTCCTCTCTTTATCTTTCACTTTCTCGCTTCTTGCCATGTCTTTTTTCTTAATATGTGATCGATATTCTTCCTCTGCTATGTTGCCTACCTTGTACGAACAGCAAGTAGCGCACTGATCTTTTTTAGGCGAGAACAGGCTTAGATTCAACTCGTCAAAAACTTTGCACATAGTCCAGCGACTAAGTGGACTTTTCGACTCTTTTTCGCACTCTTGGATGTACAACCTAAAAAGACAGTTCTTGTTTTCAACAATCGGCTCTAAATACTGTTTCGATGTAGATGCCCTGCAATAGTGCGAGGGCATTTTTGGTAACGAAGCGAAGAACTGTTTGAGGAATGTCATGTCTTCTTTCTTAATAACGCGTTCATCATTGTTGTCGTTTGGTCGTGGTGTTATTTTAGCAATGCCATGTTCAGATCTATCGATCCAGTATCTTATAGTCGACTCTTTCAAACCCAGAGTGTTCAAAAAAGTCTTCAGACAAACTTGGGTACGTCCCTCTGATGTACTGAGAAAGTACTGTTTACTCTCTCTTCTACGAGAATTAGATTTTACTTTTACTTGCTTTTTTTCACAAACGGAGACGTGAGATACAACGTACTGTTTCCGTTGCTCCCAAGTCATGCTTTTCCAGAACTTGCCAAAAATGTTCTCTCTTTCGATGTCAGACAAGCTAAAACAGCCACGTAACTTAGACTTCGAGCAAAATGTGGAAGTGCAACGTGAACCAATTGAACGTGCTGGACGTGGCACATCATGAAGTACATTAAATTTCTCTTGCCCTGAAACTTTCCTGTCCCTACGGTACCCCACATATTCTTCACCTTGCATACGCTTCAGTTTTGTTGTGTTTTTATTCCATTTTTTAGGTTGTGCGAATCCCTTCGATTTCCTTTTTCTATTAGAATTTATATCTTCGATCTCACTGTCAGACGGTAGTTGCTCCAATAGCGACGGTGAATTTCCAGCAGTCGTGGAAAGCGGCTGTACTTCTTCATTTAAACAGGTAGATGGAACTGAAGGTAAGAATGTCTCTTCAATGTCATTTTCAGGTGGTTGTGTCGCTTCTAATGGCGGTGAAACCTCAACAGACGAAGACAAAGGCTGCAATTCTTCTCTTGGCTGCAAATGTACTATGGTAACTTGTTCAGACGAAAGAGGTATGGTATCCTGAATGTTTTGAGTGCTCAATAGACCCAGCAAAGGCGGAGATGGAGGCTCGGAAACTATTTCTATTGGTAAGTTATTAATATCGATATTTTCTAAGTCAGTCAATGTTACCGGTAATATCTTCTGTTTTTTTGTTGGTACTTGTATCTTTAAGTCGCTGCAAAGAATCAACATGTCATCATCAAGTTCTTCGCTATCACTTAATAGAAAATCCATCTTGTATTTCTATGCAATCACCTTGAAAAAAGAGAAAGAAAGTAGGTAAATATAATGGAAACACAACGTAACTCAGAAAATAATCGTAATAATAAATAAACACACTTGTTTTAACAGTTAAACCGTGACCAAATAACATTAAATCGATATTATTAGGAATAAAACATCAAGATAAATTGCAAATAATACCTTAAATCGAAATCACAAGATCGGAGCACTTGATGCACGACGAGTTTGTACGTGAATAGCTGACATACGCAATGTTGGCACCACCAACTGAGATACGCAATGTAACTATTTTTCAAATAACGCGTTGGTATTTGTCAGGAATCGTGTTTTGATTGGTCGACACGATGCGCGCCACAATGCTTTCTCCAATGACATTCAAATCTCAAAACCTCACAAAATGACTTACGCACTGTTAGAACTTCACTGACGATATGTCGTTTAATGAATCAATTTGGGACAAACGGGTCGGTGAGCGATAAAGCAGTGTCTGTACGTCAAAGAAACGCAAGATCGTTCGAGAATATTATTTCAATTCGAGACAGTGTGCGAGAAAACCCCAGACAGTTCATTCAGCGTGGTGCGCAAGAGTTGAATCTTTCTGCGACATCAACTTGGCGGATTTTGTGTCTCGAGTTGGGTTTTCATTCATACAAAGTTCATCTGAAGCTAAAACTCAACGGGTACAGACAGCGCCGTGTATTCGCTGATTGGGCGCTGGCTAGAGCAGTTGGCGGCTGACCCTGCCTTCGCTAAAAAATCTTCACTGATGAGGCTCATTTCTGGTTGAGTGGCTTTGTTAACCAACAAAATTGTCGGATTCATCAGGTACCTTTACACTCCGAAGAAGTAACTGTTTGATGTGGATTTTGGTCCGGCGGTATCATCGGCGCTTATTTCTTCGAAGATGCGATAGGAGCCGCGCTCACTGTCAGTGGCGACCGATACCGAACGATGATAACAATTTTTTGTGCCTTAAGATATGATATGGACCTCAAAAACATGTGGTTCCAACAGGACGACGCCACTTGCCATACTGCACGGGAAACAAGTTCAAGGACTACGTCATCTCGCGTGGTGGCAACATGAACCGGCCACCAAGATCGCGTGACTTAACACCGCTTGACTACTTTCTGTGGGGCTACGGGAAATCTCTGGTCTATGCAGACAAACCACAGACAATTACCGAGCTGAAGGCCAACATAACTCGCGTTCTTCATGAAATTGAGCGCAATTTATGCGAAGATGTCTTCCAAAAGTGGTCCACCAGGATACATCACATTCAGCGGAGTTACGGCGGTCATAATATCTCCGTGAGAGCGTGGCCCTTCCCCGGTCGAGCCGGCCCATTTGTGATATATGTAGTTGTTACCTCTTATGACATCCACGGGATGAAATGATATGTAATTGTTTTAAACTATCATCACACGATGGGTAAAGTAGGATAGGTTTTTTACCATATTAAAGAACGTAATATTACCATTGCTTTGTTTGAAAAAACGTTAAAAATTGCAATATTTATTATCTTAATACAAAACAAAACCTTGAGGTAATACCTCGAAAAAGAGATGGCCAAAAATTGAATGAACCTGTGCCCCAGACTGTACAGAGATGAAATTTATGTCATTTGAACAAAAGTTATGAAGATTTAAAAAAGTTGATTTTGGCAGTAATTTTTTATCATTATTACACAATATAGATATTAATAAAGTTCCAATTCATGAGTGTTATGTAGGTTAATGTATATGCATGATGATTAGGATGTATCCTAACTGTTTAAGCTAAAAAAAAGTCTTTGAAATTATTATTTGTAACTACATTTTGTAACATAACTATTATTGATCGAAGTATATTAGACAGAAAATAATTAAACTTACGTATAACCTCGTTATAATTAGTGGAGCACTCGCGTGGGGCTACGGCACTTATTAAATAAAAGTAAAATTCAATAAAACACAAATACGAAGGAAAAGCATACATATATCATACACCGAAAAACGGCGCGTAAGTCGGTAAACATGAATCAGATCAAGTCTGGCATTGACACTTCAACTGTTTTGATGTTTGACGGACGGATTCAGTGTTGCAAGTACTAAAGTAAAATAACCCTATTCTATAATGTAACGCTACATGTTTAGGCTGTTGCTGTATTAAACAAATAAATAAAATCCTATCCTTTACTCCACTTTTTCACCAAATTTTTGATACCTACATGATTTTTAACTATATGACCTTGGATTACATCAAAGGAAAACACAGTAACATGTTATTTTCTTGATAGAAAAAATTGCAAAGTAGGTTCTAATTAGTTACATGTCTCCATAACACCAAAATATTTAACGAATAAGTTCATAGAATTTTTTAAACCATATTAAACAATCATATGTAAGTTCTCATAAACCAGTTTTTTTTTAATCCATAACAAAGTTTTGTTAAAAAAATATTGTTTAGCGCTTACTTATTTTTTTCTGAGCGCGTGCTCAGTATAGCTATCTAATAATTTGCGTATTATGAAGTCATTGCATCACTTTAATTTTGACACTCCCTCAGTTGTCCGTGAGCTTCACCGACAAAGGGATAAGCCACGCCCCAAAACTACGACTCATTTTCAAGGTATCCTCTTAAACTAAAATCTTAAATTGATAATACTGTCGTGAACGCTAACTTAATGCGCAAATGTAACACTCATCTGGGTACTATGTACTCCGTCCAGAAGAAGTGAAACTGCTCCCAATTAAACAACTCCTTCTATTCATTGAAGACATAGACATAGGGCTTAGCAGTGAACTACAACCATAGCAGCGATCACAATAGATCTTTTAGGTCGCAGTGATACTGGTCTCTTTTTCTTAAACATGAATAGCTGTTTTCACGTAATTAAAAAAAAGAACGCTAACTGCATAAGTTATACACTAAGTTTGTTTACCTGTTTGGTCTAGTCTCGTAATTGCGGCTCCTGACCATGAGGATCCGAATTCGAATCCTGGGTCAGGTCAAAATCGTTGAGATTTTCTATCCAGAAATTTTCAGTTGCAGCATGGAGTCAGAAAGTTGGCGGTGTTTTACTCCCGTACCCGTAAAATCACTTTTTTTTACCGGTCGTGTCGGTTGCCGTTCCATCGGAATATGAGAGTGAGAAATAGAGGATGCATCTCCGCTTGCGCATACACTCGGGCACTGTAATCCTGTCCTGCGCAGATGGCTGGTCTCCCTTGAGACTGGCCGCCGTCCTCTGGAGGTCTAGAGAACTTTATGTTAACGCTCGTCTAGTTAAGAAACGTCCCACTCTGTGCTTATCTAAGCTAAGCTATTTGTACTATTATCTATTCTTTGCCTTACGTTACTTTTACCCTAACTCAGCCCGATCCCATCCCCTTGATCACTTTTGCTATGTCGGTGGCATTGGTTTTTGCTCCGTATACTGTTCGTATTTATTTATTTTTTACTTTTTTTTTATAAAACGATACCTCCACACCAGGATTTACTCCTGTATCGCTGGGACAGTTTAAATACAAAAATTTTAGAAGGATAAATATCCTAACCCGGAACAATTATTTTTAGCCATACAAATACTTCTTCCGTGCGGAATTCAAACCCGTGGCTCTTAGCGCTGCAACTTATTGCTAAACCACTGTGCCACGAAGCCGTCCTTATCTATGTGTATATTTTGATATCAAATTAAAAATCCAATCCGAAGAAAAAACGCTTTACACAACTTGCAAATAATTTATGTTGTAATAACGGTTAAGCGAAGCGCTCATTTCAGGAGATCGCGTCACTGACAACTGAAATTGAATTACCATATTACATATTTATGCAAATTGAACAATAAAAGAAATTCTCCAATCACAGTACGCAAGTAGTATAGTGTAGGTAGGTGTGTATATTAAATATCCGTGGTGCAAGCTTATTCGTTGAATTTAATTCTCGTGTGACAGCCGCGACATCAAATTATATTTTTGACTGTGTTTTTATAAAACCTTGACATGGTAGAGTCATGCTGCAGCATTTTGTTGTAGCACGAATGGGTCGGCTCGACCGAATTATAACGCTATCACAGAATACCATTATAAAATAAAAGCTTAATGCAGCTGTGTTTCGTATCGTGAGTGTAGGGAACCAGAGATCCTTTTTACTAGAAAGATCCTTTTTACTTGAGGCATTCCATCTTAATCCTCAGGGGTGTCAACGCATGTGCATTTTGATTCCTAATTGAGGATGCAGATGTCTATGAACGACAGCATCCACTTATCGGCGTTTGGACTGCGTGCTGTCACACTTATTGTATGAAAAAAAAGCACATAAGAAATATTTTGATTTACAAAAATATATTTTATACTAAATTTAATATCGGTTATTAATCTGATGTCAGTTTTTATTCATTTTAAATTTAAAGTCGGTCAAGTGTTTGCTTTACACAATTAAATGTTTCGTGTTCCCTGCCACAAGCAGATTTTCTCCAATTTTTTTAACTTTCCTTTTTAGGGCCCAAAGTTAGAATGTCTTTAGTCTATAATAGACATAGAACGAGTAGTGATCCGCCGAGTATTCGGCTACCGAATACTCGGCCAAATATTCGACTTTAAAGAAAAAACGCGGTAGCGGGCAGCGTGCGGTTTCCTTTACACAGAGTTAGGGATGAAACGATATGAGCAAATACAAAGCCGAAAAACTAATGTTACATCACAATCTCCCTCTCTTAAATTTTAAATATTACTAATATTTAATATTAGTAATAATAATTCTATTATAGATTCTTATGTACTTTCTCAATATTTCTGCTGTTTCTCATGTTCCTGATGTTTTAACGTGTCTAATATAAAAATAATGATAAAAGCTGGCATTTTGTCTTTATTTTTCCTTGAAATATTATTAAGGTCGAGTACTCGGTACCCTACCGTTAATACTCGGTGCTCGGCCGAACCCTAAAAAAGGCCGAATCCGCCGAGTACCGAATCCAAACTGAGTACTCGTCCCATCTCTAGTCTATAATTCCGTAACCAGATTCTCAAGAGAAAATACAATAAATATCCTACTTTCCAACTATTACCAGATTAGCCATGTCAAAATTGATTAACTATGAATTATGATATAAACATACAACATACAAAAATATGATAACCAAAAAAGTATTTTGCATAAAATATGAATTAAATGTTAAAATATCAATTATAAAAATATTTTGAGTCCTTTTAAATTGTTTATAACGTTCAATTGACAACCCTATAAAATACCCTGGATTCTTGGATCACTTACAACCTATCAAATTTCAATATCATCAGATGAACACGAACTGAAGCTCAGTACTCTCAGTAAAAAAAAGCGGTAGCAGCACGAATACGCGCGCTTTGTAAAACGCAAGGCTCGTGCTTCGGTTGTCAGCTGTCATGTGTCAAATGTATTTTTAATTTTGAAACCATCGCTTTCCGTAAAGTAATTCTTTTTTATTTTTAATAAGAGCGACGCTTGCTCACTTCAAGTTATAATAAATTCGGAAACAAATATGTACGTAAAACACGGTGGTAATGATATATTCATACATTTCATTCATATATCAGGTTATTTTATAGGGCCTTAAAGCTCGGTGTATTGTAACTTCTGAGAGAAAAATTAAACAGGAGATGGGCAACAGCATCAGGATAGGAACGGAAAATAATAGGTTGGGGAAAAAAGTTTTTGTTTGTATAAAATTTCTGGCTGGTTTTAATATCAGTACATATAGGACATTAAGAAAAAAAAGTAAAAAAAACACTTTCCCTCCATTTTTTTGTTTCTGTCGCCTAATACATCTTCGATACATTAATTCGATACATTCTGAAGTTTTATTATAAATAAAAACCGGCCAAGTGCGTGTCGGGCCACGCACAATGTAGAGGTAGGGTTCCGTAGTCGCCCGTCACAATACGTGGGCTTTCTTAATAATGAGCGTGTTAAGTTAGTTCACGGTTTGACCGCTAAAACTACTTAAAATGGGCCTAAATACCTATGACGATGGTAACTGAAGGACTTATTTACTTATAGGAAGCGAAAATTTTTCTATTTTCTAAATAATACAATCTACATCAAATCATTCACATGCCAAGTCCGTACAAAGATGATCATAGTTGGACTATCTATCTATATATTCCCTGCAGTGCAACGAGAGACCCGAATTCAATATCAATCAATCTTAAGATAATATAACTGTAATAAAACAATGAATATTATATTGTATAAATATATTCTTTTATTCAAATCAAAAGCATTCCATATCAAGGTACTACTGATTGCGTGATCTTTACCGGGTTATAAAACATGTTATCTGTAACTCTTACAAGCAACAAATCAAGTTTTACTGACATCGGAATTTGTCTGATTATGCCAATAACAAATGTTCGTTATAAATCAACAGCTATCTACTAAAATCTTTCATTTAATATTAAACGACCGCTGTTGTCAGATATGAATAAAAATGCCTTAATGCATTACTGGGACTGGGACAATATGCATATAACATCAATAAACGATAATTTTTGATTGAGGTCAAAATTATGAATCCACAACCAAATATTTGCGATTTTTGTCTCTTGGTGAATATTTAATCGGTGAAAAATGTGAAACGATGTCCCCTATCCATACACTCTATTGAATTTATCTATAATAAATAAATGAAATAAATAAGTAAATGAAAATTAACTGTCTGTCTTAAATATTGGAATAACGCAGGGGGTCATTTGCATGCTATTAAGACATTAATAAAAAAAATAAAAAAGGTTGTATATCTTTCTATTTGTCTGTCTGTCTGAGCTAGTCGTCGGAGTAGCTGAATCGATTGTGATGATTGGTGAATCTTTACGAACAGAGAGAGCAATACTGGAGTGATTTAGACTTTCGATCTTACCCGAAAAACTTGAAGTTACAAATGGTCCTTCATTATCTTTAATTTGAATAACGCCACAATAATACATAGATACTTCTGCAAAGCCAGGGCATGTCGCTAGTTTAAAATACAATCTTAATAGTCTCGTCTTTTAAGTGAACACCTTTAAAAATTAATTTAACATTATGGCTGAAATAGGCCTCCCCAATAGATTGCCCCATAGGGGGATATTTGCCATAGTAGCCACGCTTGGCAAGTGGGTTGGCAACCGTATTTTTTTTATTTTTAGTCGTTATTAAGAGAGACGCTGCTGCCCATAGAATACTATAATACATACATAATAGAACGAGGGAGTGGGCGGAGCCCGCGTAGCCACTAAAATGTCACTAACACGTCTCAATCTCGTCATTCACACGTATAAATGTCAACACGAGATGTGTTTTGACGTTACAATCGTTTCGCATGCAAATTATTTAGAAAATGCCAAATTGCACCCTATTTACAAATAAATATGTATTAAAATTTAATGATGATCTTGAACATTACTAAGTCTAAAATGTGTAAATTTACTTAGTCTGTCAACACAGCGAATCGGGTTTGGCGACGCCAATCCTCGTATAAAATAAAGTTGACAGCCATTCTATTGTGTATTAGGATGCCTTCAAATTAGAGGCGTGAGGAAGCGCTGCGGTGGTGCTACCAAAAAGAAGCGCTACAGTGGCGCGACTGTGTCGCAGTAGCCGCGCGTCAGTAATGCTTCGGTAAATTGTAGTGATGTTTGTCAGTTTTTGAAAAAATTGCAAATTTCAAAATACATACAAATAAAAACATACTGTTTTTTTTTTTCAGGTATTTAGCATCAGGTTTTCAGGTATGTAGCCTTACAAGTTTACACCACTCTTATTAAGAGTCAACATGGACTTTCTACCATTTGCGGGATTGTGAATGAAACTTGTGAAATAATTTCGAAGAAATTCTAAATGCTAGTTATATCCTAAGTCAATATGACTGGTTAGGTGTCGCAAATGGGTTCTTCAATAAATCCAACTTTCCTAATTGTTTAGGTGCCATAGGTGGTAAACATATTATACGATTCATCCAACCAAAATACACTGGATCTTTGTATTATAATTTTAAACATTAAGATTTCTATAGAGAACTTCGGGGAAGAAGACTTAACAACTCAAATAGCACATCGATTGATGATAATGGAGGTTCAATTTAATTAAAAGCGTGTCACTTCCCTACGCAAAAATGACGTGCGTGTGTCACGGTAGTGGCGTGCAACTGCGCTTCTACTTCTAGAAATTGTATAAAAATTGGTAGTGGCGCGGCTAGCGCACCACAGTGGCGCCACTGCAGCGCTTATTCACGCCTCTAATTTGAAGGCGCCCTACTTTATAGTATTCTATGCTACTGCCCATCTCTTGATTTGTTTCCCTCTGTCGCCTTTAACGACATCTTATTATCTATATGGGGTAGCGAAAATTCTTATAGCGCTATAATCTTATAAATTTACAAATAATAGTGTATTATATGTGTATTACATATTATTACTAATATGTTACAAGTGTATTACATTAAATTTTATTTAATGCACATAACCAATAGTAAATAGCATTCGCAATTAGAACCAACAAGGCCAAACTTTAAGCCACTTAATCAAAAATTAATTAATGTATATATATATGTTATTTATATATATAATATAGAAGTGTAAAAAGCCACTCTCAAATTGCTCGCTTCCTTCCACCGTATATGACAGCTGGATAAAGAAAAGACAGTTGTTTAATTTGCTTTTAAAAATATTATCTGTGAAATGTAAAGAACATTCCGGATATGTACTCGTAAGATTCCGCGATGTAAAATGTAATTGTCTTCTGTCTGTTATTTTTCGGTGAAGTTAAATAAGTTGATAGCTCTGCCGACTACATGCTGGCCATCAAGGTTCTTTGATGTGTTATTAGTAGCTATTTACAACATTTCCGGCAGTGATGATTGAGTTAAATTAGACGTAATGATATAATTTTGCTAAAAAGGACCAAATGGTCTTGTTTAGTTTTTTATGGAATAGACACATGTGTGATAAAGGAGCAGATACTCCACTTTATTGTAAGTGGAAATTGTAGGTCAAAGAAATACTCTCTACTACTACTACTAATATCTAGTTAAAAATCAAAATATGTTAATAATAATGTGTAAGATAGAAAGCCATAGACATCTACATTTTATCCTCGATTAAGATTCAAAATGCAGATGCATTGTCATCCCTGAGGACTAAGATGGAATGCCTCGTTTCCAGTAAAAGGGTCCCCGGTTCTTTACACTCACCATATGAAGCGGCATTAAGCTGCTATTTTACACTAGTATTCTGTGAGAGCATTCCCCGGTTGAGCCGACCTATTCGCGCTATAGCCATAACATAGCTGCAACGTGGCTCTACCACGTTGACTTCGTAAAACATTTGTTACCTTAGTTACTATATTATGTTATGCAAATCACTGCAACATACTTTAACAGTGTAACGGTAAATGTGAAAATATTTAAACCTACTGGTATTTTCAAGTACTTAATGAGTAACTTCTTTAAAAGTTTTTATTGTAATAAAACATAAAAGTAACAAGTAAATGGCAGGCCTTACTACTCTAAAATCTCTGACTTAAAAAAGCGCTCAGGAATGGCTTATTAAGAAATTATTTTTTACCTGTATGACTACACTTGAAACAGAGTGATATTAGACGATATCGATTAACATAGACCTCCCCAATAGATTGCCTCGGAGAGGGGACCTCTATGAGGCAATGCCACTATCGGCCACATGGGGGAATGTTTGCCATAAGTAGTTAGCAACCGCAGTTTTTTTTTTACTTTCTAGTTATTATTAGGAAAACGATATGGGGTAGTATGTGTGTACCGCCAACGCCATTACACGGTATTCTTTAAAAATAAGATGTCTTATTCGATTGTAAATGAACGAATATTATCTCCAGCCAGCATCTATTTTAAAATATCGTTATTTATGTACACAAAACCAGTTATGAGACATGAGCAGAAACTAGTGTTGCACGCATGCTATATGCGTAGAATTTGTTTCTTCCACCGCACCGGTCTGACCGGCCGGCAGTATCACAGCATCACAAATATCGCCCTGTGAACAACTGTTATAACTATGCTATTTTAGGATAATCCGTTATTTGAGCCAGATGTACCTTAGGTATAAATAAAAATATTTTTATGGCACAAAGACAAATTTATGGTTTTGCCGTAAGGAATTCTGTTGGAAAAATTTAAAAAATTACACAATTACAAGATCTGGACAGTGCACTTTAACACAGTTTAACACTTATTTGCACAAAAAATTACAAATATTTATGAAGCTATTATAAATAACGTCAATAAAATCATGTTGGTATACCTGTATATAACATGTACGATTGGCAATTATCAATGAATTTGTTGACATTTAACCGGCCGCAATTAAAAAAGTCACTTCATATCAGTAATTTTTTTTAAACTTATTAAAAGCCAAAGCACAATCCCACCTGGTGGTAAGTGGTGATGCAGCCTTAGATGGTAAATCACAGTGTTAGCTTAACAAAAGCCTAATCACTCTTGCCTTAAAGACGCCCAGATAGTATTCCGACGGATTTATTGATAGATCCATTACATAAAATCATAATGATAAAACAATTATGCTATAGATCTACTTCGGTCGCCTTATTGCACTCTGTTTTTTTTCTCTTACGATAAACAAGTTTATGTATATATTTTTTTATATACCTACCACGTTTTTAAAACGGATTATAGTATAAAATTCTTTTTATTATTTTTCTCTTTATATTCTTACATTGTCATCCGCTACTAAGCTATGCTCATAGGTATCTAAGTTTAAAATCAATTACATTAAATTAAAGCGAGTCAATAAAAGTAAACGTGGTAAAAACAAGTCAGCCGGTATATTACAATATAGTCTCGACTAAGTCTAAATAACAAGTGGAGAAATTAAAAATGTGGAATGATGATGATGAAAATAAAATAAATTTCTTCTTCATCATCATCATTCCAGGCTATCACAGGTCCACTGTTGAACATATCCCCAACACAATGCATGGTTCGAATATATCCCCCATATTTGCCATAGTTGGCACGCCTGGCAGATGGAATGGCAACCACAATTGTTTGATTATAGAGTTGCTATCAGGAGGATGCACAATATTTTTACAGAACAATTATTTAATATTCCATAGAAATATTTGTTCGTGGGACCCGAACCCACTAACCCTATGCATAGGCTGTGACTTTACTTTTATTTTTATACTTTATTTGACAACACTCCACACCATTTGAATGCATGTAAAACTACTATCACCTATGGGCTGATGCTGTAAATGCCACCAAGCACCTGGATTCAGTAGAGCGGCTTGCTAAGAGGCTAAATGGTGACCTGAATTTGGTTGAAACTTGAAATCAATCTTTGCGCAAAAAAGTCAGTTTCTCAGTATTCTATAGAATACATTTTGGAGAGGAAGCGCAGGAATTACATGATTTAAATCCTCCTTCTCCTTTCACAATAGGACAACCAGACGCTCGTCAGGAGACCTGCACTCCTTCGTTTTCCACATTTTACACATTAGGGTGGGATAGCGGTCAATTACTGGCTTAAAATTTACTTTTTGTTTTTATATATAAAAAGAAAAAAAAAGAAAAATTGTAAAAAGGAGTTTTGGCGGGAAATTGACCGCCAGTGGATTGTTGCCCTCAAATGGTACGATTTTGTGCATTTAATGCTTGCACACGTAAACTATTAGTGGAAACGATGAAACAAGTGCTCCGATAGTGATGTGAACTTCTATGTAACCTGCCTGTTTAGGCACCTTGAGATACTGTCATCTTTTGTTTGTCTGATACCTCGAGCTGCCGACAAAATCTCCCAAAAACCTTCGCAATGTGAAGCATTATACGCACGCACGCAATACATTATTAAATAGTTTTTAAATTATTTTAAAATATTTGACCCTGGCAAAAGTATAATCGTACGAGTATATTACCAAAGAGAATAAAATTGGTAAAAATTAGTTGTGAATATGAATATATACCTAATCTATGGTGTGATTTTTGTTGCAAAATTATAAACATTACGTTGCATATTTATGGAGTGTAGAAGTAAGAAGTACAGACAGTGTATTAAAAAGTGTCCATAGAAAACCGTTAAATAAGGGTGGCGCCACTATAACTACGGGGTAAATTTTAAAGAACGCACCGAAAAATATTGGTGGGATAGACGACTTTTTCGAGGTTATATTTACTAAATAAAATTATTTTAGATTTTAGAGCTACTGAGCAGTTTAGCAGCACAACACACTACACGCAGCTACTCCAGCGCTGTTGTGGAGAGTTTTTTAACTGTTATTTACTGCTTACAGATGACCACTTTTTCAACTATTCTACTATGGGAGTTGGTACTCCTTACTTCTACACTCCATAGTTGCATAGCTGGTAAAATTTTAATCATTATTTATCCTACCTTTAAACGAGAAACGGCTCCAACGATTTTCATAAAATTTAATGTCCAGGATTTTAGGATTTATTTTTAGAAAATGTCTTTTTTGTCCGTGTTTTCAGGCAATGAAAAACTGCTACAATATAAGAAGGTAAATTTTGACACTTCGTTGATGATCGTAATAGCTCGAGTGGATATCGAGCGGTCGTGAAATCGTAATGCCTTGGTTTTTCCAGTTCCTGTTTTTCAAGTTCCCTTTTTTTGTGAGAAAATCTATTATTTCGAGCCCTTTTTTGGTTGAAATTTAGAATCGTTTGGCAGGAATTAGGGGGAGTAAGGTGTTTTATTTGGTAGAGGTTTGGTCCCCGATTATAATAATACCACTTCCATTAAAAGGTAATGCACCGTTCTTGAGAAAAAATCAAAAAGAAAATCCCATAGAACTAACCTCAAAATCATAACTCAAAATGAATTAAGGGCATGGGAGGTGGTGGAGAGGGAGGCGGGGGGAGTTGTAGAGTCGCCCCCCACTTCCAAATCCTGCCGGACATGCTTAGTTTTCTTTTTTACAAATTTTTAAAAATCTAATTTTGAGGTTATGTTTTTGCAATGTTTTTGACTATAATTCAGATTTATGGGGGGGAGATAGTTGGAGGAGGGAAGCACCACGTGGTGCAGTCGAGAAAAGGCCTACAAACAAATTACCAAGAAGGGAATAGCGGGGTCTATTCGCTCGTCTTTTAACCTAACCTGTCCGAGTCGGGGTGCCCCCGCTCGCTTCGCTCGCTCTTGCACTCAACAAAGCACCAAAATATTAGCTTTTATAATTAATTTAAATTATAAACGTAATATATAATACAATAATAACCACACTACGGCTCGCACAGGTGCCTGCGATTTGCTACGACGGGCGGGGGGCTGCTCTCCCTCCGCACCTACGGCTTTACAAAAACACTTTAGGAGTAGGGCAGACGTTCCTATGTGGATTCGGGGCGAGCTGATTTAATTTTAGTACAGATTCGATCAGATCAGATATCTATATTCAGGTTGCCTTTGCTCCCGCCACAGATATAAAATTCTGTATTCTGTATGTATATTTTTTCCCAGAAAGTCTAGAACCCAGAGACGTAAGTTCAGTTAATAATAAAAAATGTATCACTTTTCATACTTTACGTATTTAAGGTTATAATAGTTTTTATTTATTTTTTCGATAACGGTGCATTACCTTTTAATGTGAGTGATATTATTATAATCGGGGACCAAACCTCTATCAAATAAAACACCTTACTCCCCCAAATTCCTGCCAAACGATTCTAAATCCAACCCCCTTTTTTTAGTATTTTAAAAATACGAAAATTTTAATTAAACTAATTGCACTCATGATTTTTTATTCAAATAACCAGTTCAGTTTTTTCTATTATGTCAATAAGATCAAAAAATATTATTCATGTAATTTGTATCTAAATGTAATTTAAAAAAATCGAGCAAAGCTCGGTCATCCGGGTATTCTTTTATAAAAGAGAACATGTCTCCAATTTAAGTCCATATACAAACAGACGCAAAAACTTCAGTTTTAAGAGAATAATTCATTAGATTAGCATCTGAAACACGTTTGCCATTTATTTCCTTTTAAGTCAGACATGAAACCTAGTTCCAGAAGTACAAAGAGGATTATAATAAAAGCAAATTTGTCGCTTGGACTGACCCAATTACTGACAACTTGTTAAATAAATATGGGCATTAAATGAACGAAAACACTTTTAAAAAGTAAATGATGCAAAGACATATAAGTTTTTTTGTAAGTTATTTCGTGGGAAATTATTTTGTAACTTAGTCTTGAATAATTTCGTGAATACGCTAAGCTCACTTTCTTTGTATGGTCATTTTTGAAGTCAAACTTCGTTAGGCGACTTGACTTAGATTAGCTGACACCCACTCGCTTCACTGGGCACACGATAATAAACGATAATAACGTATATATAAAATATAAAGAAATTTTTATGGGACTATCGTAAAGTCTGTTTTTAGTAAGTGAACATTGCGAAATGTGTAGCTATACTAAATTTCAAATCCAAGGGTGTATAGTTCTAGAGATATTGTGATGAGTGAGTCAGTCAAGCATTTAGTGATTTTTTCGGACGAAAATAACGTTCAATAAATTTTTAGCTACTAAAAACTAGGAGACAATGTCTTAAAGCCCGCATCGGAAAGTCGATCCGGTCCATTGAAGTATAACGTACTACATAATATATACCTCAATGTTCCGGCCATATTATGTAGTACCTAAACATACGAAAGCAGTGCTCGCTTGGATAGAGGCGATAGTTTTAAAACACGTTTGGAGTCGACGGTACTAATAGTTCCATCACGAGATGGTTAGATGATGATGTCCTCGTGGCTAGTTTCAATCACAGTATAGGTTACCGTAACAACGTCCCACATAGATTCCCTCATAGAGATTTTTATCTAAGAGATAAAATAACAAGATGGAAAGAAACAAAGAAACAATTATTATAAAACAACCGAATATAATACGTGCATGAAATGACGATCGCGAGGCTTAGATCCGAGTAAGAACTTGGCGAGCTACTACCCCTGCAAGTCCTAAGACCGAATCCTATTCCAAAAAAAAAAATAAAATTTATTTATATATATTTATTTATTTTTTTATTTTCCTACATAATACGATTGTCTCCGCACCTCTGACACGGCCTGAGACTTAACCACAAATATTCTTTATAGTCATCAGCCCGCGAAAGTCAACTGCTGGACATGAAACTGTCCCTTTTTAGGAGGGTTTTGCCTTATTTTTACACTTTGCAGGTAGATTTATTATACGTGGCAAAGCCACGCTACAGCTATATTGTGGTTGTAGCACGGATAGGTCAGCTCGACCGGGGAGGGACCACGCTCTCACAGAAAACTAGCGTAAGATAGCAGCTTAATACTACTGTGTTTCGTATGGTGAGTGTAGAGATCCGAAGAACCTTTTTTACTGGAAACGAGGCATTCCATCTTAGTTCTCAGGGGTGACAACGCATCTTTGTTTTGATTCTTATTTGAGGATAAATGTAGATGTCTATGGGTCACAGTATCCACTTACCATCAGGTGGACTGTGTGCTCGTTTGTCGAAGATGCTGCTGCCCATATGGTTTGAGTCCCTCTGTCGCCTTTACGACACCCACACGGTGATAATGTTGGGTGGTATGTATATTCTTACACCGCCAATACACGGTCAGGTGAAAAGTTGGAAATCTTTATTTTAAACATTACATTATTTTTGTTATTATTTTTTTATAATTAATTAAATCTTTATTCCAAACGTTGTTTTACCTGACTTCTTGTTTACCGTTCTCCGGAAACTATACCCTATTCACGGGTACAAAATTAAGAATACAAATCGCGCATGCTTTATACATAACGTGACCATACGTCCCACTTTAGGCGGGACGTTCCCGATTTAAAGGTTTGTGTCTCGCTGTCCCCAAAATACGTAAAAATGTCCCGCTTTGACAAACAAAATCGTAGCATCATGCAAACTCTGTCACCCGTGCCATCATTATGACACCGCGCGTACCAGGTTTGCCAGCGTGGCTTGACTAGTTACGTGATTATTCTGAAAAGCTACACTTTTGAACTTAAAGTTAAGAAGTGACAATTTTTAATTAATCTACAATAAATTATCAAATAACATAAGGTGTTTACAATTAGTATTTATTTCCTGTTCAGAATTCACTTTTGATCATTAAAAGATTCAAACAACTTTGTGTTTATTTATAAAACTATATTAAATGGCTCCAGATTGAATTTTTGTAACGGCGGCGATTCTCAACGGAAAATAGCTATCTGCGCATCGGGATTATATTACCCAAGTGTATGCGCAAGCACAGGTCTACCCTAGAAAAGAAAAACCCAATAAATGATTCTTGGCCCGACTCGGGTTTCGAACTTGGGACCACATGATCAGCAATTGAGTTTACGATCATTAGACTAAGAAGGCAGTCAAAAGTGTTAAAATTATGATAATTTTAAAGGCGTCCTGCTCTGAGGAAAAACATAAATGATCAATTTATTTATACGTCATACACTCGGCAATAGGTATTTACACTCAGAAACGGGTCCGAAATAAATTCAAAAGCTCTAATGATCGCCACACATGGTCAGTTCAACTGATCACTCCAACTGATCAGTTCAAACTAAAATTGTTGATATTTTTTAAAATATTAGATTTTCGATATATCGGTAAATAAACTTATATATAAAACTCGAAAATTCAATATTTTAAAAAATATCAACAGTTTTAGTTTGAACTTATCAGTTGGAATGATCAGTTGAACTGACCGTGAGTGGCGTCCATAAGAGTTCTTACTCGTATTCCCTTTGCAACATCTTATCAGCTTCATATTGTGAATGTTTACATTTTTGTGCCTATCTACTTAATATCATTGTACCTTATTTCCACAGAGTACCTTTATATAAACTGAAACCTATTTCGACTAGGTAAGGCGCCGAGGCAAAATATTAAAACTGTAAGTAGGGTTGCCACCCGTACTAGAATATGTAGTATAATAGAATATGTAATGTATTTTCAGTCAATAATTGTACTATATATTATAGGAAAATAATATAGTACGAAAAATACAATATTTTTTATCCCTAATTCAACTGTCACGCTTTTTATATTAATTGTAATTACTAGTCTGGAACAAGTAAGTTTTAGAAAAAGAACTTTTTTCGTCATGAGTTTAAAATGGAAAAAAGAAGAAACAAATAGAGCATGTTTTAATCTAATTAAAAATTAATTGTTCATTTATTTTAATATAAACCTAAATTGCTCACATTCCTATAATTATTTTAAAGGTAATTGTAATCATTGATGGCCACAGATATATGGACATAGATGGCCATATATATCTTTTTTGGGAAAAATACTATATTTGTTCCAAAAAAAGTTGCCAACCCTAACTGAATGTGCGCCGCGAACTGGAACTCAATCTGGTATGTTTTGTACGGAACAACTTTTGAAAATATAATATCATATCCAATACATCATAAATAATTTTTAAGATTCAAGGCAAGTGCAATCATATTGTCGTCATTAATATCTTCTATAGATTGTAGAGTTAAGAGTATGCAACTAATGCGTGCAGAATGCTCTATGCTCTTTAGAATGAAACTTAAGGTTGATACCGAGTGTATTCTGTCCCAGTTGAGTTTTATTTATTATGAGGGTAACAAAAAATACTATAATTTCACTCGCATAATTCCAACACTAATAATAAAATTATTTAAAATTTAAAATGTATAAATAGTTTAAGATTTTTATTAATTTTAGAAATCAAAAATATGTAAATAAATATTTCTGTTTTCAAGATGTTAAACAGATAGCAAAGAAAACAGATTGTTATTTTTAATAATAATAATTTATTTATTTCATCACAGTGTACGATAGTTAAAGATTATATACATAATATAAAAACTATCAACCAAAGAGCATAATACAATCACTGTGTTTTAGTATCAACAGTTGCCTCACCAGGCGTGCAATAGATTTACAATTAACTTGTAAGACAAATTATTTGCACTTTCGTCAAATAATTAATTTTTAATTTTAGGTAAGAAAACCTAAGAGTAATCATCGCCTTAAAAAATAAGTTATATTAGTTAAATCTAGTACAAGAAAGCTCTTGTTATACTTACTTCATTCTTTTCGGCTACCTCATTAGTCTAATGTACCTACATCCATCCAACGCGAGTGCTGCAGCGTGAGGTCCCGAGTCGGGCTTAAATTAGTTATTGGGTTTTTGTGATAAAAAATTTTCAGTAGCAGCCTGAAGTCAGAAAATTAACGGTGTTTCTTTCGTACCCGAAGTCACAAAGAAACACATGCCTTGGAAAGCACGCCATTCCATCGGAAAGTGAGTGAATAGGGAATGCAATTGTGCGTGCGCGTACACTCGGGCACTGTAATCCTGAATATAAAAAGAAAGAATAATTTAAAAAAATTAAAAATTTTTTTTAATGGTATCACTTCTAATGCGTATGAACTGCAATTTTTTTTTTTTTCCTTTAGCAACTAGCCAGATAGTAAGCTCGCATGACAAATTCAAATTAGTAGGTAACTGTATCGTTTGACTAGGAGTGCGCATTCAAAAATAAACAGTGAAGGCAACGTAATTTTAGAGATTCAATGTAGTGCCTTTATCTGTCCGTTGTGTTAAGATTACAAATTGCTCGTAAGCACTTTTTGTGCAACGAATACTCTGTAACTGCTTATAACATTAACCCAAAAGATAATTCCTTGTCTCAGCCAATCAGCCGGGTAGCGAGATACGACATACACGTGATATGCTGTAAGTACAGCACTTCGATGAATATATATATTAATGATAAATTGAAAAAAAATGACTGATTTTATTGCATAACGACCCGCCCGGGCTATTCTTGTTATCCGTTATACGTGGCAGAACCATGCTGCAGTTATATTAATAATATAGTTGTAGCACGAATAGGTTGGCTTGACCGGGGAAGGACCAGGCTCTCACAGAATACCAGCGAAAAATAGTAGCTCAATACTGCTGTGTTTCGTATGGTGAGTGTAGAGAATCGGAGACCCTTTTTACTGGAATAGAAACATTCCATCTTAGTCCTCACGGGTGACAACGCATCTGCATTTTGATACGTAGTCGAGGATAGATGTGTGTAAATTTCTATGGGCCACAGCAAATATTTACCATCAGGTGGAAAATTAAATTTTTATTTCATTTTGGCAATGTTTTGTAGATTCCTATTATTCCTATTATTAAAGTGGATTTATTACGATTTAAGATAGTCAAAGATCATTACCTTATTTTGTTAGTTTTAAAAATTCAAGTTTTTCGCATAATAAAATAATAATAGCATAAAAAATATAGGTTAGATCGCTCTTGGGATTGCTCTCTCTGTACGTGAAGTTTCATTGCAATTAGTTCAGCCGTTCCAAAGATTAAATAATTAGACAAACAAACATACAAACAGACACACAGATAGATAGACAAACAAAAAATTTTAAAATGGTTCATGTCATGCACCCCCCCCCCCCTCATCAGCTCACAATATAAGGCAGTTATTTCGATATTGCAGACAGACGATTAAATTGTATTTATATTTATATGTATAGATAAAGTTTGTTTTCCATTTACCATGAGAATTTCATGTTACTTTCAATGAAGCCTACCTTTTAACATGACCCGCGATACGAACCCGGGACCGCATGATCAGTAACCGCGTTTACTATCATTACACCAACGAGGCAGTGTAACAATAACCATAAAAGACATGCACATGGACCTCTCCCGTTGTGAGAGGGATCTGCCATCACCACCACGTTGTGCAGGCTGTACCACAACACAAGTCGCACACCATTGATACTGCTCCCCATCGCCAGTAAAAGCATTTTACGTCAATTAAAAACAAGATATCGCCATCCGTAACCCATAGGATCTTTTTGACATTTCCCGTATATATCGTACGTATTATATATCGTACGTCACATTTTTTTAAATAAAACAAGTGACAGACGAACTGTCCTCCAAATCCTGCAGGTAACTTCATGCAAAAAAGCTAATGATATATACTACCTCTGAGAACTAAGATGTATTTTTGTTCTGAAATAAAGAGCAGTACAGTTTTACAATATTAAAATGCGTCTAAACTCAGTTGTTTATCGCGACACTGTCTTCGTCACTCGCTAAAATCGATCCCAGTTTTGCATGAGTGCGGGGAACCACAAAGTTATTGTTACCTTCCGTCAAATTTTACAAAATATTCTGTAATACCTAACCACCTGTAATTATATATACTGGCTTTCTAAACCTTCAGACCAAACCAAATTGTTATTTATATGACGACAGTAATTGGTTTGAGGGGGTTCCAGACGGACACACGGGCAGAAAAGCTGAAACACCTAGTAAAATAAAACTTTCACTATTATAAAATATAATATTCTTTAAAACAATACTTACGTTAAAGATATTGCGTTACAATTCAAAGCGAACAATCGAATTGAAAACCTCCACCTATTGCTTTAAATTGTATAATTACTTTTTTCCGAATTACATCACGAAAAGATAGTTTTTGTTTCTTTGTCGAAGTGTATAACATTTCTCTTATTGTAAGGGGCAAACGTTATAGAAATATTTGATGACAAAGGGCATAATTAAACGACCTCATCAGTACAGTATGTAAGGAATGCGTACAGTACAGCACAGTCATCCGAGAATCTCCACAAAGAGGTCTTGTTTTTTTTTTGTTTTGTCATATCACATTCTTTGTTAGGCGTAAGTAAGAAGACAAGATATAAGTATAAACAGTATATAGAACTCAGGCGTTACTTTGCGGAAATCCATTACATCAAAGATGTTAAAATATAATTCGCTAAGATTCGCGCCTCCCGCCCTCCTTCAATTGAATACAATATCCGTGTTACCACTGTTCCTAATATACTAGAATCTTTTCTAGTATATTAGGAACAGTGGTAACACGGATCGTTTATTGTCGATGACGCGATACATGTAAACTCTAAACGAGGTATTCTCAGGTGAAATAGACTCTGTGGTGGCTGAACGCTGAGACTTACGGTGACCGGTGTGTCTTTTCTAGTATAGTGGTGCTGGGAGTAGTAGTATTGAGATTAATAGTAACGAGAATAGTGCACGCAATTGAGGGAGGGCAGGAGCTGATCTTCAAACTAAGTAAGACAAATCATTTTAATTTATTATGCGGATTGCAGCTAATTAATTTTTATCATCTTTAATCAATATCAAAATATTTATTCATCTAATCCCCCTAAAAAGTGAGGCGACTCAGAAGAGGATTGTTAACGGGTTGAACACGATATCGTAGTATTCAACCCGTGAAATATAGTGAAAACAGCGTCTAGCGAAATTTTAAGTGAACTTATGGAGCGGAGTAAAAGCCTGTATTTGCAACACGAAATATGGTATGGTATTCTCAATTAGAAGCAGGGCATATTACCGGATATTCCAGATTCTTAGATAAGTTTGTACCTATAAGATTGGGCCTCATAAGATGAGTGGATGCATGCGGCTAAGGACGTGCTTAATGCGGCTTTATGGCATACATTGGGGAGGCCTATGTTCAGCAGTGGAATTGCGAATGATTGTAATGATGATGATGGTACTACGTAGCGTACTCGCCAATTAATAGGTCGGGGAAAAGTTTCTTCGTATTTTGTTTAAATAAAATCGAAGAAACCTCTTAACACACATAGAAAAAGTAAAATAGCCACGCCGACGACGATCACCAACGACTAAGGTAACGTCTGGTTTTGCGTTCATAGATCCGCCAAGCGTGGTTATTAAGGAATATACTCCCTTCAACGGAAGAAGATCATATGCAGCAGTGGACTCATGAACTGATGAAGGAAAACAAGGAATCCATATTATTACTGTCAGTTAAATTGAAGGTTTCATGGCGCAGAGGCTTAGCATTAACTGGCCGCGAGTTCGAATCCCGCACGGAACAAGTATTTGTATGGCCTACAATAATTGTTCCGGGTCTGGACGTTTCTCCTGGTGCAATTTATGTACGAAAACTCCCTCCTCGATACAGGAGAAAATTCTTGTGTAGAAATAACATTCTTTAAAAAAAGACCAGGCCATTGTAAATATGTGTTATCAATTAATGATTTTTTGCACGTATTTTAAATTCATTTCGTATAATAAAATATGTTAATTTCATCCTTGGCATTTAGCATACATATTTTAAGAATGTAAGATTTTTTTTTACTTCTTATCTAAAATTGTTCCTTCAATATATATTTTTACTGATACCTATAGTAGTTATGTGAAGTCAACGACAAACCTTATATCGCTTTACTTTAAATAAGCTATTTTAGTATAATATATCTATATCTTTATAGTTAAATAATTCTTCTGTCCGAGTGTATGTGACTGAACTCTGACTGGACCGATTTTGATGAAATTTTATGTGTGTGGTAAAGTTGATCCGATAATGGTTTAGATTTACAAATGGACCCGATAGGCGGCGTTGTGTTTCGTATGGTGAGTGTAGAGAACCGGAGGCTCTTTTTATTGAAAACGAGGTATTCCATCTTAGTCCTCACAGGTTTTTTTTTATAAGATACGGTGACAAACTAGCACACAGTCCAAATGATGGTAAGTGGTTGCCGCGGCCCATAGATATCTACATCTATCCTCGATTACAAATCAAAATGCACATGCGTTGTCACCAGTGAGGACTAAGATGGAATGTCTCGGTACCAGTAAAAAGGATCTCCGGTTCTCTACACTCACCATAGGAAACTCAGCAGCATTATGCTACTAACATGAGCTGGTATTCTGTGAGAGCCGACACATTCGTGCTACAGTTGTAGTACGGCTATAGTATAGTTATACTACTGCTGCAATCTGCATTTTGATTCTCAATCGAAGATTAATGTAGATGTCTATGGCTTTACTTACAATCTGATGGACTTTACGTTAGCTTGTCACCCTCATTCTATAAAAAATATAAGGATGGGTATGAAATGGCGAATCTAGTGATTGTCGTTTTTAATTTAAATGAGTTTTAAAATTATTGTTTTTTTAGGCTTGGTAAAACGCATGTACTTATTTAACATTATTTATATTAAATTATAAATTTACCGACTACAAAAACCGACCGGTTTCGCCTCTGATGATGTCTTTAGATCAATAGTTTAAAATAAATATTGTAAAACATCCAATCAACATACAAATCACGTAAATGAACCTGAAGTTTCACCAAGTTATTTGATTTAATTAATAGAAACAATTTTTATATACAATGATACGTTAAGACGGATAACAGTTAGGCAACACGAACACGAAGTTATATTGCGAAATGTCCAACGCAATGAGTTTGTAACTCATGACATAAGAAGTTGTTGACTGAATGGAGGTATATATTGGTACAACTTAGACTTCGCATTCAATTATCTGTTCATATTACGTTAAATTGATGTATCTGTTTGTAATATTAGAATAACTGGCTTACGTTAAGCTCAGGGGGTTATTTCAGAAAGGCTGAATTGATTGTAATGAAATTTTACGAACGAACACAAAAATATTAAAAAATTATAAAAGAAATGGTCTTTTCGTATATTAAATCTAAATAACGTAATATTTATAGACCCTATCCCAGTGATACCAGTGCGAGTGGGTATTCATAAAATATTAATTAGTATCTATAAAATAAATACGTCAATAAAGCTTTAAAAAGTTTCTTTGTTAAGTAATATTGTCAATTGTTTGTGTCTTACAATCATCTACACTAATAAAAGTAATTAGGCTTAAAAAATAAAAGTATCTGAAGATACTTTTACGAAAAGAAAATAACCCTCGACTTAAACCAATCTAACAAACATCGAGTAAACCCAACCAAATACCGTACTCGTAGTACCTCTACCAACGCAAGCTGATCACAATTAACTTATAAATAAAACCCATCACAACTCCGTACCTAGCCATCCATCCCACAGATGTGTCTGTCACTGCACTGAAATCACTGAAAACAACTTTCACCGATAGGGCGCGGTGCCACTGCGCGCGGGCTACACTGAGGCGTGAGGCACACTGCCGATACCCGCGCCCGCCTCTCCTATAAATTCTTTACAAGTCTCGTGCCGAAGCCTGGCCCTGTACTGTCGCGAAGAAACGTCCTTTTAGGACAAGCCCTTTGAGCCCTAGAGCTTGTTTTAATTCGCTATATTTCATAGCGAATTATAACAAACTTAAAGCTTACGGTAGTTAAAAAAACCGACTGCGAAAAAAAAAACTAAAAAGTCATCACTTGACACTTCCAGACGAATCTAACGACACCTCATATGTTAAGGGTCTACCCACACGTACCACAACCACAACCACTACACGTGGAGCGGGCGCATTTTGTATTGGAAATGAATAGTATAATTTACATGTACCACACTTTGCCGTCGTTATCGACTGCGCGAGTGATACCGACCACAACGCAACCACAACGAAACCACTATGGAACCACATGAAACTAGCGGCCGGACACATCGCAAACACAACATTGCGTCGACGCCACGACTAAGGTTGCAACGCAACCGCAACGCAACTGAAAAAAGCTGCAGCGACGCTATTCACACGTGACCACATTTTGTCGCTGCGATGTTGTGTGGTTGTGGTACGTGTGGGCCGACCCTAAAATCCATCAAGACGTTTATGCTACAGACCGTGTCAAAGAAATCGATATACATACATAAATATATACTCTCGAAAAACATGTAGTGACGGTGTAAGAATATCTACTTTTTCATTTACATGGGGAAATGTACGTAATCCGCCTCGTGGGGACTAGGGCGGGTTATATTGGACTGGCACCGACTACAGCCCCACGGTGTTTAACCTTCGCCGCATATTTGCAGGGCCAGGGGAACGCTTTCGCAAACATCCGTGGCTCCACTGACATCGACTTCCAAATTGCAGCTCTTCCTCGGGGAGGACTTCTACTCTCTAAGCCCTCTGAGCCCTAGGTAAAACGCCCTAGGTAAACGCAACTGCTGACCATGAAGTCCTGGGCTCGAATTTTGAGACGGGCTAACAATCACTTATTGAGTTTTTCCGTCAAGGAATTCTCAGTAGCTGCCCAGAGTCATAAAATTGGCGGTGGTTCACCCCCATGCCACGGGAAACACGTAATAAAGCCGATAATCCTGCACCTGACCACTATCGGTCGTGTCGGTTTACCGTCCCATCGGACTATACGAGTAAGGAAGTAGAGAGTGCGTCTGTTCTTGCGCATACCCTTGGGCACTATAGTCCTATTCTGCGCAGATGGCTATCCTCCTTTGGGAGTTGGGACTGGCCGCTGTGAACAATATTCGGTCTGGAGGACATTATAAGAAAGCGGTTTTGTAACAACGTAAGAGAATCTAACATCTCATTTCATCCCATGAGGTCAGAAGCGACTACAACAGACGGCGACGGCGGGAAATGCTAAAAAGATTTCATAGTTTCCGATAGATGGCGTTATAACCAATAACCAACTTTTTTACGTTTGCGACAGTGGGAACCTGAAACAAAAGATGGACATCAACATCTTCCTGTCAGCAGTGGACCTGCATTCTGTTTTGAAGGGAGAGTGAGAGCCAGTAAAATCACAGATATTCCATGTTAGACCAGACACACAACCGTCTGTAGAAAGTTGGTAGACAATGCATCTGTAGCGTTCCTTGTTTGAAATGGGCTGCAAAAGTACATAGAGTACAGTGGTCACGTACTGTCTCAAGTGGACTGTGCGTTCAATCGAGTTAAAATATCATAAACAATAAATTACGCGTGAAATATGTTTTGATATTTTTGAAGGAAGAGTAGGGTGGGTTGAAGATTTGTCTGTGTGAACCACTCCTAAGATTTTCAAGTACAGGAGTGGTTAAAAGGAATATTGTAATGTTAGTTGATACTATATTTTTAAAACAAGTTTAATAAAGTCTACAAAACAAACACCTCTGTCCCCGCCTCGATGTTTCAAGGCACTTAAAACAGCGGGAGGACAAAATAACTAAAAAAATAAAATTCGTAGATATAGCATTTTTCCCCGACTGCCCCTCAAGGAAGGTAATGTTTTCCGAACGTATATTTCCACGGCACGCTGTGTATTATTGACTCCACAGAGTCAGTAATTTCATACTTGGGGCAATGTGGATATACACAATAAAGTCCCAGAAAATATACAAATGTTAAATATTTAATTAATTTTTAAGCTATTACCTATATATATATATATATTACATTCTCTTTCTTTTCGTTCTTCATTGTTTGAGTTATCCTTAATAATGGGTATTTGCTTGATTTCGACATTGATGATGTTTTCGTTTTATTTATATCGAAGTCGGTTGTATGAAATTTTACCACTTGTTGTATGTCGAGTACTAGTATGTATCCAACATTTTCAAGCTAGCACGCAAAGGCTATGATCAAATTTATCTGATTATTATTACTACACTCGAAAAAATTAAAATCCTCGTGGGATTTTCTAAGACTTTCTTACGCGAGTATCCTCAACAGGCGCGCGCGCAGGCTCCGGTCGTCGCTCGATCAACCAGTCCGACCGCTTGCACTCCCCCTGCACGCCTCTGTCCCAAACTTTGCCCCAGCCCGCACCCAAAAAACCACCCCACTTAATAACCTTAAAGTCGAAAATCAATCGCCGATCACATACGTTATATTAACCGTCATTTTGAACAAGACATGCCATACAGGGATCTCTACATATTTGGCCAAACGTTGCCCAATGTAGACTTAAGTACGACGTGATAAAGATGATTTCGGCTGATGATTGCGCAGTTTGAGGAATGCACCTGCGAGCTACCGGACACCGCAATGATTGCAAGTGAACTACAACAATAATATTTACAGAGATTCATTAAATTCGATCACTAGGACACGTGCGTTCGTCTACGAGTTAAATCGAAACCTCTTGAGAATTATGTAGACCAATAGACCGATACAAGGGTTATCCTATTATTATTTTAGTAGTAACTATTCAACATCCTATCAAAAAGGAACGATACTTTACATAAATTGGTGCTAGTCCTTAAACGACATGTAACAAAAACCCTGTACATGTTTCATCTGACTGACATGCGTATCGGTGCAATATTCTTACTCCACGGCCAATGCAGCATAGAAAATTATAGAATAGAATCAGTTTTATTCAATATTGATTACATATATATATATATATATAATTTTTATTGAAAGCTTTTTTACTTTTACCACTGGTTCGGAAAAAACCTCTATCCTGGGAAGAACCAGCAAAAACCCAGCGGGACTTTTTTGAAAAACATAACTTACAATATAATATTTATACAATTCTCATGAAAACATTTTGAAACAGTATGATAGTGATCACCTCATTCCCAGGAGCTATTATCAATAATGTACTCTTTAGTAGTATAATAATCCTTACTAAACAATTTTTGCTTAATAAATATTTTAAGCCTTTTGATAGATAAAGTCTGCACATTTCATAGATGTCTGAATATTCACAGAGGTAATAAAACCGCCTACAATTTGCAAATAAAAATTTATTTCAATTTAATTTATTTTTTATGGTCAAGTATTCTGAAGTAAAGTAATTTCTATACGTTTGAATACCTATTCTGAGAATGTTAACGGGAACTACTGGATTTTTGTTACAGATGTATATACAGGGAAAATTTGAGGGTTAAAACGATAAATAAAATCAGAGGCTGCTCGATCCGAGTTCCGCTAAATAACAGTTACCCTTTTTACTGCTATTAAGGCATTCCATTTTAGGCCTCAAGGGTGACAACGCATGTGCATTTTGGTTGTTATTTAAAGACATCTAGACTTATGGGCTTCATCATCCACTTACCATCAGGTGAACTGTATGCCTGTTTACCACCATTGCTTCTATAGAAAATACGAGTAAACTTTTTGCGACTTTTACTCGTAAATCTGTTGCAAGTCAATCGTGCCGCTACAGTGGCGTGGCGTGGGGTGTCGCCACTCGGGGCCGCCTGAAAATTCACCGCCCTTTTTTATTATTTTAATTTAAAGTTTAAATATTTTATTTAACGGAATTAAATACATCGTACAATTCATTGAAAATCAATATAAACTACCACTGATTCGGAAGGAACATACATCTATGTGAAGAAATGGCGCAAGAAACCCACAGGAAGTTTATCTTTTAAAATGTCAGATTGTTTACAAAGCATAACTTTACTAACTTAACACTAGGTACATACAACAATAAATAATAATAAAAATTAACGTACAATTAGATTTTGAATTATACATAGTATTCAACACCTACATTACCTTTACAGGTATTGCAAAAAAGCATACTTAGTTACGGTTATACTTAAGAGCGCCACCCATCATTTCGTTTCTTTAATCCTAAAGCAAATCATATTAAAAAAAATCTAAAAGTAAATTGATTAGTCAATTACTCGTAGTAATTATTGGAATCACTTTTCGTTATTTTGCATTTAAATTAAGAGAATCGTTAATTACCGCCAAGTGGCTACTTATAGTGGTTCTCAACGTTCTCTTAACCAACAGCAATTAATATCAACTTGGATGGCATAACATATTTATGTTACAGGGTACCTAGTATTATTAATTATTTTTGTCACTATTAGTTTTGAAATTAGATTGAAAATGTACTTTTCGTGTTTTTTTTTCAAAGCAAAATCTTTAACACAATCGTCAATATCAAAATTTATGTCATGTCCCATTTCTAAAATAGCAAATAAAAAAAATAAAGAATAAAAATCTTGGTAGTCTCAACGTTGATGCATTCGATCTCAGATAATTTTTATTAACTTTAATTAAAAAAAAGTTTCTCTCGCAATTGGGATTACTAACGGCAGATGTTAAAAAATACTCAGACTCAGTATTATTTTTTATTTTATTTTAATTTTTATTATTTTTATCATGACGATATTTGGTATCCTCATGTTTGGACTAAGTTACGTATTTTATTAAACTCAGATAGCCGCCCTTTTTACAGTCTGCGTCTGTTGCAGCTGCAACGTACGTACACTTCTGTATTTGGCCCAACGAACTTGATCTAAGTTAAATCCTTACGGACCAATATTACTGCAGGCATTAAAAAGCCATATTTTTGTGCTAGATTTTTCAGCTGTTGTAATCGATCATGAATTTCAGACTTTACTATGTCTACTGAAGGAAACATTATTCGCCTCAATTCATTCTCGTACGATAACCCAACATCTACGTTTTCGTCGCCAAAAATTAGCCTCCTCCAGATTCGTCTTGGGGGTTTAAAAGAAATTTCAAGTTCTTCACATAATTTTTTTGTATATCGTAGAGAGTCGTTTACAAATTCCTCTCGTTATTCTCCTAATACTATTATAAAAAGATGGAATTACAGCGGAGCTTTTAAAACCGGATGAAAACCGGTAAATGTAGTCTGGTTTAATCCCCGCCGGCACAAATGAAAATGTTAATTACAATTTTAAGTGCTGATTTACCACGTGCTCGGCGGTGAATGAAAACATTGTGAGGAAACCACTGTCTGAAACAACACGCATGCCTGAGGAATAAGAAAAAAATATTTAGAAGACATGTGAAGTTCGCCAACACGCATTGGGGCAGCGCGGCGGATACTTCCTTGCCCTAAAATCCTCTCAGAAATGAGGGGAGGCCTGTGCCCAGCAGTGGTACGTATATAGGCTGTAACTCTATGTGGACTGTGAGAAAGCCTTTTATTCCTTCGAAATTTGGACAGTGTTGCAATCCCTTCAGCATAGCATTGACTGTCGGTATATCGAAGTGCTGAAGTGTTTATACAGTAGGACAACGATAGCTGTTCGAGTACAAAACCAGAGTACGAAACCTATCTAACTGCAGAGAGGTGTAATACAGGGTGACATAATATCTCCGAAATTATTCACCGCTGGATAGAACAACGTTCACGTCAAGCAACTGGACGGAAAAGGATACGGCATTTACGTCAATCGCGACCACATCACTCATCTTCGATTTGCTGACGATATAGTCCTTAGGCAGAATTGTAGGACGACCTAAGCACTATGCTCAAGGACCTTAATAGTTTCTCCTAACGGATTGGTCTTAGGATGAACATCGACAAAACAAAGGTTATGAGTAACGTCCACGTCATACCTATGCCAATTGTTGTTGGTAGCACTAAGCTCGAAATTGTTGACGAGTATGTTTACCGTTTGACGTTTTCAAGCAAATGGACTGAAAAGGATACGGCATTTACGTCAATGGCGAGTAGATCACTCATCTTCGATTTGCCGACGAGATAGTCCTAATGACAGAATTGCTGAAGAACCTTACTAACTTTGCTCAATGACCTTAATAGTGTCTCCCAAAGGATTTATCTTAAGATGAACATGAACAAAACAAAGATTATGTGTAAAGTCCATGTCACACCTATGCCATTTGTTGTTATTAGTAAAGTTGTTGTTAGCACTAAGCTCGAAGTTGTTGTCAATTATATTTACCTGGTAAAAATAGTCCGACTAGGTAAGTCCAACCTTAACCGAGAGGTCAATCGATTAATTCAACTCGTCTGGGCAGCATGCAGGAGATTACTACACATCTTCTCGACAGGCATACATCAAGAACTCAAAAGATTGTACAATCAGTGGGTGCGTTTGGCAGAAAAAAGCGCTAGCAAGCGCTTACAAGCGCTGAAATAGTTTTCGGCCAGGACACGATTGCTACTTCAGTAGCGCTGACACAATCCGCCATTTTGCTTATTTAATTTGTTTGTTTTGAAGTAGAGTTTATAAGTTGTTTTGTGCAATATTAGTTTTAAGTAATATATTGACATGAATAAACATATACATGTTATTAAAAATTCATGATCGGTAAGTTTTTAATATGAATACTTTACAAACATATATTTAAACCAGGTTAGGTTCCCCGGTTAAAACTAACATCGTGTCCTGGAGGAAAATAGCTACTTACGATTTGACAGCGCTTACCGCTTACGATCGCCATTTTGCTTACAAGCGCTTGCTAGCGCTTTTTTCTGCCAAACGCACCCAGTGTGTGTGGCTAGTGATGACCTATGGATCTGAGACGTTGTCCTTCACTGCTGGTCGTATGAAGCTCAAGGTCGCTTAGCGAGCTATGGAGAGGGCTATGCTCGGAGTTTCTTTGCATGATAACCTTAAAAACGAGGATAACCGCATAAAACCAGAGCAACCGACATAGTTCAACGAATTAGTAAGCTGAAGTCAATGAGCCCGCCATATAGCTCAAAGAACCGACAACCGATGAGTAAGAAAGGTACTTGAGTGGCAGCCTCGGACCGGCAGGCGAAGCGTAGGGCGTTCTCGCACTAGTTGGAGTGACAACCTGGTAAGACTTGCAGGAAAGCGATGGATGCAGCTGGCTCGGGATCGTGCTTTGTGGCATTCCTTGTGCCTATGTTCAGTAGTGATTGTTTTGTTTGATTGAATAACTGAGTAGTCGCTGTCGTTTGTTGGTTCGTCGCGTTCGGTAAAACTTGGTGCCGCCGCAGTGCCGGCTAGCCGAGTGCTGGGTTGTTGTCGCTTGCACTTTGGCTGTATACGACTTCATCTCGCCTCCATTCTTACGCGCCCTTGCGGTTTTGCTTGGCACGTAACAGGCCCAGTTTGGAGTTAATTTTATTAAAAAATCGTGACGCTTGCTTTCTAGAAAATTCCATACTAGAACTTTCTACACCTAGACTGGTATGTACTCGAACATTCTAAATGTTTCAGTAGAAGAGGTCCTATATAAGGCCGGTTAGGACCGCGATCGAAGCAGTATTGAATTGGTGATACAAGTGAATACTTCTAAGCGATATAACTGCGAACTAAAGTGTTTTATTATTATTGTGTTTAAGTTTTAAATGGTGTTCGGTAATTAAATTGTCAATTTTGGTAATTCAATCGGCAGTTTTTATTGTCACGAACTCTAAGCTCGTAACAATACATTAAAATACAAACGCGTTGAATATAAAAACTTCTCGTTTATTATTTTACTAGCAACCCACCTTTACCTGGACAGGATTTATAAATGCTGTGTATCAATAGCATTCAAATAACCTACGGAATTAAAAAGAAGCCAGTTGTTTTTTTATCTTACAGACAAACACGCTAATTTTACTTGTATATATAGACTAGCTGTTCCCCGCGACTACGCCCGCGTGTATTCATTACAATTGTATTTCAAGGGTTTTAATTTTTTTTGCTCTGAACCCTTATTCATTTTCTAAAATAAAAGTAGCTTAAGTTACTCATTACAACATCAGCTATCTGCCAGTGAAATTGGTTCAGTCACTTCGGAGATTAGCCGAAACAAACAGACAGACAGACAAAAATTTAAAAAATTGTGTTTTTAATTATTAGTAAATTTTGACATTACAAACTGACAGTTCAATTTTATTTATTTGTATAAATAAATTTAGACAAAAACATCTAGAAAACTTTACATGGAAAACTCTAGAAGCAAGATAAGCTCACTCACTAACAAAACTATTCGCCTAGTAGAATTATCGTTATCTTTGAATAGTAACGGTAATTGGACTATGTAGAGATTTAATTCGATAACTGTTAAACTATTTCTAGTTCGCATACACTGGAAAATAATTGGCGAATTATAGATAACATCGAATACATAAGATTTTCGATTGCGTATTTAAACGCTACTATTGCAGTGGCTAAGTAATCCGATTGCTGAGGTTCACTGGTCTCGATTCGAGTGTTTTCTTAACTATTTCTATAAAATTTTCGGTTACAGGAAACTTGGCAGCTCAAACGCTTAGCAGGAACTCGAAAATGACAAGTTTAGCTGTTGTAAATGTTTAGTTATTTATGTATTTTCTGACTGCTCTTTGGTTTAATGATAGGTAGTAAACGTGACATTACGTTGAGGTCCTGGATTGGAATCCCGGAGTGAGGGCATAGAGAGCATTGAGCATACACTTGGACTCTAGTCTCCGTGGAAACTGGTTGCCGTGACTGAAATTCAATCTATAGAGAAAAGGGATATAGGTCTAAGATATTTATGAATTCAATGGACACAGAATTCTAAACTAAATTAGTTGTTACAGTAAACACGTAATGACAATATATTTTGGAATGTCATCATCTTCTTCCCTAAGTAATAAGTCACATAGCACGTCCTGAAGCAAACCGTGCTATGTGGCTTATTACTTAGGGAAGGCTCACGTTTAGCAGTGAACTTCTAATGAAATGTAATGACACAATGATGACATTCCAAACTATATTGTCATTGCGTGTTTGCGGTAGCAACTAATTAAGTTTTTTATTTTCACAAACGGTAACTTGTATCGAAATCTTGTTTTATTACTATAAAGTCAGTATCAAGCGCATGCGCGGTCATACTCTGAATCTTCGCCGGAAATTTCCGCATATTCCTTCAATTGGGTTGGTAATAAAAGTAATACGTGTTTTATTACAATGGCATAAAACTGAATTTGTTCCGCAAGTCTTTAGTGGGTCCATTTTTTCAAATGATCTGAATTATAAATGGCCGAAGCCGAATACAATATCCGAAGAATTTCCTTGTTCGAAAACGATTTAATAATGACGCAACCCAATTTAAACAAAATTTCTGAGTTGTCTTTTTTTCTTTATGATTTGATTACACGATCGATTCTTGTTTTTTGTTTCGTTTTTAAGATTTTCTTTGAAAGTTTTTTTTAATGACTTTAACCAGGGATATACTTGCTATATACAGAGTTATTTTTCAAAGATTATCCAAATTTCATATTTAAGTTACAAATTATCTTTATATATGTATATAAATTGCGTGTCACGTTGTTTGTCCGCGACGGACTCCTAAACTACTGAAACAATTTTAATCAAATTTGCACACCGGGTGCAGTTTGACTCAACTTGAGAGATAGGATGGTTTTTTGCCCATGAGTGGCGCACATTTTTTTTTTGCGAATTTAAGGATTTTTAATAGGACATGACAAAGGGTCGGCGAAAAGGGCAGAACAACGTCTCCCTGGCAAGTTAGTATCTAATATATAAACAATAATATGCCGTTATTGCAGTTTTTGAAAATACAAGTAAATAAGGCTTCTACTTTTATTTGAAATAATCCCAAATTGAATGTGATTAATGGGCAATAACTCTTACGAATGTGTGCGTGCGTAGTAAAACAGTACGCGTTAGATATTTATGAACGACAATCTGTTAAGATAATACATTACCACGCTTTATGAACTTAAACATAAAAAATACAGAATGCTTGAGATTTTTTAGTTAATTTTTCTTCACCATTCGCTAATACTTAATCTTAACCTTCTCTGCAAATTTGGGCGTATATTTCAAAATAACCCTGTATATGCTTGCCTCGATTACCAGGTGAGCTGGCAATCGCAGTTTGTTTATTGACCTGCTATCATGAAGAATCTACTGCCCATCTCCCATTTTCAGTTTACCTCTGACGTTAACTTTAATAAACACGACACCCACGGTATAATATAGGATAGGTAGGAGATTTTCATACGTATACTATAAGTGTATATAAGTTACAGCCCATATACGTCCCACAGCTGGGTACAGGCCTCCCTCATTTCTGAGAGGGTTTAGTTTTAAGGCAAGGAAATGTCCGCCGCGCTGCCCCAATGCGTGTTGGAGAACTTCTCATGTCTTCTAAATATTTATTTTCTTATTCCTAATACATGCGTGTTGTTTCAGACAGTGGTTTCCTCACTATGTTTTAATTCACCGCCGAGCACGTGGTAAATCAGCCCTTAAAATTGCAATTAACAATTTCATTGATGCCAGCGGGGATAGACCCCGGGTTACTCGCGTTCTGATAGATTTACAGCGAGCGTTACCCATTTGAGCTATATATATATATATATATATATATATATATATATATATATATATATATATATATATATATATATATATATATATATATATATATACCGTTACCGCTACAGCCTATTAAAATTAAAGTTCACTACGGAACATAAACCTTAGCCATAGATTGTCTCATAAGGGGTTATTTGCCACAGTTGCCACGCTTGACAAGCGGATTGGCAACCGCAGTTATTAGGAGAACGCTGCTGCCTATCTCTTGATTTGTTTCCCTCTGTTGTCTGACACCCACGAGATGATAAGGTGTACTTGATATTCTTACACCGCCACTACATGGTAACGGTACGGTGAATTACGTATACCTACGTAAGACACTCAATAAGTTTTGAGATAAGTATACTAGAAAAAAGTATTCTAGAAACTATTAATATTCATTTTACATCTTTTCAAAATGTTCTCCATCATGCTCCATACAAAGTTCCATTCGCCTAAACTAACTCTGAAAACACTTTTGCCAGTCTTGATCTGACAGGTCGGAAATCGCTTCTTCGTAGGCAGCCACGGATTCTTCGGCGCTTGAAAAAACTTGCCTTTTATTTTTTCTTTGACTCTTGGGAACAAAAAGAAATCACAAGGAGCTAAGTGTGGGCTGTAGGGTGGGTGACTTAGAGTTTCAACACCAGATTTCTCAATAATTGCTTTTGTTCTAAGGGAGGTATGTGAAGAGGCGTTATCGTGGTGCAGCATGATTCCACGAAGCCCGGTCTTTGGTCTTCTCTCCCGCTCAGCTTGAAAAGCTTTGGGTAATGCAACTGTAGTATACCATTCAGAATTGACTGATCTACAATTTTGCAGTATTGACGTCGACAAATGTCCGCTCCGCGAAAAAAAACTAGCTACCACTTTTTTTGCCGACGTTGCGAGACCTTTGCAGTTTTGTCGGTAGCTGTCCTTCTAAGTAGACAGTACCGGTGATTGCCTTTTATTGTTCGGATCATATTGATAGATCCATGTCTCGTCACCTGTAACGATTTCTGAAACACGCCTAGATGCACCGTTTTTAAAACGTAGACGCATTTCATGGCACCAATCCACACGAGTCTGTTTTCGCCTTCGGAGAGCAAACGAGGGATCCATCGACAACAAAGCTTCCTCTCTCCAAGATGTTGATGTAGGATGGTATGAATGCTCCCCGAACTAATGCCTACAATCTTTTCGATGTCCGTATATGTGATTCGTGAATCTTCTCGCACCAACATTTCAGTAGTCCATATATTTTCTGCCGTTACTGCTGTTTGCGGGGCCCCGGTTCTTTGGTCATTTTTAAGGTTAATTTTACACCTTTTGAATTCAACAAACCACCTAAAAATTGTTGCGCGTGATGGAGTCGAGTCCCCTAATGCTGATTCTTTTATTTTATTTTATTTTTATAGGACAACACAACAGATTACATCATGACTTAAAGCTATAACTTACAATAATAAGGGTGTGATACACGACATAATCCTTATACGTGATATCACGGCATGCCAAGATTGAGAAAAAAACATTTTAAATAAAATTGCTTAAACTAACAGGCTCACAAATCGAACAAATCAAGAACTATAACTGTAATGAATATCAATCGAAGGATTGTAATCGTTGTAAACTTAACTGTTCGATTAAACCAAATTTAAAATCATAATAGATCATAGCGCGCAAATATTCACGATTAAAATCCATCGTTTTAAATGAAAAGCGCGGGAAGCGTTGTAGGAAAATTAATAGAACTTTGTTTTTTTTTTTATTAAGCGGAGTTTTATTTTTAAATAAATTTGCTTTTTAGAAACATATAACACCCGGCGTTCCATTTTTAAATTTCGAGCATCTCAAAACTTATTGAGTGACCTACGTAATAATGTCCTCCAGACCGAATTTAGGTCACGGCGGACAGCCTCAACGGAGACTAGCCATCGCCGCAGGACAGGATTATAATGCCCAAGTGTATACGCAAGCACAAGTGTACTTCCTATTCCTTTACTCTCATGGTCCGATGGGACAGTAAACCGGAGAAAGATCAGATGCAGGACCAACGACTTTACGTGCTTTCCGAGGCACGGAGTTGAGACACCGCCAACTTTCTGACTCCGAATAGCTACTTCTTAATTGAAAAACTCAATAACTGATATTTTTGGCCTGACTCGGGTTCGAACCCGGGACCTCATGATCAGCAGTCGCACTACTACAACCACTAGACCAACGAGGCAGTCATTACGTATAATAATTTTATCGTGTTTAATTTACATTATTTTTACATATTTTAATTCCAGACGTTTTGGGTGATTCACAGCAATTATGGTCACGCACAACTGTTTGTAACAAGTCTTTCAAATGAGAATCACAAATCCACTTAATTCCGGTTTCTATACGTTTATTTTCGAAATGCTCTATTATCTTTAATAGCAACATAAAAACGTTTACTTACAAAAGATTGACAAATAGGCTTTGGAACAGTTGTCGCACAGGAACTATAAAGCATTTGTTAGAAGGGATAATTTCAAATCATTGTTTGTTGCGCTACGTAAAGGTATATTTAAGTTGACCTCGCCATAAAGGACACGCTTCAGCAATTTTCCGACCGTACACTCTTCGCTACTGATGCGTGAGAGGTATTCATGTAAATAGGTTATTAAATTAGTATTCAAAATGTTAAAGATAAAAACATACACTGTAATTGAAAACTTCCTATATTTTGAAGTTGGTTACAAAGAGTAAAGCCATGCTATAGGGTAGGGATAGCGACCCAATGGTACGCGTGTCATCGATGGCACGCGACTCAATATTTTGGGCACGCCACCGATCACAAAGTTCACTATTCACAAACGAACGCGAGTGATTCTAGTTATAATGTAGACTACTATTGCTAATGACGCACAGTTCGTTTCATCATCATTATCATCATTACAGCCCTTCACAAGTCCACGCTTCCCCCAAGGAATGCATAGTTAATTTACGTATAGCATAATAGCCAATTTCGTTGACATTTATTATTATACATTGCCAACATTAAAAATTCTTTTTTTATTTTTTGTAGTAAATAAAGAGTTTTGAGTCGATAGTATTTAGTACTATTGTTTTCCCAATAATCACGAAGTCAAAATTATTTTACGTCACGTCTATTACCTAATTAAACATTTGTTTAGAAAACTGGCACGTCGATATGTAAAGGTTCGCCACCCCTACTATACGGTGTTTTTATACACTCACAGTCCACCTCATGGTAAGTGGATGCTGTGGCCCATAGACATCTAAGTACATCTTTCTTCAATTAAGAATCAAAATGAAGATGCGTTGCCAGCTCTGAGGACTAAGATGGAATGCCTCGTTTCCAGTGAAATGGGTTTCCGGTTCTCTACGCTCATAATACGAAACATAACGGCATTAAGCTGCTATTTTACGCTGGTATTCTGTGAGAGTGTGGCGTGATCCTACCCCAGTCTAGCCGACGCATTAGTACTACAACCATAATTATAGCTGCAGCATGGCTCGACCACGTAAGTGTACGTGAAGTGTATTATGACTACTGCACAAATGGTTCGACTCGACCGAGGAAAGAACAAGCTCTCACCAGATATCCTACTTGAAATAGAAGTAATGTTCCGTATCATGAGTGACGAATACCGGGGACCCTTTTGATCGGTAGCAAAGCACTCCGTCGTAGTTTTTAGGGGTGAACACGGATTTCCATTGCGTGTGTCTATTCGAGTGTCTGACCACTCGCGGTGTACATATTTAACTCGCCGGTGATCTAAGCACGGCTAGCTTTATGGGTGCATTTAAAAAGTTTCTTTCTCGCCGCAGCTCTATAAGTAAAGTGTACTCGGATTATGGTACAAACTATGTAGGAGCTTTGGGTGGTATAAGCTTGGGTCATGGGTGATGTAGCTTATACACGCTGTAGCGTGTATAAGCTACAGCACCCGTGTACCATCAGGAGGAATGTGTTACACTTACTTTTTTAATAAGTGGAATAATAAAAGTATGAAGCAAGTTATGCGTATGATTGACAAGTTATAGTGGAAACGTGGTTCGAAATTTGAACTCGGGCTGCTGTGTGTATATTTTGCGTTCATTTCACCAGTCTCTTTAGTTATTTCCAAGAAAGTGCCAGCTGCTATTCATTTTTTGGAAAAATCTGGTAGTATAGACATACCCCCTTACAAACTCGTATACTCTTGATGAGTCGTATACAGTCGACACACCGTTACAGACTTTCAAAATCAACAGCTAAACAAAGGCCTCCCCATAGATTTTTTGTATAGCATTGGGTGACAAACGAGCACACAATTCAGCTGATGGTAAGTGGTTGCTGTAGCCCATAGACATCCACCTTTTATCCTCAGTTAAGAATCAAAATGAAAATGCGTTGACACCCCTAATGACTGAAATGGAATGCCTCCGAAAGGGTCTCCGGTTCTCTACATTCACCATACGAAACACGGCAGCATTACACTGCTATTTCACGCTGTTATTCAGTGAGAGCGTGGTCCTGTCCCAGTCAAGCCGACCCATTCATGGCACAACTATAATATAGCTGCAACGTGGCTCTACCACGTAAAAATTGCCTCATGGAGGGGGATATTTGTTATAAATGCTACGCTTGGGTAGTTTCTTTCAGTTATTTATTTATTTAACAGTTTATGTACACACATATTTCGATAGCAAAATGGTAAAAACATAATTATGTACAAAGACAGCTCTTCCAGCAGGCCTGTCGAAGGATAGTTGAAGAAAATAGAGGTAGTCAAAGTGTGCACTTTATTAAAATATACATGTACAATATATACCTATAATTCAATGTATTATATTTTTAACGTTACTTATAACTACACATAACGAATTAATAATTATGGAGTGAATCATAGTGCTCCTTAACAAGTCTTCTAAACATAGACACCGACTTAGCGTCACGAATCCTAAAGGGAAGTGAATTCCACAATCCTACTGCGTTAACAGTAAAAGAATGAGAATAGAGCATTGTATTGAATGACGGTGATTTCAAAAGTGTTCTAGTATTTGATCTACATGGAACATCTGGAGGATTTTTCATATATAGCGGAGTAGTAGGATTATGTAGAATATTGAAAAGAAGACGAAGGATTCGAGTGTTCCGGCGAAAGCGGATTGGAAGCCTAAAATGTATCGAATACATAAATTTTGCAAGCGCTCGAGTTTATTTATTTGCTCCTCGTAGTAGCATCCAAATAACAGGCGTCAGCGTAATCTAAAATTGGCAAGATTAAGGCCTGGACTATAGATACCTTAGTAGACAAGGTTAGAAAACTTTGAAGGCGTTTAGAGAATGAAAGGCGTAAAATCTTTTCCTACTTACATCTGTAACATTTGCGCCCCAAGTCAAATTGCAGTCGAAACTAACGTCAATGTTCTTGGCAGTATTTGAGTAGGGAATAGTGGTGCCATCGATTCGTAGAGTTTGGAGAGAGGAGAAATCAAGCGTGCCACGCGCATATCTTTTTGCCTGCTGCTTTTATCGTGCTACAACCATAAACAAAACAAAATCTTCGGCGTCATTATAAGCATACTCATTGAATATCATAATCTACCACTGGTTTGGGAAATACCCTCGACCTAGGGAGGATCAACAAGAAACCCGGGCGTTTTTCCAATCAAACATTAATTTACTAATGCGTGCATGAATCAGTATAATATGTGGTTTGTCATCTGATATCAAATATACTACAAAACCGATAGAAGATACAATAAATAATATCATTAATGTTGTAAATCATTTTATAAAACATCCCTTGAAGTACAAAACAATTCCAAATAAAAAAAAATTATAGGAGGGGCCAAACGAGCATACCTACGGCTCACCTGATGGTAAGTGATTACAGCCGCCCATGAACTATGGCAACACCAGGGGAATCGCAGATGTTTTGCCGGCCTTTTCAAAAAGGAGTAGGCTCTTTTCTTGAAGGTCTCTATGCCGTATCGGTCCGGAAAAATCTCTGGTGGTAGTCGACTCTTATCGCACAGTGGTGGACCGCCTGTCATCCAGATGGTATGTGGTATCGCGAGTCCGAACAATTCCTCAGAGCACTCCCCGTGGTAAAAACGATAAAAAACGCAAAGAGGCAGTGCCAGTGATTCAAGCCGAGCTGAAAGAGCTCGGTCGCCGACGATTCGAACCGCTCTGCGCTGGATGCGATCAAATAGGAGCTGGCACTGGGGAGCCCCAGCCCAGAGATGGGAACAGTAGTCCATCTGCGGCCGAACCTGCGCCTTGTAAAGTTGCAGAAATGCGTGCATGAAATACTTCCCGCTCTGCTGAGCAAGCCAACCGTACAATGAAGCTACAGCCATAATAGCAAAAAACCGGAGAGCTTAATGATGTAAATAAAGATGAATGAAACATAAGAGCTGAAATGAATTTAAGCAGGCCTACATTTTTAGACAAAGATGTCGCGATCACCACATGGTATGCAAGTATAGTAGCGATCACGTCATTCTTATGGATTATCATCAATCATATATTCTTCAATATTATAATAATTCATATTAAATAATTTTAGATTGATAAAAAATCATAATTATGTATACACATTTTTTGGGACTTGGTTGTAAAAGCGTTTAGGTATTACATTACCCCGTAAAGATATTATCGATTCTTTGGTGTTCGAGAAAGTGGCATTACTAACGCTGTGTTTGTTCCTAGTAATTAACACATATTATATCATCATTAATAACACTATTTTTGTTTTAAGGGATATGTTTAAAATTTTCGTAAATATATTATATGGCTGTGGGGAAAGGGGACATCTTCGATCCAGCTGCCGTAAGTGAACTGTAAAAAGGGAAAGTGATCGATCTTCGAAAGGGTAGTGCGACTAACAGCACCGCCCAGCACCAGCAGGAATACGACTTTACTTACTTTACTTTAAAGCCAAACATTATATTCCTTTTAATTTTTCTCCAAGACTCCTTCGGATTTAGATTGTAAATTGTTGGTTTTTACACCAACGCACCCCAATGGGTATGATCCAAAATACAACCCAGTGTACTGTCCAATGCAAATGACGTCATGAATCGACGCTATACTGGTGATTCGTTCCAAAACATAGGACAGTATATGACGTCATACATTTGCGCCATATTGGAAAAATCTTGGCGATTATTTTGTCGTTTTGTGCTCCAAAAATCATTATATCCTCCTAATGGAGATACCAGAATTTATTCTATAATTTTTTGTATTTGAATAAATAAAAACAAATTCTGGCATGCGTCAGTCAGTCAGCGCACACGCAATTAAAAATTGTTTTATTATGGCTGGATATCCGACACAATATGGCGGCGGCACGCCAGTACAATATAGTGTCAATTGATTACGTCATTTGTATTCGGCAGTATACTGAAAACATTTTGGAACATACCCAATGATTCAAGAAGATGGTTTATATGTATAATACATGCACATATGTTGTAGAGATCCAAAAATCACCCGAGCGAAACCAAGGTGGATCGCTAGTAATTTATAGTAATCTTATTAATTAATTATAATATTCTTTTAACCTGTAATGGTCAAGTGGCGGATTCGAACCCACGACCTTTTGAGTTCGCGATCCGAGTCCTGCCATTAGGCTACTGTCGCTTAGTAATTAAAATAAACTCAACTAACCTTTTAAAGACAAGTAAGGTTTTTACTCTTTTTTACATAGAGTATAGAGGCCTATGTTCAGATTAAGATGATTATGCCATTCATAATCATCTTAATCTGAACATAATATACATACAAAAGTCTATTGGAGGCCATTACGACTTTTTCCTCAGTTGCCTCTTACGATACTAATTCGTTGAGATTGCCTTTCATTATCACAGCATTGCAAGATATTACGACGCTTTCGAAAATCCAGTATAATTCATTTATATATTTATTCTTAACAGCCTATAAATGTCCACTGCTGAACATAGACCTCGCCAAGGATTGCCTTATTGGGAGGATTTTGCCATTGTTGCCACCTTTTTGTAGGATAAGGGTGATAAACGAGCACACAGTTCACCTGATGGTAAATGGATGCTGTAGCCCATAGACATCTACATTTATCCTCAATTAAGAATCAAAACGCAGATGCGTTGTCACCCCTGAAGACCAAAATGGAATGCCTCGTTTACAGTAAAAAAGGATCTCCGGATCTCTACACTTACCACACGAAACACAGCAGTATTAAGCTGCTATTTTACGCTGGTATTCTGTGAGGGCCTGGTCCTTACCCGGTCAAGCCGACCCATTCGTACTACAACCATAATATAGCTGCAGCGTGGCTCTACAACGTATGAAATGTTTATTATTTTGTGTTGTTATCAGGAAGATGCTGCCGCCCATCTCTTGTCCCAGTTTCCCTCTGTCGCCTTTTTCCGAAACCCACAGGACGATTTGAGTTGTAGTGGATATTCTTACACCACTAATACACTGTGAATATTAAAAGTTAAATAGTATGTACAGTCCGTTTGGACAAAAAATGGGATTAGAAACGGCGTCTCATCGAGCCCGTACCGTCTACGTGCACAGTACCAATAGCGAAAACTCGCTAATAACAGTATATCGTTATAAAGTTAACCATATTATTCGGTTAGTTGGAAATTTTCTTTCGATAGGAAAATTTTTGAAAAGTATTATATACGCAAGTAGGTACATGAATTTTAAAATAACATTTCTAACTAGCGACACGCTGGCTTCGCCTGGGTGGGATCTATTAATGAGTCTTTATTTAAACCATATTTCATCTTACCAATATTTCTATTTTAATAAAATCTTTAAATTTTTCGGATAAAATTTAGTCTAGATCACTCGGTCACTCGACAACCGGTTCAGCTATTCAGAGGATTAGCTCGATCAAACAGACATACAAACGAAAATTTTAAATATGTTTACCCATGACTCAACGGTAAATAAATATTTTATACAAAAATATTAATAAACAAAATCAACAATAATCATGAAAAAAAAAACTCAGAACGCGTCTAGCTCACAAATTAACGAAACCGGACTGATATTTTTTGGTAGTTTATGGCATTTTGTTATCATTGATTTCAATGACAAGCTGGCCTGAAGTTATAGGACCTATGAAAAACGCATATCGCAACATATTTTTTATAGTCTTTACCGACGGAAGTGAGTATAGATAGCGACAGTATAAGAGCGAGCGGTGAATAGAGACGACGCTATTTTCAATCCCATTCTTTAACCTAACAAGTGATAGTGGTAATCTCATTTTTAATTCTTTACTTATTTATCCGTAACTATATGATTCTAGTAACAGGCTCTGCTGCACTGATTATTCACTGCAGTACTTGCTTTTATGATCTTGACTGGGACTTTATAATGTGGAAAAAAAATATCAAAAAGTTTTACAGGATATTGTATTTGAAACAATCCTTCTCTTGCCGACATACAATATAAATTACACATAGCTTGGTGAATGTCACAGATACAAAATATATATTAATCAATCAATAACTAATATGTACCTATAGTTACACCCATCGCCTGCCGCGTCTATCTACGAAACAATTGCTTTACCTACTGATATCGCGTCGCATACCATTTTGACTACAGCACGATTATGTTTGCAGCACCTGTACCGCCTATACAACAGCACCAATGAGGACTTGTCTTTGTCTTCCTCTCACCAGATGTGGCCAGTTGGGACTGAAGTTTTTTGATACACAATTTTATTTAATTAAGAACTTACACAAAACAATGCATCAGTGGATTGCTCTTTAATATTTTACACATTTTAAATTCATTTGTTTTTTTTAATTATTCTGTTTTAGGAATATACATTTTTCAGTTTATTCATTTTTAGTATGAGTTATAAAATTGATATTACAGAAAAAACATTAGCTCTTACATTTTCTTAACAATGTAACTTAACCAACATGCAACAATAAAGAATTAAAAAAAAAGAATAAAGAATCTGTTAAATATTTCACCTCATTTCTAACTGGTGCCGCACTGATGACAGAAAAAGTCTCTCATTACCGCGCTGTCAAACTAACTGAAATTTTTGGGTTGACTGCAGCGAAAGTCATTAGTTTTTGTTTTTTGAGCTATTCCGTCTCATTACCTGTATTCATAAATAAATAAGTTTTTCAAAATATAATTATCTAAACCTTTATTCATTTAAATAACGAACTCAATACACATTAGCATGGAAACGTCTTTATAAATAGTCATTTATTTATATAAATGAAACAAAGATTAAATAACTTACATAAAATACATTTTTGATTCGCATATTTTTAATTCATAAGGACTATATGTTAGTTAATACTTGATATATTTTGATTGCGTATTATTGAAAATGTTACTCCAATTAAGTTAAATAAATAAAAAAAAACAACTAAAATTGCTTGTGCGTATTTTCTTTCTTTTTTCGTGTATTTTCTCTTGTCAATTTTTTTTACTGAGTACAATTCATCGGGTTACCTATGATGGTTATATGATGGTGATATGACAGGTTTAGGTTTTTCTTAATTACTGTTTTGGCGCGAACTTGGTCTTGACATAAGCAAATTACTTTTTTTGTTGTAATATGTACCAAACACCAACTTTAAAGTTGACAGAGTCGCTACTGGAGAGTTTACTACTGCTACTTAAGAAATTTACTGAGGATAGGTCCTATATATATATTTGCACTTTTCACAATGAAATCAAACAAAGCACTCTCATCACAGCACAGAATAAATAAGTTTACAGCGAAATGCCATTTGTAATATGGCGGCCTTAGTTCCAATTTTGTCCACCTGAACAGATAAGTTGGTGGCACTGTTGTACACATTTGAACAATTAATGGAAATTATAGAACAAGTGCTTCGCAGATGTATAAGCTTGGTTTAACCTATGGGTCGTTAAATTCTACGAGAAACTTTTCAACGTGCTGCATTAATATCAAAATTTTGTTGAAGAGTTTTATGAAAATATTTATACATTGGTGATGATAATGGTAATACAATATATTTCAGATCTACATGGATCGTTCAATCCTCCAACACTTGATGTGTAGAGGGGGTTCGAATGTGTTGCATAGTCCAGTAAGACTATGACAGAGTTGGCTCACTCGTAAAAACCAACCCTCTAAGTATCAAACTATTTTATTTCTGTATGTAATTAGAATTTGTTTTCACTGTTTTTTTTATTCATGTACAATGTGATTTAGTTTATGATTTGACAGAGGCGACATGATGATTGGTAACAATAACAAATCATAAACCATCATCATCATCATCACCTTTCTCTTTCCCTTTTTAATCAGATCGCGGTCTGAAAGGCCCTGAGTCAGATGAAGCTGCAAGAGCAGTACTATCTAATAGTACCAACATCACAGAAAATGGAAAAAAATTAAAAAAGGGTTCCTGACGTGTTGTGGCGTGAAGCTTAGTTGCTTTCCCATCTTATTTGGCTTAATCAACCACTTTAGCTGGCTGAAGGTGGCCGCTCAGAGTGAAATTACCGAATCCATTTCGGATGTGTTGGTGAACTGAGGCAGGAGGGGTGCCCTTCCCCTACCGCCACAGCCACGGGGAAAGGGAAGTGTTGGTATGCTGATGCGCAACTCGGCCTATCCTCCGCGACTTTATAGCGGGAACGCACCGCTGATGCGAATATGGCTGAACTGCTCGGGGGAGGGGAGTAGGGGGGAATGTATTAGTAATATTGCGAGGCACCGCTCTCCCTACCCTCCACGGTCGAAACACAGGAAATACATGCCTGAATTCCTCTCTCTCCCTACCACCATCCGTTGCCACGCCTACCCCTTTGTAATCAACATACGACTAAAAGATTTGCTTCGACCTTAGAAAATAATGGAACAATTTGTGTTTCCATTCGATTGCAATGCCTCAAGGCAATAATGAATAGGCTTTTGCTAAGATAAGTCAGTGCGTTTGCTTTTGCAGTAGCGCATCACCGCTTACCATCTGATAGGATAGCAGTCAAGCACTGGCCTATAATAGTTAAAAACGTAGTCGGTGGTGGAGCCATAGACCAAATCCTCCGCTGGGATTAGAACCCCTGACCCCTGATCTATTGGGTCTGCTGCGAATGTGAACATCAGACCTTATATGAAGGCACGCCTTGTATGACAAGAGGAAAGGGGGAGAAATCGCCTTCTCCCGAGTGGCAGCCAAGAGGCGTCTAACGCTAATGAGACTGCGGACTCTGCTTGTAATTGGCGAAGGTGGTTCCACCTTCGCCAATTACAAGCAGAGCCGCGGCCATGGGGTTTTAGACTTTTTAAATCCAACTTTCTTGCCACCACGAGTCAGGTGTGCATAGACATTTGCAAATGAAGAAAAAAATACTTGTTCGTATTTTTTTCTTCATTTGCAAATGGAGTTGGACGATCGAGTAGTGCCACCATTATAGCATTTTTTTACGCAGAAAGCTTTGTAGTTAATGCAACAACAAATAGAAAAATGTTTCATTATTTTCATATTATATACATAAATTTAATTTTATGACTGACTTAAATGCTGGATGTATACATGAAAATACCAAGAAAAATAACCACGAATATAGATCAAAACGCATCCCATCTCAGTTTTCAGAGATGAACATGGCTTGTTTGGAGTTGAAATCACAAACCATCAGGTGGACTGTTGTCTCGGGCACTTAATTAAACTCTTACAGCTGCTAGAATATGGCGGCGACGCTAAGTACTAACTTAAAGGCAATAAACGTATGACTAATAGATAATTTATGTCTCTCCATTCCATTCTTGATTTTTCCTTCGATCCTGCTCTTCACATCTTCAAATATATCAGCCCTGAAATGTAATGTTTTGTAAATAAGACAGTATATTATATTTAGAAGACTAGAACTAGACTACCTTATAAAAACTCAAAATCAAACATTTTTTAAAACAAGCTTTTATTTAAATGTTCATAAAAGAAGAAAATAAACTTTAAATCACAGCCATCAATTTATTGCATTACATAATTCATATGATATAAAAGCTTGTCGCGAGACATACCTGTGTACCTACACCTACATAAACAAGAATACAATTATTATGTAATTGATATTGACATTGGTAATCCTAAATAAAAATGTTTTTTATAAAAATGGTAAATATCTCGCGACAAGCTTTTATATCATTTATTTTGTGTAATGTAATAAATTAATAGTTTTGATTTAATTTAAAGTTTATTATCTTCTTAGTTAGTTTAGTTTACAACTGCAGTTGAAAACCAAAGCCTGCCAACCGTGATGATTATAGTAACTAAATACTTCCCATATCAACTAAGGGAATTACACACTATACCATACCCAATCCACCACGAGGCAATCTAAAGGGAGATCTATATTCAGCAATGGACCTTAAATTGGTTATAGGCCACAAAGTGGTCAAAGCCACGCAGGTATACTATGGTTGTAGCATGCGTCGGCTCGACCGGGGAGGACCACGCTCTCACAGATTACCAGCGTAAAATAGCAGCTTAATACTGCTGTGTTTTGTAAGGTGAGTGTAGAGATCCGTAGACGCTTTTTTACTGGAAACGAGGTATTCCGTCTTAGTCCTCAGGGGTGACAACGCATCTGTGTTTTGATTCTTGATCTAGGATAAATGTGGATGTCTATGGGCAACAGCATCCACTTACCATCAGGTGGACTGTGTGCTCGTTTTTCACCCTTATTCTATAAAAAAAACAAGACACTAGATAGTCCAGGAGGATCGGTGCATGAGTACCGACAACTATTCCATCTCAATTTTTTTATGTGATTCTCTTCAAATTGTCCTACTAATGATACAAATGCATGTTGCCATGGGGTAACTTGGTGCTATATTGTTTAAACCGATTTTTTGTCAATTGCAAGGAATTGTTAATTTCAAACAGGACAATTTTTTTATATTTTTTGATCAAATACAAATAAAAAGTTCTTGTCTTATGACTTTTTATGATATAATGTTAATATTTTCGGAGTTATGAATTTTTGATCCTTTCTTTGGATTTATTAAAAATTTATAAATAGTTTAATTTAGATGTGTAGTGTTTGCATAAACATAAGAAATCATTGTTACATTATTTTGGCTCTCTTGATAGATATAAAGTTTTCACGGGTAGAGACACAATACAGCTTTATTATTGGTGTAGCACAAATGAAAGGACAGCACTGTCACAGAATACCAGTGTAAAGTAACATTTAATGATGCTGTGTTTTGTATGGTGAGTGTAGAGAACCAGAGGCCCTTTTTACTGTAAACGAGGAATTCCATCTCAGTCTTCAGGGGTGACAATGCATCCGCATTGGGATCCTTTAATTGAGGATAGATATATATGTTTATGGACCACAGCATCCACCTACTATTAGGTGGACTGTGTGCTCATTTGTCACCCATTTTTATAGAAAAAAAAAGGCAGAGTAGTATAAATCCAGCACATTGCCAGGCAGAAATCCTTCTACCCTATTAAACTAAACATCTATTATACTCACTCTCTCTATGTTATTTCCTAGCTTGTAATGCATCAGATAGCCAGTCCATCGCTTGGTCCAGCCCTTCGCCCCTCACAGCCGACGTCTTAAATATCTGGAAGGTTCTATCGCGGAGAGCATCCAAACCCAATGCCTGATGTACTTCTGCCACTGTTAGGCAGCCTGCCATATCTTGCTTGTTTGCTAAGACCACTAGAATCGCATTTGCAAGTTCCTCCTCCTATAATGAAGACACAATGATTTATTAATTAGTTTTTTTTTTCATAAAACTGTAGTGACAAAAAACATAGTCCTGCAGCCAACTTTAAAGAAAGGAGGCTACATAAGTGTTTCACTTCTGAGGACTAAGTAAAATATATAAAATTACACTGACTTGCTATACTCCTCAGACCAGAACACAGGAGTGCAAGCATGTGATTTTGGGGGCATAAATTGGTAAGAGAGTAGTGTCCACCCAAATAGACTCCTAGGCAGTCTCATCACTTGGTAATACAAAACATACAAATTAAAGTAATAAAGTGGTAGAGTCAAGCTGCAGCTATATTATGGTTGTAGCACAAATGGGTCGGCACGACCGGGGAAGGACCACGCCCCACAGAATACTAACGTGAAATATGGTGAGTGTAGAGATACGGAGACCCTTTTTATTGGAATCGAAGTATTCCTGTAAAAAGTAAGTCCACAGCATCCACATACCATCAGGTGGACTGTGTGCTCGTTTGTCACCGTTATTCTATAAAAAAATACATCCTGCAACACAGGCTTCCTCTCAATGAGTGGGTTTTGGAGCAAGAAGTCTGGTGTGCTGCCCCAAAGTGTGATAGAGGACTTTATCCATACTAATATGATTTTCTTTCACCGCCTAGAGTGTGATAAATCGGAATTTTTCCCTGTCAAAAGATTAGTATGACAAGCAGTCACACAGTTCACCTGATGATAATTGATGCTATGGCCATTTTCAAAATAGTCCGAGTATGTATATTTTAGCCAGATTTATAAGTAGTATAGGCTATCTAGCATTAGGATACACCTCTCAGCTAGCGTTAAATAATTGATTTTTGTAAAGCAAGTCGGAAGAAAACCGCTCCTGAATTGCTTTATCCGCGTGCGCTGACGTAATAGTAAACGATATGTAAATGCTGATGTTCAATACAAATGTTCTACAAAAATATAGATCTTTACTCAATCTAAAAAGTCCCTGTTTCTTATACATAAGCCACAACAAAGTATTTTGTGACAAAAATTAATGAAAATTAAAGTGTTTTACGAGTGGCATGGCATATTAATCGTTACTAACGAAAATTACTTCATCATCAAGTAAATTTTATGAAGATAAAATTTGTTCTTTATAGCATGTTATTTGGACGTATAGTTTAAGAGATAATAAAAAATTAAAAATAATTCAACACTAAGATAGGCGCGCGATGAGAACTGAGAGAAACCATCAGTGAATGCCTGGTAATGTCGTGCGGCTCCGACGCGTGATATAAGGGGGTGAAACCAAGGGGCACGGCTAATATTTTATAGAATTAGTATGAAAACATTTAGAAACAGTGTAATTATTAAAAACATGGTAGTGATCAAACCTTGGGGGTTATGATCAATCATGTATATATCAAATCTGTATTCAAAGAATGATGATACCATTCAAATAATTTGTAAAATTGACTCTAACCTAAATCGACTCTTGAATTTTTTGATGGCATCTGCAGTTTTTTAATTATTTTGAGCTGTTTTTATTAATTATATCATTATTTATTTTAATCAAATATCACGACACCTATGGGACAAGATGTATTCATATCATTGTGTTCTCTTATGTTGAAGCTAAAAGACAGACGTTATTTGTTTCGTATTAACATTTCAGTATGTATTTTTAAATTGCTTGGGCATTATATATGTAAGCTCATGGCCAGTTAACTATTAACAGCTCTTAACTTTCATTTTATTTAACAACTGCTTATAGAAGACAAATCTAATTAAAAAGCAAATCTGATAAGTTGAAGCAAAGTAAACTTTACTTAAATGGATATTGCCGGCTGGATATTTATCTAGGCCTTATTTTTAAAAAAGAATTAAAATATTTTATAATAATATCTAGTACTAGCATACTTCGCAAGGTGCTTCTCACGGGTGATTTCTGTATCTCAGCAACAGTAAAACCTACGCGTCCGATTGAGATTTTAAACCATGCAGGGACCCACTCAAATACATTCAAAAAAATTAATAAAAATTGTTTGAGCTGTTTTAATTTTTTTTGTTTTTACAGCAAAAAGTTTTTATATGTAAGATTCCGTTAGTAAAAAAAAACATTTTATACCAAAGCACAGAATACATAATAGTTTCGAAGGCAAACAATACCAACAGGTAACTATAGGAAAGTCCTGAAAGACCTTATGACCTATAATCATCTCAAGAAAATATAACATCTTCTGTTTGATTTATCACTGGTTAAACAAAAACCTCTGTCCTGGGAAGAACCAAAAAGAAATGCGGGACTTTTAACATTGAACAGTTGATAAAATATATAAACTAAGTTACATTCTAATGTGTTTTCCATGTTTTTAATATTATAGTAAAGATTGCAGTAATTCTACTTGATAAAAAGATAAGGATAAAATAAGATAATAATTAGTGTTAAAGAATAATTATAAAACTATTTCAATTAAAAGCCGAGCAATGAATTGTTGAAAAATGTGTATTGACAGACGATGGAATCACAATAAAAATTACCAGACCAGCTACAAACTTAACTCCTAGCACTAAACTTCTGGTAAAATGATTTTTTTATAGAATATGGGTGACAAACAAGCACACAGTCCACCTCCAAATCTCCAGGCTTTTGCGAAAACACATTTAGTTGGAGAATATAAAAATAACGCCTTTGCATTTCTGCACAAATGGTTGCACCGATTGCATGGGATCTTATAATTTGTTAAATTACTCTCTTGTAAAATACTCATTAGACTATTTAAAAAAGTTATCAATAATTATATGTGAATGAGTGCATTTTCATGAACATTTAAAGCCTTGAAACCAATATAAGTTTTAATTTTTTTAATTCTTGTAATTATTTTCGTAAATCCGCCGTAATAATGAAGATTTAAAAAAATCATCGAAATCGGATGTTTTTAGATTTTCTAGAGCCAAAAAACGAGGGGACCGCAATAGTATAAAATTACCAGAAATTGCTTTTAATGCCACAAAACGGTTCAAGTGTTACTGTATTATGAGATATCTTACGCTTATAAAACTGCTCACCATTACAAGTCACTAGTATTTAACTTCTTATTTATACTGTCCATCTATCTGTCAGAAATCAGACCCTTGTGGGGATTTCCCAGAGTAGCCATTACAGACACACATTACACAAAACAGTGACAGATACTCTAATGCCACCACCACAAAGTAACCAAATCAAATAAAGTAATTCTTCCAACTTAACAATATTCCTGTGTAAAAGTTATGGTTACGTGGTAGAATGGTTAAATATTAAAATTAATGGTTTAAAATTAAAAACAGAACAGGTTTAATAGGGCAGCAGTACAAGGTATGCTAGAAGGAAAAAGACCATGCTGGCTCAGAATATAAGGGTTAAGTAACAGCTGAAGTTTTTACTCAGAATGAGAATTGGTGTATTAATCTAAGGAACACAGTTTCTTCGTTAACAGTAACTGGAAAAGTCCACTGTTGAACATAGACCTCTCTAATTGTAGGAAATGTTATGTTACATTAGCCAGGCAGATTGGCGGTAGCAGGGCCAGACATCTCATAGCTTTACCACTGCTGCCAGTTGCTGCTTTTACTGATCTGGGTTTTTTACATCTGGCAAAAGTGAGATGTTACACTTCGCAAGACAAGTATTTTTTGGCATTTGACCATAGTCACCGCTTAAGACACCCAGGAAATGAAATAGGGTGATTGTTTCTATCACCATAGAGCAATAAAAATAATTAATTAAACACTAAAAATTTTGTACAAGTGATTTAGAGATAATTAAACTTACTCTTAACATATGCACCAATTCATCCTTGGATATGCCTATTCGATCTCTGTCTGCAGAATCTACCACATAAATTATTGCATCTGTGTTTCCATAATAACATCGCCAATACGGCCTGGAAATAAAGACGTAAAAGATTTAAAGGTCAGTAAATATCATTTTTACTTTGATAGTTGTAGTAGTCAGACTACTTAGAAGTCATTTAAATTTAAGAAAAAGTGGGATTTGCATTTATTTTTTAACAAATTAACATTATATTATGCTGAAGAGCACTGCACAGCTAAACAGAAATATTGAATAGCTATCACACAAGATAATAATATAAAGATATTAATTAGATATTTTTGTACATTTTTTTGCCAACTTAGTTACAACTTCTCTGATTTTTCTTTAACTTAGTGATCAGAGTTAAATTAAGTGAAAAAATAAAAGAAAACAACTACAAAACAGTATTATTGGTAGCCACTTTTTAATAATTAGTCGATGATACTGAAGGTTTTCGATTTACTTAAATTCTAGATTTTATTTTTTTATAGAAGAGGAGGCAAACGAGCATGCGGCTCACCTGATGGTAACTACGGCCGCCCATGAACAACCGCAATACCAGGGAAATTGCAGGTGCGATGCTGGCCTTTTAGAAAGGAGTAAGTTCTTTTCTTGAAGGGTCCCTAAATCGTAGCAGTCCGCAAAAATCGCCGGTGGTAAATAATTCCATAAAGAAGTTGTAAGAGGAAGAAAACTCCTAATAAAACACACAGTGATGGACAGCCAAGCTTCCAGATGGTAAGGATCGTATCGTGAATTTTGACATTATGTGAGTTCGTGAAATGTGGCAGCTGGAATTAATCAGAACAATTGCTCAGAACACTCCCCGTGGTAGATGCAAAAGAAAACACAGAGGCAAAAACGCAACGCCAGGGAATTGAGCCGATCAGAAAGAACTCGGTTGTTGATTATTTGAACTGCTCTATGCTGGATGCGGTCAAGTGGAAGGAGCTGGCACTGGGGTGCCCCAGCCCAGAGATGAGAACAGTATGGGTAAGGTTTACAATTCGGTCGCCTGAATTAGGGGGTGGGGGGTGGTGTGGGGGGAGGAGTTGTAGAGTCACCCCCTTAGCTTTTTTTTATAAATTTTTAAAAATCTCATTTTGAGGTTATGTTTTGTAAATTTTATGACAATTTTAACCTGATTTATCGGGAGAGAGAGTTGGGGGACGGAAGCCCCACGCCACTAAACGTGGTGCAGTCGAGGGAAGCCCGGTCGGAGGAGCCCCTTCTAACCTAACCTATCCGAGTCGGGGTGCCCCACGTCCTAGGCTCGCTTTGCTCACTATTGCACCCAATATAACACCAAAATATTAACTTTTATAACTACTTTAATTTATAAACATAATTTATGGCTGCCACCATTTGTAAGAAAGGATCTTTGCGATATTTAGCAGTATTCTGTCGCCACAAATATTCCACTATTCACCAAAATTATGAAACTCGGAAGCAATGGCATGACGAAAAAATTGTCAACAAAATGTCAAAATGGCCGGCCTAGCGATTAATTTTACACATTTTTAAATCGATTCAAATCAAAATTAGATGCATCGAATCACAAAAAATCAAAATCTTAAAGATGGATTTCGCAAAAATTGATCTTTTTTTGATTTGCGTTAAAACTTTATATTTACAATATCAAAAGATACAATAAAGTACAGATAACGTTGAATGATTGAATTAAAAACTGTCATTCTTTACGAGTTGGGGTATATTCAACTAATTGTAAATAATTTTACAAATCTTAATAAAACAGAAAAAGTTTCGATCTCGATTCTCTAGGGTGAAATATCGATTCAGATCTATTCAGTACTATATATCGATATGACAATGACAGATGAAACATCAAAAATGTAATTAATTAGTCATTAACCAATAATTATAAAAAATAATTAAAATACTTTGACGCTGCTCCGGCAGCAAAAATCGAGTGGTGGTGTTTCAGATAAACCCCCTTGACCCACAGTGACAGAATCTTCAAATTCAGGCAACCGAATTGTAAACTCAACCCAACAGTATCTCTCTAATCCATGTGTGCCGAACTAGCACTTTGTAAAGTTGCAAGTGATGTGCCGGCATGAAATACTGTCGCTCTGCTGAGCGTGCTGAGCTTTTTAGAGGCCAATTTGGCCTACCCCACCATGTGACCATAAAACTGCACACTATTCAATATGTCAATACCGAGGATTCCGATGCTAGCTGAGGCAGCAAGGGGAGTACTCTGAAACTGAGGAGATACGACAAAGGGGTCCTTTTATCTATAAATTGCATTCGAAATCAGCTTAACAGCAATTATTTTTTAAATAATGACAATAGTAAATGATATTATAACCTCAATAAAGAGCTTACCTAATACTTGTCTGTCCACCAAGATCCCACACCTGGAACTTTAAATTTTTGTATGTGACTTGCTCGACATTGAACCCGATGGTTGGTATAGTAGTTACCACCTCCCCAACTTGCAGTTTGTACAATATAGTAGTTTTACCGGCGCCGTCCAATCCGAGGATCAAAATCCTCATTTCTCGCGCCCCTAACAATCCTCTAAAGTAACTAAATAAACCACCTGCAAACCAAAAACAACTTTGGATAATTTCTCACTATTTAACCAACAAAAAATTTTATAGATGACAATTAAGCTTACCCATTTTATAATTTTGGCCTAGTAAACCATGAGTTATCTATTACGGAATGATTTTGTTTTTTCACTAACACATTCAAATTACATTAATTCATCCGTATTTTTAGTAAACACTATTATAATTGTTGCTTAAAATACTAATAAACTCGAATGTTGATGATAACAGCGAATCTTTAAAACTCAATTTGGCAATTTGACGTGTAAGCAACAAAGAGTAAAGAGTGCTGCCAGATCAAAAATCCTATTCAGCTATAACAAGGGTACAAAAAGCGCTACATTAAATGAAATTAGCACATCAATAAAGCGTTAGATTTCGCGCTATATTCGAACTTTTCCGTGTTAAATTAAAAAAGTACGTAAGACTCCTTTTCTGCCAGAACCTATAGTGCAGGGTACTAGTGTTCTGTGCTATAGTGCAGCAGCAGCAGCAGTGAAAAGCAGCAATACCTTTACTGCTGCTTGGAGGTAAATACTCCAGTCTGAAATGTACCATGGATAGAATAGAATAAATAGAATCATTTTTATTCAATATAGATCGTATGTTATACTTATTGAAAGTAATTTTTTACTTTTAAATATATAAATAAAAGTCGCTTATTTCAACCACAAGGATCATAGATGTTAGTAATAATACAAATCTTAAAACTAATGTTAGTAAAACTTAAAACTATTTACCTAATTTTAAAACTATATCTAAGACAGGCCCGTTTAGTCAGCACGTGCACCATATGACAATGATTCAGGTACTGACAATCAAACCTATCAGAAAATGCCCTCAGGATACCATTGGAACTGGCCCGCACCCTGCGCACCAGGGATGTCCATCGTTTACGTATGGTGGTGTAGAAACAAACCACATGCGCATCCGCGAACATACCCAACACACTACAAAAACGAGGCAGACCCAACAGCACTCTGAATGCATTACTGTATTGAACACGCAGGGCTGTTTCTGTTTCTGCGTGTAGTCCACCCACAGATTGCTCGTGTAAAAGGAAGTGCAGTAAGCTCTAAAGAGCGTTAGTTTAACAGGAACTGAAAAACAAGCGAACCTGTGAGCGATCATGTTCGCTCTAACAGACAATGCCCTGCGCTCTCTCTCTATGTCAGCATCATCTTTTAGGTCAAAGGATACCATATGACTCAGGTACTTAAACTGAGACAACCTTCTTAACGGGGTACCGTATAACTTAATGGGTGGTACATATGTGGGAAAGGTTTTACCTTTAGCCTGAAAGACCATGCATTCGCTTATCTTGAAATTATAAATCAATCCGTGACTGCGGTCGTAGCTCTCACATATGCTCAACAGTTTAGCCAAGCCGCAAGCCGTATGAATGCGATATACATAAGTTATAAAACATAGAAAGTAATCTAGGTAAGTGAGGACCCGCATGTTTAAGATGCTCAATACTAAGTCCGTCATGGCCAGGAGACTTCCCACGAGATATAGAAGCTATAGTTTTATTGACATCCTTCCCTGTAAATCGGATTCCAATCTCCCGGCCACACGTATCCTCATCTCCTATGGCCTGTGATGGCTCCAATGGTGATGTCACTGTAAAATGCTCTCTAAACATATCCGCTATAAGACATTGATCATTAATACCATTAACGCTCACTGGTAGGCCAGGTTTTCTATTTAAATTATTGGTCGATTTCCAAAAGTTATCAAAACTAGTTCGCGTGCTGAGTAGCCAAAATGTCCATTTTTATTTGATCGCTGTGGTTCTGACACCACTTTAAGCACGACTTAAATAAACTGCGACTCCTATGCGTGTCCTCATAGACACTACCATTTTTTGGTTTTCCCCACCAAACCCACATTAAAAACTTCGACCTGGCCTCCCTGTGGACATCGCTTGCCAACGCGCGATCTTACAGTGTAGGATTCAGTGGTAGCCACAGATAAAGAATTTACAATTTCGCTATATAATTTATCGATAAGGAATCTGTAATCAATGCAATTACAAACACATTTACTACAAGAACGAAATTCTTCGGGAAAATCTCTTAACTTTTCATGACATAATTTCGTATAAATTCTGATCTCCTCCGGTTTTCTATCTCCCTATAGGATCTCGTTAGTCATTTTATATACACAATTCAACTTTGGTTTGACAATATACAAGTTACATTCTATTACTAAAGGATAATGGTCAGACCAGTACACATCATAATTAACATAAACATACAGGATAATATACAGAGGATTTCGTCGCCACCTTCTCGACCCGTGGCTCTCACTTACAAAAGTGTGTGTGCCCGACCTTACACCTAACAGCTGTACATCTACACATGACCACTCTTGTTCGTCACAAAAACACGTCAACCCGTCATAAAACCGCTCTTTCGGATGGGCGTTAAAGTCGCCAAGGATGTATACACATTCTACATTACAACTGTTAATTATAGCACTCACCAAACTGTGGCAATCCGTATATTCCGTAAGGTTTACCATTTTATCTGTAGGCATGTACACACTAAACACTAAAATGTACCTATCGCCCAGCATTATTTGTATGCCACATATTCGTGGATTATCACAACACACACATTTTGGAAAAGACTTTTGTCCCAAAGCAGCACTACACCCCCCATAAGGCCGGCCGGAAACAATACCCGCCGCCGAATCCATTGCAGACGTGCCCGTGCTGCCGAAACGCTCATCAATCCCGCTAAGAAACTAAATATACACACTATACACTCGCCGACTGACACAAAAATCTCACATCGTCAACTGAGCGTTTTACACTTTTACAGTTGAAGCTAACTAAATTACAGTTGAGACTTTTATCCATTTACAGCAGAGATAGGGCCGTTCACGGTATTCATCGCTACACCGTTCGTGCCACTGCTATTATTTCACCTGAAGTTGACGAATTGCCTGAATATAAACGCCTTCCGGCCAAAGTGTTGCATCTAAAAATGTTTTTATTTTCCGCTCTGTTACGAAAAATTTGAACGCGTTATAGTCCTTGTTTCCTCTCAAAAAAGATATCTTTTCCAGTTTAATATTTTCTTGCGTCTTATTGTAAACGTATTCCACAATATCCTTCTCCGTCGTCTCCTTATGCACCATAGTAATAAAAATTGGAACTTTTCTGTCCGTGGCCTTAAAAAATTCTGGTCATTGAAAACACCCGCAACGCCCAGATAATGATACGACCTCGTTTTAGGTTTCCGAGGCTGTACAATATTCCACTCACCCTCTGTTTAGTCACCTCGGTGAATGATAACACACCGGCTGGCCCTGCAGCTGGCCGCGCTGCCCGGCTCGGCACTGCCTCGCTGCTTGGCTGCGCGCTCGGAGCACTCAGCGCGCTCGCCGTTTGCGGTGACTCATCACTCGCACTGCCCGCGCCCGCGCCCCTACTCTGTTTCGCGCTGCGTGCGCCTATCCCGCTCGAGGGACGTGATTTGTATCTTCCAAAAGCACTACCCTCCATATAATTTATGCTTCTATAGGTTAAATTAAGATCCCTCGGAGATGACGCTTCAACATCGGAATGCCCACTGTCTCGATAAGCGCCAGTTCTCATGTTCACCTTTGCAGATAAGAAGGGCGGCGATGTATTCCTGAGATTCTGGCACTCCGTTTTCACTTTTTCTAGCTGGTCGATAGTTGCGTATGATGACTTAATGTTTTTATCTCAGCCTGCCACAACAGCTAGGTCCTTAACTAGTTTTGAGGCGTCAAGGTGATCGAATGTAATCGGAGGTAGCTTATCTAAGTCTCTTGCTACGAACACTGGCAAAACATCAGGGCAAAACATCACCCTTAAAAAGGCTGATTATATCGTTTAAAAACGGTTTTCCTTGCCTTTTCCCTTCCTCTTAATTTTACGCAGATCCTGAGGTAGGGAATCCACGAATAATTTATTCGCCTGTTCGATCTCCTAAGACGAAAACGTCGCAGCACATATTCTCTCAATACTGTCTTCATCCGGTACAGACAGTTTGTTCTGTACATAAGATAATAATTCACATATGACGATTCTACAGTTGTTGCACGATAACGTAATTTTTTTTCCAAAACTAGCACCGCCGCCATACCCGATCACACGACCAATCCGGGGCGCGGCGCTCGTGTCACTCGACTGGTTTGAAAACAAACCTCTACCCTGGGAAGAACCAGCAAGAAACCCAGCGAGTCTTTTTTTTAAAGCACAATTTACAATATAATATTTTATACAGTACGCTGTTACTCCGTTATACGTTTTATAGAGTACGCCGCCGATCATCCCGCGGTGTGAGTGTTCCATGCCGGAAGTGCAGTTCACTCAGCGCTCGGTTCGCATAGCACTCCTCTCCCTGGACATCCACAAGTCGAGTGGGCCTGACGGAATCCCCCCAATTGTGCTGAGGACGTGTGCTCCAGAGTTCACACCGGTTCTAACGCGTCTTTTCCGGTACTCCTACTCCCTAGGCATAGTCCCAAAATCATGGAAGACGGCTTTCGTCCATCCGATCCCTAAAAAAGACGACCGCTCAGACCCGTCCAACTAGCGGCCTATCGCCATCACCTCCTTGTTCTCCAAAACGATGGAGTCTATTGTTAACTGCCAGCTCATGAGGTACCTTGAGGATCACCAGCTGATTTGTGATCGCCAATACGGTTTCCGCCGTGGTCGGTCAGCTGGTGATCTTCTGGTCTACCTAACTCACAGATGGGCGGAGGCGGTAGAGTCCAAGGGGGAGGCATTGGCCGTTAGTTTGGACATTGCGAAGGCCTTCGATCGAGTTTGGCACAAAGCGCTTCTTTCGAAGCTCCCTTCTTATGGGCTTCCCGAGAAATTGTGCGATTGGATCACCAGCTTTCTTGCAGATCGGAGCATCAAGGTCGTTGTAGACGGTGCAAGCTCCGATTACAAGCCTATTAATGCTGGTGTTTCACAAGGCTGCGTGCTATCGCCAACGCTGTTTCTTCTGCATATCAATGATATGTTGCATACCCGTAACATTCATTGCTATGCAGATGACAGCACTGGTGATGCTCTTTACACCGGCCGTGCCAATATTTCTCGGGAAAACGTTTCCGATTACCGGGACAAACTTGTGTCTGAAGTCGAGTCTTTGCTGAACAGAGTCTCGGATTGGGGGCGACTAAATCTAGTCCAGTTTAACCCCCAGAACAACACACAACACAAGTTTGCACGTTAACCGCTAAAAAGAACCCTTTTATCGTATCTCCCCAGTTTCAAGGCACCCTCCTTGTTGCCTTATCCAGTATCGGAATCCTCGGCGTCCACATATCGAGTGACGTGCAGTTTCGTGGTCACTTGGAAGAGAAGGCCCAATTGGCCTCTAAAAAGCTTGGCGTGCTCAGCAGAGTGGGACAGTATTTCATGCCGGCACACCGCCAGCAACTTTACATGGCGCAGGTTCGGCGGCACATGGAATACTGTTCCCATCTCTGGGCTGGGGCTCCCCAGTACCAGCTCCTTCCACTTAACCGCATCCAGCGCAGAGCGGCAGGAATCGTAGACGTCCTATTGCTTTCCGATCGGCTCGATTCACTGGCGCTGCTAAGAGATGTTACATCTCTTAGCATTTTCTTTTGCATCTTACACGGGCACGGGGATTGCTCTGAGGAATTGTTCGGATTAATCCCAGCCGCCAAATTTCATGAGCGTACTACGAGGCTAACGTTCCAATGCCATCCACACCATCTGGATGCTTGGCGGTCCACCACTGTGCGTTTCAAAATGAGTTTTCTTCCGCGTACAACCTCTCTGTGGAATAGTTTACCGCTGGTGATTTTTCCGGACCGATACGACCTGGGGACCTTTAAGAAAAGAGCTTACGCGTTAAAGGGCCGGCAACGCACCTACAATTCGCCTGGTGTTGCGGTTAATCATGGGCGGCGGTAGTCACTTAACATCAGGTGAGCCGCATGCTCGTTTGCCCCTTCTTCTATTAAAAAAATACAATTGTTATGAAAACGTTAATAAACAGCATGGTAGCGATCATCACATTCCCGGGGCTTATTATCAATCATGTACATACTTAGTCCGGTCAATCCAGATATTCGGTGATACATAAATTTACAACAAGATGATAATCGGTAAAATTGTTCAAAATATAATAATAAATAAAATTTTTAAGTTCTCCACCACTCATGTATATGGAATTGTTTTTATTCAAGGTCAAAGGTTAAAAAAAGTTTTTTTGCGCGTTTCGGCAAAACGGTAAGTTTTATCATAAAAATACTCCATACAAAAGTTTTAGATCATAAAATCATCTACAAAAAATGTTTCAATACTTTTTTTCTTAGGAGCCACCGTTTCGGAGATATTACGATTCAATAAGTTGTAAACATCATAATATGCACACTTTTCCACGCTACCTATGAGATAGTGTACTTAGCGCGTTTTTTAACGTGGTTTCCCCAGTAGGCCTATTCCACCAGTCAGTTATGATCATGTTTAATTTATTATATTCGTATATATATATATATATATATATATATATATATATATATATATATCGATATTTTATTTATTATAGCAGGTATGAAACCCTAGCCACGCACACAATTGAACAAGGGACGTAGATGTTGTCGCGACGTTACACTGAAGGGACTGAGTTTCTTACAGCCACAACTTATTTATATTTTATATTTTAAGTGTAAGTTACAATGACCGATAGAAAAATATTTTAACATATATTAAAACTCTAGAGATGTATATACATGGCGTACTTATGCGTATTATGACGTTTACAACTTTTACAACTTTTTGAATCGTAAAATCTCAGAAACGGTAACTCGTAGGAAAAAAAGTATTGAAAATTTTTTTTGTAGATAATTTTACGATCTACAACTTTTGTCTGATGAAGTATTTTTATGATAAAACTTACCGTTTTGCCGAAAATCGCGAAAAACATATTTTTTTGATCTTTGACCTTGAAAAAATTTCATGCACAGGAATGGTGGGCAACTTCAAAGTTTTATTTATAATTATATTTTGAACAATTTTACCGATTATCAGCTTGTAAATTTATGTATCTTCGATCTTATTTTCTGGTCTAATTTGACCGGACTAAATATTTAGTAGATGGAATATATTATGTTGAATGTTTATGTTGTTAGAAAAAAAAAACTGAACATAAATGTACCTATAGGACAAATCGGTTATTCTGTGTTATGGTACAACAATAATTTGCTGCTAAGTCAAAAATGAAAAAGAAATAATTTTCAAACGCGCGCAAAGCTTACCACAAAAGTGCTAGATTTAGCTCTCAAAGCGCAATATTGGCAGCATTACAATAAGCAAGCGTATGTTAAGTATGTTGCCATTGCAAAATATCGTTTTCATCATGCTATATTATGGAATATGGTTCACAGACATTCAATATTCGTATATTGTAGTAAAATAGTATATAGTTGAAAGAAATTAAGAAATTTAAATAGCTTTTTACCATAGTCGTTAAAAATTGACCATTTAAATTTATTTAATGAATTTTTACACTTCCATTTTTTTTCACTGACATTGATATTTGATAACATTGACATCTGTGAATTTAATCTGAAACTATGGGTAAACGTGGAATGAGGACTGGAATCTTACCTTCACCAGATGTCGCTAGTTGGTACAAAAATTATCATAATTGTTACGAAAATGGTTATAGTGTCATCATTGAAATCGCGTTTTAAATAAAAGTTTTCGATTTCTAGTGTATGTTTGTACACAAAACAATGCTGTATTCTTTAATTTTTTACACATTATTAGCATTTTTTAAATTCTTCTACTTTTAGGAATATCCTCAGTGAAGTCCTAACTATTTCTTATCAATATAACTAATATTTCAGAGAGAAACACATTTTTTTACGCTTTTTAACAATCGAGAGGTACAGGCGGAAGCCCCCCAATTGTGCTTAGGATGTGTGCTCCAGAGTTGGGACCGGTTCTAACGCGTCTTTTCCGGTACTCCTACTCCCTATGCGTAGTCCGAAAATCATGGTAGACGACTTTCGTCCACCCGATCCCTAAAAAAGGCGACTGCTCAGATCCGTCAAACTACAGGCCTATGGCCATCACCTCCTTGTTCTCCAAAATGATGGAATCCATTATAAACTGGCAGCTCATGCGGCATCTTGAGGATCACCAGCTGATTAGTGACCGCCAATACGGTTTTCTTTGAGGTCGTTCAGCTGGTGATCTTCTGGTCTACCTGACTCATCGATGGGCGGAGTCCAAGGCCTCCCCCTTGGCCATTTGTTTGGACATTGCGAAGGCCTTCGATCGGGTTTGGCACAAAGCGCTTCTTTCGAAGCTCCCTTCCTATGGGCTAAATTGTGCAATTGGATCACCAGCTTTCTTGCAGATCGGCATATCAAGATCGTTGTAGACGGTGCATGCTCCGATTACAAGCCTATTAATTCTGGTGTTTCACAAGGCTGCGTGCTATCGCCAACGCTATTTCTTCTGCATATCAATGATATGTTGCATACCCGTAACATTCATTGCTATGCAGATGACAGCACTGGTGATGCTCTGTACACTGGCCGTGCCAATTATTCTCGGGAAAACGTCTTCGTGTACCAGGACAAACTCGTGTCTGAAGTCGAGTCTTTGCCGAACAAACTCTTGGATTGGGAGCGTCTAAATCTAGTCAGGTTTAACCCTCAGAAGATACAAGTTTGCGCGTTTACCGCTAAAAAGAACCCTTTTGTCGTATATCCCCAGTTTCAAGGCACCCTCCTTGTTGCCTTATCCAGTATCGGAATCCTCGGCGTCGACATATTGAGTGATGTGCAGTTTCGTGGTCACTTGGAAGTGAAGGCCAAATTGGCCTCTAAAAAACTTGGCGTGCTCAGCAGAGCGGGACAGTATTTCATGCCGGCACACCGCCAGCAACTTTACATGGCGCAGGTTCAGCCTCAAATGGAATACCATTCCCATCTCTGGGCTGGGGCTCCCCAGTGCCAGCTCCTTCCACTTGACCGCATCCAGCGCAGAGCGGCTTGAATCATCGATGACCATGTGCTTTCCAATCGGCTCGATTCACTGGCGCTGCGAAGAGATGTTGCATCTCTTAGTATTTTCTTTTGCATCTTACACGGGCACGAGGATTGCTCTGAGGAATTGTTCGGACGCTTACTACCTCTCTGTGGAATTGTTTGTCATCGGCGATTTTTCGGACCGATACGACCTAGGGACCTTCAAGAAAAGAGCTTACTCCTTTCTAAAAGGCCGGAAACGCACCTGGACGCACCCGGACTAAGAGATGTTGCCTCTCTTAGCATTTTCTTTTGCATCTTACACGGGCACGAGGATTGTTCTGACGAATTGTTCGGACGCTTACTACCTCTCTGTGGAATTGTTTGTCATCGGCGATTTTTCGGACCGATACGACCTAGGGACCTTCAAGAAAAGAGCTTACTCCTTTCTAAAAGGCCGGAAACGCACCTGGACGCACCCGGACTAAGAGATGTTGCATCTCTTAGCATTTTCTTTTGCATCTTACACGGGCACGAGGATTGCTCTGAGGAATTGTTCGGACGCTTACTACCTCTCTGTGGAATTGTTTGTCATCGGCGATTTTTCGGACCGATACGACCTAGGGACCTTCAAGAAAAGAGCTTACTCCTTTCTAAAAGGCCGGAAACGCACCTGGACGCACCCGGACTAAGAGATGTTGCATCTCTTAGCATTTTCTTTCGCATATACCATGGGAAGTGCTGTGCTGTGCAGTGAGGAATTGTGCGGATTTATCCCAGCCGCCAAATTTCATGAACGCACTACGCGGCAAACGTTCCAATGCCATCCACACCATCTGGATGTTTGGCGGTCCACCACTGTACATTTCAATAGGAGTTTTCTTCCGCGTACAACCTCTCTGTGGAATAGTTTACCGCCGGTGATTTTTCCGGACCGATACGACCTGGGGACCTTTAAGAAAAGAGCTTACTCCTTTCTAAAGGGCCATGCAATTCCCCTGGTGCTGCGGTTGATCATGGGCGGCTGTAGTCACTTAACATCAGGTGAACCATATGCTCGTTTGCCCCCTCTCCTATAAAAAAAAGGTAAACGCTTGTTTTCCTCTTTCACCTCTTACGACACCAACGGGAGGTTATGGGGTAATGGATATTCTCACAAAGCTGTTACACTGTATACGGTTGCTTACGTGTATTAACTATTATATTAACCTCTGACTTTACTTTTCTTCCTATCCTTATATCTGCGTTAGTACTCTTATCATAAATTTTTAATTACTAATGAGGTCTAATAATCTTCCACTCAACGGATGTCGCTAGTTAAGATTGAGGTAAAGTTTTAACTGATTTCTCAATTAACTGTCAATGTGTAACAAACACATTGACAGTTAATTGAGAAATCAGTTTTAAATAATAGTTTATCTGTTTCTAGATTATTATATCAATACACAAAACAATGCCTCAATGGTTTGGTCTTTAATTATTTGCCCTTTTTAACGTAAGGAATCAACTTTTTTTAATTTAATGTTTTTGTTACACATATTGTAATATATAAATTTTAGCTTTCTCCACTTCTCAATAATATACTTTATCTATGTCAAAATTCACATACCTCCGTGCTCGCAACATGCTTAAAAGAGGTACAAAGTTTTCTTTCCATATAAGGCATAGATTACTGAATATACGAGTATACTAAAGACGTTTAACGTTTATTTTGTAGGTGACGTGCAGTGTCACGCACGCACGCGCTTTGACGTCACGACCCCGCCCTCTGGCGTGTGCGCGACGCCGACATGATGCTGTACGCCATGAATAGAGATCGCAACAACACCAACAAACGCTCAATGTAGCTTAACCATTACTTGTGCTATGAAAATAGAATGTACCTAATTATAGGATTTATAATTAGATATGAGTATTATTTTCTATTTTGAATGTGACACCGCAATTTACTTATCATACATAAATCATAATAGCTTAACACACAGCTATAATGTGTATCTATTTTTGTAATAGGGCATGTAACGATACCTGTATTTCATATAGGTTATATTGAAATACAGGAAATTCAAATCAAGACTTTAGACCTTTTTTCTTAATGTAGTATCGTATTGTTGCACTTTTGCTAGTGTCAAGTAATTTGAATTATCTTATAATTAAATATCCTATATATTAAAAACTTCTTCTCTATATGTCGATGCGTAAATTAATGAAATAAAAATTATATGTTAATGCGAAGATCTTGGGAGATTTTGATAGCAAACTGCTATTTAAATCTCCCAAGATCTTCGCAATGCGTTTCGCTGTTGCGTAATGTGTATTCTGATCCTAAGCGACGCAGCTTTCCCGTTCGAAAGCCGAAGCAAGACTGTTCTCTTCTCCTGTACATACAACTTTATAATTTGTGGACTGATCGGGCGGCAGAGAACAAGCTTTAGGACGCCGATAGTTTAGGTAATTTCTTTTTACAGTGAAAATAATGGTAATAAAAATTTTTTAATAAACATAAGCCCTGCTTTATAGTTAGTTCAGTTAGTATGCAGAGTTTTATGATTTTATTTTATGAATAACAGCGGTTTATTTTTCAGTTTGGAGGTAACTTTGGATTTTTTTTCTATCGAGAAAATTTTACGGAATCATGTTTTCGTCTAAAGTTTGAGCCAGTAGATAATCGATGCCGTTTTTCTTAAATTATTTACCATGTTCAAATATTATTGATTATTAAGGTGTTTCTTTCTGTTACATATTTTTGATGAATGATCATTTATTATTTATTTATTTTTAATCTTACTTTTTATTTTCAAAAAAAATGTAGAAGGTCTCGTAACATGGCGTGTCTCTTTGTGTACAGAATATAAATTATATATGTACTAAAATCATAAATTTTATTGCTACTTTGCTTTGTGTTCCCCATAGAGCCAAATATTTTATGTGTAAGTATAGGTGTAGTGTATGTACTACACACCATTTATATTGATATTTATACAGTATGTGTGTGTTAACTGTGCTCGTTAGCGCTACTCTTTAACCCACTGGCTAATTACTATTAGTCTATAAGTTGGTTTCCACGTAAACGCGTAATTTGAGGTTCACACACCGACTCGTCAGTGAAGTCACAAGGTTCCAACTGAAAACCAGCGCTGCCTCTGCAGCATTATGGTGAGTTGGAGACCTATTTCATGTCACATTTTATCTTTAAATTCTTTTTTTAATTTTTTAATTCTTTACTTTGTTTCATTATTAATTAACATCATGCATGTTCTGCTTATTAATAATTTTTATGCGTAAGCAGTCTTACACCCGCGCATGCATATTTTTTGCCCCTTGTTTTATTTGTATAATTTAAGAAACTTAATGTTATATAACATAACATTAAGTTTCTTAAATTGTGTGTAAAGTGTGATTATCAAATAAATGGTTCTTTCATTCTTTCTTTCATTAAAAAACGAGCACACAATCAACCTGATGGTAAGTGGTTGCTGCGGCCCATAGACGTGTACATCTATCTTGAATTACGAATGAAAATGTAGATGCGTTGTTACCCCTGAGGACTAAGATGGAATGCCTCGTTTCCAGTAAAAAAGGTCTCCGGCTCTCTACACTCACCATACGAAACACAGCAGTATTAAGCTGCTATTTTACGCTGGTATTCGATGATAGCGTGTTCCTTTCCGGTCGACCGACCCATTCGTGCTACAACTATACCAGTAATATAGCTGCAACATGGCTCTACCACATGTAAAACTAAAACTACGTATTACGTAAAACACGTATAAAACTATAAAAAATTCTACAAACATATTACAAGCGGTAAGGTTCAATGTGTTGGTATTTCCTTTTTTCTTTATTTTCCTTATTTTTCTCTTATTATCTTTCCTTTCAAAAATATTCCACGAATCAACTACAATAAAGGCAAATATATGTTATATTAACACGACATCGTTACTACGCGTTTGCGTCACACTATATGACCCAGCCGAGCTGTAGATTCTAAAAACTTGAATAGTTTTTCTTGTAAAAACGAAATACGCGTGTAACCTAGTTCCATTTAATCCGACAAACGTAACATCGTGGCTAACGCAAAGACGAAGTATAAAACAGTCCTCAATAAATAGAAAACTAAGGTGGGTAATATAAAATTAAAATAGCGTGCGGTGGCACAAAAAAAACATCACCCGTCTCGTGGGTGTTGTAAGAAGCAAATAAGGGAAACGCCAGAAAACTTGAAGGCTTAGATAAAGAAAGATTTTGGAGTTATGATTCTTAGAATTCTATGAAAAGCCAAAGCGAAGCCCAATGCGGATTTTATACGTGGTAGAGCCATGGTCCAGTTTTATTATGGTTGTAGCACGAGTGGGTAGGATCGACCGTTTTTACTCAAACGAGACCCTTTTTACTGAAAACGAGGCATTCAATCTTAGTCTTCAGGGGTCACAAAGCATCAGCGTTTTGATTCTTAATCGAGGATAAATGTATACTGGCTATGGGCCACAGCGTCCACTTACCATCAGATAAACTGTGTGCTCGTTTGTCACCCTTATTCTAAATAAAAACACTTGTATGTTAAAAAGGAGATGAATAATACTACAAGCCGTAATCAGGATGAAGTCTCGTTGTTATTGTAAGGTACGTGAAGGTAATATGGTCATCCTAAGCTTTGCCGCCCTATAAAGCTAAAACTAGAAGAAGGAAAGAGACAAAATACAAAATCGTACACTATAACTATTATATTAAGAAAAAAAACAAACAAGCTTTGGAAATAATTAGAACACTTCGAAAAATCTGCTTAAAAACTCCCTACACTACATACACCGTACATAAAATATTAATTTATTATATTAATGTCAACTATGATTTGCAAATCGGATATTGGAATATAATGTCAACTGTCAAAACGGCGTCGATAAAGCATCGCCCTTTTGATTCTTTATTATTTGACTGACCGATGAAGAGCTGTCGTATCACAAAGCTATCTATGCAAACAAGGCTGTAGTTTGTGAGTTACAAGAAAGTGACCATATTAACCAGATGACCATATTACCCTCACGTATGGCGTTGCCAGGCGTCCGGATAAAGCCGGACATAGTCAAGCTTTTTGGTTGCGTGTCCGGCCCAATAAGACGGTGTCCGGCCTCTCTGGCGTTACTTAGGTTTTTCAAATTTGATCTTCTTCTATTTCTTTCTATTCTTCTCAAATTTGACATAATATTGCAATTATTGAAACTAATATTGTAACGAATATTAAATTATTAATAATAAAGAAGACTGATTTACTCAATTTTACTGTTATTTCGTTAGAATTTTAGTAAATTTTATGGTAAGTGATAAAAACATTGTTTTACTTTAAAAAAATTGTCATGTTATACGAAGAAAAAGTTAAAGGTGTCCGGCCTTTTTACCAAAATGTCCAGCTAAGCTTAGAGAGACTCTTTATGATGAACTCTTTTATCAAAAAGCGGCCCCAATGAAAGTGGACTTGGTCGAGCCCCGACGGTTCGACAAAAATGAGATTAACTTCATTGTGACGACTAGACGACAACTGTTCTATGATCGCTAGGGGGAAAACTGGCAGCGATCACCGAATGGTGAGAAGCACATTGAACCTAAACGTGAAGTTGAAGAGGCCATGTCTAATAAAGTCAACGCTCCGTTCCCCTTGTGCTCTAATCCAAAGCCCCGAAAACTTTCAGCTTAAGTTACAAAATCGTTTTCAGTGCCTAGAAAACTGCAATAAAGTGTACGATATAGATGAAAAGCTTGTGAAAACTGTCTATGCGTTCGGAGCTTAGTTCTGTAAGACCCGTCAAGAAGAAGACAAAAACTCTCCGATCACACTCTTAATCTCATGGCTGTAAGACGGGAGATGAAGCTGCAGTCTTCAGCAGAATTTACAGCATACAGGCAACTGAATATACATACATCTCCAAATGAATGCGGCGGGACTTACGCAACTTTAATACAGCTCGTATTAAAGAAGCGATTGAGCGGAATCAGGGCTACAAAGTCTTTGCCAGAGATCTGTCTGCCAGAAAGAGCCAACTGTTGAATCTGAAGACCGAATGTGGCAGCAATGTTTCCGGGACACGTGAGATTGAGAGGTTTTATGGGCAGCTGTACACGTCATCGTCGGAGCCACACGCAAGTGTAAGTAACGATGCAAGAGCAAGTCTTATCCGACACTATTCCGATAATATCCCGGACATAGTCTGAGCGAGATTGGAATGGCTCCCCAGCACATTAAAAATGGCAAGTCCCCGGGCTAAGATGGAATTACAGCAAAACTTCTGACAGCGGATGGAAAACCGATACTTAAAATCCTTCGGAAGCTCTTCAATTGTGTCTTTGTGGTCTTGTTTTTTAAGAAAGGCGACAACACTCTCTTGAAGAAGTACAGACCTATTTCCCTTTTGAGCCGCGTCCACGTACTCGACGACTTCCAGTCTCCCGAACAAACCGGTTTTCGAAAATGCTTTATTACCATAAACCACATATAACATTCGGCAAATTGTACAGAAGTCCGAAGAGTACAATCTGCCACTTTGTCATGCGTATGTAGACTATGAGAAAGCCTTTAATTACGTCGAAATTTGAGCGGTGCTACAGTCCCTTCAGCGGTGCCAAGTAAATTGTCGGTGTGTCGAAGGAGTTTGTACAGTAGGGCTACGATGGCTGTCCGAGTACAGAACCAAAGTACGAAACCTATCCAACTGCAGAGAGGTGTAAGATAGGGTGATGTAATATCACCGAAACTTCAATAATATATTATATATAATGATAATCTCAATGCAGTGGGCATTGTGGTTTTCAAGAGGTGGGTTGGAGCCAACGGATAGGTCTTAAGATGAACATAGACAAAACGAAATTCATGCGTAATATCCATGTCACACCTATGCCGGTGGTTGTTGGGAGCACTAAGCTCGAAGTTGTTAATGAGTATGTTTACCTGGGACAAGTAATCCGACTAGGTAAGTCCAACTTCGATCGAGAGGTCAATTGACGGATTCAACTCGGCTGGGCAGCGTTCGGGAGACACATTTTTTCGTCAGGCATACCTCAAAATCTCAAAACTGTGTGATTGATTTGTGATTGAAGTGATGACCTATGGATCTGAGACGTAGTTCTTCACTGCCAGCAGTATGAGGAAGCTCAAAGCCGCTCAGCGAGCTATGGAGAGGGCTATGCTTGGAGTGTTTCTGCTTGATAAACTTAGGAATGAGGATATCCGCAGTAGAACCAGAGTAACGAATTAGTGAACTGAAGTGGCAATGGGCCGGCTACATAGCTCGAAGAACCGATAACCGACGGGGAGAAAAAGGTTCTCGAGTGGCAGCCTCGTACCGGCAGACGAAGTGTAGGGCGTCTCCCCACTAGACGGAGTGACGACCTGGTAAGACATAAAGGAAGTCGATGGATGCAGGTCGCTCAGGACCGTACTTTGTGGCATTCTTTGGCTTATGGAGCCGTTGGGCTATGTCGGTTGCTTTTCTATTGTGATATCCTCGTTATGAACTTATCAGAGAAATGCCCATATCTTCCCATCGCTTGCTGAACACCTTTGAACTTACGGATAGCTAAAATACCACATATTGATTTTGTAGGTCATCACTTTCCACATTCATAACTAGTAAAGTTCTGTTTATGGTACAATAATTATATTGGTGAAGCGTACATAATTAATCGTATCATAATCGTAAACACTCACGCCTGTCACCCAGAGGGGTAGGCAGAGACTACGAACTTCCATTAGGCACGATCCTGACACACCTCTCTAGCCTCCTTTACATCCATATACCTACTCGTACATGCTCCTCCGTTTAGTGGTAGGTGCTACTGCTTTTCCGGACAATTAAGATGGACGGATTTAACCTGTGGCCCTGTCTCCTGTCCCGTGACATGGGGTGCGGTTAGGGCAGCGCGGGGGAACCTGCATTCCAGCGGGCGCCGTAGATGTTTATGACGGGTTGTGCCTTGTTTGAAAAAACTTTAATAACAAAACAATAAATTATATTTTCAAATTATATCTCAAGAAATAATGCAAATAACATACATTTTAATCAAAGTACATTAATGAACGCAGTATGCTATCATAAATCGACTTGTTATTATTGTAAATCATTGAGCTTGTAAATATTTTCAACATGAATTCCATTTTGTTTACGCAGACCTGTCTAAACACCAAATCTTTTAAGCCGGGAGCTTATACCGGAATGACTGACTCAATGGCGTTATTCTATTATGTATTCTTGGTTTTGGAGATTTAAAAAAAGTTTTTCTTTTATTTATTAACACAGGTATATTATTTATTAACGCTATATTTTTATTTTAATGAAAAATGAAGTGGTAAACGAAATTACGAGTACACTACACCTGGTTAGTATAAGTGGTTACTGCACTTACTATCACCTGCAAACTACTACTAAAAAAAGGGCGTTGTTTGTTATTCGCTTTATCACATCTGAGAACTAAGAATGTGTTTTATAGAATTACGGTGACAAATGGGCACACAGTCCATTTGATGGTAGGTGAATGATGTGGCCCATAGATATCTCAGTGTAGCACGTTTATATCCAATTAAAAACCAAAATGCAGACATGTTACAAAGGGTCTCCGGTTCTTTACACCTATAACTGGTACACAGCAACATTAAGCTACTATTTTACGCTGGTATTCTGTAAGAGCGTGGTCTTATTCAGGTCTTGCTGACCCATTCGTGCTACAACCATAATTTAGTTGCACCGTGACTCTACCAAATTCACATGTCATTGAAATATTTTAATTATCAGACACACAGATTTCCTGCCTTCACTGCATAGCACAAACAATCAATAACAAGAAAAGGATTTTTTATATCTTATATTTAATTAAAGGTCCTTGAGAGTCCTATTATTCCCTCTGTGTCTTTTACACATAATATAACTTAATACAACCCTCCCATGCTCATAAGCAATTTTGTCTTCTATGGATAAGAGATACGAGAATAGTTTGGAAGACACCAATATTCTACATATTTAGTCAATTCAATAGTAGTTACAGCCTATAAAAGTCCACTGACGTACACGGGCCTCCCTATAGATTGCCTCAGCAGGTTGTCAAACGGTATCGGACGGTCGTTATTAAAAATACGCTGCTGCCCACTGCCCATCTTTTAATTTGTTTCCCTCTACTTCATCTTATGACACCCACCCATCATGGCATGACACGAGGTAGTTGATATTCTTACACCGCCACTACACGGTTCGTGAGAAACGCAAAGACACAAAAGGGTAAAAACAAGTGCTTAGAATGTTAATACCATTTTTGATCCGAAAAGCATCAATCTAAAAATACGTATTTTTATAGAATAAGGGTGACAAACGAGTACATAGTCCACCTGATGGTAAGTCTATACTACGACCCATAGAAATCTAATCTCTAATCCTGATTACTAAGATGCTTGCTTCGTTACTAGTTAAGGTGTCTCCGATTTACACCAGACATAAGAAACATCGCTATTCTATTGTGTCACACTGATATTCTATGAAAGCGTGGTCAAAGTCTGTGAAGCAGAAATAATATAGCTGCAGTCTGGTTCTACCATGTAAAAATGAACTCTGGCTTTGATATGAGTAATCTGACACTGGTTAAGAACTGCATCAGAAATGGTAAAGCAAAACGCTGAGTATGCTCCCTTGGTACATCATCCATGCAATAATGATTAAATGAAACTAATTTTTTTTCATAGGATAGGGTAACAAACGAGCACACAGTCCACCTGATGGTAACTAGTTACTGCGGCCCATAGACATCTACATCTATCCTCGATTACGAATCAAAATGCAGATGCGTTGTCACCCGTGAGGACTAAGATGGAATGCCTCGTTTCTAGTAAAAAGGGTCTCCGGTCTCTATACTCACCATACGAAACACATTAGCGTTAAGCTATTACTTCACGCTGGTATTCTGTGAGAGCGTGGTCCTTCCCCGGTCGAGCCGACCCATTCGTGCTACAACTATACTACTAATATAACTGCAGCATGGCTCTACCACGTATAACGACTGATTTTACGAATTTAATCGCGATTAATTCTAACTTTTTATTCCCGACGTTGTAAAGCACCCGAAACGGCAAGAATTAAAAAGTTTAAATTTAACGCGATAAAATCTACAAAATTAGTTTTATATAATGTGAAAGTAGTATATGCGTATTTATATAAGAATGAAATACACAACAACGAATTGAGTTATTTTTTTTAAATATTCTAAGCCAGTGCTTAACTACAATCCCACCTGATGGTAAGTGGTGATGTAGCATAGGATGGTGAAGCGCACTGACTTAACAAAAGCCTTATTCACTCTTGCCTTGAAGACACCTACATTGTAATCGGATATAAAGACAGATGCTGGTAGCTTATTCTGCTTCTTTGGTGTACGTATGACGAACCATGGAGCAACTCGTTTGGTTCGAATCCGTGGTAAGTCATCAACAAAACGGTGGAGACTGACCGACGTGAGGTTGGCCGATGGTGGAAGGGAGAGAGAGAGGAATTAAGTTATGCAATTTCTGCGTACCTCTTCGAAATGCATCCTATAGAAAACCGAAGGGATGGCTAATTTGCTAATCGAGGTTGGTAACATTGATTTTACTAGATTAGGGTCACCAATAAGTCTCTTAACACGCTTTTCCATTAAGTCTGAAGCTCCTAGGTGGCATTTTGCAGCACCAGCCCATATATGGTAGCAATACTCCATGCATGGCCGGACTTGCACTTTATAGAGAGCAAGCAGCTGTCCCGGATGACTCCTAGCTTCCTTACAGCTGCTTTGACCTTGGACTCAATGAACCGCCCGTACTTCAGATTTGAGGATATCTCAACCCTCAACAACTGAAGGCGGTCGGGTGTATTAGTAATACATTTCTGTAAGAAGGAGCCTAGGTGAGCCGGCTCCTTTATGCTCTGAAAAGATACGCTTGTGTTTTGGAGGCGTTGAATTTCACAAGATTGGCATCGTCCTATTCGTAGTGTGAGAGTCACATGCTCAACAATAGCTTTTCTTTCAGACTGAATTTTATCCCGACTGTCGTGTTTTATGCCGACGTATGTGACGTCACAACACTAATATTGGAGCATAATGAGGGAAACCTCCTGAAATAGCTCCGTATAATTACCAAAACCGTGAATCATTCGTTAAAAACGCGTGGTACGTAGTTGCGAATTCCAAGAGAAAATATATTTCGACCAGCAGTGTATTAAAAATAACCGAAATACGGCAAGTTAATTTGTGATTCATTGACTTTGTACGTGGAGATTAGGGCCGCCATGAGGTATTCTCTTTTCGGAATACCGTTACCGTTGTAGCCTATTAAAGTCCACTGCTGAACATAGGGCTCTCCCCTTGCCTCGTAGGGGGATATTTGCCATAGTTGCCACGCTTGGAAACGCTTGCTTATTAGGAGACGCTGCCCACCGTCTTTTGATTAGTTTCCCTCTGTTATGAGACCCACGGGATGATATGGGCTAGAAGATATTTTTACACCGCCACTACAATACCGGAGCTGGGGTAGCTCAGATGGTTAGCGCTGGCTATAAGGTCACATTACGTGAGCAATCCGGGTTTGATCCCGCCGGCACCAATGAAATTTTTAATTGCAATTTTAAGTACTGATTTACCACGTACTCGGTGGTGAAGGAAAAGATGGTGAGGAAACCTGCATGTCAGAGAAAAAAATATTTTGAAGACATATGAAATTCGCCAACGCGCATTGGTGCAGCGCGACGGACACTTCCTTGCCCTAAAACCCATTGTTCACCTGATTTTCACTTACCGTTTAGTGAACTGTATTGAATGCCTTAAGCGCAAAGCGCGAAGGTATGGAGTGTAGAGGTAAGGAGTACAGACTTTGTATAAAAAAATACGTGTGGCACTCGGTGACTGCCGCGGTAAAGCTATTGCATAGCATTTTTATCAACTTATGCAATTATAATTATTTATTTATTTTATTTATGCAGTTAAGTCTTTGATATTAAATCAAGTTACACTTTTTGAGCGTGGTGACCGATAAGAAAACATTTTTTTTCTCTTATTGAATAAATGAGAAGTTAATATTGTTATTCAGGAATTTTTATCATTGAGTTAGCAGCTAGTGTACACGCATACGTCTAGTCGCACGCACACAAACACCGTGCCGAAGTCTGCCGAGTGCCGAAGTCTGCCGAACTGAAACGACGTTAGGCGATGCATGGCTTTCAACGCCACACCTCCGTACCCGTCGGAGTGGGGAGCGTGAGGTTTTTTTCGTTACGGAATTTCTGGATTCGGTCCCCGCGCTCAAGGCCCGCGATAGAAGCTATGCAATAGCTTACGTAGGAAAGAGTTAAATAAGGGTGGCGCCACTGTAGCTAAAGTCTAAATTTTAAAGAACTTTTTATAATTTTTTTATTGCACAGACTTTTACCATAATTCTTTTTACAATAATTATTTTATTTCTTTCAAAATTTTTATTTTCAAAATCACTCTCAACGTATTTTACGGCGATTTATCATACCCTGTAGCTACTTGAGAGACTAATTTACTGCTTACCGATGGACACATTTTCAACTATTCTCCTATGGGAGATTATCCTCCTTACCTCTAAACTCCATGCGAGTTGGTTTATTCTACTAGTGCCCGAAAATCAAGAATCCAACGTTTTGACGCATGAAATCGTACCTAAAAATCATATTGAACATATAAGTGATATAAAAAGCACATTATGAGAAAGATAAATTATTATTGAATTTATTATTTTTTTCTAAATAGTTTAATTGCTATTTTTACATTAAAAAGTGGTTTTAGTGGCTTATGGTGTAGATTTGTCAAGTCCGTATGGAGTACCCCTCCAACCAAGGTAAGATATTATTATTATTTTTATAAACACAGGTTTTCATTACAAATATTGTTTCGCTAAAATACGTAGGATTTATATATAAATATACTTAAATTTTTTGGACTTTATGGAGTGACCTGAAGGTGTACTTCGGTATATGCTACAGGAACTCTTCGAAGAGTAGAACTAGATGTGCCAAGTTTGGCTTCGTTTTGTTAGTTTTAATGAGATCTTACCTTCGGACTTCATAGAGTGACCTGAAGGTGTACTTTGGTGAATACCAAACTAAAATATTGGTTATATCATCATCATCATCAACAAGTCCACTGCTGAACATAGGCCTCCCCCAAGTAATGCCACAAAGCACGGTCCTGAGCCACCTGCATCCATCGACTTCCTGCGTATCTTACCAGGTCATCACTCCATCTAGTGGGGGGTCGCCCTACACTACGCCTACCGGTACGAGGCTGCCACTCGAGAACCTTTCTTCCCCATCGGTTATTGGTTCTTCAAACTATATGGCCGGCCCATTGCCACTTCAGCTTACTAATCCGTTGGGCTATGTCGGTCACTCTGGTTTTACTGCGGATATCCTCATTTTTGAGCCTATCACGCAGAGAAACTCCGAGCATAGCCCTCTCCATAGTTCGCTGAGCGACCTTGAGCGTCCTCATACGGCCAGCAGTGAAGGACCACGTCTCAGATCCGTAAGTCATCACTGGCAACACGCACTGGTTGTACAATCTAGTTTTCAGATGGTATACCTGACGAGAAGATGTGTCGTAATTTCCCGAATGCTGCCCAGCCGAGTTGAATCCGTCGATTGACCTCTCGGTCGAAATTGGACTTACCTAGTCGGACTATTTGTCCCAGGTAAACGTAGTCGTCAACAACTTCGAGCATAGTGCTCCCAACAACTACCGGCATAGGTGTGACATGGACATTAAACATGATCTTTGTTTTGTCCATGTTCATCTTAAGACCTATCCGTTGGGAGACACCATTGAGGTCATTGAGCATAGTGCTTAGGTCATTTATTGGTTATAACCCGATGAAAAACCTTTTGAAAACGAAATAAAGTTGATGGGAATTTTTTAATTGACGAGTCAGGTACCCAAAAATTTATGTTATATTAAAGTTGATTTCTGATCGTTTTAAGATAATTCTGTTAAAAGTTTTTTCAATAAGTAATAACATAGTAAAATTTGAAAAAAAAAATTGGTAAATACAAATGTGTAGGCCTTAAGAGTTCATGTTATACGTCAATAACAAATACACTCAAGTATTCTAAATACACACACGTTTTCACAAATACTTACCTTATTACTATTACTTCTGATTTCCCGATAATTTTATGTCAAACGTCAATAAAAAAGTTTAGAAATAACAAAAGTGAACTACTCATAATACTGATAATATCGTGAAAAAATGTAGAAAAGAAATCTCAATCAACAATAGTAGTGATAGTAATAAGGTTATTTGTGAAAACTTGTGAGTATTTAAAATACTTTGACTATAATTTAAATTGAATAAAAAAAGGACGTGGAAGATGAGCGCTTAAGCCATGTACATTGTACATTTGGATTTAACAAAAAAAAAATTATTTTTTCTTTTTAAGTGAAAACTTTTCTAGAATTATTTTAATTTGAGACTCGATAAAACGAAAAAGCGAAACTTAAAAAGACAAAGATAGTCTGCGAAAAAATGAGATAGAATACAGTACTGTTTCCTAACATGTATGGCATTGATCAATGATGTATGGAGCTTATGCATGTGAGCTATGTACGGCAAGTATTGAAGTCGCTTATTGATTAAGTACATACGATGATGAAGTTGAAAACTTGGAGTCCGTATAATATGTAATCTAACATATGTAGAATAAAATGTAATTTTTTAACTTGGTAACAATACTATAATAAATAAACTCTACACATACAAATTCTTTATTTGCATAAAACACATTTGATAGGGTCTTCAGTTAAATATTTCTAATGTAGGTACATGTGGTTAGTCTACTCGCAGACATGCAAATATTTAGGTACATAAAACAAAAACTATCTATAAGTGGAGCACATAGATCATTAAACCTATTTTTCCATTCTAAATGCTCTTTTAGGCCATAGAAACTATTTTCCATTAACCATTTCGTTAAATTCTTAGGTAATGTGTTATATAATAATATGCTCATGTTATATACATTTCTCTTATACATTTACATACAATTATCCTACTTCTTATACCCTGCAATCGTCTCATTTACTCGAAGTTTGGTTTTCTGAAAGTTTCACCTCTACCGCGTGTGAACAGCACTGATATTTTTTAAGGTTACATCCCTCACTTCGAGTGCCATACAGCTGCACCTATATGGTTAATGCGTTTTGAACCCGGGCTACCATTAGTGGTTAAATCATTTACCCTTTTCAACTAGTTCAGAAAAAAGTTTCTGTTTGGGAAAGAACTACTGGGACTTTTTATGATTCCGAATCCAGTGAAGGTCAGTTTTGTTCCGGTCTACAAAAAATTAACCGTGGTAGCTTTGACGGTTAACGCTCGCTTTAAATATAACAGAACGCGAGTAACCCGGGTATCGAACCCCGCCGGCACTAATGAAATTGTTAATTGCGATTTTAAGTGTTGATTTACCACGTACTCGGCGGTGAACGAAAACATCGTGAGGAAACCTGCATGTCTGAAGAATAAGAAAAAAAATATTTCATAGACATGTGGAGTTCGGCAACACGCATTGGGGCAGCGCGGCGGACACTTCCTTGTCCTAAAACCATCTCAGAAATGAGGGGAGGCCTGTGCCCAGCAGTGGGACGTATATAGGCTGTAACTTTACTTTCACTTTACTATGAAAAATTATTTCTGTGTTAAGTCTTGCATAATGTTTTAAATTATTAAATTAATACCTCTAGTAAGAAGTAAGACTGGTTACCCTAAAGTTTAGTATAATATTTGCCTTTATTTCTAGATCAAAGCAGTTGTAGTCCTCGTAAACACTATCGGTAGTCGGATATTTTCGAACTAGATCTATTAATAACATGCTGTTTTTAATTTTATAACGACATGGTGGAAGCCTTGACGAGAAAAACATATTCTGACTCATATCCGAGGAATTCGGCAAATCTGTTTTCTGAAATCAATGCTTTTAAGTTACATTGAGCAGCAATAACATAAAAACTGGCATAAATCAGCCTACAATCTCTTAACACGAATAGATCACAACGAGCAAGGAGAACAACGGTCCCCATTTTTACAATGATCTCTCTAATTGTTATAAAATCTATCTAAGTGGTCTTGAAGAGAGTATTATTTTATTATACTCATATATCGTCGTATATCATACTAAACATTGGTTAACCGAGATTTTTTACATCTGATATTAAAACTTCTTCAAATTACAGTTTTAACAGAATCTTTTATAAATGTCTCATTTGAATGCCCTTAAGATTTCCACACTTATCTAAAATAATTTTGTATATATATTTTAAATGTTATTATTTCTTCTCTTATTCATTAACACAGTGACCAATAAAAGGCGTCAGGGCAGAATGAGTTCAATCTGACTAAACAACGGAATGTTTTTCCTGATAACACGAGTTAACTAGTGTGAAAAGAATCAAGGTAACTTCAAACGTTTTGTGATGCACATGTATATAAAAAGATGTTTATGCTTATGCTAAATCTCTTAAACTCTTAATCTCTTACCCTTCTAACCTCTCGTACTTAACAGTTATTGATTCAATGTCTTTTTTTACTTAACTGAACTGACAAACGAACGTGAAATTGAGCCTTATCGACACCACAATTTTTCTTGGAATACATTGTACATTGTCTTCAATACTGTATAGAAGTTGCGTAAGTCCCGTCGCATGTATTTAGGGATTTGCCTGTTCAGTTGTATGTATACTGATATATATTCTGAAGACTGCAGCTTCTTAATAATTCTCATTGGGGTTTCTTGTGTCTTGTTTATATCGTTATATATATTATATATATATATATATATATTATATATAGATAGCACCGATTATATAGTTTTAAAGTTAAACGCGATAAAATTGGTAAAATTAGTTTTATTCAATAAAACAACTGGGCAAGACCCGTCGCAGTAGAACCCTAAAACTCTCCGATCACACTCTTAATATCGTATGTGTTAGACGGAAAATGAAGCTGCAGTCTGCAGGGTGATACACCGATAACTTCCTGACTCTGGACTGCAAAGTATTTATTAATAGAAAAAAAAACAATAAATAATTTTACTACGAACCTGAGACCACTGTCTCACTTACAACCACTAGATTAACGAGGCAATCCACCGGTAATATTAAAACATTCTTGATAAAGGCGTAACTGAATAAGATCTAAGCACGAAAAAATAGCAAGATAATGAATCAGGCTGACCCACATGTACCTCGCCGGGTCACAAGCCGCCCAGTTTCGTGTCACTGGCCTTTACAAGGTCCGAGTGCGAGTCCGTGTCCTCTAAAGATTACTAGTTAAGATAAGAGTTGAGTGCTCAGACCTTTCCTTATGGGTCAAGGTCGTTTTTTTAGGTTTTCCTTGGTGATATCATCGGTGATCTTATTAAATCATTTGGCATAACCGTGTAGGACATTTATGCAATTTAAGGCATTTAGTACCCGGTTGACCGAGCTTTGCTCGGTATTTTTCGCTCGGTTTTTTTTTAATTCGTGTGTTTTGGAAATTATATTTAGATACAAATTACATAATGATGAAATACGAATAATATTTTTTGATCTTAGCGACATAATAGAAAAAACTGAACTGAAATAAAAAATCATGAGTGCAATTAGTTAAATTTAAATTTTCGTGTTTTTAAAACTACTAAAAAAAAGGGCTCGAAAAAATAGATTTCTCAAAAAAAAGGAACTTGAAAAAAAAATTAAAAAAAGTCGGTCGGTCGGTCTGGCCTCGATTACGATTTTGTGACCGCCCAATATACCAATTAAGCTATTTGTAATCATTAATAAACTGTCAAAATTTACCTTCTTATTCTAACGATATTGTAGCAGTTTTTCATTGCCTCAAAACACGGACAAAAAGACATTTTCTAAAAATAAATCCTAACTAGATCGATTTATTGCCTCCGAAATTCCCTGCACACAAAATTTTATGAAAATCGTTGGAGCCGTTTCCGAGATTCCGATTATATATATACAAGAATTGCTCGTTTAAAGGTATAGGATTAAACAGTATTAATAGCAATGAACTTGATTTTTAATTAAATTAGAAAGAAAGTAACTTCTTATATATAGTTGTAACACGGATGGGTGGGCTCAACCGGGAGAGCATCACGCTTTTACAAAATACCAGCGTAAATAGCAGCTTGGTGCTGCTGGGGTTCTATCAGATGAACTGTGTGAACATTTGTCACCTTTATTCTATATAAAAATATGTTTCCCTTCACCAGCGATAACGTGGTAAATCAACACTTAAACTCGCAACTAATAATTTATTTGGTGCCTGCGAGGATCGAAGACAGGTTGATCGTGTTTCTTATAGGATAGGGTGACAAACGAGCACACGGTCCACCTGATGGTAAGTGATTGCTGTGGCCCATAGACATCTACATCTATTCGCGATTACAATTCAAATGCAGATGCGTTGTCACCCGTGAGGACTAAGACGGAATGCCTTCTTTCCAATAAAAAGGGTCTCCGTTTCTCTACACTTACGAAACACAGCAGCATTAAGCTGCTATTTCACGTTGGTATTCTGTGAGAGCGTGGTCCTTCCCCGGTCGAGCCGACCCATTCGTGCTACAACTATACTACTAATATAACTGCAGCATGGCTCTACCACGTTTTACGTTTAACGTGTGCAGTGAAATTCATGGCAAGCACTTATGCCTCATTTACATTCAGCCCCTGTCACTGCTCCTCGCGCTGCCGGCAAACTTTGCTAAATACTGCCGTAGCAGGATCGCGGGAAGTGTGTATTCACACTCTGCCCTACCACTCACATCGCTTTCGGTAGTGTTCTGTGCTTTCGACTATGGCAGACGTCGAAATAATTACAGCGTCCGCGCTGTGTCTTCTTGCAATACAAAATTATGTTAATAATTTAAAAAGATTTCAAATTCAAAAGAAGATAGATAGAAAATTTATTTGCTTAAAACATGGTACATAAGATGATCAAAGACGTGGAACTGACATGTTTTGCCATAATTGGCATGCAAAAGTGATATGAAATACAGCTAATTACACAAACCCAATGTTACATTTTAAAATTATTGTATTGCTTAAAAGTTAGGTACAAACATTCTTTTTGAATTCAAATATGTATTATGTACAATTAAATACTTATACAGATCCACTCTATTTGAATTCTTATACTGTAAATTGTTCAAAAATTATCAATTGAATTATTACATTATTGTTACATAAATAATATTAAATATTGCAAATATTACCATTTAACTTATTTCACATTTTAATAAAGTACCCGGTTGACCGAGCTTTGCTCGGTATTTTTCACTCGGTTTTTTTTTAATTCGTGTGTTTTGGAGATTATATTTAGATACAAATTACATACTGATGAAATAGGAATAATATTTTTTTGATCTTAGCGACATAATAGAAAAAACTGAACTGGTTATTTGAATAAAAAATCATGAGTGCAATTAGTTTAATTTAAATTTTCGTGTTTTTAAAAAATACTAAAAAAAGGGCTCGAAAAAAATAGATTTTCTCAAAAAAAGAAAGGAACTTGAAAAAAAATTAAAAAAAGTCGGTCGGTAGGTCTGGGCTCGAACCATGGTAATACGATTTAGTGACCGCCTAATATACCAATTTGCTATTTGTAATTATTAATAAACTTTCAAAATTTACCTTCTTATTCTAACGATATTGTAGCAGTTTTTCATTGCCTAAAAACACGGACAAAAAGACATTTTCTAAAAATAAATCCTAGCTAGATCGATTTATTGCCACCGAAAGTCCCTGCACACAAAATTTTATGAAAATCGTTGGAGCCGTTTCCGAGATTCCGATTATATATATATACAAGAATTGCTCGTTTAAAGGTATAGGATAAAGAATCAATATGAGTTACTAATCGTTGTTAGAAACAAAATGTCAATGTTCATCTAAATTTTATATTAATATAATAAATTTCACGAATTTATAATTAATTATGTACATAGGTACTATGTTATCTCAAAAAGAAAATTCGTATTCGTAGAAGATGATGAATTGTGGTTTTTATCGTTGAAATCCCATAAAGTTTTTTCTGATTACAGCGGTTCTAAAAACTTTATTGTATTTTCATTATTCCACTCGAATGGCATTTTGGTAGATCGTACTTATTTAATAACGAGACGGCACACACGTCCGTTCATCCTGGTGCTTGGCGCGAAGTGAGCGATGGAGCAGAATGTGAACACTCACTGCCGCTCGCGCTGCCCGTCCTTTGACTTCCGCACGAAAAACCGACATTTGAGCGATCGTCGGGCAGTGGCAGCGGCAGCGGCAGTGTCAGCGCGAGTAGCCCGTTTACATACTGCCCTGCTCACTGCCCTGCTCACTTCCCTGCCCAACAGGGCTGAATGTAAATGGGGCATTAGTCCCTGAGCTCCTATTCCTGGTCCTTGTCTAGCGTTAGCCAAGCGTTGTGAGATGAATTTAAAGATTTATGAAATAGCCGTTCGTTAGAATATAATACAATTTTTTTTTCAATAAAGATTACTGGAATACTTACTGAAAGTCATTTAAGCTTTACCACTGGTTCGGTAAAAACCTCTGTCCTGGAAACAACCAGCAAGAAACCCTTTTCAATATATTGTTTCATAAAATTAGTATGAAATCATTTAGAAACAGTATGGTAGCGGTTACCTCAAGGTATGATCATCTATACGTGGAAGGGCCACGATGCCGCTATATTATTAATGGTTGGAGCACGAATCGGTCGACCGGGGAAAGACCACGCTCTCGCAGAATACCAGCGTAAAACTGTATATTAAATCTGCAGTGTTTTGTATGGTGAGTGTAGAGAACATTCTATCTTAGTTCTCAGGGGTAACAACGCATCTTCCTTTAGATGTAGATGTCTTTGGACCACAGCAATCATTTACCAGGTGGACTGTGTGCTCGTTTGTCACTCATATCCTTTAATAAAAAAGTTGCAGATCAATCGAAACGTCTTAAGTTCCCTGTTACTACTGCATTACGTCATCATCTCGTGATTCATATTTTTTTTCTCTATATTAATCTATAATCAATAGAGTCTGCGTTACGGGGGCATTACGATGACGCTTTTGGCATGTCCAAAGCCTTCTCATCCCGGATGAACAAATTTTTGCTTACTGAATCATTGTAATCTGGTCTATTGAATATATCCTCATTGGTCTAACGGCCGTAAGTGCAACTGCCGATCATGGGGTCCCGGGAACAAATTCCAGGTAGGGCCGACCAAAAAAAAGGTATTGAGTTTTTCCGTCAAGAAATTCTTAGTAGCAAGAAGCTGGCGGTGTTACATCCCCATTGAGACTAGCTACCTTGATCGAAATTAGGTCTGGAGGACAGTTAGCTTTTACAATTTTTTTACTTTTTATTTCTCCTTTTATTGCTTATTTATTACAGACTATTAAGGTCCACTGCTGAACGTAGTACTCCCCGTAAAATGAGCTTCCACATCTTGGTTTGTATCTCTCATACTTTCTTATATAACATATCCACCACCAGATTTTGTCCCCTGGAGATTGTAGGATTTATGACTTTGAATAGAAAGCCCTAATAATATCCAGACTGGCGACGGGGAGTAGTATCAAAGGATCAAAGGTGCGACACGTCTGACACTGCAATCGACAATTACTCGAATTATAAGTTTATGGGGTTAGTATTACTGATTTTACCATGAGACAAAATGAGAGATACAGAAAGAGAATGTATAGAGACTATGATGAAAAGATGCGATGACGATCTATGCCTAATTCCCAAATTCAAGAAACGTTTCGTTCTCCGTAACGATCAGTTTTATTCTGAGGTTTTATTATATACGAAGTGCGTGTAAAAACAGTTTATATTTCAAACTATTCATTCAGCAACTTAAGATGACTTACTTTTCATAAATAGTTGAACTGGTATTTTAGTTGCAGATGCGTTTTTGTTTTATAGAATAAGGGTAACAAACAAGCACAAAGTCCACCTGTTGGTAAGTGGAAGCTGTGGCCCAAAGACATTTAATTTATCCTCGATTAAGAATCAAAATGCAGATGCGTTGTTACCCCTGAGAATTAAAACGGAATGCCTCGTTTTCAGTAAGAAGGGTCTCCAGTTCTCTACTCACCATACGAAGCACAACAGCCTTAAGCTGTTATTTTACTCTGGTATTCTGTGAAAGCGTGTTCCTACCCCGGCTAGATGATCTATTTGTGCTACAACCATAATGTAGCTGCAACTTGGCTTTATCAAGTATATTATGGTATGTGACAAAGGTATATTAGTCACCATCAGGTGGACTGTAAGTAAATTTATCACTTTAATTTTATAAATGAAAACTATACAATTAGTAGTTTTTTCATCACAAAATTGGTGACATCAATCAATTGCCCCATGCATTGACCTTGTTTTCTGTAATCTTAAATAAAGTTCATCATACGAAATTAACCGGGCATTATTTATATCTTAAGAGATATCAACTGTTTCCATACCAACGGAGACTTGATAAAAACGATTTAAACTCATTCAGTTACTAATTAAAAAGTGAGTCAGCTTTGACATGAAAAATGGATAACACAATAGAATTTTTTTGCACCTGTTAAATGATTTAGCTGAAAGTTGTTTGCTTTTTATTAAGTGCTAGGTGTTATTCCTCACTGCCATAATTGCCACGCTGGGCAGCCAGGTTGTTATCAGAAACATCATCATCATCATCATTACAGCCCTTCACAAGTCCACTGCTGAACATAGGCCTCCCCCAAGTAATGCCACAAAGCACGGTCTGAGCCACCTGCATCCATCGACTTCCTGCATATCTTACCAGGTCGTCACTCCATCTAGTAGGAGGTCACCCTACACTACGCCTACCGGTACGAGGCTGCCACTCGAGAACCTTTCTTCCCCATCGGTTATCGGTTCTTCGAGCTATATGGCCGGCCCATTGCCACTTCAGCTTACTAATCAGTTGGGCTATGTCGGTCACTCTGGTTTTACTGCGGATATCCTCATTTCTGAGTCTATCACGCAGATAAACTGCGAGCATAACCCTCTCCATAGCTCGCTGAGCGACCTTGAGCGTCCTCATACGGCCAGCAGTGAAGGACCACGTCTCAGATCCGTAAGTCATCACTGGCAACACGCACTGGTTGTAAAATCTAGTTTTTAGAGATTGAGGTATACCTGACGAGAAGATATGTCGTAATTTTGCCGAACGCTGCCCAGCCGAGTTGAATCCGTCGATTGACCTCTCGGTGGACTTGCCCAGTCGGACTATTTGTCCCAGGTAAACGTACTCGTCAACAACTTCGAGCATAGTCTTCCCAACAACTACCGGCATAGGTATGACATGGACATTAAACATGATCTTTGTTTTGTCCATGTTCATCTTAAGACCTATCCGTTGGGAGGCACCATTGAGGTCATTGAGCATAGTGCTTAAGTCCTCCAGCGATTCTGACATAAGGACTGTATCGTCGGCAAATCGAAGGTGAGTGATGTACTCGCCATTGATGTTAATACCGTATCCTTTCCAGTCCAGTAGCTTGAAAACGTCTTCCAATGCAGCGGTGAAGAGTTTCGGGGATATAACGTCACCCTGTCTTACACCTCTCTGCAGTTGGATAGGTTTCGAGCTCTGGTTCTGTACTCGGATAGCCATCGTAGCCCTACTGTACAAACACTTCAGCACTTCGATAAACCGACAGTCAACTTGGCATCGCTGAAGGGACTGTAGCACCGCCCAAATTTCGACGGAATCAAAGGCTTTCTCATAGTCCACATACGCCAGGCAAAGTGGCAGATTGTACTCTTCGGTCTTCTGTACAATCTGCCGCAAGGTATGTATGTGGTCTATGGTACTGAAGCCTTTTCGGAAACCGGCTTGTTCGGGAGGCTGGAAGTCGTCGAGTCTGCGTGCGAGACGATTCGTAATGACTCTCGGAAACAGCACGTAGTCGCGGCTCAGAAGGGAAATCGGTCTGTAGTTCTTCAAGAGAGCGTTGTCACCTTTCTTAAAGAACAAGACCACCGCATATCAGAAACATGAATAAATAAATAAAATAAAAAGCCTTTAATGTCTTGCATTATTACACGGTTATCTTATGGCTTGTAGATATGTCATTTGGTTAGTTTACTTAGATTCATTGTTTTTTTATGCGAGAACCCCGGATCGGTTAAAGGCCTCCTCCAAAGGTGCCCATTTGTCCCCCCTACCTTGTACTATTTGGCCCCAGCATGGGCCGGCTATTCCTTTAATCTCGTCTTTTCAACTTATTAGTGGTCTCCCTCTGCCTCTTTCTCCTTGTGGGCTACTCCACCGGGTTGTTTTTACGGTCAATCTCTAGTCCGCCTGCCAAGCGTGGCAGCTATGGCAAAAGTCCCCCTTGAGGCATTAAAAGGCCTATTGTCAGCAGTGAAATGACGGGAATACAAAGAAGTTAATATACGCGATAAAATCCGTAAAGCGATTTTTATTTAATTGTTTAGTGCTCGCGTAAATATAAGAAATCATTATGTAAACCAGTACGGACTGGTTTTTTGCAAATAAAATACGCCGATTAGAAGATCTAAAGACCAAGCGCGCAAGATATTTAACAGCCTTAAATTTCTTGAAAAGATGCCGAGACCATAATCTCATTCCTACGTGTATCAAAATATCAACCAAAAAGTACATTCGATGAAGCGCTAAGATCCCGATCTACATGACATAAACAAATCTATAGACTTAAAGAAAGTTTTAACGACATTTGATTATTATTTTTTCATCGAAACGTTAAATAAACGCGGGATTAGTAAATATAACGAATGCAAAAACAAACATATGGAAAAATATAAAAAATTAAAGAACAAATCAAACATCTGAATCAACGTCGGAACCAAACGCAACCGTTGACCAAAAACACAGATCATAGATTAATCGCGTTATATAATCTGTCTAAACAAACACTGGATCACGATCTGGTACGTACGAAGAAATTATCTGTAGTGTTGAGGACTCTTTGTTTAAAAACAATATGCGGAAAGAAGATTTGGAGGCGACACGTCAAGACATTTCGTCTATGTTACGTCGATGTTCAGTGCCTAAACCGAATTTACCCAAAGACCCGAATTTATAGCGTTAAATAACCTACGCATGAGCACGAGTCGCTGTAAACATACGATACAGTAACCCACTCACGACGGCGGCCGAGTCCAGAGTGAGTCAAAGTGTATCTGTATTTAATGAAATATATTATTACAAAGCTACTCAAACACTGAAGATTTTGGAATTTCTCATCAGAAAAAATGAATAATAACTAAACAAATCAAAATTAAACAGCCATCTATATTTCATGGCTTCGCACATGATAGATAAAGAGATTAAAAAAAGATTAAGTTGAACAATGGATATTTTCAAAAGTTATCGTGTTTACCCCTCCATGGAGACTTGATAAATCTACACCATAAGCCACTAAAACCATTTTTCAATGTAAAAATAGCAATTAATCGATTAAAAATAATGATAATAAGTTTGACAATCATTCATCTTTATGACAATGTGCTTTTTATATCATTTATATGTTCAATATGATTGTCAGATACGATTTCATGCGATAAAACGTCGGATTCTTGATTTTAGGCGCTATCAGAAATACCTACTCGCTTTGCTCTTAAGGTATGCAGTACAAGAACTTTTGTCGGATGTAAGCACTTACTAAAAGGTAAAAAACGACCCAATACAAATAGCACACTTAAAACAACTAGTGACCTCATTATAAACACTCTGAAAAATTAATCTGGACGTAAAATCGATAACACCTACGTGTGCCAAATACAAATGTTGTATGCGTTACCAAAAATACACAAGTCTAATACTCCACTACGACCCATAGTGAGCCAAATCGATTTACCAACTTACAGATTGGCTCAACACTTCTCAAATAAAATACTCTCGCTGCTCAGGGGACATACAAGAGCACACATAAAGGATTCATACCATTTTTTCAGCGAGATTAAAGGCCTACTTCTGGCAGACAATGAAACTATGGTCAGTTTTGATGTTCAGTCATTATTCACATGCTTAGCTGTTGAAAACTGCATCTCAATTGTAACAGAAACATTTTATTCAATGTAGATTATAAAAATACTTATTGAAAGTCACTTTTTTCATTGGCCACTGGTTCGCAAAAACTACCTCTGTCCTGGGAAGAACCAGCAAGAAACCCAGCGGGACTATTTTTTTCCAATAATAGCTTACAATCATGTTTATAATTAACAACACAAGACAAATTAGAAATAGCTTGGCAGCGACCATCCTTCCCAGGGGTTATTATCATCCATAAATTTCCTAATATTATAATAACCCTTTTTATAATAACATTTTTGAACTTTGTGTATGACAAATTTTGTATATTTTCTGGGATTTTGTTGTAAAAGCGTATACATCGCCCCAAGAATGAATTACTGACTCGGTGGAGTCGAGTAACTGGTACTACTTTAGCTTGTGTCTGTTCCTAGTATTTACAGAATGAATATCACTTATTTTTGCAAAACTACTTTTATTTTTGTGTATGTACATTACATTTTCATAAATGTATTGAGAGGCCAGGGTTTATATATAAATTTCCTTAAATTTTTGTCTCAGTGACCAATACCAAAAGATGGTTTTAAATTATATATTGCTCTAGTGGCCCTCTTCTGAAAAATAAATATAATTTCATTATCAGTCGCGTGTCCCCATAGCAAAATGCCATACGACATAATGCTATGGAAATAACTAAAGTAAACTTTCTAGCTAACACTGGTAAGAGTTCTAATCTTTTTACAGTTGCTGCAGAACTAAGTCTGCTAGCTAGTTTTGATATATGGGGGAGCATTGGCTTTGGTAGTGTGATGAAACATGGTGGTAACAGACTTTCCCCCTTAAATACATTGTTTTAGTTTTAGTTCCATTTAAATGCAAATTATTAACATTAAACCAATTGACTAATTTAGCTATAGTACTATTTACTTCGTCGTAATTTAATAACTGTAACTAGAAGGCTGGAAGAAAACAACAAGCCCGTTGAATATGCAGTATTACTCAGACACTGTCTTACATCTGGCTACCTATTGTGGAAAGAGGAGTTCTACAAGTAAGTTGATGATGTGCCGATGGGCTCACCTGTGTCTTCCATTGTCACCAACATATTCATGGAAGACTTTGAGGAAAGAGCTGCATACTTCTCCCGTAAATCCAAGAATCTACAAGCGGCAAGTAGACAAAACTTTCACAATTCTACCTTTAGATAAAGTAACTGCATTCTTAGACAATCTTAACTCCAAAATCAATCTTAATTCTAAAATTCAGTTCACAATGGAGCTAGAGGTAAACAATTCTTAAGCTTTTCTAGATGTGCTAGTTTGTTTGTGTTTGTTTGGAGTAATACCGAATCCTGATTAAAACCTTGAACCACACTGTGTAGTAAAAGACCTGTACAGATAGATACTTAAACAGTAATTATCACCACCATACTTCACAGTTAGCTACCGTGGGTAAATCTTTGTTTCAGAGAGCAAGCGGGATGTGTGATAGTAAGCACCTAGTCGCCGAGTTCCAACACGTCAAGCAACTTTTGTATGACAACAAGCTTCGAGTCCCGCGCCTACATCACAGTGAACGAGTGAAGCCTGCCACAATCGAGCGTGTACCTGCTGTACTGCCATATGTCAGAGGTGTCACTGACAAGACTGGCTATATCTTGAAGCGCAGTTCCATTTAAATATACTTCAAGCTGCCGAAGAAGATTGGTCAGTTTTTACCATCAGTCAAGAGTAATGTCCCCCTGCAAGATGCAGGAGTGTACAAGCTTGATTGTAAATGTTGTCTCTCTTACATAGGACAAACTAAAATATGAAATAAAACCCGCGTTAAAGAACATATAATGGGTTTTTCAACAAGAACTTTGTTTTCTAAAACAAAATAAAACAAAGAGTTTAGATGAAGATGATTCAAATTTTTATTGTATTACGAAGAGAAAAGTTTGGCAATTATGAAAGAAAAATGATATCTGACAAATGTCTACCACGACCACGCTGACAGATGTCGATTCTTTCATCAAAGTTTTTAATCACTTTTTGGCAAAATGGCGGGTCTATTTCGTTAATCACGTCACGGATTTAGAGTTATAAAGGCCGCGATCGATTCGATTGGCTCCGTACAGACTCTGTCCTTAACATAGCCCCACAAAAAATAATCCAGTGTTGTTAAATCACACGATCTGGCTGGCCATTTAACAGCTGAATTTCGTGAAATTATGCGATCGGGAAATTTGGTTTGCAATAAATTGATCGTTTTGTTGGCTGTGTCACATGTGGCACCGTCCTGTTGAAACCACATGTTTGTGATATCGATGTTATCAATAATAGGCCAAAATTGAGATATTAACATCTCGGCGCTAGTGTGATCCATTGACCGTTACCGTATTTCCAGCCTCACCTTCGAAAAAAACGGCCCAATCACGCCTCCAGACCACATAGCGCACCATACAGTGACACGTTGAGCATGCAAAGGCTTCTCAATAATAGCTTTAGGATTTTCAGAAGTCAAAATGCGGCAATTTTGCTTGTTGAAGTATCATGACAAGTGAAAATAGGCTTCGTCTGAAAAAATGATTTTTTCAGAAAAACCAGCGGGCTGTTTCTGAATGAATTGAGCGAATCTACGGCGATGTGAATGGTCGATCAGCTTCAATTCCTGCACCAGTTGAACTTTGTAAGGCTTCAAAGCCAAATCCTTACGCAAAATTCGCCATGTGGTGGTTTTGGATAACCCCAATTGTTGAAAACGTCGAGGAATTGACAAATTTGGATCTTCTTCAACACTGTGGCTCACGGCTGCGATGTTTTCGGTTGAACGACCCAGTTGAACACGCGTTGGTATTGGCAAATTTTGTACAGAGCCTGTCGATTCAAATTTAGCGACCAAATTCTTAATAGCGGTCTCAGAAGGACGATTATGTTGTCCGAAAATATCACGAATTTTACGAAACGTAACTTTAACAGAACCACCATTTTCATAGTGGATTTTAATTATTTTAATGCGATTTTCGAGCGAAATTGAATTCATTGTAGCAATTGCCAAAGCATCTACTACGAATAGGTCAAAAAACTAAATGTCAAAACTGTCATGTTATTGGAGTTGCCCCAATTGAAAAACAAAGTTCTTGTTGAAAAACCCGTTAGCTGATGTGAAGAATCGACGCTCCGGGTAGTCTGCAGTCTGTGAACACGTACAGGATCACCCCAGTCACTACATCAAATTTGATAGACCACAAATCCTCGCTAAAGAACACCAATTCCTTCCAAGGTTGATTCTCGAGCCTATTGAAACCATAATACATCCTAATTTTAATAGAGAAGATGACTGGGTGCTGCCATCTGCTTGGGATCCTATTATTACGAGTTAAAAAAATCTGATCCCAACCCAAGCATACAACTGCATGACTTCAAGATACTATAAATTCATACTTGGTTAACTATGACATCGGGACGTCGAACACCTCAGTTCTCCCCGGGACAATGGTTGCTCGAAACTTCGGGAATATAAAAAGTCTGTAAAAACTAGTTTTATTTAAACAGTGAACTTTTGTTGAACTGAAACGGAAATTGCTCCGGATCGTGCTTTGTGCCATTTCTTAGGGAAGCTTATGTTGGGCAGTGGACTTGTAACGATGTCATTATGATGATGACGATGGGATGAACTGTAGCCACTTGTAATCAAGTGTTAACTTGTTAATTGCTTAATATATTATACGTGGTAGAGCCACGCTACAGCTATGCTATGGTTTTAACACGAAATACCTGGGAAGATCCACGCGCTAACAGAACACCAACTTAAAATAGTAACTTAATATTACTTTGTTTTATATGGTGAGTGTAGAGAACCGGTGACCCTAATTACCATCAGATGGACTATGTGCTCATTTAAGATAATTGATAGAATCAGGCGTTACTTTCCTGAAATCTATTATAATAAAGATATTAATAGTTACTTTGCAACCATCCGCTCAATTAAATAAAATGATATTCCTAGTTGGAAGAGCATCGACGATAATATAATTGTATTATCGTCAGTGTGTCTTTCCTAGAATAGTGGTGTTGCGACAAGTGGTGTTGGAAGTAGTGGTGCTAGGATTAGTGGTGACGGGATTAGTGCACGCAATTTGAGGGAGGGCGGGAGGTGCTCTTCAAACTAGGGAAGACACATTATTTTATTTTATTGAGCGGATGGTTGCAAAGTAACTATTAATATCTTTATTATGTGCTCATTTGTCACCGATATGCTATTTAAATAAATTAAACACCTGGTAAAATATGCATTAATATAAATTAATGATGCCACGTTGAGGTAGGCACGGCTCAATGATACATAATATAATTTGTTACGACATATTTGCAAGACGTCACCAAGTAACAACTATATTTAGGACCACTGATAAACTATGTCGGCGAGGTTAGTGTTATCAATTAAATTGAAATATTTAACAGATATGAAAATATTCCATCAAGGAATTTTTTGTCTGTCAGTCATAAAAAAAGGCACAACGACCTAACCCCAGCAGAACATGTTTTGATTAGACTTAGGTAAGTACTATCAAGCCACAACAAAAATAATAATAGGACTTTAAGTAAAATTGCCGTTCTACAGTACTGGCCATTTCAAATCCAAATAATTTTTGTTTGTCTGAGAACTGTAATTTCATATTAAGTATATTTTAAAAACATGGAATTCTTTTTTCAAAATAGAATTTGTCATTTGTTTGTCAAAATTCTCGAATTGTACTCACATGAGAGGTATTAAGTTGTTAAAATTAGAGAATTAGAAAGTCAACCGAAAAAATTGGCTGTGGTGTGCCGAAGGCGAAGGGGTCACTATTAGGACCATTTTTGTTACTTATATATGTGAATAACATTAGTACAATGGGTCTCAAAGGAAATGTTACACTTTATGCGGATGATCCCAGTCTTTTTATTTTGGTAACACAAACAGCTTCTGTTATTAATGAAGGCGAACATGATCTTGATAAAATTAATTTATAACTGCTCAATAACTTGCTGACACTTATAACACTTCAAAAACATGTTAAATTATTTTTTTCAGCTGAAACGAAGAAATGAACCCATACACAAGTCTAAAAAAGAGAAATACTTAGGCCGTAATCCTAAACAAAAAATTAACCTGGAAACCCCATATATATAGTAACCGATCTAAATTAACGCCCTTAATAGGAGTTTTAAGAAAAACAACAAAATGGTCCCCGCAATCAATTAAAAAACTTATATATAATACTCTCGTGAAGCCGTATTTAGAATATCAATACAAGTATGGGGAAGTGCCGCAAAAACCAACCTAGACGTACTACAGCAAAGTCAAAATAAGGTTTTATAAGTACTATTTAACTACCATTATTTACCACCAATGGATAAAATGTACCACCCATTAGGTAATTACTTTCTCCAAAACATGACACCGATATTGTACTCGAAATAGACTCAAACTAGCGCTGCCTATGTATAGAACTGACAGAGGAAAGAAACAACAAGCTGTCTAAATTTGTGGAGGTTTCTGATCATCTCGAACTTTTCGGCATAAAGTTGAGTGCTAACCTCAACTTTGGCGATAAGATTGAGTCAAAAGCACAAACTGCTGCCAAAAAATTGTATATTTTATTAAGGTGAAACGATACTTCACGCCTGAACATCTTCTAATTTTATATAGAGCTCTAATAAGAACATGCATAGAGTATTGTAGTCACCTTTGGGATGGCTCAACAAAAATCAACTTCATACGATCAATGACTCTGTGCAACGCAGAACCAAGAGGCTTATCGACAACAAAATGCTGGGAGAAGCTAAGCTTCACAGCTTAGCTCACCGCCACCAAGTTGCTCGTTTGTCGGTATTCTATAGATTGTACTTTGGAGACTGTGTCCATGAGCATAAGCTCATATCGCCATCTTTATTCAGAGTACCACTTACACTACTACTACTTGGTTGATATTACGAATATTCGCACTAGGCGCTATAAGCCATGTTTCATAATGCGCAAAGAAAAGCAGTGGAATACTCTGCCGGCGGTTTTCCGAGTGCCTGCTCTTTAAGGTGCGTGTCAACAGACTTGGGCAAACTCACTCCATTGTAGACACCATCTTTGCCCGATGGAGGTCAAGAGAGAGCCCATTTTCAATAAAAAAATAAAAAATAAATGACGAATTAAAGACGATTGTGGAATCTGATAAAACTCTGTGGGGGGGGGTTTGTCTTTTTCTCTTTTCGGTTGTTGCTTTGGTCTGGCTTCTCCGTTTCGCATGGTCTAATTAGTACTGAATTAACAGCAGCATTCGGCGTTAGCTTCAATACACTATTGTTCCATTAGTTACAAATTGGCAAGGTAAAGAAGCTTGACCAATTGATACTGTTCCACTAACTCAATGATTGCCAACGCGAAGTACGCGTTAAGACGTGGCTTGCATTGTTCAATAGACACACAATCTAAGGAAAGTTTGATAATCGCAAGCACTCAGCAAGTTTGTTGGACACTGGTTTAGCACCTAAACAATGCCATAAACGAAAACTTACCCCTATAAAAGTGATGGTCACTTTGGTGGTCTAGCGCCGGTGTGAATTATCACAGCTTCTTACAAAACGGTATGAGCATTACTGCAGCTGTGTACTGTGTGGGATTGGAAGCTCTCCATCATCCGCCGTACTCACCAGACCTTGCGACTACAGAATTCTACTTTTTATAGAATATAGATAACTTTTTGGTGGGAAAAAAATTCAATACACGAGAGGTTGTACTCAAAATACCTTTGAAGAATTTATTGCCTTCCGTCCAGCTGATAAACTTCCACTGCGTTGGCAAAGAGGCATCGATTGCATGGGTGATTACTTTGATTAATAGATATAAAAAAATAGAAGAAAAATACGTTAACTTATTTCAAAAAAAAAAAACGGCAATTTCATAGGTAAAGACCTAATAATATTGTCCTTTAGAAATCTCATAAAAATATGGCATAGTAGAAAATAATGAAAGTAAACAACATGCGAGCTATGTTGCCGAAGTGAAGTAGTAGATCGAACATATAGCTTACAAAACGGGTTGGTAGCATGTCGGCAAGCGCCGCGCCGTGTAGGGTGAAAACGAGAGGAATGGCTGACAGATGGACTTTGAAAAAGTTACTTGTTCAATGTTGATATTAATATCGGATACTATTATCAGGTTTGTGAAAAGCCGTAGTAACTCCAATCACACATTCGCCTTAATTTCACCCTATCAAAGTAATTCAATGTTCACCCGGATCTCAACACCAACAAAATTATCAATTGCAGCCTTAAGCCCTGATTTACTACGAGTTTGGCTGTGAACCGTGTTTGCTGTAGCCATTGAGATATACAACACAACACATTTACCTACAATCAGCTGCACTGTGTGTGCTCGTGTACCCTAAAAATATTCTTATACTATATATATATATATATATATATATATATATATATATATATATATATATATATATATATATATATTTTTTTTATTTATAGAAAATATAAAAATCAAGAAAAACGCTCTATCCATATATCAATATTTCACAGACTGGTGGTGTGGAAAAACATTACCAGCGCGAGTGTATCATCAGCCTACTGAGAATATTAACAGCACAGAAGCATTAAGCTGCTATTTTACTGGTATTATGTGAGGGTGCGGTTCTTCCCCGGTCGAGCTGACTCATTCGTGCTACAACCGTAATATAGCTACAGCACAGTTTCAGCGTGGTACAGCCATGCTGTACACTCTTAAGATAACCACTAGTTAATTGAAGAGATGTCTAATGCCGCAATCAGGCTGCGAGATAAGATAGTGGGTTATAAATAGTTTATCTTTAACTAAAAGAAACGTGTCGTCGCGTGTCCAGAGTAACCATGATAAAACCTCCACTTATCAAAATATGTGCTGCTGTAATTTGATAAAATCTGACATGACTCATATTTTACGCAACTTAAGCCAATTTTTTTTAATCGCTAACTATGACATGATAATTTTAAAATTCCGGGCTACAGGTAACGTTAGAGAAATCATTCATTAGTAACTTAAGTTTAGGTCGTTGGCATATAATCACAAGACCTTTAAATTGAAAATGGAAGACATTGCCTAGTTGGTCTAGTGGTCGTAAATGCCACTGATGATCAAGAGGTCGCGGGTTCGAATACCGGGTAGGGTTAAAATCAGATAACAGGATAGAGAGTGTACACAAGTCACGTGCGGTTTCTACAGTACAACTTTGTGTCCAGATGGTATTGTTGATCGAAGATCTAGTGGTCGTGAACGCGTCTGATTATGTTGAGGTCCGGGGTTCGAATCCTGGGTCAGTTCAATATTAGTTGTTTGGTTTTTCTGTCAAGAAAAGCTTAGTAGCAGACCGAAACCATGAAGTTGGCGGTGTTACACACCCGTGCCTTGGAAAGTACGTAAAGCAGTTGCTCTTGCGCCGGATCTCTCCGGTGGTGTTAGATTATCGTACTATTGTAATATGAGAGTAAAGGTACTCGGGTACTATAATCCTGTCCTGCGCAGGTAGCTAGCCTCTGTTGAGGCTGGCCGCCATGACCGAAATTCGGTCTGGAGGACATTACTATTTAAACTAACATAATAAATCATGACATTATTATTATTAAATATGACAAAATCCTGACCTGTGGAGTTTCATTTTCCATTTATTTACGGATCAGAGGATTCTATTTTAATTTTGAAACGAGAGCAGTCTAAAAAATACGTTGAAATAGCAGCATTAAACTGTTGCGTTTCGTATGGATAATGAAAAGAATTGGAGGTACTATTTACTGGTACTATATTTTAGTCCTCGGGAGTAACGTGTTTAAATGTTTGGTATTTATATGTTTATGGTAAAACGATGACTCCTTTCTAACCAAAAAGTGTCATGGTTTGGTTAGAAAGGAGTCATACTTTTTATTTTAAGTAAGGTGACAAACGAACACATAGTCAACCTGATAATCAGCGGATACTGTGGCCCTTAGATATCTACATCTATCCTGTTGAGAATCAAAATGCAGATGCGTTGTCACCCGTAAGGAATAAGATGGAAATGATTTGTTTTAGTCGTAGTTCACATTTGTTAAAACTTAAGGTCATCGCACATCACAACGCGCCGGTACCGGATCGGCACCACCTTTAAGCTGAAACTTTGATAAGTGACCTTTCGATTGTGTTAGTAAGGATACATATTTTAAATTAAATTAAATATGGTGTACGCCACGGGGACCGCTCGCTGGCCTTACGTCGTCGAATCCAGACCGCCAGGACGCTTGCGGGCCTTTCGTTGCCCACGCGCTTGCCACTCGTCAACCGCGAGGTCAACGCATGGTGTCTTTTCTGATTTTGCTTTCTTTGTCGTCAAATGCAATGGCTATGATACCAAGACACAGAATGTCTCATAAGGTATTTTAAAAGTGACATAGGTCGACACGACTTCTCTGTTTATTGATATGGTCTTCTATTGTTGATGGCGAGCTGTAGCCATGTGGTTAACCCCGCGTTGACCCCACGCTGTCCACTCGCTGACGGCGTGCGTGCCACTCGCTGACGACGCGTGGATGGAAAGTGGACGCCTGACTGACGCCGAGCTGGCGACTAGTTGATGACAAGAGTTGAGGCCGTGCTAATCTAGTGCTTTTCCGGTGCTGGGGCGTTATAGTGTGCGATGACCTATACTTGAATTTAAAAAATCAAAACTGTCAAAGATATTTTATTGATTTATTTTATCTATTAGGTATTTAATTTATATAATTAAAGTTAAATGTATATAAGGTTATATAGTTAACATAACAACAAGATGTCATAGGTTTATATATTACTATGTTATATAATTGTGTATTATTGTGTCCATTGATGGTTCACTGCTATGTAAAAGAGCGCCTCTCGCCATCAAAAGTAAAAGTTTATCGAGCTTAGAATTAAGTAACACTTCTGTATTATAAATTCATTAATAAATTAAATTAAAAAAGACTAATACAATATCCTACAGATTGAAGCAAGCGAAAAAAATAATTTTTATTTGTTACTTTCAGTACTGGATTAAGAAATACTGTTAAAGAAGAAAAACTCAATACAAACGAGTCTAAAAATAATATATGTAATGCAGATTCGCAGACAACCAATCCTTAAATGCGGGAAACTTTTATCGTTCTTTTTATTGACTAGCGAAAAAACAACTATAGTAGTAATTATCTTATTGACAACAACCAAAAATAATTTTAATAAAAAACGTTTGACAGAAAACTTGTAATCACGACATAATGCCACTCAGGGTTAGTTGGTGTGAAATATAAAAGTGATAAAGAATCATATATATTAACATATTTATGTTAAGCGAAATGGCAACACCGTTGTGAGACAAGCGGCGGGGAAAACAAAACAGTTTGGTTTTGCGACGGACGTATGTGACTGGCAAGCACAGATTAATAGGATGATAGCTGGCCAGTTGGTCGGATGTGAAGAAAATAAAATATTCGAATATGATTTGAGCATTGAGAATTGCAGAAAATGATTTATGGATATTATGGAATGAGGGTAACAGACGAGCACACGGTCCAACTGATGGTAATTGGATACTGTGGCCCATAGGATGTGTTCTAAACCCTCGAGGATTAAGACGGCTCCAAGGCGCAGTGACTAAAAAATGAAAAATGTGCTGGGAGCCGCAGATTCTAATCCCGCACGAAACAAATATTAGTTTGACCTACAAATAATAGTTCCGGGTGTGGATGTTTGTACTTGTGCAATTTATGTTTGTTAATTTTGTTTTACTTGCTCAATGCTCAGATGCACATGTCTACCTGCTTGAACAAGCCATGACTGAAGCAATGCTTGATTAAGCCGGTCGCAAACAGACTAAATTTTGTGTCAAGTAAAAAAAATATAAAAAATATGCATCGACTATATGATGAGGAATTATACTTAATTACCAGGTTATTAAAAACGAGATAAAATTCCAATGACGTGTTCTCAATCCGGTTGCTATTGCCACATTCAATGACTTAATGAATTATTCCGACATAGGACCCGGAATTCGGTTATGCGATTTCACATTTTTGCATTAAATTTTTTTTTAAATTTAAATAGTATTGTAAAATATCAAGAATTAAGGTTCTCTGACAAGAATAAAAATATTGATATTGCCAGGAATTTTATTTAAGAAAATTCATAAATAATTAAATTTACATATTTATTGAGTAAAAATATTTACTTTAACAAAAATACTGAAGAAGAATTAAATCTCAAAATGAATTTTTATAAATAAAAAATAATAATTAACTAAACTTAACTTAAATAATAATAAATAATAATTGAACAACTAAGCATGTGTTTTCAAAGGTTTGAACAACAAAAGTTATTTTATTTATTTTATGATGGCATAAACACAACATTTCCTTAATTTTGTTTTTGGTTTCTTGAACTTAAATAATAAATATGCTTAGAATGTTTTTCTGATGATGAAGATGCTTGGAAATTATTTTGATTGAGTAATCGCATACTACATAAATGAAAAATAAATAAAAATAATAACATAGTAACTGTTACTGAACACTATTAGAAATTAATTGAAAAAAAAAGGGTTCTACTGTTAACAACTTTAGAAATTCTCGTCTCGTCTAAGACAAGTTTAGCTTAATATGTTTTACATGGTTAAAGATGTCATCCCTTTCAGACTTTGCAGCCATCTTATAACCTTCATGTATATGGCAGCACAGTTCGGTTGTCTTGTCCGGGGATGGACCACGCTCTCACACAATACTGGCTAGAATAGCAGTTAAAGTTGAGTTTTAGTAGAGTTTAGAGAACCTGAGACCTTTCTTATTGGAAACGAGGCATTCCATCTTAGCCCTCAGGGGTGACAACGTGTCTGCATTCTGATGCTTAATCGAGGATAAATGTAAATGTCTATGGGCAACAGTAACCTCTTACAATCACGTGAACTGTATGCTCGTTTCACACCCTTAATCTACAAAAAAAAAGGAAAATACCCAACCAGGGAGCGGTTTCAAAGGAGAGAGAAGTCTGGTACAGCAATCGTTAATCTGCCAGGCTGCCAAGAGTAACGATTACGGCAAATCAACGAGATACAACGGAAGAATTCCAACAGTCTATTTTTAAGGGCCCACTATGATGCAGGCCTCCCCCATAGATTGCGTCGGATGGGGATTTTGCCATAGATGCCGCACATTGCAGAGAGGTTGGCGTAATTTTTTTAAAGAATTATTTTGAGTTGTAAGGTTGTAAGGTAATTCTTACACCGCCACTACATGGTACTTATATCCTAATACATGGTACTTATGACTAACTGACGGCAAACTTAACTTCAAAAACACAATAGTTAAACAATCGAAAGGTTCATATACTCGTATGTCTTACCGGACAGTAAAATAGTTAAAAAAAGCCTTTACTTTAAATCTATAATCCAGTAAGACAAAGTCCATTTAAGCTAGTATCTAAATTTAATTTTACGTATTTGAAGATCAAGGTCAACGCTCGACGATTGTCTAATCATTATGAAATATTGGAATTCTTGGAATCGGATAAAAGTGATATCAGTAATACATAAATAACGCTTACTGAATCCATGATGACAAAATCACTTCTATAATATTTTATAAATGTACACTAGCGATCTGCCCTGGCTTCGCACGGGTGATTTCTGTATCTCGACAACGGCGCCACTAAAAACCATTCTTGAATCAAATTAATCACACACAAAATTTCATCATAATCAGTTTAGCTGTTTAGGAGTTCAGTCACATACACACGGACAAAAGAATAATATATATTAAAGGTATTTATTTATGTACAAGCGACCCGCCCCCACTTCGCGTGGGCAGGATATATTCATGTTCAGTTATTTAAATTACAAGACGAACTGATTTAATTTCATAGCTTTTAATTTTTTTGCACGGAAACTTAACTATTTTTCTGAAATAAAAGTATCCTAAGTTACTCCGTGAAAGTCCCGTCAATATCGGTCCATACAATTCGGCGACTAACCTCAATAGACAGACAGACGAACATTTTTAAAATTGTTTTTTTGTTATAAGTACCGTATATATATACTTTCATAAGAATTTAGTAAAAACCTGTTATTTCGACATTACAAATAACAGACATTGCAATTTTATTTATTTTTATTGATAATCGAAGATTGATAAAAAGTTAGAAAGATTTGATAAATTTTTGGTATTTTTTGAAAAAAAAAAAAACTTTAGTTACATGTTCAAGATCGTCCTCACCATTACATCAGATACCACAAATTCTCGCCAGAGAACACCGATGCCGATTCAATGAATATTCGCGAGGATATTGAAATTAAAAACATCCTTATTTCACTAGAGAAGATGGCTGCGTGCGAACATCTACTTGGAATCCCATAATTAATAAAATTAAATCCAAACCCAAGCTTACCACTGCAAGACTTTAAGATACTATATAAGCTTATTCTGTGTAGTTTAGATCCAAAAATTATTATCCTGAAGGTAGCCAGGCTAGCTATATCGGGATGTCAAACAACTCAATCTCAAGACCATGGGTGCTGTAAAGTATCCGAAACTTCAGGAATTAAAAAGTTAAAATTAAACGCGATAAAATTCGTATAATTCCTTTCATCTAATGTGTAGTGTTGCGTTAATATAAGAAATGTTACGAAGTGCGGCCAATTCAAAACAAATATTTTACAATAAGGCACTTGTCCCATCGCCAGCGATAAAGGAGAAGCGAGTAGAGTTAGAAATTTGATAAGGGTTGGCGAGCAGCGAGAAGCGAATGTGAAGTTTCGATAGTTTTGTCGCTGGGCTAAAATCGAATGCACTCAGATCCGCACTGTTGGGTAAAATAACCGCTGGTTGGTTCCTCGGCGTGAGTTCTGAGCGCCAAGCGAGTATCGCTTAACGAGTTTTACCTTTGATAGCTCCCGTCGCTGCGACAAACTAGTGGAGAGAGAGTTCTTGTGGGCACGGCAGTGTGAGCTACCAGCGATCAACTATTAGGGTAAGTCCGGTGTAGTTGGACATAGTTTTTTAAAAAGCCAGTAAAACACATTGAAGTTAGTCTTCGCAAAGATGCGTTTCATAATAATGTTTGCCACTGCCTACATAGTTTTCAACTTCTCTGTTTCCACCTTCTTCATCAGACAAGTCACGTAATATTCTTCGCCCTCATCATTGCTTTTAGATACCTTAATTATTTTGTTACATAGTTTAATGTGATTATCGAGTAGCGACTTTCTTCTCACTCTCTTCGCTGAATAGAGATTATGGTATTGGTCGTTATTTTACTTGTATCGTCTTTCTATACTTCATAAAGAGGCTATGTAGATAGTCATTTTATCTTCAAACAGCATCCAGTTCCTTCGTGAGCTGACTGTTTTTCTTAAGTTTTCATTTGGCGTCTAAAAATAAAATACTATAATTTATTACTAAAACATAATTAGCATAAATAACCATGAATAAAGACAATATTGCAAGTTCTTATAATACAACTTTTAATATTACACATTACTTATGTTTAGCCATCTCATACAGACCATGTCCATGGCCATCTCTCCTAATCATCCGCGATAAATGGCCACACATTATTTGTAAAAAAAATATAAACATTCCACGCACTATTTCCCGGTTATATTAAAGTTTGGTTCATAAACTGAACATTTAAAAAAATACTTATTTTGTATGATTTCTTATTACCAAAACTGTGTAACGCAAACCCTTTGAAAACTTTAAGATCCATACAAATCAAATTGGGTACATTTTACTTCCTTTTTTTTTTCGCCGGAGTTCTAGCGAAATGTCGATCACACTTACTGCACGAATTGTACTAACGAGAAAGCAGTGCACTTTAGGAAGTGCGTCTATGATTTTTTTAAGTGGCCATCTCTCCCTTACGGCCATCTCCCCCGGACTTACCCTAATATATGTATTCATGGGTGCCGCCAGCATTACTTTTAGGGAGGTGCACCTACATCTACACATTATACTATTAATAAATGTAAAATATGGAATTTTACATGTATGTTATGTTTCTTTTAAATATAATTAGAGGGTGACAAACTAGCACACAGTCTACCTGATGGTAAGTGGATGCTGTGGCCTATAGACATCCATTTTTATCCTCAACTAAGGATCAAAATACAAATGCGTTGTTACCTCTGAGGACTAAGATGGAATGCCTTGATTCCAATAAAAAGGGTCTCCGGTTCTCTACACTCACCATACGAAACAGCGCTACAATTTTACTCTGGTTTTTTGTGAGAGCGTGGTCCTGCCCCGGTCGAGCCAACCCATTCGTGCTACAACTTTAATATAGCTGCATCTGCTACCACGTAAAAACTACGTAGATAAATGTCATCTCAAATTTAAATCGTGTGGGTATTTAATTAAATATATATTTCACTCATCGAGTACATACTTAATCTCTGTAGTCGATGATTGGCATTATTGCTGAGAGACTCGAGATGAGGATGTTGAATTTATTGACAACGTGATGAACAAATTTTGGCAGCAACCTAGACGCCTTCACTTTTTCTATGTATTTTCTTTCATCACCGGGGGGTGCAAGTGCACACCCTGCTGCCTGCGCCCATGTATGTATCCCTTTTACTGACACGGGATCTATAACGCTTCCTCGTTGGCAGTGGGACAAGTGCCTAAACTATATGAATCAGGTTTTGCACTCGCCTTTTACATTATATTATTAGATTTTTATTTCAACATTCCTCTGGGCATACCACACTTATAAATATAATTTACAAACATAATTGATGTCCACACGGCGACCAGAATAAGAACTTCATCATGATATTAATAATAACTTTTTAAATATAAAACATAACACATTATTAATAAACCCACTCGGTAGGTTTACCATCTTTGAGTGTTAAAAATTAAATGATTTCTATTCAATTAATAAGTATGATTGCGTTAAATTTTCAAGTGATTTTGTTTTACACACGACATAAATTGCGTCAATATCTTTTATAATATGTCCGTTATACTGTGAACTAACTTATTTTTTTATTTTAACGCTGTATAGATTATCCGTACAAATACAGTCGACATGGCAACCACAATATAACACGCCATAAATTAGCGGAATAGAAGCATAAATTAATTTTCCTCGTGGGTGACAAGCGTGCCGACTCGACATTCCGCGCACAATGTCGTTGGCATTTTTCTTAGAACATACTTTCACTGTTTTGGAGCTGACGCAATTGTGCTGGACAGTGTCGCGTCACGTATTGTACCTACTCGTATGTGTACCAAAACGCTGGTAGGCAGGCACGTAGCCTTTACAGAAAGAAATAAAAAAAATTCTTTAATTGATATTACAGTTCGATGAATAATTTAGTATGGCTCAAGAACTTAACCTACATAGCTAATTAAAATATTTTAAGCTGCAACATATAACGATCAATTGACATTATAGCTATACATTTGACCGTTAAAGGTTGTAACTTAAATTATTTTAAATAGGATCTCAAAGTTTTAATACAGAGTTAAATTCACAAATCAATCCTCGGCTAAATTTCGCAATAAAAACTTAAAATGCTTGGATTGTTTTGCAACCTTTCTTTTGACATAAATTTTGTCTAGTTTTATCAACCGACTTCAAAAAGAAGGCGGTATTCAATTCAACTGTATGCTTGTGTATGTTACTTCAGAACTTTTTTCTGGGTGAACAGATTTTGATGATTCTTCTTTCTTATTCGAAAGCTGGTGCTTCTCGTGTGGTCCCATATAAATTTGGTCAAGATCTGACAATTAGTTTTTGAGTTATTCTTAAATAATGGGCATTTAATTGACTTCGAATATATTATGTTCTCATTTTATTTATATTGTAGTAGGTTGTACAAAATTTTTAATTTTACTACTTGTCTATAATCTATCTCATCATTTGATTACAGTTCATAAAATTTGTCAATTAAAACATTTTTTTAAAGTTATTTAAAATTCTCTCCTGCTTCCTTTGCCCTTCTCAAACGAAAGGGGTCGGTTTTCACAGTTGGGGACAGATACTTTAGTTGTACTCATACTTTTAAAATATTTACCGTTAAAGTTACATATTTTGTAAGATTTTTTTACAAATAACAGCATCATAATTTAATTTTTATTGACATGGCATTACTAGTCTTGTTAGAAAGAAATCTCTCTGTACTAATAATTATCGATAAGACGGCGGCACGTCTACCAATGAATGACATTGGTATACTTTGACCACAAAATAAAGATCTCTGACTTAGACCACGTGACATTTTTTCACGGTCACCTCGTTTTCGTTTAACAACATAACATGTAACCTTACTTTATTGAAATTGCAACCTAATAACTATGTCAATTGATTACATTTTTCACTGTAGTATTTTTGTCATTGTGAAAAGCTAAAGTATTGGAGCCAAAAAAATATTTAAGGTTGAAAGTCGGCTGTACCGTATAACGACATAAGCTGTTTAGCAACGAGATATATCAGAAAACGTGGTTTCATTCATAAGTACAAATGAGGTCAGGCGTACGGCCATAGTAGAGTTGGTGCGTAATTTGATAACTTCATTCCGCGAGTAATTATATTCTGCTATCTTGCATTTAATTAGTTGTGATTGATAACTAGGAATTGTCTATACTATACTTTTATTGTATTAATTATTTTAACTTACTGCAGATAACGGATGTCCGGTTAAGAGATCGTTTAGAAACTGCGTCTTTAGTTAATGTTGGTAACATATATATACATATATATATTATTAATAATTCGTGATTTTTCTTTACCGTTGAAATATAATATTTTTATTTACTTTATTAAAATAAAATGATTTAGAATAAATAATATAAATGATAATTCTTTAATTTGATAATTCAATAAAAACAAATAAACATCTATTTTAAAACAAGACAAAAATATTATGTTTCTCTCGTTATTATGTAATCAAGTTAAGATAATTGAGGAGTTTATTTTACGAACTTGCATTGTTCCTGATGTTAAGTAGCCACCGCGTGGCGGTGGATATACCTGCAGCCAACTTTATATAAAGAAGACTACAGATTGTAGTCACCCTTGAGAACTAAGATGGAATGCCACACACATCGTGTAACTGTTAGAGATGGGCCGAATATGGATTTCACCGAATAAGTATATTCGGTCGAAAGTTCGGTAAAACTTTCAGCCGAGTTCGGTAAAACTTTTACCGAACCGAATATTCGGCTGAACATTATTCAGCAGGATCACCTCGGTACCCAACCAATTTATGTCGAAACTTGTAACCATGAAGCGCGTGGGATTAGAGCCGGCCGTTATTTGAGCAAATTGCCGGCACATGTTTATGTTTTGACTATTTTTGTGAAAAAAAAGTATTTCCTTGTGTTATAAATTGATAATTGTATGATAAAAATGAGTGGCAGGAGATCTAATATTTGGACTTATTTCAGAGAAACTGACGACCAAAGTAAAGTGAAATTTACTAATGTTATGTAATGTAATGTTTCTTTGTTTGATTCTAAAACATTTTATCAAGCTTTCTATTTGCTATAATTGGAAAATAAATCTATCTAATAAATCTTTTTTCTTTGCTTTGTAAAAATTTTATTTATTTTGTTACCATCTTCTGATTTGTGATAAGCTGATAAGCCATTTTGTAATTGTAACTTTAGGATATGGGAAGGAACTGAATCCCAACACATAGCTAACGCTAGTTCGGGAGTCAGGGCTTCAACTTTGTAGTGCCAATGTGGTTTTATCTTAAATAAAATAACAATAAATAAAATAAAAGTACACTACACCATACTTAAATCGACTGAAATAATTGCTATAACTGTCAAAATGGCGTCGATAAAGCAGCGCTTTTTTGACCCTTTATTATTTGATTGACCGGTGAAGAGCTATCGTATCAGAAAGTCATCTATGCAAACAAGGCTGTAGTTTTTGAGTTTTAAGAAAGTGACCATATTAACCGGATGACCATATTACCCTCACGTGCTATATTATAATTTATTACATATTTTAAAAATTTTTAGGTTGTCAGTTTACCGTTGGTTTTGGCGAGAACTTTACCGCCAGTGGGTTAAAGTTACTGTTTCATCGTTTAAATAAAGATTTGAAGTGGATTTCGTTGTGTGATAGGTAAGTGTCATGTGAACTATAAGTTCAAACAACGACACAAGAGCTCCAACGGAGATATAAACCTCGAGTTATAATGTTCGCTTAGGCGCCTTGAAAACTTGAGTCACTATCGTCATTGACTGTCTGCCGGATCAAGCTGCCGTCAAAATTTCCCAAAAACTTCGCAATGTGACTCGTCAACATGTTGTGTTGAAGAAGTTTTTAAACAAAATGTTATAAAGGATAATATTTTCTTACTTGACATTGGCAAAAGTGCAACAGTACAAGTTCACTAACAAAAAAAAAGTTTCCCGCCGAAAATAAAAAATAAACATTTTTCGTAATATTTTAAATACCTACTGGTACAATAAATATTATTACAAATCGAAATATGATTTATAACAGATTGTGATTCTCGTTCAAGCCTTCAAGCTATTTCACAACGTGGTGCCAACAAATTCCATGACAGAGTTGAACACTTAGTAAGAAGGTACAAATTTGTACAAATATGAGATGTTGAATCATTCATGGGGCGGTCGAAAGCGACCATGATGAAACAAACGGTTAGATGAAAGCATAGAAAAACACTGGTGTGAAACTGCTTGTCATTTTCAAGGTTTTATTTTGCAATTTATCTTTATAGTATAGTAAAACTAGTGACCAGCCCCGGCTTCGCCTGTATAGGATCTATAAATATAGCGTTATTTAGATTTAAGATTTTAGCAAATGAAGATTTTTCTCTTTTCTATCAATTTATGGGAGTGTTCGGAGGAATTGTTCGGATTAGTTCCAGCCCCCAAATTTCACGAACGCACATCGCGTCAAAATTTACAATACCATCCTCACTATCTGGATGCTTGGCGGTCAACCATTGTGCGTTTTACTAGGAGTTTTCCTCCTCGTACAACTTCTCTGTGGAATTGTTTACTACCGGCGATTCAGCCGGACCGATACGACTTAGGGACCTTCAAGAAAAGCAGGCAACGCACCTGCGATTCCCCTGGTGTTGCGGTTGTTAATGGGTGGCGGTAGTTACTTACCATCAGGTAAGCCGCATGCTCGTTTGCCCCTCCTCCATAAAAACAAAAAAAAATTCGCAGTTGGGCTTTTATAATTATAACACCATCGGAGCACTTCTTTCACAGTTTGCACTAATAGTTCACATGCGCTGACATTTAATACACAAAATACTTAATTTTAAATACTTTATTTCAAAATCTACTTCAAACATTTATTTAAACAATTATACAGCAGTAGCGATCAGCCACTGGTCAAGTTCCTGTCAAAACCCCATGGTCTAATTATCTACTACAATCTTTCCCTTTGCACTTTACATGCAATGATTCAGTATGGCCAATAAACGTCATGGGAAATTTGTAAATGTTTTCCAGGTACTAGCAAGGTTTTGTTCGGTGCCACAGACTATATCATAAAGTAGACGGGGCGTGAGGCAAGTGCGGACGTAGTTGTTCGAGTCACGGATTCAACCGTTTGCTTTTTTCATAAGTAAAGTTTTAGCTGTTTGTAGACTGGGAAATACGATCTGATAACATAAGCAACATTTACATGTAAAGGGAGAGATATCCGCGTGAATAATCTGCAACAAATATTGTAATTATATATTACTGCGATTTAAGAAATAGTATGTTTTTCTGGGAAATTACATTTCCTACAGACACGATTTTTTCGAGCGATTGAACGAAAACTGCGGCGTTGTACAAGAAATTAAAGCATGTAATTCATACGTGGTAGAGCCACGCTGCAGCTATATTATGGTTGAGTCGGTTCGACCGGGGTAGAACCAAGCTCTCAAGAATACCAGCGTAAAATAGCACCTTAATACTCCTGAATTTGTAAAGCCAGTACCAGTTAATCGACTCCACTGAGTCAGTAATTCATTCTTGGGGCGATGTACACGCTTTTTCAACAAAATCCCAGAACATATACAAAATTTGTCATACCAAAAGTTCAAAAACTCCTATTAAACTAAGTTTGTATAAAAAGGGTTATTATAATATTAAGGAATTTATGGATGATAATAACCCCTGGGAAGGGTGATCGCCACCAAGCTATTTCTAATTTGTCTTGTGTTGTTAATTGTAAACATGATTGTAAGCTATTATTGGAAAAAAAATAGTCCCGCTGGGTTTCTTGCTGGTTCTTCCCAGGACAGAGGTTTTTTTTTGCGAACAAATAGTAAATGAAAAAATTGACTTTCAATAAGTATTGTTATAATCTACATGGAATAAAAAAGTTTCTGTTGTGCCATACACGTATGTTGTACGTGGTAGAGCCACACTGCAGTTATAGGTATTATGGTTGTAGCATGTGTGGGTCTGCTCAACCGCGGTAACACCACGCTCTCACAGAATACCAGCGTAAAACAGCAGCCTTAATGCTGCTGTGTTTCGTATGGTGAGTGTAGAGAACCAGAGACCCTTTTTTACTGGAAACGAGGCGTTCCGTCTTCGTCCTCAAGGGTGACAACGCATCTGCGTTTTGATTCTTAATCGAGGATAAATTTAGATGTCTATAGGTACAGCATCCACTTACCGTCGGGTGGTCTGTGTGCTCGTTTGTCACCCTTATTCTATAAAAAATATATCCCTAAAATAATAAGCAACTGGGATTATAATATATTATATTATTGGTTTCTCTTAATTACAATAAAATATTTGAATAAAGATTTAAGCCACAAGTACAATATCACGTAGTATTTGTTAAGTGTGTCTAAGTTGACCCCTCTATACCTGCTACCCATTCTGAGCACGTAGGGACTTGAAGCAAGGTTAAACTAAGTGACGAACTAAAGGGAGTTCCCAACACGGTATGATGATTTTCAAAAGGGAAAACACCGGTGAGAGTTTTGCATATATAGATAGTGTATATTCTCACACTAAGATTTTTCCGGTATCGTGGGGGCATTACATACATAAATTGCACAAGGATAAACATACAGACCCGGAACAATTACTTATAGGCCATAGAAATACTTGTTCCGTGCGGTACTCGGTACTTGTTCAGTCTTGTCTACTTCGGACTTCCCGGAACGAATCATATCCTAGATGGCCTCCACCATTACATCGGATTTGATAGACCACAAATCCTCGCAAAAGAACATCGATTCCTACCAAAGATGATACGTGAGGCTATTGAAATTAAAAAACATCCTAATTTCAATAAAGAGGGAGGCTGGGTACTACCACCTGCTTGGGACCCTGTTAGTAATAAAATTAAAACTAAACTCAAGTGCAGTTATATTTTACGTGGTAGAGCCATGCTGCAGTTATATTAGTAGTAAGGTTAAGAATAATATAATTTTATTTTATGGTGAGTGTAGAGAACCGGAGACCCTTTTTATGGAAGGAGGCTTCATAGGGTGACAACATATTATTTTGATTTGTAATGGAAGATAGATGGATTATGGGCGTGGGACTGTGTGCTCGTTTGTCACCTTTCTATAAAATAAAAAAATAAAAAATAAAATAAATAACATACCATTGCAAAACTTCAAGACACAGTTAGTTCATTCTGCGTCGATCGGACCATGAATAATAATTAAAACGCTGAAGGTACTCCGGGTTAACACTGACATCGGGACGTCAGTCACCTGTGTCACCGTGACCATGATATGCTGGAAAGCACTCGAAAAATCGGGAAATAATAATCAAATAAATTAAACGCGATAAAATCCGTAAAAGTAGTTTTAATCTATGTATAGTGTTCGCCTAAATATAAAGTAAACAAAAATCGAAACTTGATATCAAACGGGAAGGACCGTACTCTCACAGAATACTAGCACGGATACTAGTGTGAAATAAATAGCAGCTTTATGTTGCTGTGTTTCGTATGGTAAGTGTAGAGAACCGGAGACCCTTTTCTCTTTTCACTGGAAACGACGCGTTCCATCTTAATCTTCAGGGGTTACAACGCATCTGCATTTTGATTATTATTAATCGAGGATAGATGTACATATATGTAAATAATGTATTCAGCTGAACTTTGTGCTCGTTTATTTCCTTATTCTATTTAAAAAAAGCTTTCAATTTATGTACATCTGAATTTCCAGTTTCTTACACCACTGCATAATAGAAGGAATTTTATTTCCCTTAATGGTAGATATTAGATATAGACCAGACAATTCTCATAGGAAAATTATGGTAGCAATAAAAATGAACTGTATTTTTCCGTTTTAACTCGCAATCATAGCCATTTCCTCGCAAACTAGACTTCCGACACCCGTAGATAAATATGCTTGTTACTGTCTCGATTGCTTGCATTAATTAACCTACGATAAGTTAGTACCTTGTGACTTACGCACGTTCAACATAAGTACGTTGAATAAATTGGATGAATTTCTTTATCAACCGACTTCAAAAAGGAGGAGATACTCAATTCAACTGTATTTTTTATGAGTGTTACCTCAGAACTTTTTTGGGTGAACCGATTTTGATTTTTCTTTTTTTATTTGAAAATTGGTGCTTCTCGTGTGGTCCCATATAAATTTGATCGTGATCTGACCGGTAGCATTTTGAGTTATCCTTAATATGCGTATTTAATTGACTTCGAATAAATTGATGATATTCTCATTTTATTTATATTGAGTTATATTTGATAGAATCAGGCGTTACTTTGCGGAAATCCATTATAATAAAAATATTAATTACTTCGCAACCTTCCGCTAATTAAATACAATGATGTGTTTTACCTGGATTGAAGAGCACCTCCCGCCCTCCCTCAATTGCATGCACTAACTCCGTCACCACCAGTCCCAGCACCACTACTCCCAACACCACTACTCCCGGCACCACTACTTCCAACACCACTATTCCAGGTAAGACACACCATCGACGACAATACGACACGTGTTTCACTTCTGCACGAGGCATCCTCAGGTGATGTAGTCTCTACGGCGGCTGACCGCTAACTTACTTAGCGGTGAGCCGCCAAAGATTTAGTGCTAACTTACTTAGCCGTCAGCCGCCGTAGATTCTACATCACCTTAGGATGCCTCGTGTAGAGGCGAAACACGTGTCGTATTGTCGTCGATGGTGTGTCTTATCTGGAATAGTGGTGTTGGAAGTAGTTCATAGTCCTAAGCAGAAAATACAACATATAACAAAAACTCTGTGATAATCGTTTAAATGCGTTATCAAAATTAAGTATTATTAAAACGTATAGAAATTACTTTAATTCAGAAAACTCGACCATAAAAAATTAAATTAAATTGTAAAAATCTTTTCTTTTCAAATTGTAAGTGGTTTTATTAACACGTAACAATTTCAACACTATCTGCAATTACTCATAGAGACTCATAAATGGTGTAAATTGGCGAGTGGAGCATTTTAACGAGGGTATGGTCAAAGGTCGATATTGAAGTGATAATTGCTTCTTTATACACTACGTGCGTAGCCTCAGGTAATGTGCAAGTACGGTAATTCAAACATCGGTAACAACTTTATGCTTTATCACAAAGTCAACTTGAGTATGAAATACAGTAAGCAGTTAGAAGTTAATTCAAGATAAGATTAAAATAGACGAAGTATGCAAGCCAACAGAATAATACTTGAGTCGTTAGTCACTTTTACTTCTGTAAAACACTTCATCGACCCGCCAGAATAACCTACTGGATAGGCCCCTCCCTTTGAGAAGGGTAGACGCACGGTAAAAATCATAACTTTCAGACAAGAGTAAGAATAGAAAAAAAATGAAGCGGAGATAGAGAATCTCTCACACTTTATCGTAAGAGACAACTATGGAAAATATTAGAAAAATCTTATCCAATCAAACTAATCGAGTAAGAGCCACATCTTTACATGGTAGAGGCACGCTGGAGCTATATTATGGGTAGGACCATGCTCTCACAGAATACCAGCGTAAACTAGCAGCTTAATACTGATGTGTTTCGTATGGTGACGGTAGAGAACCAGAGACCCTTTTTACTGGAAATGAGGCATTGCATCTCATTCGTTAGGTGACAAAGCATCGTGATCTTTATCAAGGATAAATGAATGTAGGTGTCTATAGGCCATAGCATTCACTTACCATCAGGTGGACTGTGCGCTCGTTTGTCACCTATATTCTACAAAAATAGATGTGGGGTTTGCTTTCAAGTCTGGCTTTCTCATATTAAAAGCGTTCAATTACATACTGTTTGAATTAATTAGATAACACTAAGAGACGGTGTACGTGACACAAATTAACGTACAGTTAATACAATTGAACGGGTACTTCGAACATTTTTTTATACAAGCATTATCAAACGATGTCTAGGATTGCGGCAACTCTACAGTCAGATATCAAGTGACGTCATGATTACGTGACATTGCGTTTTTGTTAAACGGAACAAGAATGGACTTGTTTCAGATGCCGAAATTGAACAATGAACTGGATGATACCCTCGTTGTCACATTCAGAGTTGTTCTCTCAGTCCTTTTTTTATTAAGGACCCTTTTTTCCGGTAACGAAGCATTCCATATTAGTTCTCAGAGGTGACACGTGTCTGAATTTTGATTCTGAATGGACGATTGATGTCCATGGGCTAGTATTCACTTACTATCAGGTGGACTGAATTTGTAAAGTCATACACGTATGCTGTACGTGGTAGACCCACACTGCAGTTATGTTATGTTTGTAGCATGAATGGGTCTGCTCAACCGGGGTAACACCACGCTCTCACAGAATACCAGCGTAAAATAGCAGCCTTAATGCTGCTGTCTTGTATAGTGAGTTTAGAGAGCCGTAGACCCTTTTTACTGGAAACGAGGCATTCCATCTTAGTCCTCAGGGGTGACAACGCATCCGCATTTTGGTCCTTAATGGAGGATAAATATAGATGTCTGTGAACCACAGCTCAATGACCTCAATGGTGTCTCCCAACGGATAGGTCTTAAGATGAACATGGACAAAACAAAGATCATGTTTAATGTCCATGTCACACCTATGCCGGTAGTTGTTGGGAGCACTATGCTCGAAGTTGTGAGTACGTTTACCTGGGACAAATAGTCCGACTAGATAAGTCCAACTTCGACCGAGAGGTCAATCGACGGATTCAACTCGGCTGGGCAGCGTTCGGGAAATTACGACACATCTTCTCGTCAGGTATACCTCAATATCTGAAAACGAGATTGTACAACCAGTGCGTGTTGCCAGTGATGACCTACGGATCTGAGACGTAGTACTTCACTGCTGGCCGTATGAGGACGCTCTAGGTCGCTCAGCGGGCTATGGAGAGGGCTATGCTCGGAGTTTTTCTGCGTGTTAGACTCAGAAATGAGGATATCCGTAGTAAAACCAGAGTAACCGACATAGCCCACCGGATTAGTAAGCTGAAGTCGCAATGGGCCGTCCATATAGCTCGAAGAACCGATAACCGATGGGGAAGAAAGGTTCTCGAGTGGCAGTCTCGTACCGGTAGGCGTAGTGTGGGGCGACCCCCCACTAGATGGAGTGACGACCTGGTAAGATATGCGGAAAGTCGATGGATGCAGGTGGCTCAGTACCGTGTTTTGTGGCATTACTTGGGGGAGGCCTATTTTCAGCAGTGGACTTGTGAAGGGCTGTAATGATGATGTGAAACACAGCATCCATTTACCATCAGGTGGACTGTGTGCTCATGTGTCAGTTTTATTCTATAAAAAAATTTTGCTTCTGAAATTGCCTTATTATTCGAGTATTCCGGTGGCCACGTGCGCGTGACGTCTTAAGACAAACACAATCTGCGATAACGATAACTGGATTGCGCTATCATTGCTGTGACGTCATAACGGACAATCTGACAAATTCTTCCAGCGAAGTATTTGGAGAGATAAGAACTGGTGTAGATAGATGAATGCATTTTTTTTATTTAACTATTATATGGCAGTGCTTGGCTACTAACCAACCTGATAGTATGGGATGATGCAGCTGAAGTTATTAAGTGGGTGGGTTCTTCGAAAAAAGGACACAATTGAACGGGTTCTTCGAAGAAAATTTTTATGCAATCATTATTAAACGACGTTTAAGATCGCGGCAACTGTACAATCAGAAATCAAGTGACGTCATAATTACGTACCATGGCGTTTTTTTAACCGGAACAAGAATGCCTACATTGAACATTTAACTGAATGATACCCACGTTCTCACATTCAGAGTTGTCAGTCTTTTTATATTAAGAAACACTTCTTTTCCGGAAACGAGTCATTCATCTTAGTTCTCACAGGTGACACGTGTCTGAATTTTGATTCTGAATAGACGATAGACATGGGTGTAACACCAAGTGGCTGATTTTTAAAGTCTTGTATGGATTGTATATTGTAGCCAACCGCATGTATGTTGTACGTGGTAGAGTCATGCTGCAGCTGTATAATGCTTGTAGCACGAATGGTTCAGTTCAACCTGGGTAGGGCCATGCTCTCACAAAATACCAGCGTAGAATAGCAACTCAATGCTGCTGTGCTTCGAATGGTGTGTGTACAGGTGGTGTGTACAACTTAGTTCTCAAGGGTGACTACGCATCTGCACTTTGATTCTTAATTGAGGATAAATGTAAATGTCTATGGGTCACTTCACCTCTTACTATTAGGTAAACTGTATGCTCTTTTGTAACTCTTATTCTATATTAAAAAAACCATTACGCCTACATTATAATCGGATGGAAAAATAGATAGTAGATCGGACGAAAAGAAAGTAGATCGATCGGATGTTGGCAAATTATTCTACTCTTTTGCTGTATATTGTCAGCAAGGAGGCTAACCGTTTGGTCCGAATGCGTACGTCGATAATAACGAGATGAAGACCAGCCGAGCGTCTGGTAATCCAATGATGGGATGGAGAAGGATGAATTAAGTCGTGCAATTCCTTCGCACATTCTCGGAAATGTATCTTGTATGACACCGAAAGGCTGACTGTTTTGTTCCAATACTCGAGACTGGTAAGATTGGTTCTAAACATATGGTGTACGCCACCACACTGCTCACCAATATTTGATGTAACCTATATTGGTGGGCCGTGTAGTGGCGGTGTAAGAATATCCGCTACCCCATATCGTCCCGTGGGTGTCGTAAGAGACGATATAGGGAAACTTAAACAGGATTTAGGCAGCAGCACCTTTCTAATAAACCGTATAGTGACGGTGTAAGAATATCCGCTACCCCATATCGTCCCGTGGGTCTCGTAAGAAGCGACAGAGGGAAACTGTGGCAGAAGATGGGCAGCAGCATCTCTTCCCCTTCAAAAGAAAAGTCCCCCATCTCCTAAAATGCTTTATAGGTGGTACCACACTAGGACATTTACTGCCAGCCTTAAATACCATGAAATGCGACTTTTCTGTATTGTATAGTAAACCATGTGAGACAGCGAATTTTTCACAAAACACCGAGTAGAGTTCCCATCGCACTAACTGAGGGTGCCAGCAGAACCATATCGTCCGCGTAGCTGATATTGTTCACACACACCTTGCCGATATGGCAGCCGACACGCATGCTGCTGAGCTCTCGAATCAGTGCGTCCATATACAGGTTGAAGAGCCTCGGTGATGTCAGCCCCCCTTGCCTAACCCCGCACTCCATCCTGTACGGCTCAGAATACTCATTCGCCCATCTCACATAGTTCACTTGGTTACTATACCAATACTTGAGTAAATTGGTGTAGCCACAAGGTAAACCTACGCCTTCTAACTTACGCCATAAGATGTCGTACGAGACAAGATCGAAAGCTTTACTCAGATCTAGGAAACAGGCATACACTGGGGTGCGCCTGTCCGTGTAGTATTTGACAGTATGCTTTAAACTCATTATTGCTGTTTCTGTTGATAGTCCACGCGAGAAGCCGTGCTGGCCATCATGTAGCATACAGTGGTTTTTTAGAATAAAGTTAAGCATAGTGTCAAATATCTTAGCTATTGTCATTGCCAAGGATATTGGTCTATAGTTCGATCTCTCTTATACGTCACCAGTACGGTTTTTTTACAATGGGGACAACTGAAGTCCTCGTTAAGTCGGCAGGCAAGTAGGTATGCGAGACACATACATTAAATAATAGTGCCAAAACTCTAGGTAAGAGTTTTGGTCTTTGATGAGTTTTTACAACTGATAATGCTGCAGTTCACCGTTATAAATTTATAATAACATAAACTCACGTATGACGTTCCCCGCGCAACTAAATCACAAAATTATGTTCGTCAACACATGATAGTGGCGACAAGGTTATACGTCTATGCGACTTCTATTGTCTTATTACTACGATTTCTGTGGTATGAATTGATAGTTGATAAACTCAATATCGCATTAGGTGCCTTTTACGACATGCTAAACAAGTACACTATTTGTACATTCTCTTATTATTATAACGTCCATCAACCCGAAATTCAGTCACGGCGGCCAGTCTTAACAGAAGCTAGCCATCTGCGCAGGACGGGATTAAACACTTAGTCTATACAGTCTAATGCGTTGGCACAGGTGCACTCTCTATTCCCGCACTCTTCTAGTCCTGTAGGACGGCAATCCGACAAGACGAAAGGGTTTACGTGTTTTTCCGAGACACGGGGGTGACACACCGCCAACTTGCTAACCCTTGGATGCTATTGTTGAGCGACATAATTAATGCCTTGTACGTGACGAGTGGTAACTCGTGCCATCGAGTATCGAGTAGCAGAACTAGGAGAGCTTTCTTTGAGAAAATTCCATACTAGAACTTTCTACACCTAGTCAGTCGGGACCGGTATGTACTCGAACATTCTAGATGTTTCAGTAGAAGAGGCCTATATAAGGTCAGTAATAACCGCGACCGAGACAATATTGAATTAGCGATTCAAGCGAATGCTTCGAAGCAATAATTGTGTTTTATTATTAGTGTGTTTTAATTTGTAATTGGTATTCAGTAATTAAAGTATTGTTTTTGGTAATTCAATCGACAGGTTTTACTGTCACAAACCCCAAGCTAGTAACACTACTAGGAATTTCTTGACAGAAAAACTCAATAACAGACTTTTTTTTGCGCCACCCCGGGTTCCGAAACCAGGATTTAAATAGAAGCAGCCGCGACGATAGACCAACGATGCAGTCGACTTATCGTTATAGTATAGTGGTGTAAGGTTATCCACTACCCCATATAAACCCGCAGGTGTCGTAAGGAGAAAATCAGGAGATAGGCAACAGCGTCTTCCTAACATCGACTAAAAAGAAAAAAGTGCGTATGAGGCAGTCTATGGAAAACGCCTCTGTTCAGCAGTGGACTTAAATAGGCTGTAACAGAGATCCTCCGAGTCAACCCATTCGTGCTGCAATAGCTCTATCATGTAACCGTATAACAGGGAAATATTTATAATTAAATCCCACTCGGTCCGCGTGGGATATCTCTGGAAACCGGTAGACATGGCGTGTTTACATTAGAACTAAATTGACCTGCTGGTAACTGTGCAGGAACGCGGTCGAGTCATCGACACCGCGACTAATTCGCTTCTGTACAATAGTTTATCTTATATATTTGAAGACTTGCTACTAACAGTTTGAGGGTCCAAAGATAAAGATACAAATTGTATGTCCGTTAGTTTTTAAAGTGACGACATAATAATATGGTTTTCTATTGGTAGAATAATTAACAATGTGTATGTAAAATAAATTGATCTTTAAGTATGGTATAAATAAGAAAGTTTATGATGAAAGTTTCTTTAACTGTTGTAAATCAAATCTTACTAACACTTAATTGCACGTATGACTTAGAATCTTATTATTATATAAACCAAACTTAATATAAAATAAAGTTAAAGACTTCTGAACGACGGGAACAGTAATAATTTCCTAATGTTTATAATACATTGATGTTAAAATGACGGTATTCTAATATTATAATGTATGATTTGTGCTAATGGTATTTGATTTGAGTGATAAACTAATACACAGTACACCTGATGGTAGGTGGATGAAGTGGTTATGAGAACCATCTACATCTATCCTCCATTAAGAATCTAAATGTACCTAGAAGCGTTGTCAGCTCTGGGGACTAAGATAGAATGCTTCGTTTCCAGTAAAAAGGGTCTCCGATTTTCTACACTCACCACACGAAACACAGCATTAAGTTGATATTTTTTACAATACAATACAATATATTTATTTGCATTCCATAATGTAGAAATTAATAATATTCAATTTTCACAATATGACCCTGTCGGGTATAGCAAATTAGAACAGAGGAGGACGCAAAAATGTTTTATTATTCATTATAATTATTATATTATTCATTATATTTATATTATTCCTATTATTAAGCTATTGCATAGCTTCTATCGCGGGCCTTGAGCGCGGGGACCGAATCCAGAAATTCCGTAACGAAAAAACCTCACGCTCCCCACTCCGACGGGCACGAAGGTGTGGCTTGAAGGCCGTGCATTGTCTAACGTCGTTTCTTTTCGGCAGTCTTCGACACGGTGTTTGTGTGCCTGCAACTAGACGTATTGTACGACTCTACGAAGCTCGCACGAATCGAGACAAGCTGCTCCGAAATCGGACGAATACATAAGCTGTTTATGAGAAAGTATATAGGTGTATAGGTATTTATGTACAACAGTGAATAGCTGTACTTGTAAAATTTGTGTATAAAGTGTTTTGAATATGAATGAACAAAGTGCATTTATTATTTATTTATTTAATAAAAAAAAAATTTGTTTTCTTATCGGTCACCACGCTCAAAAAGTGTAACTTGAATTAATATCAAAGAAAAAGAAATACTGCATAAATAAAATAAATAAATAATTATAATTGCATAAGTTGATACAAAATGCTATGCAATAGCTTTACCGCGGCAGTCCCCAAGTACCACACGTCTTTTTTTATTCCTTATTATTATACTATCATTATTCGTGTTACTCATTCATTTATTTATAGTTTTCATTATCATTATTATATTTGTCATTCACACTTTTAATTGTCTTATAAAAATATGATCATTTGTTTCGTTTTTTTAATGAGTTTGGTAGTTTATTATAGACAGTTATTGACATTATGTAAGGGCCTGAGGAAAAGAGCTTCATTTTAGAAGTTGGTAGCAATAATCTATTTCCGTGTCTTAACACGTTCCTCGCAGCACTTATTTATCTGTACTTTCCATTACTGCGTTACGAGACGTTTGAAACCTCGTTCTGAACCAGAGGTTGTAGCGGCACGAGGCTTAATAAACCCCACCGCCCACATGAGACAAAAATCCTTTTTTTGGCGCCAAATAAGGCGAATTGTGAAGTTTTTGTCGCGATTATCATTAAGAATGAGTTGATGAACCTAAATCTGCCGCCGCCTGTGGGCGGATTATTTAGTTTAGATTCTATAGGTAAAATAAAATGTGGGGTCTTATGTACCCCATACCGCACTGAAAAAGGGCAGTTTTTCATATTGTTTAGTGATGGGAAAAAATATCGATTTTATTTAATTGTACTTATGTATGCTTTTTATTAAAACAGGGCAAACAATAATATTTTTGCAACCGATACATTCTGTGAGAAATTTCTTTGCTACTTTGTCAGCCTCACGACTTGATAAGAAGGTACGAAGTTTTTCGTAGCATCCTACACATCTGGTTTCTGAAAAAAAAAAACTGTTAGTGTATTTTTGAAGCGGGTTGATTAGGTGTAGCGATTTATTGGAGCATTTCTATACATAAGTATGGGATCGTTACGGCCTGTGTGTGTTTTGCTTTTGTCAGTTGAATTTATTTGTTATATTCCTACATAACTATTTCATTTAGACTGAGTATAATTTGTAAATATTGATTGGAAACTTACCTGTTTTTCAAATATCGTTAATTTAGAATTAGATTTACCACCCAATTCCTCTTCATCATCAATAATATTATTAATTACTTTCTTCGGCAACGTTTCGACATCTTATTATATCGTCGCGGTTGCAGCGTTCAACGTTTTGCACAACACTAACCGCGTAAAGCTAGCATAGGGTGCGGTACGTGGTGTGCGGGGTACGAGGTGTTCGCAACCTCGTAACGCACTGTTTTAAACTTTAATTTATTCAGTGCGGTACGAGGCCTAAAAAATCCGGTATTAAGGTAGATATGCCAAAAAACTCGGCATCAATAGCACATCTCAGATATATAGTTATCTCTTTCCTAGACTGAAGCAAACGGAAGTTACGCCTCTCGCACGACAGAGAAGTTTAAGTTTTTCCTTACCGCTATAACGACGAGACACGGACGAGATGTTTCAAGCTTCGTTTCGTAGTCAACGTGTTAAACTATAAGCCGTATTTTTAGTTTCTCTTTTTACGTAGAAATGAGGGTATTTTCGCACAAATTTGTATAATTCCAATATAAATTTATTATAAATTTTTAAACCAAAGTGACATAAACTTTCAATCTACCTGATAGTAAGGGGCCGTCTATTAATCACATCATGTTTTTTGGCATTTTTTTTAACAGGGAGGAGAGGCCTCCCTCTTTGGGCACGCCACTATAGCGGCGGTAAGACCCCTCTTTGAGGAGTGGCTTGAGAGACGCCACGGCATCCTCACCTTCCGCCTGACGCAGGTCCTCACCGGACACGGTGTGTTCGGGAGGTTCCTGCACCGAATCGGGCGGGAGGAAACGCCCGGGTGCTCCCACTGCGAGGATGGACCGGAGGACACGGTAGAATACACCTTGGAGGTGTGCCCTGCTTGGGCGGAGCACCGCCGTGTCCTCGTAGCGGCGATAGGCGACGGCGACCTCTCGCGTCCGGCCCTGGTCGAAGCCATGGTCCGGAGCGAGACGGAATGGGATGCCGTCACCACCTTTTGCGAAGCAGTGATGCTAGCGTAGGCGCGGGCCTGTGGACGGCGAGCAATGGGTAGCTCGTCGTCCGTCCGTCTAATGACGACAGGCCGTGTCGACGGCGCGTTTTGTTCCACGCGCGCCTCAAAGAGCTGTCAGCAGCGTGAAGGGGCCCGCAAGGGTCGACGCCTGCCGGGGCTGCGGGCTGTTCGAAAGAGATACCGCGGCTCCGGAACGTAAGGGCACTGAAGGAACACGGATGGTTTTTAGTCAGTAAAAGTCTGACACTCCCTTACGCTCCACCCAGAGCGAAAGGGGTCATTAGATGATTTTCCATCCGCAAAAAAAAAAAAAAAAGGCCTCCCTCTTGGTGATACGTGGTGAGGTTTAAAACTAAAAATCACGTGTATTTTTTAGTACCTATAAAGTATAATCTAGTTTTATTCTGAAATTGAGTACCATGATAAAAATGTCTAGACAGAAAGTTTACAGGTTGTTTTTGAACGGCATAAAAGTAATTAAAGGGATGGTGTAATCATGCGAAAAACATATATTGCACTAGCACATGAACATATTTAATGTACATTGTCCTCAGACCACGGATTAGTAAGACTTTCTTCAACACCAACAACCGGATAAGCATCTTGCAAATCAGTTGTCGGCACTGTGCTTTGTTGAAGATTACACAGAGAATTTCTCTTGATCTACCG